>CM057384.1:73507500-74707500 GCA_030015415.1 Cynopterus sphinx
AGGATTTCTCTCATGTCTCACCAACTTTTCGTGCAAGGAAGAACTACTATTTTTATTGTCCTAAAGACTTGAAGAAATATTTGCAAATGGAAGGGTCCAGTTGGTGGGAACAGTAAAACATTTAAGCTTTTGAAGAACTGCTGGCCTAGAAGACCTTTGGGACCTATGTCAATACCAAGATAGCATGCGATGGCATAGGATATGATTCAGAGGTGGAGCACGTGGCAATTCAAGATGCCAACATCACTACAGATAGGGAGGGTCTTTGAAGAATAAGGCCTAGGAATGGGAATGGACTAAGTAAACACATTTTTGAGAATCTATTGCCTCAAGAACAAAACTAAAAACAGGGACCACAGACACCACCTCTGAGCAGTGGTCACACTCTTAAATTAAGACTTCTCTGAGCTATTAAGGTCTCATTTTAAGTAGGGGAGATTAGAGGAGATCAATTATGAATGATAATGTTTCTTCACTGGTAAAGAGATTTTGGTGATACAAGTACTGTCTCTGAAATAAAAATATTTGTGGTTCTCTAGACCAGAGCTTCTTGGACTTCATTCTATAAAATTTATGAATAAAGAGTTTTCCATGAAAAACACACTCCTTTGGGTGAATAATTTCTAGCTTAAACTCCTGCTCAGTAAGCGTGCTTGAATGCAAGTAAAAATGCTCTTCTTTTTGTTTAGAATATACATAATATTATGATAAATATATTTTATTAATAAAAATGTCATGGGGAAAATATAATAGAAATATAAGTTTATGGAGACGAAGAATAAAGAAAAATTTCTTGCTTTTAATGATTTTGTTCATGTATTTTTACTATTATTGATTTTTGGAAAATATAAGTTTAATATTTTTAAGGTCTACAATGTGATATTTTGGTAGATAGTGTGAAATGATTACCCCGATCAAACCCATTCACATATACATCACCTCAAATAGTTACCTTGCGTGTGTGCATGTGAAAGAACACTTGAGATCTACACTCTTAACAAATTTCAAGTATACATTATTGTTAAAATTATTTTTAATTTATTTTTTCCAATTTTAGTGAAACATAGTCAATATGTAACATTGTATAAATTTAAGGTATATGACATGGGGATTTGACACACGTATGTATTGCAAAGGGACTACCACAGTAAGGTTAGTTAACACTGTAGTCACCACGCTGTTCTTTAGGTTTCCAGAACTTGTTTATCTTATAACTGAAAGTTTGTGCCCTTTGATTAATATATCGCTCTCTCCCTACTCCCAAGCCTCTGATAACTATCTTCCTACCCTTAAATGCTCTTCTTTTAGAACTGACCTTAAATCATCTCTATTTTTAAGTTAAATTATTCACAAACTAATCATAAAGTTTGAGTTTTGAACTCCTGGGTCGTCCACTTCTAGCTGAGACTTTGAGCAGATATTTAACACCCCTATGCCTCAGTTTCTCCATTTGTGAAAACAGGGTAATGAGAATAACTACCTCATAAGGCTGTTTCGAGGGTAAAATGGTTATCTGATATAAGGGGCCTGTTGGCTTTACTATTAGCAGATGTCTTAACTGATCTCCCCACATTCATTCGGATACATCTACATGTTGAGTAAGACACTGAGGTTGAGGACCATTGCTCCAGCCAGAGTCCTGGATTTTCAAATGTTTGATATAGTGCCCATTTCACAAAATCATGAGAATTATATAAGGTAGATGGAAAAGTTAGCTAACAGGCGCTGGCTCTGCTGAAGTAGAGATCCTTTATTATAATACAGTTTTAAATCCCTTTTCCAAACTTTCATTATTCCAAATGGCAAGGCTTTACTTTCATCCCACAAGCTAGTCTGGATGTGGGGACCAATTGCATCAATTTAAGGTCATGGTTCTGGATGATTAGGATTGTGCATGGCAATACATGCTGGCCTTTGACATGATCAATGCTGCTGTTACTGTTGTTGAGTCAATTGGTCAGTGATTTGCAATCTTTAAAATGGATGAAAATTGGTATTCAGTAAATATTTTTTTATGGACGAAGTAAATGACTTAGATTCTTTTTCTTTTCTCTTTTCTCTTGTCCCTTCTCTTTTCTTTTTGCTATTTTTAATTATTCCTTTAACTCTCAGACTAAATTCCTCTTTTTTATTTATATATTTCAAATGTTTGCAGTTTGTTGGTTTATTTAGAGTTTTCACTTGACCAGATCAGCATCTTTAGTTCCTTATCATAACATGATCAAGGAATAACACTCTTATCCCTTAATACTTGATGCAGAGATATTATGTGTTCTCTCTTAATATTTGTCTTCCAATGAATTTTCTTGTTTGGGGGTTTTTAAGTGCCTCCAAATAGGATAAATATTTCCTTTGAAATATCTCCAATTTCTACCCGCCTTGTTATAAAACAACAATTTCTTTTCTAGACTACATCAGCATGCCTTTCTGTATGCAGTTCAGAATAGATTTGACCTTTATGGCTGTGCTATCACACTAAACACTCACATAATAATATTGAACTTGGATCTAGCACTCCATGTTTTTGAAGCATTTTACAATTATTGATTTGTTACGTCACATAATATATAAGCAAAACAGTTTGAATAAGTCTGAAAATATTAATTATATTGATGAGAAAACTGACAGAGACACTACCATTTTGTCTGGCCATCAGCAACAGAGTGGCACAGAGCACAGTGACCTGCCAAGTGGTGCCTTCCACTGACTGAGTTATTTATGAGAGAGATTTTGCCAATGATCACGCAACCTTTTGTGTGTGAGGAAAACAGATGAGATAAAAATGTGCATCCTAGAACCAGGCTACCTGGGTTCAAACCCTGGCTTCTCCACTTCCTAACTGAATTTACTTGTGCACGTCCCTTAAGCTCTCCATGCCTCAGTTTCCTAATCTGTAAAATGAAGGTAGCCACCTCATTCTGTAGTCGTGAGAATTAAAAGGGTGGTAATGCCCTCAGATCAACACCTGGCAAAGTGGTAGATATTTTTAAATGTTAGTTATTTTATGTGTTGCCTATTTCTTTAGTTTTATTTTATTTTTTTAATTTCCTCTGTAGGCTGATACAAATGTTTGGTGTCTTTCTAAAGCTATATTCATTTGCATTTCCAAAACTAAAATTCAATGTTATATTTTTCCCTAACTGCTCTCCCACACTTTATAATTGTTTTAGTCCATGCCTCTCTGTTCCTGCTGGCACTTAAAATCAGCCTCTGCTTTCTCGTGATTGTTCTTGCATGACTGAGGAATCTGCCTTGATACTGACCACCTCTGATCAGCCACTCCCTTTATAGGCTACAATGAGGGTTCAGAATTGTTCATTCATCCAGAATTTATTTAATGAGCTATTTTTTTTATGGCCTAGGCATTGTTCTATGTAAAAGGCTATAGCATTCTGCAGGACATTGTACAAAAATGCCTGTATCTTGGAGGTTTTGAGCTCCTGGGATTATATCATTTGTTTGTAATGCCAAAGAGCACATGACAGAACATGACAGACAGAACTTTAGCTACCACTGAAGCTTCTTACATCAGGCACTTTAAATACCTGCAGAGAAAAAATGCTGTGTTTCCTGAAATTTCTGCCTGGAAATGCTAGAGAGTGTTCTAGGCCTAGGGCATGATAGATCTACATACCAGAACTTTACCCATACATATATATTTCTTTTGATGGGCATATCATCCAAATTGGTTAAGACTAATAAATAAGAGTTTATGTTGTATCATAAAAGTGGTTTATGTGGAAAGAAAGGCTCATTGGCTAGCAGACGTAAATCTGATTACAGATAATTCATAATATTATTAAGATTATTACTATCACTGATTGTTCATAAACATGATTGTGCACTTTTTTATCATTAACACATCTCATAATATTTTTGTGTAAATTCTACATTGGCACAAATTTTCTATTTCTCTCTGTTTTCTCTCTTTTTCTCTCTCTCTTTCTCTCTCTCTCTCTCTCTCTCTCTCTCTCTCTCACACACACACACACATTTATACCAGTATCTACAGAACATCTTAATCTTTGCAGTGGTCTCTACTCCTTGCCATTTAAAAAAACACATTTCTCTACACCAAATCAAAAGACTTTTTATGGACCTAATTTTAAATCATAAGCTATATATCTTCACTGAGATAGTGAGTATATAAGATGATCCATTTTATGCAGGAATGTTTATATTATTTTATTATAGTAAACTGTACTATTATTTATTTGAGTTCCTATTATGTCAATTACTATCATCAGCATTTTATATGAATAATCTTCTTTTCTTTTAGTAGTAACAGTGAGGTAAGCACTCCTATCAGTCTCATTTTATAAAGGTGGAGGCTGAGGTCGTGCATCTGTAGGTGGTGGAATGATTAATTGACTCCAGATCTCTGCATTACATTCTCTGCTTTTAACCGCAATGCTAGCCAGCCTCTCAATTGATATCTATTTAAAAAATATCTGATTTTTTTCTCATAGCAATGTATAACAACAATAGTTTTAAGATTTCACTGGATCATTCAGAAGGGTTTTTGTTTTGTAGATAGCAGAGGTGAGATTTGAATTTGTTATTTCTGGTTTTCTAATTTGTGAGCAGCTCGATAGATATTAACTCACAAATTCCATAAATGATAAATTCTAATTGGAATATGTAATTCAATCAAATTTTATATGATTAAAACTTATGAGAAATAATTACTTTTATGGCTGCATCCTTTGGTTATTTGATTTGAATGAGGGCTAAAATAAAACGAGGGTAAATTTATTTCTTAAATTGTAAGACTCTTGGCTAATCTTAAAAGCAGATACAATACAAAATGGACACTTCTGTCAATTGATTACTAATGGAAAGATCTTGCAATAAGATAACTTCAGCAGCCTAGAACTTAAGTGTGGATATAATCAATATGGATAATGCTCTACGAAAATGGCAGGTAAGATTTGATACAGAATATACTTGTTAGAGTCTAGCACATTAAGTAAGGCAAAGCTTAATTATTTTAGCTTTCATCATTTAGAAACAATGATCTGTATTTGTAAGCTGAATGTTACTACACCTAGGGATCTTGGGATCAGTAGAGACCTCAACTCCTACATCTCCCATGGAGGATATTTATGACACCAGAGTCAAATTCTCTCATTTCTCACCCCAAAGCTATTTCTGTTGTATACATATTTAACTTCCCTCTGATCTTCACGGATAAAATACCCTTTTCTCCGGATGAGGCAATTTCTCTATCTGTGTATTTGATCTTATCTCTCCTACCTCCTCAGAGGCCCTCACTCCCACCCCATTCTTCTGCATAGTGAATTTCTTCCTACTACTGCCTTTTATCTTCAGGCAAACAGGCAAGGTTAAGCATCTCTTATCTAAAAGGTTGTTTTAAAGACTAAACTATCTTTAAACTCTATTCCCACTGTAGCCATAGCCTTGTCTCTCTTCTTTCCCATACTAGTCATGGTTTTAAAAAGACTAGCCTTTGTCTTCAACCCCTAAATCATATTTACTTCACAACCCTCTAAAATGGATTTATTTCCTCACCACCCTAGTAATCTCCCTATGAAGATTCAACTCCAAGTTGCCAAACTCAATGGATAATTTTCAGTCCTCATCTGTTTTAGCTCTCTAAGACTTTTAGCACTAGTTGCCACTCTCTCCTTTATTTTCTTTCGTTCTTTAGCATGTATTACCCCAATGCTCCAGATTCTCCTCACTATCTATTGCTTGTGAAATTTTCTTTAACTATGTTCTAAAGACCTTTATGCAATGTTCCATCTTCTTTTTTCTTATCTGAAATACTTTTTACTTTTTCTGGGTAATCTCATTGGCTGAGATGACTTTAATGACCACTTATAGCCTAATGTCTCCCAAATTATTTTTTTTTTGGCCCGCAGAAGTCTCTCCAAAATTCCAGACCCACTTCAAATTAAACCAGCCTGAGACAGAACTCATTCTCCCCTTATCTCTACCTTCATAACTCTACCACATTTCATGACATGACTCAATGCTGGCTCAAATTGGTAATGAAGAAGTCATTTTAATTATCCCCTGTTCTTCATTCTACATTCCAAAGACTGGTAAAGTCCTACATTGCTTTGCCTCCTAAATATCTCTAAAATATACCCTCTTCTATCTATCATGATTGTTACTGAGTAGTTCATACTCTTTTCTACTCTCACTGGAAAGTTTGTCTTGTAATGATCCTACTTACTTCCATCATCTTCCCTTCAAACTATCATTTACATTCTGGCCAATAGAATCTGTACAAAAATATGCCACTTCTCTGCTAAAGTTTTTTCAGTAATCTCCTACTACCAAAAGAATAAAAGTGAAATTTCTTGGTGCTTTCTTGAGGAAGCATTTAACAATATAAGACTCTGGATTTTGTTTGGTGTGAAGAGATATTGTGGACTGGTTGTCAACAACCTTTAAACATAATGGTGATCCAGAGTACATGAGGGATTAGAGGAATGCTATATTGGGAGTACAAAACTCTCTTCCAGAGGAAAAAGAACAGAAAACTGAAGATCTTTAGAAAGGATTGAGAAAGTGGAAATAGTGACTAGTCCCCAAAACACCCAAGCTGAATACATAGAGAAAGCCTTGCTTCCTAGAAGATCCTATTCACACCCAAATGGGATAATTTTTCTTAATGTACCCTTCTTTGCTAAGTTCTAGCGTGGGAATATTTTCTTATAAGTTCCATTGCCTGGAGAAAACAATCAAGACTTCTCTTTGGCCATTAGAACAGAAATCCCAGAAGTTGAGAGTGAAAGCTATCTATAGGACTCCTATCAATGTGAACTAGAGCAGCATATGGTTCAAGAAAAAGATATCTGAGTGTTAAAAATTGCACTAGCCATTAAAAATTCATTTATTTGGAAAGCTAATCAGTTCATAACATAAATACAAACATTAATAATAATAATAATGAGATAGTAAGTAAGCAAAAGGCTCTAAACAGTCATATGTTTCAAGTCAATGCAGTAAGGTCATGGCCATCATATAACTCATCAATCTCCCAAGGACTGTTTTAACTTATTATATTCATAATAATTCTGTCTTGATTATCTATTTTCACAGCTTATAGCATAATAACAGTAGATCACTAGAGGGAGAAACTCTTTGAGGTAGGTTGAAGCAAGATGTGACATTACAGAAACTAATTAGACATTGGAACTCAAGCATTATAAACTGGGATGCTAATGTAGATGCAAATAACCTCAGTAATCACCTTGGGTGCCTTGTATCTTTGAAAGCCAGAGTTTCCAACATGGTATAATAAAAAAGCAATAGATCAGAGTTAGAGATTCTCTGTTCTGGGCCTAACCTTATAGATTAATAGCAGTGAGAATTTGAGTCTCGGCATCTAATCTCTCAGTGCTCAATTTTCTCATCTATGCACTAGTAAGAATAGAGTTCTCTGAATACTTAGCACATATTAATTACATATTATGCATATGACATAGTATTAAAAAGTGACATTTTTTTCCATGATCAAAATTACTCTAATTCATCTATTGTGTTTTCAATTAAATGTGCTGTTTAAAGAAATCTGCCATATTTTCTTTTTCTCTTTCTTATGGATACCTTCTCTTTGAGTAGTCTCATTTATGCCCCTGGCATTAAATACTATTTGTGATTGTTAATATCAAAAAAAATTTGTATATAGATCGTGTCTTTCTAAATGTCATAGCCAACTGCCTGCTTAAGATCTTCTTCACTTGGAGATACCCTCAAATTTAATTAGTCTAAAGTAGAACTCTTAATTTCACCCTCAATACTGTTTTCCTTCTGTCTTCCCAGTTGATTTCAATGGCAATATCATATTTTGTTGTACAAGTTAGTCTGAGTCATCCTTGATCCCACTCGTAACCACATATTCTATATTCAGTCCACCAGTAAGGCTTGTTAGTTAACTCTGTCTTCAAAAGTTATTTGAATCCATCAATTTCTACTGCCCTAGCTCAAGCCAGTATCATTTTTCACCAGCACTACTATGATAGCCAGCACTAAATGCTAGTGTGGCCCTTTAATTTTTTCTGACTTAGCAGCCAGCGTGATCTTTTCAAAATCATATATTAGGTAATGTCATACTCCTGTATAACCCTAGGTTTCTAATCATACTTAGTTTTTTACTCTGACCCATAACACTATACAATTTGGCTTTTGCCTCCCTCCACAACCTCATTTCCTATTACCTCATCCCTGGATATGCTCCATTCACACTGGCCACCTTTCTCTTTCTCATACACATGTGACCCGTGGATTATCTTGATTGGCCAGCCCGAGTGACATACCCACCCCTGTGGAGGGAAGATGAGGTCAGATGATTAAAAGAGCCACCAGAATAAAATGGAATAGGAGAAACAGTTATTAAAAAGAAGGGACGTAGGTCACATACTTAAAATAAATATTTCAGTACTAACCGGCTATATCATCAACATAACTTGTACCACCAAATATTACTTAAATGTTCAAATGAAATGGAACCAACAAAACAATTACATGGTTGAAATTACATTCTGATTCCCAAATAATAGGTAGAAGCACAGCCAGCATAAGTTTCTAATTAGATACTCAAGTGGGCTAATACAGTCCTATGGAATTAAGAGTACTTAGTTATGTCCAAGGGCCATCTAATTATTGTTGACCAGCAAAACATGTCATATATATCTATATATATATCTTTGTGAAAAGTTGCCAGGATCATAGTCCTATAGTTTTGGAACATAAAAAGAAGTGTCAGAGTTGTTTATAGCACTTGAGCTTTCAAAATTCTTTTAATGACTATTTCAAGGGACTTTGCTACTTGTTCCTTGACTTTTATTTGATTATTAATCTTTTTATGATTCATATGTCTTGCTCTAAGGATCCTTAAGTTTCACCAACAAGATTATTTTCTTTAAATGAAAATTGCAACAAATCTTTCTTTTCATAAAAAGCTACATTCACATCTTGAATTTCAAACACTTGAAATCCAAGTAATAAATAGGAAAAGCTACTAATGAAAAGTGTTATTTTTAAACAATAAATTCAAAGATCAAAATAAAATGATTATTCATTGTACTATACAAATAGCCCATCTTTGTACCAAAAAACCCTTTCATCTTCACAACTAAATTGACTAACAGGCATGGTTTCCTAGCAACATTCATTGTGTTTATGACCTTCCCTCCAATCTGAGCACACAGATGTGTTTCTGAAGCTAATAAATATATATCATCCAACCTAGACTATTCCAGTTTCCTTAGAAGAGGTTGAAAGAAATAGCTAAGCAAAGATGATAGCTAAGAAAATAAACATATCTTCAGAACAGTTCTGGACATTTTGATATGAATGAGTATATTTAACTGAGCTCAATAAGTCAAAGTATAATCAAATAGTATTTTATCGTGGCATTCTGACATACAGTTAGAATACAACATATTTTAAACAAAATTATATAATGGAGAGGTTTTCTTAATATCAGAAATTATATATATATATATATATATTCTATTTATAAAATATGTATCTATAATTTAGGAGTATAAACTATTTGCAGTTTTTGGAGAATTTTTGATGGTACACCATTAGAATTTGAAAATTGCTTGATAAAACAATGTGTTAAATATGTTTTAGGCATTCTTCCAAGAAAATAAAATAAGACCCTCAGCTTCATAGTAGCAAAAATTCTAGTTAAGACCTCTTATCTATGTATCTGATACCTGTATCATCTTATTACCTGTCTTTTCCTACAGAAAATTAGAGATAGTAAGGACATCAGGAAAAAGTATTCACATCTTTATAACTTTGAAATATGTCAATTTCTACATGTTAAACACTCTAGCAAAACTACAGCAGAAATAAGCCAAGAAGGACTGTATAATATGTATAGTCTTTTGCAGAGAAAAAGGCCATCACTGCTGGCTAATTCACCAAAAGTGCAGAAGTTAAATGGCATTGAGCCATTGGTGCATTTTCCTTAGCATTATCTAATGAATCCCTCCAGATTTCTATGTTTTGTATATCACCACCACAGATGCAGGGTTTAGTGAGTTTTGCTTATGCAAAATGAAAATAATTACAGGGAAGCTTTTAAGCCAGATGTTGGAAATCGCTAGAGACGTGTTTGGGTCAGCATGTTTGACAGAGTTTACACAAGTGGCTACTCTAACTGGCAATTGACTGCCCAGTGGACAATTAGTAATATATCTTCCTTGTTTGCTAAGTATATATTTATTTTATTTTAAATAATTGTGTCTGAGGTTAAGATGGCAATAAAAGTGATAAATTCTCTACCTAAAATCTTTTAATAGGTATGATGAGTACAGTTTAGCCAAAACAGTAATTGTTTAAAAAAGAAATACTTTATTTATTCTGACATCCATATAAGATTTGTTTTGTTTACAAGTCAAAAGAATGATTTTTCTAACTGCCAAATCTTTGATCTCAACTTAAGAGTTAAAATTCCAGCTGTGTTTTTTATGACTCTCATTTTCATTGTCAACAGTATTGAAAAGTCTACAGTTAGGATACAGCTGAGGGTTGTTTTCTTTTCTTTCCTCTTTACTTTTTTTTCTTTCTTTCCTTCTTCCTTTCTTCTTTCTTTCTTCCTGAATTTTCTTGTGATCCATTTGGAGTGAGCTCAATTTCTTTTTGATGAGAAAGCCCTTGATTAATGGATGAATAAACTATTCTTAGGCTTATTAGTAATTGTAGTTATTGAAATCATCTTAGAATTAAAGGCTATAATTCTAGGAACATACTTAGACAAATTATTTTTCTGGGCTATTGTATTGATCACTTACAAGTCAACTTCATAATGAAATTTTCCATTTTAATGATCTGACAATCTTTTTCACACTTTCCAGGTCCCAAACACCCTGTGGGATCTCAACCATCAAAATTGGAAAGGTTAGCTAATTGATTTTTATTAAGAAAAACATAGGAATGAGCTCTTGAATACCTAATTTTTTAGTCCAATGTTCATGGTACTCAGCTGCCTCACACAGTTTTTCCTTTCCCTCATCTTGTTGAGTTCACTTTTCTACTCCAACTGTGGCCATACTCTAAAAGGGAGAAAAGTAGGCTTAGCAGAGATCTCATGCAAAACTAAGGAAGCTTTAATTTCAGGCTAATTTATGTTCTTGACCTGGATCCTAGTCTTTTTACTTGTAAATCTGCAGATTTGAACAACACAATTTTCTAAATTTTTTCTAGTTCAAAAATCTACAACTATTAGAATAAAACAAAGTTTCATCATCCTAATGATGAATAATTTACCATCTCAGTAAACCTTATTACCTGAGATTTCTTCTTAAGCTTAATTCTGTTCTGTCCCCTTACCTATTCATGCAAAGGCTTTGGTCTCTCCAATTTCCCCAATTCCCATGAAAACATTGCCCATGATTTCTATCCTTCTGACATATTTCACTTCCCACCCCTCCCAGGACACGTCAGAGGCATTATTGTGTAACAAATAAGTAGGTGTTTTTGAAGAAAAACAAAACAAAACTAAGCAATCAAAACTCTGCTCTTTCACTTTTAAACCTGGGAACTTGAGTAAATGACATACCCTCTCCTAGTCTTAGATCCTGCCTCTATAAATGGAAATATTGGCACGTATCACAGTCATGAAGATTAAATGAGGTAACATATATAACTCTAAGTGACAAATATTGGTATTATTTGATAAATGGTAGCTGCTATTATTATTATAAATTACCCTATACTTCACCATTTCTCTTTTCCCCTTAAGTTCTCCAGCTAGAAAAAAAAATTATTTTTAATGTCATTTGCTTGGGGATATTTTTTGACTTCTCCCAGCTTAGTTAATGGAATTCTTGTTTTCCCAATACATTTAAAAATATTCTGGTATAGTATTTATTTTATAGAATTCAAGTTTACCTGTTTATCTGATGTTAGATTGATACCTTAACATGTTTGTACCCTACTTAACTCAGAACCGTGACTGTAGAAGAGCCTCAATAAATATATAAATGTTTAATTGTATAAGTCATTAATGAATAAAATATAAAATGTTCTCTTTATTCTTTCCTCTACATGCCTCCTTCTGAAGCAACCTAACTTCTATATAAAATTACAAATTCATTCTAAAATATGGAATTAATCCTGTCCCTATCCATGGAGCAAAAAGAAGTTCTTGTTCTGAAAATTTCTATCAGGTCTAAGTTGCTATTTTGCTCCCTTTAATGATGTGTATCAATTCTAGCTTTTCTAATTCCTATGACCAAGTCCCTACCTTAAATTTTAATTCCTATAGTGAATTACCTGAACTAAGTTCTTGTGTTGATAACCTGCATTATACTGCAATTCTTCTATGCCAGAGCTCTGTCTAGTTGTCTCTATTCTAACTAGAGATAGAGTCCTAACAACCCTGGAATCTAGGTCCTATAAGCTTATAGCCATTTTTGTATACTGCCAATTCTTCAAAGCCCCTGTACTCTGTCTGGCAGAATTTACTATAAATGTGGCTGCTTAACTAGATTACCAGCTATTGTATATCCAAACTATTTACCTGCTTTTAGAACTTACTGTGTTTTCAGCTACCCTGTTTCATTTCAGTAAATATGTCTGGTTTAAGTCCAGGGTTCCTGTATTTATTCTACCCGCTGGGTTTTCTTTTGCTTCTCCCAATTCAGTTAATTTTGCTTTTTGGAAACGTCTTTCTCAGGCATATTCACACTTTCTTTTCCTATTCCTTTCTTTCCACCCCCCAGTCTAATGACACTTAGGTCAGAAAAAGCTCTTTTTTTTCTTTTATATTTGAATCAAAACAAATAATAATCATGTCTGCTAAATATCTATTGCAATATTGAAGTGAAATTAGATACAGATGACTCACTTCACTGCTATTTAAATGCCCTTGAAAGTGCCAAGAAGTCTCTTTCAAAATTCATAGGTAACCATCTTTATAGTTAAAATTCTCAATTAAACCCACTTTTCATCAGGGAATTTGAAAGAGACTTTTATCGAAATCCTGATTATGCTCCTATTCCCCTCAAACCCTTCAAGACAAAATCCACAGTGAATAGTTTGTTGTTTCACTTGGTCAGGAATATCTCTGTCCTCTAATTTCTTTCTAGATACAAGACTGAGATCTCCTTATTAGTAACTCTTGGAAAGAGTATGAGACAACTTTTACTACTTCCTCTAGGGAAAGAAAAGCCAGTGAAAATAATTTTCTCTTTGGTAACCTCTCATTCACTCCTGGATAAAGACCAAATATTAACATAATAGGCGTGGCCAGGAAGTTGTTAAATAAATGTAGATGCGCATGATTAAAAAGCAGATGCAGAAAATAAAGAGTACACTGTAAGTGATAGAGCCAAATTCTTAGGAGAGGGAGAATAAATATTCTCTATATTATCTATATCTATATATAGATATTCTCTATAGTAAAAGCTAGCAAAATAGATGAGAGATGAGATGATTTGATTTTTGTTTTTTGTTGTTTTTTTTTTTTTACATTAGCTCTATCCATGTCACCTATTTAAATGAAACAAAAAATCAAGAATCAACTGGTTTTGTTTTGAATGTTTAGCCATACCATCAAGTACTCCTGCCTAATAAATATTTCAGCTTCTGGGGGGGGGGGGGGTTGGGCGGGGAGACTCAGTTTAAATTAATCATGTATTTGGGCCATATTTATTTTTACTCATTTATATATATTTAGCTCAGTGCCCTATAGAGCTAGTTTTTGAGACTCTTCAAAATAAATTTTAAATGGGTCATTGAACATGTAGAAAAATGTTATCCAATTTTCTGCAAAATCAGATCATTAAATAACTTTTGTACAAAACATTTAGTCTCATTTAATCTGGAAGAATTAAAGTGTTTTTAATTACCTTTACAAAAGACTCAAAAATGGGTGTTTTGGTTCTAGCCCCCTGAAACTAATTTGTTTTGTTTGTTATTTAATTGAGTAAATCATGTCATGGACCTACAAGAGACTTGAATTGGGGTATTATGTCATTTTAATTTCTAGTGCTAAGCAGAAAATTGTTCCAGAGGGAGCCTAATTCAACATTTAAACTTTGAAGTTAAATGAAGATAAAAATTAGAAAGTTGTGATTTTCAATGTTAGGTGTAGTCAATCATATTTTAAAACGTATATGTATTAAGTTAGAAGGACTATAAACACCTTACATAGTAACTATTTAATCTATAGAAATTTATGTCGTGGTGTTCAATAAAAATCCAATATAAAAAATTAAATTTCTGGGATGCAGGTTTATTTTAATATCTTCAGATCAATTAATGTGATATACCACATTAAAAAATCAAAAGATAAAAAACATATGATCAGATCAATAGATACAGAGAAAGCATTTGACAAAATCAAGCATTGATTTATGATAAAACTCAGGAAAGTGAGAATAGAAGGAACATATCTCATTTTAATAAAGGCTGTATATGACAAACCTACAGCTATATCATACCTAGTGGGGAAAAGCTAAAAGGGTTTTCCTTAAGATCAGGAACAAGACAAGGATGCCCACTTATACCTCTTCTATTCAACACAGTATTGAAAGTCTTAGCTACAACAATCAAAAAAGAAAGGGAAATAAAAGTCATCCAAATTGGAGAGGAGGAAGTAAAATTCTCATTATTTGCAGATGATGTGTTACCATATAGAGAGAACCCTAAAGATTCTATAAAGAAACTGTTAGAACTAATAAATTAAATCAGTAAAATAACAGGATACAAAATTAATATTCAGAAGTTGGTTGCATTTTTATACACTAATGATGAACTTTCAGAATGAAAAATTAAGAAAACAACCCCATTTACAATTGCATCAAAAACAATAAAATACTGAGGAATCAGTTAACCAAGGCAGTAAATATCTATTTTCAGAAAATTATAAGTCACTGAAAAAAAAAATTGAAGAAGATACAAATAAATGAAAGCATATACTGTGCTCATGGTTAGGAAGACCCAACATCATTGAAATGTCCATAGTACCAAAAGCAATCTATAGATTCACTGCAATTCTTGTCAAAATACCAATGGAATTTTTCAGAGAATTAGAACTAATAATCCTAAAATTTATATAGGACCATAAAAGATCCTGAAGAGCCATGTCAATCTTGAGAAAGAAGAACAAAGTTGGACGTATTATGATAACCTGATATCAAACTATACTACAAGGCTATAGTAATCAAAACAGAATGGTACTGAACAGACACATAGGTTGATGGAACAATATAAAGAGCCCAGAAAATAATCCACACTTAGATGTTCACTTAATCTATGTCAAATGAGGCAAGAATATACAATGGGATAAAGACAGTCTCTTCAACAAATGGTAATGGGAAAACTGGTCAGATACATGCAAAAAAAAAAAATGAAATTGGACTACCTTCTCATACTATATACAAGAATAAACTCAAAATGGATGGAACACATGAATGTAGAATTTGAAACCATAAAAGTTCTAGAAAAAACATAGGCAGTAAATTCTCTGATGTTGTCATTAGTAAGTTTTTCTGACATATGTCCTTGGGCAAGGGAAACAAAAGCAAAAATAAGCAAATGGGACTACATCAAACTAAAAAACTTTTGCATAGCAAAGGAAATCATCAACAAAATGAAAAAAAAAACCTGTTGAATGGGAGAATATATCTGATAAGAAAGTAATATTCAAAATTTATAAAGAACTCACGCAATAAAATAACAAACAATTCAATTAAAAAATGGACAGAAGACCTGAATAGGTGTTTCTACAAAGAGGATATACAGATCGCCAATAGACATATGAAAAGACGCTCAAGGTCACTAATCAGAGAAATGCAAATTAAAACCACAACAAAATATCACCTCACACCTGTCAGATTGGCTATCATCAATAATCAAAAAACAATTAGTGTTGTCAAGGATGTGGAGAAAAGGGAACCCTCATGAGTTGGTGGAATAGCAAATTGGTACAGCCACTGTGCCACTGTGAAAAACGGTTTGGAGTTTCCTCAAAAAAAACAAAACAAAACTGAAATACCTTATGAACCAACAATTGCACTTCTGAGTGTTTATCCAAAGAAAACTAAAACACTAGTTCATAAAAATTTATGCACCCCTGTGTTCATGGCACTGCTATTCACAGTAGTCAAGATATGGAAGGGACCTAAGTGCCCATCGATAGATATTTGGATAAGGAAGTTATGGTACATATATAAAATGGAATATTACTCAGCCTATAAAAAAAAACTTACCATTTACAATGACATGGATGGTTCTGGGAGTATTGTGCTGAGTGAAATAGTAAGACAGAGAAAGATAAATATCGTATAATTTCTCTTATATGCAGAATCTAAAGAATAAAAGAAACAAACTGAACAAAAATAGACTCAAAGACACAGAGAACAAACTAGTAATTGCCAGAGGAGAAGGGTTTCGGGGGCTGGGTGAAAAAGGTGAAAGGATCAATAAGTACAAATTAGTAGCTACAAAACAGTCACAAGGATGTAGAGTAAAGCAGAGGAAATATAGACAACATTACTGTAATGGCTGTATGTAGTGCTAGATGAGAGATAAAGAAATTGGGGGATCACTTTGTAAATTACATAAATGTCTAACCATTGTACTGTATACCTGAAACTAATATAAAATAATTTTATAAAAAAATAAAAATGAAATTAGATTGAAATGACTGCAGGCAAGAGAAAACTGGACTAGTCTCTAAACCTTTGTTCAGTGACAATAACAAATGAAACATTGATGTTAGCAATTTTCATATCAGTTATAATTTATAAGTCAATTCTAAACATAAGCGTTATAAATAACAGAACTTGATTATAGTAGAAACAATTGACAGGAAAAAATGAAATTAGAAAATGTAATTAAATATTTTGTTTCAGAATAAGATTGAAAAATAATGTAACTTATGCTCTTTTAAAATTCATTTAACATTTTTCTGTGATACATAGATTTTAAAAAATTAACTTTTATTAAATGATGATTGCATCATCCTACAGACAAAGAATGTCTGCTCCTGTTGAAAACTCAACCCGAATAAAAAAGACACCTAGAAGGTGACTTAAGTAAATGTCACATTTCATTGGAGTGTGTCTATTGTTTCACTTTACTTTGAGGGAAATTTGCGTAATGACCTTTAAACTCAGATTGTATATTTTGTTCTTTAATCATTAAGTGGTCAAATCTCTTAGAATCAGATGATTTTGGTGAGTTCTTGGTGAATTCTTGATATAGCTGGACTACTACAGAAAGGAGTCATTTAATCTTTAAACTTCTTCAGATATTAACATTTCATCACTTCCTATGATAGATGATATCAATATTTGTGCACAATATTTTTAAAGCAATACAATTACAATCACAGTAACTTTCTCTCATTTCTATGTATCTCTCTTGGCATTCCAGTCTAATTTCATTATTTCAGTGATCATTTATATGGAAGCAAACTCTAGATACTTTTGTCCTGATGAGCTCCAAGTACTTATTTCTGAGTGTCCAAGGAACATCCCTATTTAGATGTGTCACAAATACCTCTAATTCAATATTACTAAAATTCAATTTATTATTTTTTATCCAAAACATTTTACCTTCTCCTGTGTTTTCAATTTCTCTTAAAGGAGTCACCTTACTCCCAAAGCCCAAAATATAGTATAATCAATCATTAATCAATTCTCTCTCATAACTGTTTCAACCTATTTTGAGAAACTGGTATTGTCTAATATTAAGCTCTAATTTCCTCACATTACCACAAGTGTATTTCCCTAACACCTGGTTCAAACTGTCTTCTATCCTGCTGTCATATTAAATTTCCTGTTTCTGATCATTTCATAATACTCTTCAAGCACCTTCAAAATCTCTCCAGGGAAGGTAGCATTTGAAAGGTAGCATTTGAGATTGATCTTGGAATATACTGTTCCCTTAGAGAAGGTGACAGCATTCTGGGCATTAATATGAACTGAATTCTAAAGGAACATAGAGTGTTTAGGGACTAGTATATAGTTGGGTGGAGGAGGTGTAGAAAAGAAAGGAGAAAAGAAAAGAAAGAGGGAGGGAGGGAGGGAGGGAGGGAGGGAGAAAACTATCAGTAAGCTTAGGTTTTTCCCTCTTGTTGTTTTATTTGTTTCAATGTTTTCATGCCCCATTTCCATGTGTCCAGTCTAACTCAAATGCTGTCTTCTCCAAGACATTTTCTCTGATGCCATCAATAAGAAATAATTATTTCTTTCTCCAAACATAAGCTGTATCCCTGCATACTTTGTATTGCATTATATACATTTGTGTGCATGCTTCATACTCATGCAGTAAGCTATCTGTAGGGAGAATGTGCTTCAGGTTCATTTTGTTTATTCCCCCAAGCAAACTTTTAAATAAAAATAAAAGATGCAGTCATTTCAAATGATGCAATGAATGACAACCATTCTTGTAGAAAATAAATTAATAAACATGTAAGTCTGCTCTAAGATAAAATTGAGACTAAAAAAAACCCTCAATATATTTTTTAGCATAATTGAAAAACACATACGAAAACTAAAATAAAACTTTGTGTAAATCATACGTTTTAGTAATAAGGTCATTAAAAACTTTTCTTTAGGTTTCCCCTGGTCATAATTTATTACAGGTTGTTGAATGAACCTTCAAGGAATTAAATTTAGATAAAAAAAAAGAGAAACATTTCTGAGTACTAAATTAGATCTAATGTAATAATGATTATCATTATATACGAAGTATGAAATTTTATCCTTTTGTGTTACTTCTCATTCCATTTTTGCTTTTGGGTTTGCCCTGTGTAATAGATTGGTTTCAGTGTTTGAATTGCTTTGTAATAGAATGTTCTTGCTGGGTTAAAATAGTCCTCTCATTATGCTGCAGAGTAATTCAATGTCAGTACTCTTTACTGGGAATCTGAAGCAAAAACTTATTTTCCATATATAATCAACCCTCAGTTATCTCAGACTGGACTATCCATACTTTAGGGAATTGTGTTTCCACATTTATTAACAGAACTTACAGTATACGCTCTGCTGAAAACATATATTTAGCTTCATTATTTTGGTTGGTCCAATCCTTTTTCCTATTTTTAGTTTACATTGATTGCATCATAGTAAAAATATATTATAATGACTTAACTCCCTGTTCTTGCCACAGGGAAATTGACAGAGTAGCTCTGATATTGACTGTTAGTTGGCTTCATATAGTCTGTCTAACAAAGTGAAGCCTGCCAGGAACAGCTAAAGTTAAAGGAATTCAGGATGGGAAACATATATATTGTACATTTCCTACTGCCTCCTCATATGAGATAACATGTATGAAAACACGTTATGAAACATAAATATCCCAGTGAATTTCACAAAATAAGAATAAGCTTCTTCTTGAATCAGATAAAATTACAGTGTAGTGAAACAAGTATCCCATTTGGAAATGTAAGATCTAGGTCTGTGACCATCTCACAACAAACAATTAATGTTCCCTGGGAAACATACTTAACCTCCAAGAGCATCGGCCTCAACAGCTCTTGTTTCTTCTTGCTTAGTCTCAGTTTCTCCCTGGCAACTTTTTTTGGGGGGGTTTGGAGGGGGGTACAACATTCTGACCTTTTTTTTTTTTTTTTTTGGTGCAGGACAATATTCTGACTTACCTTTGAGGAACTCTTCTTTCTCTATCTGAATTCATGTGTTTAGAGTGGGTTATCTCACTTTCCTTGCAGAATTGGTGGGATCAGGACACAGACTGGCCAATTAATCTTAGTGATGTTCTCCCAAGAACTACAACTGCAATTATTGGAGTGGGCGGTGGTAGCTATTGTATGCTCTTTGTGGGGAGTATCTACCTGAAAAAAAGCAAACAGAACAGATGAGGCATGGTAGAAAAGACAACTGACTTTGTGCCCTGAGGTTGCCATTTCATGCACAACCGTAATTAGGAAATGAATGCCTTACACTTTCCAACATGTGAGTCCATAAATTACATTTTATGTCTAACCTATTTCAAATGACCTGTTAAGTTTCTAATTATAAATGAGGATAATAGTGCATTGTGGTGAACATGTGAAGTTTTTCTGAAAAATAAATAAAATGATAAATAAAATACTACTATCACAGCATTTAGCTTAAAACTTTTTAAAAGAAATAAATGAATACATAGTAAATGTTTAGTAAAATCTAACCATCATTTAAATAAAAACCAGCATTGAAAATAATTTGATTTTCTAGAGTGACAGTTATTTTTTATGCATTGGAGTATAATTGTTTTTAATTTAAGTTAAAGACCAAAATTTTTTTCACTATAGTAATGGTGAACTAGATACTTCTTGAATTAAATGGTTTCATTAACTATATATTATATATATAATATACATGCTTTTTAATTAAAGCACCGAGATGTTAATTTAATTTAGTAGTTTTCCTACCTAAAAATAAAAATAATAAAAAATAAAAAGCAATAGTAAACCTTCCCTTCTTTTATATCTTCCTTTAAGAACTGCCTTTTTATCTCTCTTCATTGTACAGTCTAGCTTCCAGAAGTACTGGTGTGAACATTTTTCATGTTATCAATTCCAAATCACTTCTTAATTCAGTGAAATGTAATTATGAAATTACCTGAACAGTTTTTAATCTTCATCTTAATGGAACTCTGTTTTGCATGACACTATTTTTTAAATCTCTTGGTTTCACTTGCTCCCTTGCTGCTTTTGAGGAAGCAAGCAGCTATACTGGGAAACCTAACAGAGCAAAGGACTGTGGGTAGCATCTAGGATCTGAGGCCAGTAAGAAACTAAAGCCCTCAGTCTTAAAAGCACAAGACAAACAGCTACCTGAATTTACAACAGGATTGTTACACGCCTACTAAAATGGCCAAGATCCAGAACACTGATAACACCAAGTGTTGGCAAGGATGTGGAGCAATAGGAATTCTCATTCGCTGGTGAAAATGAAAAATGGTATACCCACTTTGGAGACAGTTTGGTGTTTTCTTACAAAACTAAACATACTCCTACAATAAGATCCAGCAATTGCACCCCTTGGTATTTATCCAAAGGAGTTAAAAACCTTTGTCCCCTCAGAACCCTGCATGTGGATATTTATAGAAACTTTATTAATAAGTGCCAAAACTTGAGGGAACCCAGATGTTCTTCAGTAGGTGAATGGATTTATAAACTGTGGTACAGACAATGGAATATTATTCAGTGTTTAAAAAAATGAGCTTTCAAGTTATTAAAGACATGAAAGAAACTTAAATGTATATTACTAAGTGAAAGACGGCAATCTGAAAAAGCTGTATACTGTATGATTTTAACTATATGATATTATGGAAAAGGCAAAACTATAGAGAGAATACAAAGATCTGTGGTTGCTAAGGATTGGTGGAGAAGTGGAGGGATGAATAGGCAGAATATAGAGGATTTTTAGGGCAGTGAAAATCCCATGTGTGATACTATGATGATGATCATTATACATTTATCCAAACCAATAGAGTATACAAAACCAAGAGTGAACCCCAATGTAAATTAAGGACTTGGGTAATTATGATGTGTTAAGTAGTCTCAATTGTATAATTTATGGAGAATATTGATAATGAGAGAGGATATGCATGTGTGGGCCTAGGGGATTTATAAAGAATCTATGTTCCTACCTCTCAATTTTGCTATTGAGATCCATAATACCATATAGAGCTGTGTTTTCTTAGCAGGGAACATCTTTGACTACCAATTTAATTTGCCTATTTACATTTTATATGATCTTTTGACCTTTTTTATTGTTCTTACACAATTTTTGGCATTTTTTGTATTTCTAGCTATTAGGTCATAATCTTCTTAATAGCTTATACCTAATATTAATTTTTGCTATTTATTAGGTGTTTCTTCTTTTAAGGATATTATCACTAGACCAGTCTGCATCACAGAACTACTGTGTGGATTAAGACTATAAAAGTGTTGTAAATAAGTGAGTGTAGCCAATTTAACATCATTATCACTTCACTTCAGGTTAGAAATTTGTCGGCTAAGTGATTAATAAGTTGTCATTTTGATAGTGCTAGCTGTACGGCATCACTAGAAAATTCTCAGTCTCAGTTTTATTATTTATAATATTAAGGATTTTAACTAGGTGATTAATTTTTCTTCAAATACTTTCTAGTAAGTGCTTGATTCTTCCTAACAGTTGATTTTTTCACTAATGAGTTTGGGGTGTTCATGAGGTATGCAAGTGAAGACATAATTTCAAAGATGTGAGTATGGTCCTTTTAAATTGAGCAAAATAATTAATATCTGAATAAAGGTAAATTAAAAGAAATGAAAAAGATTTTCTAGGGAGGGTTAGTAGTATTAGAAGTTAATAAAGGTATATTCCTGAAGGATACCAAATTTTAATCAATAGTACAGTAGTAGAAAAAATCCACTAAATAGATTTATATGGGGTATCCATAGTCATGAGGAAAATTTATTTTCAAAATATCTCAGGGACCAAAGAAAGACACTCAAATTTGTATTAGTCATCTATTTCTGTATAGCAGCATTACCACATATTTAATAGCTAAAAATAACATTCATTTGTTATTTACAATATCTGTGAATCTAGGTGCTGGACACACTATAACTGGGTCCTTTTAAAGGATGCAGTCTAGGTGTCAATGAGGACTGTGTTTTTATGAGACTTGCCTCGAGAACAAACATGTTTTTCCTTAATACTTTTTTTAAAAAGGGCAGTTGTAGATTTGTAGATTTCAAATCTATAAAATTTCAAATAGTTGTTCATATAATAGTTTATCCTGATTGGCTCAAGTTACTCTAATAAATAAAAAATAATAGAAACTGGCCAGGCCAATTTTCAAAGTAGACTAATATAAATACAACATTAGATAGGGAAGTTACAATAAAAGAGAAATATAAGGTAATTTTGATTAGGATTTTTGATATAAAAACTCTAAGTAAGATACTAGTAGATGAATTGAACACAATTTTAAAATTATGAATTGCGATTAAGTAGCATTATTCCAAGAAATATATGGTTGGTTTAACATCAGAAAATGTATTAATGTAATTTATTATCCTAATCTTCTAAAGAGAAATATCAGATAATTATCCCACTCAATTCAGAAAAAAAGCATTTAATATGATTCAGCAATTATTTATTATAATAATCCCTAGCAGGCTACAAATAAAAGAAAACTTCTTTAACCTGATAAAAATTATGTGCCAGAATTCTACAATCATTTATTTACTGAATAAAATTTAGTTTTCCTTTAAGATTAGTCCTATTGTCAAGGTCAATGAAATGAAGATAAAAAAAGAAACAAAAATTTTAATAATTGGAAGGGAAGTGAAAAATGGACATGATTTTGGAATAATATGATCGTCTATTTATAAAAATAAGTAAAAAACACTAGAATAAACTATGAGGACAAAAGTCAAACCTATAAATATCAATAATGTTTAAGCAGTAATCAAGAAGAAAATATAATAAAAGTACTAAACATTGATAAAAGCAAAAACATACACTACATGCTAATTAACTTTAGCAAAAATAAAACAAATTTTTAAAAAATTTAGCATGAGATACAAGAAAAACTAAATAAATTGAAAAGTATTCCATATTCTTCAATGGGATGATATATTATAAAAATATAAATTCTAAATTCAATGAAATTTTAATCAAAATTTCAATTAACTTATCTTCAGGACTTTACATATTACTTAAATTTATTTAAGAGTCCTTAAAAAATGTTAATTGGAGCTTAAATTTCTACAGTATTGGTACAAAACACAATTGAACAAAATAGGGACCTTATAAGCAAATATGTCTATGTATGTAAGTTAAGTATTCAATAAAGATAAAGCCACAAATCAATAGGGAGATTATAAATTGAGTACACTGTGTTCACTGCTAAGAAAAAACCACATCCCTTACCAACATCGTATACGAAGGTCAACTTGGCTACATTAAAAACCTATATGTGCTACAAAAAATTGATGAAAAAATTAAGAGAGCATCTAAGTAAATACACAGATGTTCCATGTTAATGGATGGAAAATTCAATATTGTTAGGATGTCAGTTCTTCTTTCTATGAAGACTTTCTATGAAGCTACAGTAATTAAGATGACGTGGTATTGGTGAAAAAATAGATACCTATGTATATATTTAATCAACAGAACAGAATAAAGAGCTCAGAAATAGACTCACAGAAATGTAGTTAACTGATATTTGGCAAATACTTAAAGGCAATTCAATGAATAAAGATTAGTCTTTTCAAAAAGTGATCCTGGACAATTGGACGTCTACATGCAAAAAAAAAAAAAAAAAATGACCTAGTCACAGACCTACATCTTTTACTCAGAATATGACATAGACCCACATGTAAGGGGTCTATGTATAGTTTATACAAAATTATAAAACTTCTGGAAGAAAATATAAAAGAAAATCTAGATGACTTTGTGACTGATAATAAGCTTTTAGATAAAATACCAGAAACATGATCCATAAAAGAAAAAATTCATAAGTTCCACTTTAATAAATTAAAATCTTCTGTTCTTTGAAAAAACTCTGCCAAAAGAATGAAAACAAAAGCCATGAACTGGGAGAGAAAATATTTGTAAAACACAAATCTGATGGCGGACTCATACCCAAAATATACAAAAACTTCTTAAAACTCAACAACAACAACAACAAAATGAATAACCCAATTAAAAATGAGTAAAAGATTTCGACAGACATGTCAACAAAAATGATAGACAGGTGGCAAATAAGCATATGAAAATATTTTAAACATCATTTGTCATTAGGTAAATGCAAATTAAAACAATAATGAGATACAAGTACATGAGTATTAAAATGGCTAAAATCCAAAAGAGACTGACAATACCAATGGTGCAAAGATGCCAAGCAGCAGAAACTCATTCATTTCTAGGAGAAATGTAAAGTATATATTCACTTTGGAAGATAATTTGGCAGTTTCTTTCAAAGCTAAATATTATCTTACCATATGGTCTAGCCATTTGATTTGTAATTTATGTCCACACAAAAAACAACTTATTAATGTTCATAGCAATTTAATGAACAGTAAACAGAAGCCAGAAGCAACCAGGATGTCTAAACAAAAGGTGAATGATTAAACAACTCGTATATTCATACAATGGAAAACTAGATAGAAATAAAAATAAGTAAGCTATCAAACCATACAAAGACATACATGAATCTTAAGTGCATATAGCTAAGTAAAAAACTCCATTCTTAATAGGTTCTATGCTACATGACTGTATTTACTTGTTATTCTAAAAAGGCAAAAGATATGAGGCAAGAAACAGATTAATGGCTGTCAAAAGTTCAGGGGTGAAGATGGAAGAGAGGATTAAAAGAATAAATCATAGAGAATTATTTAAGTAGTGAAATTATTTTGTGTGGCAGTATAAATGAGGGATATCTGACATTATGCATTTATCAAAGCCAATAGAACTTCACTAAGAATGAACCTTAATGTATGCAAATTTAAAACAATTCAGGAGGTCAGGATGGAAGGCAATACATGATAAAGTAATGTAATTATACTATAAATTTGTGAAAATATCTCGCTGAAAGGGTTGGATGAAAAGCTGCTGACCTAAGTAACTTTGGAAGTGAGTAGCGTATGTAAATCTAAAGGAAAAGTAATTAAACACTATATTCTAGTTGATAAAGTATATTCCTATAGATCTGCAGGTTAACAATTCTGAAGCATATACATATTTATGAGAATTGAACTTTTAGGTTCCTCACTGCTAGAGTAAGAAGTTATAGATAAGAAAGAAGATAAAGAGGATAGAATGATGCATGTGATAATGGGTTAGAGGTAGAGACATCAGTATGAATTCATGTTAGCTTAATATAGGTATGGATGCTTACATATAGAAATGTTTATTGATTTGCACATAAACATAAAGATTATATATATAGATAGATATATGCACATATATGTATGTGTGTATGTATGTATATGTATGTATATATTCCCTTGTTCTGTCAGCTGAGAGGGCCTAAAAAAATAACATTACAGTAGCAATGAGTATACATAGTGACAAGACTTTGGTTTCTAATAACATTTTCCAGTAAAAAAGACCAGAGCTCTTTAAAGAAATGGCTGATTCTAGGACTAGGGGAGGAAATAGATAAGATGAGCCAGGTGAATCTTATAATGCCAGAAAACAAGAAAGTGCTAAAGACTTTGTGAGTGTGTGAGGCATGTCAAAGAGGCATAGGAACCAGCTGAAATAGTTCTCAAAGGCCAAAGTTGGCACAATTTGAGTATCAAAATAAATAAAGTACTATTGGATTATAACTCAAAGTGCAAGATGAATATCCATGAACCCATAGAACAATAAATAATTGAATAAATAACCAAATGGGGAAATAGACAAACCTCCTGTATAAATGAATTCCAAATAATTTCTGTAGATACTTTGAATATAATTCTCTACTTCATTAGTGGGCTGTACACAGTAACCTCCTTTTAATGAGTATAATATGAAAAAAATGAGGAGGGCACAAGTAACTATTCAGTGAAGAAAGATAATCAACACTATTTCAACCAAGTGATCAAAGTAATTATCAACAGATTAATCATGTTGATAACAGGTACCCTTGATAGGATGTGATGATAATGGCACTTTACCTCTGTGATCTTCTTCCCCCAAACCCATAACCCCAGTGCAAGCATGAAGAAACACCAGACAAATCCCAATAGAGGGACATTTTACTAAATAACTGATCAGTAGTCCTCAAATTGTCAAGGTCATCAAAAACAAGGAATGTCTGAAAAACTATGCCAGGCAAGAGAAGCCTAAGAAGACATGTTAATTAAATATAATGTAGTATCTTGGATGGGATCCTGGAAGAGAAAAAGGCACTTGTTAAAAACTAAGAAAATCTGAATAAAGCATTAACTTTAGTTAATAATAATGTACCGATTTTATTCATTTATGGTGTCACATAGGTACTAATATTATATTAATGTGTTATTAATAGAGAAAACAGTATGGGGTATATTGGAGCTCTGTACTACTTTCATAAATTTTCTGTAAATCTAAAACTATTATAATTTATTTTAAAAACCCATACTTGAAAAGCAAAAATATTAAGTTAACAAAGTAAAACATGGACAAATATCTTTCTTTCTTTAAGAGCTAAGTTCAGGGAATGGCTTTTTAAAAAATTTAAAGCACAAACTATCAGATGGCGGATGAGAGATGAATTTTATTAAATCTATATGAAGACTTTCTGTTCAATAAAGATATCTTTAGACAAAGTTAATATACAGGAGGCAAAGTGGAGAAGACATTTTGTAGTGTGTAATATTTACAAAGGGTTAAAACATAACATAAGGAATTCCTACAAATCAAGAAGGAACAGATTGCAGCTGTGTTAGAAAAGCAGGCAAAGATCATGACTTGGCAATTTACATAAAAGAAAACCCCCAGATCTAATGCACATGTTAAGAAATGTTAAATCATAAATAATCAACAGAAATTTAAATTACAATGTGTTTGCCCCAATAATTTTTAATAAAAATCTTTTTAAACACAAGTAAAAAAATTGCCCTTAAAAATAAATAAACAAATAAATAAATAACAATGTGCTATTATTTCATAATTAAAAGACCAACCAAAACAGATGGATGGTGGCATTGTTGCTGCTCATGAACCCAAGTATACACTCAAAAGAGATTGCTGACATATCTTAGTAAAATATAGAGGGTGAATATTTAAGATATTCATCTTCTGAATTTCTGTTTCATAGTATGTACCCCAAAGGAACTACCGACCTGCTCTACATACTTAGACAAATAATTGTACTTTTTTATTTATGATGTCACAGTAGCATTATTTACATTTGTAATTAACTTAGATGTGCATCACAGGAAGACTGACAACATTGGGAGAGTTAAAATGTGGTATAATATCATGGATAGGTCTTAAAATCAGAGTGCTTAGTGAAAAAAAATACAGAATAAGATATATAATTCTATACCATTTATACGAATTCTAAGTACTTAGGGAAAAAATACTCATTTAGCATAAACACATACAAACTAAACAAAAGGTAAAAATGAGAGACCTGTATGCACCAGTGATGACAAGGTATCATTAACTAAGAAATGTAATAACTCAAAAAAATACAATCTAATAATCAACAAGGACAAATCAGCAGGAGCCATTATTTTAAAGGAGGAGGAATCAGTTTATGGTAAGTCTAGCACATACTAAGTGAATATATGGTTAATATATTTTTATATTAAAATTTAATTTGAAATTTCAAGAATAGGAGCGGAAATCAATAGAACTTGAACTTTGAAATTATTCTTATTGATCATTCTTATCAACATGAAATATGTCAGTTTCTTGTGAGAGTTTTATTAAGAGATAAGAGAGACCTTATCTTTTATTCCTGACTTTTTAAGTTATATAGAGAATCAACAAAGTCTTAGGCTTTTCCAGGGAATGCAAGTTTTATGTAATTTTTTTTTACTTCCTACAGCACCCGGTCTACCTAGGTGGTCTCCCTTCCAAGTACTAACCAGGCCCGACCCTGCTTAATTTTGAGATTGGACGAGATCGGGCATGTTCAGGGTGGCGTGGCTGTAGACTGATAAAAAATTTTTTTAAGTAAAAAGTTCATTGCTGGTGAATGCAAAATAGTACAGTAACTATAGAAAGTGGTTTGGAAGTTTTTGAGAAATGTAAATGAAGTCTTATGGTCTTAACCACAAGATCCAGCATTTGTGCTCCTGTTTATTAAAACAACAAAACAAAACAAAACAAAAAACAGGAAAGATTAAGACATTTAAAAGAAGTAAATGTTCAATAGCCTAATTATACAGCAAACTAACTAAACAGAGGGTTTACTGTGAGTTAAAAAAAATCCACTAATATCACCAGCCATCCTCACAAAGATGAACACTCAGGAAATTAGGTGACCACTTCCTTCTAGTGTTTTCTTTAAAATAATTTTCAAAAATGTCATTAGGCTTTCAGTTTTAAGAATGACTCATCATTGTGAGTCATTTTTTGCAATTATTATTACTTTTTAAATGGCCACTTGCACAAATAATTATTTGTTAGACCAGCAAAAAAGGTTGACATGATTTAATTTATTAGCTACTTTTTCATTTAATGTTTGCTAAATACTAGAATTGCTTCTAATAATTACCTCTATCCTGCTTACTGCCTTTTTTTCTAACAAAAAAAAATATATATATATTACTTATTTTCCATCCAGCTAGGTGAAGAAAAGAGCATAAAACAAGCTTCTATGATTGTTCACAGCCTTAAAGATAAAATTCAAATGCCTTAGGATCAAGACATATTAAGACCTTGAATGATGCAGCCAATGCTCACCTGCTTCTAGGATTCACAACCTGAAAACTTGATATTTGGGGCAACATAATACTTTGTTGTAGGGGCTGTTCTATGCATTATACAATTTTATTAGCATCCTTGCCTCTACCTATTAGATGTCATAGCAAACACCTGCCATCTCCCCACACCTTTCTCCTTGCTCCAGAGTGACAACTAAAAATGTCCCTAGTTGTTGCCAGATGTCTCCTTGTGGACATATAATATCCAGTCAAGAATCATTGCTTCTAGGCTTATCTTCCATGACTACCCCTCTATTAGTTTTTTATTGCTGCCTTAAAAAATTACTGCCATAACATCTTAAAATCACATTAATTTACTATTTCACAGTTCTATAGGTTAGAAGTCTGGATTGTCTAGGCTGGTCTCTCTACCCATGGTTTCACAAAGACAAAAATAGGTCTTGCCTAGTTGGGCTCTTGTCAGGAGGTTCTGAAAATAATTGGCTTCCGAGCTCATTCAAATTATTGGCTGAATTCAGTGCCTAGTATCTATAGAGTTGAGGTCCTCGTTTTCTTGATGGACTTCAGCCAGGGTCATTTTCAGCTTCTAGAGGACATCTACATTCCTTAGTTGTTGTCTCTCCTCTTCAAAGCTATCAGCAGTAGATCAGGTACTTCTTATATATCAAATCTCTCACTTTCCCTTCTGCCTCATTGCTTAGCTGCATCTCTCTGACTTCAGCTGAATAGATTCCCTAGTTTCAATGCTCAAGTGATTAGATTTGTCCTACCAAATATTCCAAGATAATGTCTCTGGTTTCAGGAACATAATCTTAATTATAACTACAAAGCCCCTGTAGGCAGCACCTAGATCAGTGCTTGATTAAAGAATCAAGGTATGCAAATCTTGAGGGAACATCTTTAGAGTACTGCCTTTCATAATACCCCCACCTTAAATACTAAGATCCAATCAATGGAATGACTTAGGATTCTGCAAACTTGTTTTCTCAAGCCTCTGAGTTGCGACAGATCCTGACTCAATGCCTGCCCTACTTGACTCATCCCTCAATGTGGTGCTCAGATGTAGGCTCCAGGGAGCCTCCTGTGATGATACCATGAGGGGATGATTGTATGCACATCCAATCCTGCCCTCATCTGAATCGTAGCACTTAATACATTACACCAAACTTACCTACCCAATTAATACATAGCAAAAATTTAATAAAAGTTTAACTAAATAAAGATTACATCTATATGAGGATTTGCTGGAAATGCAGGGCATTTAAAGGAAGCATTAAAAAAAATTTCTAGGTACTTTGAAGATTATTTTAATATTTTTATTATCAAATATTTTCAAGTACTATTTACCTTATCTAAAATCATTAATATATGTTTTGTCCCTATATGTGGGATCTGAAGAATCTAGTGCTGTTTAGAATCTATCTGGACTTCAAGACTTAGGCCATTAGAAGTGAACAATCCTAGTACGGACCTTTTCTATTGACATGTTAGATCTTGTATTTATTTTCTGGGTGCCCTCTAATCATAAGGGTAATCTAATTGAAAGTAGCCTCCTCACTCTATCTGCTTCTCTTTGATTTAAACTGAAACTGAAACTAAAGGTACTATTGTCTTGTTAGTATATTCCAATTCTGCTCATTGTTTTGTTTGTATATAAAGCTATAGTAGTGGAACAGATCAAAGCATGTATGCCTCTTGGAGACATGCCCTTACAGGATCAATTTTTAAAAATTTTTCTGAATTTTGATATGTAGAAACAAGACAACATAAAGCTATTTCTTCTTCTTTTTTTATTCCTTTCCTTTCTTCTCTAAAAATTTCAGTCTAAAAGCCATTAAGTAGATCTAAAGGAAAAGGGTCAGGGCTGTGTTAGCCCAGCTTACAGTGTCTAGATAGAGTGGCGAGATGCCCAGAGGGTGCAAATTATGGTGTAGTGTCAGACCCCAATCAAAGTGGGGAGAATATCCATTCAGGAGTAGAGCTGAACCCAAGATGTTGGTGCCGTCTACACTAATATACAAATATAAATCAGGTGTAAAATAATAGTATTGAAATAAATAAGTCATATAAAGGCAATGTACAAGTTTAGTAACCTGAAATAGAGAGCAAAGCAGTCTCATTTGGCTGATAATTGAAAAAGATTGATAGATATTACAAAGCTATGAGTCCTCCTAGGTCAAAATGCCTAAACAGTTTTCTCACCCTCCCTGGTGGCTATTTGCATGACAAAACACTTAGCCAGAGGGTCTGAATATGAGTCTGAAGGAACTGCAACCACTGGCACTACCCTGAAGAAAACTCTGATTCTAGGGATCATAAGACCCATTTGACAGGAAGAGATGGTGCTTACCACACAGTCAAGTGTTAACAAGGGACCTGATTATTCTGACGTAATATCCTGCCATAAAATAGAGGGAAAGGGAGCCAGTGTGTCTATCCTAGAGAATTTAGCAACATATGATTTATATGTCTTGAAGTATATTTAATCTCCTCACATTTTCTGACCATATCTCAGAATTTAAATCATTCAAGGAAAGTCTTTATGACAATATCTCAGTATCACTCAAGGAGCCTGTAAGGCCCCTTTTTGAGTTTCACTTATAAAAACATCTCTTGAATAATTAAACATTTTGATGCACAAAAATTTAGGAAATAAACAATGAACCCTTACCGTAGCTGAAACCAAGCCACCATTCTTCTGAAATTGGCCCAAAATACTAAGCAAGCATTGTAAAATGACTTTATTGTTTATCTTTATGACTTTATGCATCTACCCATTCATGTGCTTTCCAAAGTATCTGAATAATGCTAATGAAATAGAAGATTTTCAATAAATGGTTGTTGTATTAATTTAAGTGAATTGAACTCAAGTCTTATATTTTTTAATTTTCTTGTGGGAGTCCTTCTATTTAGCTTATAAAAGGAAAAAGTAGTCTATCTTGTTGTGATAGGACACTAATGTTATTTGTACCTCAAACTTTATCTTGGAAAAATACAGCCAGGAGTGGAAGATTCCCCCTATAATAAATCATATTTTATAATATAAGTTTCCACAGATCAACTTTCCCTCATTAATTTTTATTCTTCTCTTATCTATTATTAGATTAACACTAATATGAAGATATCTTCAGGAATTATACTGTACAAACTAGAGAGTTTTTGCCTTATTTGAAAGCCAGATTGACTTGGTAAATAACAACATGCATATAAAAGTGATTTATGCATCTGAAGAAAATGAAAACTTAGATATTTTAATATCTCAACAGAATTTTTAAATGTAGCAATTTTTGCTGTGCATTATCAGTCAATAGGAACAACAGCAGATTCTGGAAGTGAATTCTACAGAATGGTATGACAATTACTGTTATATATCTCAGCAATCTTCTAATAAATAATATGAGTCTTGTTTGCATTTATCAGAGTGATCCTTAAGCAAATACCCATGTGAGAAAGAAACCTTGCATATTTATAAGAATAAATTTACATATAACTACACATAAAATATTCCGTTCCTTTGTAAAATACTTCTTTATAATTTCCATTAAAATCATCATGTAATTATACCAGAGATACAAACCTAACAAAAATTATGCCAAGCATTATTAGAGGGAGTGCTTTTCAATTGCAAGGGCATCTGTTCTGTGAGAAATTTTTGGTTTCAATTTCTGTTACATTAAAAAAGAGAGAGATAAAATAAAATAAAGACTTTGTCTCTTGTGAAGAACTATGTTCAAAGGTCACCCATCACAATCATTTTTAAACTGTGATGAAAGTAATTATAAAAAAGTATTAAATCGTATATATTATAAACAATAAATAGATCTATACAGAAAGAGGTAGATTCTATTGTGACCCAAGAACTATATCATATATAACAATGTTGATGCTTCAACAAATACTCAGTCTTTCTCTCAGCAAGCCTTTTTACTGAGTGTTCCTATGTTTCAGCACCCATGCTGGATACTAGGGATATGGAGATGAATGCCTGAATGCCATACACTTCACTCAAAAAAATTACATGGATAAGACTGAAAAGTAAATAAACAATTGATTCACAATATAGGGTACTTAACCAAGTGACAACCAAGTGAAGACTGAGCTTTGAAGGACTAGTTAGAAAAGTCAAAAAATATAGAGAACATTCTAGGCAGAGGGAAAAATGTGTTAGAAGGTGGCTATGGAGTATAAAATGTTATCAGCGAACTACAGTTGAGTGTGTCAAGAGCTTGAGGTCAACAGGGAAGAGATACAAAAAATAAAGATAGAAAAACATATTTAAATATCATTGCAAAGAGTTTGGCTTTTATTTTGAAGGATCTTGGGGCAGCACTAATGTATTGTAAGCAGATTGGTTGTCATATTGAAATTTATATTTTAGAAAAATTATTCTTCTGAGCAGCAGTCTTAATTGCAGTACCTGGACTGTCAAAATCCCATCTCTTAAGAAATTTTCTAAGAAATTTCTTAGAAAAACAAATTCTCAAGCTCCACCACAGACCTACTATGGACTCAGTTATCCAAGTTTTAGAAAATGCTTTTAGTGATTCTGATGTATACTGAAGGTTAAAAACCAGTGTTACAGGGAATGGAATGATGGGAGTTATTTCAATAGAAATATTTTAAGCTATTTTAAAAACCTGATAAAATTTATTTATGTTCAACAAGAATTTCCAGGAAAGGCCGTCCAAGGATGGCACATGGCCCAAACAATGCCCTTAAGAACATAAACTCCTTCTATTTTTCTACTACATCATTATCAGAATGTGACTTTTGTTCTTAGGGTTACACACTGGTTCTTCTACCGCCAGGCTGCCTTCCCTATAAAAATGAAGTTGAGACAGAGCAAGAGCAAAAGATTTGCCCTCTCGTACTTTGTTTTTATTTTATTGAGGAATGAAACAAAAATGGAGGCTTCTTCAAGCAATTCTATCTATACTGTATTGGTGAGAACAATCTCAAGTACCTCCTCAGCCACAAAGTTGCAAGTTTGGTAAATTAGAGTGACTGTCCAGTTAGTGAGCTCTCCTATAAAACATTCTCATTACAGGGTACGTATTTTTCTCAGCTAAATAGCTCCATGAAGTACATAAATTTTAAGTTCTCTTTTGTAGTAAGAGGAAAACAAAATGTGAATAGTGAAGCCCTAGTCTTCTTGCTTGATTCTTCATAATTCTCAAATATTAATCACCTATTAATGTCAGGATTCTCTGCTCAGATCCCTGTGAAGGCACATTACAGATCTTGTGTGTATATATATATATGTATACATACATATGACATTTTACTGGAATAGCATAGACTGAATGAATTAATCTCAGAAACTGAAATGACAACACAGGTACATTTAACATTTTAGCAACTCTTTGATCTACCTAATGTGGAAATTCTCCCATTGTATATTTTTTGGTGTTCACTGAAATTAGCAATTTTCTTTAGATCAAGTCTGGATGTCCTACTTTTGTCCTGAGGGTTGACAAATGCACACAAATACAAACACTTGAATCAATATTCTTTCTTCACTTGCTTCCCTGAGCCTTTTGCATGACCTTCAGTATTGGCTTCAAGTATGAATCAAGTACAATTATCTTCATTTATTAGCTAAAGAAGCTGTTGTGATGAAAATGAAATCATTTACTCTTATAATCTGACATTTGTAAACTGCTAAGCAATTTGCATATTGGTGTGAAGCAAGATTCCCAACTCTTTCCACATTGCTTCTAAAGTATATTGTAAGCAATAAGAATTTAAGTTGCTTAATATTAGTTGAGGGCTGCCAGGAAGAAAGTCCCAAAGTCTTCTGGGTCAATCCTGCATCTATCATGGGCTATGATGATGAGTGGTCCTGGATTAGGAATTAGAAATAAAGGAGATAGGAGGCTCTAAGTAAACACTATTTAATTAAGAAAACAAGAAGCATCATGAATAATCTCTGCCGAATTAATGCAAATACCTTAATATGTTGTCCTGGACAAAATTCAAAAGCATTTGGGAGACTAAAACCTTACATACATGCATGCATACACTGATAGGAGAGATGAACGTAAACAACAGCACTAACCATTGCTCTTTAATTAAAATAAAAAGAATTTTATAACTTCATATCACTGAGCAAAAGGCAAGAGTACCAACTTTAATTTCAAAATCATTATCAATAGTGTATAACACATTGTCAAACAAACGAACTTCTCTTGCTGTGCAGTCTGCTCCTATTGGCATTTGGCAGTCTGAACACACAGTCATGTTATCTAATGCTCATATTTTCCAAACATAACAAAAGGAGAACAAAACTCTACAGATTATTAGAAAATATTAGCAAGCATGAATATTAATGCCTCTATTTTAGCGAAGTTGGATAAGGGATGAACTCAAGACCTACTTCTTTAATCACAACTTTATAATTATATTTATATCCAATGAGATATATACCTTAACCAGATATTACATTTAGTGGAAAATAAGGAGGTTTTTTTTTTTTAAGAATATTTTACATGCCATTAAGTTGGAAAAGAAAAAAAAGACAAAAGAAGAAAGGAGAAAATATAATGGATTTTTATCTAATCAAATTTGAACCTCGGCTATATATAGAAACCATCTAAAGTTATTGATATTTGATCATCTTTGTCCTTCAAAAATGATGATTTTTTAATGGCTCAAGCTAATATTAGAGGCTTTCACATTTACTAGTTTACTAACAGATATATATTACTATATGTAGCTTCTGAACTTGATCAAAGTGACATAATTTATATATAGAAATGTCAGATTGAAATTATGGACTATTTTATCTAAAGCCCTCCTTTTTTTAAAATTTTTCATTTTAGCAGACTTCTCCCAAAGGAGCTAAACCTCACCCAACCAATCTCAGAAACAAAATGATGAGCTACTTACATGTTCCATAGAGCACACTCCTTCTCTAGCAGATAAAAGAGGCCTTCATGCATGGTCAGATGCCAGTTAATATGCAACATTTTCTTTGACAAGTTAGAAATGATAACAGATTTCCTCTCGGCATTCAGGTAAGGCTGAAAGAAAAAAATAAAAGGTGTTTAAGCATTAAATAGAAAGCATCTCTTAGATGAGTTCAAAACCAAAAGAATTTAGGTGTCCAAATTCTTAGTCCAGAAGTTAAGAAAATACTTTAAAGAAAGGGGAAAAAAAGAAAAGAAACTGAAATCTTGCTCTATGTATACTACTTTTCATGAATCTAAATTGAGAATTACTATATGCTGTTAAGCACTATTTTAAGCAGTAGGTTATACTCTCTGATATGACAGAGGCTATAGGAATATAAAGCAAAAGGAAGTAAGGAAAACGAAGCCACAAAAACTCAAGCCTAATTTGCCTGGTGTTCTGGTGTTGTTTTTCTGCTCATGGACACTAGTAGAAAACACTTCAGAAATCTGTGTAGTGCTGATATGGGAACTGGGGAGACATATGGATCCCCCTGGACTGGGCCACACTTGATAGTAATTAGTAAAGTTGTGTTATGCGAACATTTGAAACGATTCAATTTGACATTAAACTAATTGAAAAAAAAAGTTTTATTTGGCACTAATATTGACCCTTGTTGCTATTATTTAGCATTTATGCGGCATGTTCTTGTGTATTTCTCCACAGAATCCTTACACAGAGACAGCAGTCCTTTTTCTTCATTTACAGATTAAAATGTAAATGCTTTCTCTAAATCAAAAAGCCCAAGTCTTCTACCCAACCAGATACTGAACTTAGCATTTTCAGATTCAGCCATATATTCAGTTTCCTCATTTCGTACCAAGCTAAAATGACTAGTTAATTCAACTCTACTCACCTTAAATCTGTAACTCTCAGAGGCTATACATTGGTTTTGCTAACTATGCAATGCTTTTTCATCATTCCATGTGTTTCTTTTTGTGCTTTGTGATTTATATATGGGAGAAATAGAAAAAGGTACATTTTAGATCAGTGTTTCCCAAATATTGGTCAAACTTCCCCCGTTTCACCTAACAGGTAGAAGGTTACCTGTTTCAGCACTTACAATATTTGCTACTGTATGCTCCTAGATCTAGATAGTCCCCAACAAGCCAATATTATATTTTGTCCATGTGAAAAAGTACATTTCCAACCTTTTTATTTTGAAATCTCTGAGAACATTTTTGTCTTACAATTTTTTTCAGTTTTCGTATACATAAACTTCATTTAATATTTCAAATTTGTTAAGGAAAAGTATTTGCTTTACCCTTTAGGCTATAATATCAAAATCCAATTCAATTATAATTCAATTGGTACATGTTCTGTTTCTTGGTTTCTGTTTTGCTTTGAAAGCTAGGTTTAATAATCTAGAATGAGAGTCCAGGGTCCTGTTCTGAGGCTGGTATGTAAGCCCCACCTCACAGGACAGAGGCAGAAGTGTGAAGAAATCTCTAAAGATCTCCTCATTTCCACCCTCTCAGTTTTATTCTGTATATTGTTTATAGCCAGAAAGAGAGCTTCAAAGACATTAAAGGAATTTCTCAGTCATGGAAGAGGCAACCTCCATTTCAACGAAAGGGTTTTGGACTCTTGTCATTATCCCAACCATAAATTGATCATCTCATTAAAAGTAACACCACAAACAAGAATTTTAATAAAACAAACAGATTCCCTAGTCCCTAGGGAACCTCTTCTTAATAAAGTAATGTGCAAAGCAGCACAGTATAAATATCAGAACAACTTGTCCTTGACAATCATATAAATAGCATAGGGCACATAGCCCGAAAAGTAAAGTGTAGATAGCATTTTGGGGGAGCAAGACTAAAAGAGTAAACTCTATTAACGACAGAATTCGACAAGTTTTCCATTCTAATGGTAGCTAGCTATGTGCCTCACTAGAGATTTTACAATTTCTAAATGATTACCAGTAGATATTATTAAGAAAAATGTTTTCAATATGCCATCTCTTGTATACTAGAAGAATTTCAGTTAGCATCAAACTCATTTTACTATACTTCCCCTTCCAAAATAATGTGAAGGAAATATTTAAAATATGCAAAAATGTGTGAAGATATTACTAAGTACAATGACAGTTCAACTACATATTTTATTATGGATTTTAATTTCTTGTTAACCTAAACTGAATTGAATGGTTTATAGAATCTCCCTACAGTGGGCATATTTGTTTAATGATGCCTTAAAAATAAATACTGTAGCCTAACTAATGTGTCGTAAAAATGTGAAAATTTTAAGTATACTTCTTGGCCTCTTTCCCTAGAAGATAGAAAAAATATTTGAAATTCAACAGTTTTAATGTTTTGTGGTTAATGGTCTTTGACCTTAAAATATGACATATTATTTTACTGCTGAAGAGGAAATCACAGATGTAGAATTTATCAATTGACTGTATCTATCTGATTCATATTCTCATTTTGAGAAATGAAACATTATATTATGGTGTCAAAATGAAAGGAAATAAAAAGGCAGCCTAAGAGCATTTGGATAACTTAGCTATAAGTTGCTGCAGTCAAAGCTGCTAAGATTCAGTTATTTTTTTTAAGTTGGTAGATTTTTTTTTTGCACTTTACTATCTTTCTTGGTTTCACATAAGTACATAAGTGAGAAAAAGAACTATCCATTACAGAACCTCTCAAAAATCATGTTTTGTTCATCTGCCAGACTTTTTCAGCAAATGTGTCTATGATGAATTTCTCTCTCCCCCATCCCTCGCTTTTATGCCATCTCTATTTGAGAAAATACAGTTGCAGGATTAGCCTTAAAGAGGTTTGGGTTTTTTGTTTTTTTTTTTTAAATTCACTAAGAGATCTGGAAGGCCAAATGAAACATACTTATTACTACTTAAACTGTGTGGGCAGAGGAAAATTCAGGAGACAATGACTTTATTAGGATCAAATATTAAATTTCCTTTTATTATTTTTTCTTCTCATTCTTCATAGGAAGTGATTTATTTTCCATATTTCTTTCATATGCTTTTTTTTTTTTTTGAGCGGTGTGTATGTTGCTATATATGATGGTCTTCTATGTAGTCCTATGGAAATAAATAAGTTTTGTAAACCCAGAAATTGTTCTTTTGGACCACCACTCTTTGTTCTTCCATTCTTTGCTCTTCATTACTCCAGCTGGTCCTACTCTTCACCATCACTGGGACCTTCCACAAACTTTCCACATTGTCTTTGTTTAATAAAAGGCATCTCTACTGCCTCCCTTGTTGCCAAGCCTAAAATCACATTCATCTATTAAATCTGCTGCTGCAATGTAAGCCTGTATTTTTCCTCCTACCAAACCTTTTAAACCCCAGCTCTACCTTAGCACAACTTTCTTTTTTCTTGATTCTGTATGGGGATCTAAGAAAATGATATAAATAAAATAATCCACAGCATTTCAAATATATTCTCATGAACATCACTGGTCTCTTTAGTCACCACCTCAAAACTATCCTTTCAGCTTTACCTAAGCAAATAAAGTAGTCTCCATATCTTTGTCTGATATATTTATCTGAATTCCCAGAGAGACTACGAAATCAAAATGATCCAAATAAACATACACCCCTCGAATAAAAGATACCCACTGCATTTCCTCTCACGTTCTCATCTCTGGTGGTACCTTTATTATCCACAAGTTACTCATCAGAGTTATCTTAAGTTTCTCCCTCGTCCACCATCTCCGAGATAATTAAAACTCTGGCTCTGCCTTTACATAAAGTCAGAGAGCTCAGCATACTAGCAACTAAAATACAAGACAGAAAAAACAATGAGCATGTCTAAGCTGGAAACTTTAGAGTTACCTCCCAACATCTCTTTCTTACTCAATTCCCAAACCCAATCTGTCACCCAAGAATTTCACAATTATATGTCCTAAATTTATTTCTTTATTTCATCTCTAATGACAATGCTTTAAATAATGACTTTTTTATTTCTTGCCTAGAGTATTGTGATAGATGCTTAACTCTTCTCCTTGCCTCTAGGTCTACTTTTTTCTCATCCTTTCCCCACAGTGCCAGCACAATGTCTTTCTGTAACCTAACCACCTACATTTTTGGTGGCTTCCTATTTTCTAGAGCAGGAGTTTACAAGCTTTGACTGTGCATCCCATTAGTAAGAATGGGTGAGCAGGCACTACAAATGTTGGTACAGATACTTAGAAATTGTATACATGTACCACAAATATATAATTCATGTGCTACAAAACATACTTTAAAAACAAAATTTTTTAAATGAAATAAAATAACAGATTTTCTTTCTGCATCATAATAAGCTATCTGTCATCTCCCTTCAGGTTCAAACACTTCACTTTGGAGACCACTGGTGTAGCCTGGGGTTTTTCAGCTACGGAGTACTGACATTTGGGGGCTGGAAAATCCTTTTTCTTGTGAGTGCTGTCCTGTTCATCATAGTTAGGAGCTATGTTTAGGAGCATCCCTGGCTTCTCACTAGATGCCAGCAACACACTACCCCCAAGATACTTGTCTTCTGACATTGCCAAATATTCCCTGAGGGACAAAATTTCCTCTGGTTAAAAACCATTTGCACAATGGATAAAATAGAAACAAGCCTATATTCATAAACCCATGTATGGGCTCAAGCTACCTATCCAGCTTTGTCTCATTCTATACCCTCCATATCCTCAAATTATATACCCTCCTTTGTACATTTGCTTTTATTCATATTATTACCTCCATGCAGAATCCACCCCCTACCTCTCTTTCCTTGAACAAGAAATAACTCAAGTAACCATCATTGCACTTGAACTGCAGAACTTAATCAGCTGCTTGGCACTGATTGTTCTCTAGCTAGGACTTCAAATTGGGTCGAGACAGCATTTCAAAACAAAAACCAAACCAAACCAAACCAAACCAAACAAGCACCCACCAAACTGTATTACAGGGAGGTAGTATATTCACTTAAAATCTCAATAAACTATACGTACAAATATTTTGCTTCTTAGAGGAAGAACACTAGAAAAAAATGTTATTCTAATTAGGAAACGCAAAAAGTATTATTGTTATTAAAAGAGAAATGGGGAGTTGGAAGAACAAAGGAAATTTTTACTACCTCTCAGTTTTGCCTAGAGTTCATTAAAATCATGTTTTTTCATAAGTGAATGAAATATTACTAAAGATATTAAACTAAAAATTAGAAATTAGTAATTAATTATATTCACTATATGCAAAGTAATGTGCTAAGATCTTCACATAAGCTATCTTATTTAACCTTCACAACATTCCTAAAGAAATGAAGATTTTTATTGCTTAGTTTTAATTGATAAGATAATTATGCTTAAAGAAGCTAAATGATTTAACTAACATCATTCAACTGTTAAGAGATAGATCTTGCCTTTGAATCCAGGTTTATCTTAATTTAAAGTCCACGTTCGTAAACACTATGCTATGGGTTATGTAGATGATTAATAGGTATATAGCAGATAGATGATTAAATAGATAGGTAAATAAGTGTAGATATATTATTAACTAATAGATTCATAGATATATAGAGAGATTAAAGGAGGGAATCACATTATGCAATTTCATGTTCTGTTCCATCAAACCATTCAAAGCTATGATGAGAGAGGAGTGGTAAGCAAATGCTTATCTCCCAGCTACTATGAACATTCAGAAAAAAAGAATAAAAGAAACACTTAGGATTTAAAATAAATTCCTAAAAATCATCTGCATGTGTTATATTTGGTTCATCAACAGAGGAAAAAATAGACACATGCATTGAAAATGAAATATCTATGCTAAATGTCTTTGATATCCTGCCAGATTTACCCACAGAAGGTCTCGACTATAAACAAACAGCTACTTACACATGTATGACCCTGGAAAGAAGACTGAGTGGGCACAAAATGGTGTCTGTTTTTTCTTGGATTTTTGCTTCATTTTGAGCTGTCAGATTTTCACCTCCTTTCACGGAAAAGAAAAACAGGAACTGTGTAAGAATCTGCTTTTACCAGTGAAAGAAAGAGTTGTGTAACCATACCCCAGTAACTGACTTATACCTTTGCTATTGGAAAGAGTTTTCGAGGGTGAAATACCATTTTGTGGCAGAAATGGCATTGTGACAACTACCACTTCAGTGAATACAGACACTTCTTGTACTTGGTTTTAATCACGTTTCAGTCAGATCCTAATATTTATTACCTCCTAAATCTCATGTGTTCTCTTTTTGTTTTTTTCTTTACTTTGAGAAGAATTATGTTTTCTTGAACTAAAGTGTTGGCTATCAGTTTATATAGTGTTGCATACAAAAACTTAGATTTTAATTTCCTAAAAAACAAACCCTATGTCCTCTACTTCTTCAATATCTCTTCATTCTCAAACCTAAAAATCACCAATTCACTATTAGGAATATATCAGATGGTCAATAAACATTGGTTAATTGATTACACTCACAATGAATTTTCCCCCAAATTAAGACTTAAATCTTTTAATTATATAGCACAATTAGTTAAGACTAACCAACATCATGTTATTTACTGTTGATAAGACAACATTGTCACTCACTAAAGTAGACATAAAAAGTGAATGCCTCTACTATCTATTTTTGGCAAGAATGACTTGAACTGTTAAAAAATGAACCATGCTTTTGCAGATTACCCCTTAAATCCTGGCATTTTATTTTCAATAATCCTATCTAACTACCTACATTTTGAGGTATTCAGTAACACTTTTAGAAATCAATTAATTGTGGAAGATTCAGCAGGTCAATATATTACCCCAAATTGAGCATTCCATAATGTCTTTGTAATTTTTATTATTATTTATCTGTGTTAGCAACCTGGAAAGATCTTCTTGGCAAATCATCCAGCCCCAAATCATCTTAATTTTGCTTAAAATTTTGGAGACTAAGAACACCAATAGATTATGTTAGAACCCCCAATGATTTATAGTGATAATCTCATGAATTTCTCTATAAGCCACTCTGAAACCCACTTATAGGTAGAGATGTGACTTTTGTATGTTTAAGGGATAATTTCCAAAAGTCTTCAAAGTTTTCCTAAAAGTATGACAAACTTTTAATATACTCATCAAGTTTCCAAAGCCTATACGTTCACTCTCAAGCAGTGACTCAGAAGAGACTCCAAAAGTGTCTTTAATGCAAGTGCCCAATGTTCTCTTATGGTCACCTGGGCAACTCTGCTAGTAATCATGACGTACACGTGTGTGCTGGCCACCTGGCCCCACCTCATTCCAGGCTTGGATTTCTGCTTCCATTTACATTACATTTTTTTCTAGTCCTACCTTTTTACCTTTTCGTATTTCGTTTTCATTTTGTTTATATCTAAACTGTTTCAAAACATTTGTGAAAGAAGTCAGGGTATAAGCAAGCAGACCTAGTGATATTACTCATGGAGATACTTTGAGTCCTTCTGAGAAAAAGTACAATTTAAAGTTCAAGATATTACTACAGGCAGGCTACATATAAATGAGTAGTATTTAGTACATATAAAAACATGTTTGAAATCAGTGTTTTGGAATTCAGACTACTTTATTTTAATGAAAAGAATGCTATCGAAATAGGTTTTTTTATATGAACAATTGCCAGTTATCACTCAACCTATTTAACTTGAAGTTTATTTGCCCTAAAAAATAATTAAACAATATTGCTATAATAAGTGTTATCAAATAAACCAAACTGAAAAATGAGTCCTTACGTAATGTATTTGTTTTCTTATCTTTTGGTCAGGAACTGTACCTTACTTACTATTACATTTTCACTGGGCAACACAGTATAAGTGCATGCTGCTCAAGAAATGTTTACTCAGTGATGGGAAAGAGAATGAATAACTATAAGCAGGGGGAAAAACGGTAACAAGTATTAAAAAAAGATTTCTGGGTATGGTCGAACTTTCAGAAAGCAGTGGTACATATTCTCTATTTTTGTCTAGATTTCCATTTCCCTAATACTGGAAATCTTATGCGTTATTATACTAGATTAGTTTGTTTGGATAGAGGAAAAGTGAAGACAGATAAAAGGAAAGAGATTTTTTTTTAGATAAGTATGCAATATCTGGGGAAAAGGGAAAATAAGATATTTACGAGGATATATGTGCTCACATGATAAAAAGACTTTATAAAATGAATAAATTTAATTTAGGAGTAAATTGTAAAAACAGAAGGGGGAGCATGTCATTCGGATGATTCCTTTGAAAGAGAAAAAAGGCAACAGTAGTGAAGACTTTGATCATGTAATATCCCATATTGGTCACAAACAAATGACACCATCGTCACAGCAACACTTAATTGAATAAATCTGTGTGAAGACTGCAAAATTAGAGAATGAATTTAGAATGATCGCAGAAGAGAGGAAGTTATGTCATAACTATTTGAGTACATTACATATCAATGAGAATTTGTTCCTATCACTATATTTGGAATTATAGAAAATTTTATTATCATTATTTGCTTTTCACTTCCACAAAGTGTTACACACACACACACACACACACACACACACACACATTATATATATTTTTTGCACATATAACTTATTCATATATGTAAAACATACATTTTTTTCTCACATCAGGTCAACATAGATTAGATTTGTTAAAACTACCTTTCATTTCATATTGATTTATTTGAAGACCTAAAAAGGGACATTTTTACAGAGATTAGGTTGGAGCTTGTCAAAATGATCTGAAGGTCGAGTTTAGAAGGCTAGTAAATGTACAGGCTTTGAAATTAGCAGCTATCCTTGGATCCTGTCTTCCCTCTCCTTCACCCCTTTTGGCATTTATCTTTTTCCTACCAAGTACACACTTTTTAATTATGGCTATGCAAAAGACTTATTCAGATCTCTCAAATCTATGTTACTAAAGTCTATATTTGGTAATATTTATACATTTTAAAATAGAGACACTAAATTATTTTCCTAAAATATATTGTTAGAACTAGGGCTAGTAGTCTTTGTTGTCTAGAATCTTATGTAACACTTCTAAAATTACAAATAATTAATAAACTATCCTATATTGAATAAATGTTGGAATAATCTTTCCAAACAAGAAATAATTTTTAAATTGTTATTTTTAGTTATTTTCTTACCCTGTGAAGTTAGCTACTTACAACATGAGTGTTTTGTTCCACATTCAATGCCAAGAGTTAAAAATATTTATAACTAAAGATGTCTGAGTTAAAGAGATGAACTCTCCACTTTCAAGTTTTATTGTGAAAATTTTAACTCAAGCAATTATTGACTATTTCTTTGGGTTGTATTGTTAACTACAGTTGCCGTACTATACATTAGATCCCCAGAATTTATTCATTTTATGACTGGAAGTATGTATGTACTCTATGACCAATGTCTCCCCATTTCCTGTACCCCCAGCTTCTGACAACCACCAATCTACTCTCTTGTTTCTATGAGTTCAGCTTTGTTAGATTCACATAAAATTGAGGTCATACAGTATTTGTCTTTGTCTGATTTATTTCACCTAGCCTAATACCCTCGAGATTCATTTATGTTCTTGTAAATGCCAGGAAGGATTTCCTTCTTTTGAGGGTTGAATAATATTCCATTATATCTATAAAATTTTATTTATTCATTTATCCATTGATGAACACTTAGATTGTTTTATGTCTTGCTATTATGAATAATGCTGCAATGTACCTGGGAATCAAAATATCTCTTTGATATAACTCTTTCATTTCCTTTGGATATATGACCAGAAATTGTTTCACTAAATCACATGGTGATTCTATTTTTAATTTTTTTGAGGAACCTCTACATGTTTTCCATAGTTGCTTTAACAACTTACATTTTTCACACTTAAGCAGATTTTCCTCTATGTTATCTGAGATAATACTACTAACTAATATTTACTGAATATTTACCATGTGACAGGCACTGATTTGAGTGCTTTGCATGTATTAACTTGTTTATTGAACAACTTAATAAGGTAGTACTATTATTACTTCTTTTACAGATGAGGAAACTGATACATGAAGTTAAATTATTAAGTCACACTATTGATTCAATCTCAGACAAAATGGCTTAATTTACATTCTTAACCACTATTTCGTATTGACATAGTAACCAACTGATAAGCCATTTTAGATTTATCCTTCAGTTTAGGGTCGTATCAAATGAAATTCTCTTTATTTCTCTCACTTAAGAAAATATGAGCATATAAATGGTGGGGGTTCCCACTTAAACTTACAGAAATAAGGAATGAATTCTTATTTACTGATATTATTCTCAGTAGCATGAAAAGTAAAGTCTAAGAACCTATATATTGGCTCCATTGTCTTTTCTCTCTATAGAGAATTTCTAGTATGTCTAAGAGTTTCCTCTTAAATACTTTCATTTGGTGCTTCACCTAATTCCATTCCTCTTCACCATTCTGCTAAGAGTTTGGCTGCCGTAGTGAGATGTAATTTGACTCATTGCTGCAGTATAATTTGATTCAGATGCAACTTGATCCTGCCATCATTAAATGATCTCTTACAGCTCAAGTGCTAGGCCTTAATCATATACAGAAAAGAGCATTAGTGTATTAGTTGGCATACCTCTTTGTCATCCTCTCAGATCCTACCTGCTCCATACTTGAGTCTGTGACAAGGATGAAAGAGAAATTAGAGGGCAAGATGTTTCTCTTGTGGGCACAGCTAAGAAGTTACACAAGTATTTTGGCTCATATCTTACTGAGCAGAACTTAGTTATGTGGCCATAACTAGCTGCAAAGGAGGCAAGAAAATGTGTTCTCAACTTAGAAAGCAATGTACCCTGCTAAATTTTACCTTATTTCTATTACAAAATATTAAAGGACTAAGAGTAAGTAAATGACTATTGGCATATTATTAGCAATCTCAGCCACTATTTGAAACATGAATATACTCTCACCATTGATTAATTAAGCATACACAAAGAATCCAAAAGAAATTTTCATCAGTCCTTTATTTCACATTCAAGTGGTAGAGCCAAAAGACTCCACATTGTTATATAGATTCATAGTAGAATTTCTATTCTATTTAATTTAGCCTGTTGCTCATCCATGGAGGGTGTAATAGTTAATGTTGGATGCTTGGGCTAATCCATAAGTAACACTCCAGGATTTTTCTCTTGTTCTTTCCTTTTGGCTCTTTCCCTCACTCATAACATCTTGAACCTGTTGAATGCCTTCACTGTCCACTATCCAATGTTCCATCTCTCCTTTTGTCTTGTTTATGGCATGACAAGGCTTTTGGTCCCTTTTACTCTACTACCAGAAAGCAAATGGACTGCTCATATTTCGAAAGTGGAACAGAAAAAATGAGACACTCAGTATGGTTTGACCTTGGTACCCTAGAAGACAAGATCTTTTTACAGCATGAACCACCCTTTTACTAGGCTAAAAGATTTCATGTCTTTCTCACAATCTTGACTTATTTCAAAAGACTCATTTCAATTACATTAGCCTGTATGTAAACTAACATCCAGGAAGAGGACAGGGTGATTATAACCTCATGTTTTTTAACTAATGTAATGACATTAAAAACTTGATTTATTCTCAATTTTGTTAATAAGCCTTCTTATCAGACTTGAGACAGTATCAATTTTTTTTTAATTTTTGCCTCTTCAATATTTGTTACTTTATCATGAATCTTTTTCTCATTCTAATTTTGTTTTGTTTTTGCTTTTAAACATTCCTCTTTTTCGCCTTCCATTTTCTTTAAGGTATACTGTTATATATGTTATACTTCTAGTTTAGTCTTTATTTCAAAGATAGTTTTTTCTTTTATCTCTATCTTTTATCCCTAGTCAGTCACACATTTTTAAACATTTCTAATCTGATTTCTGATTTTCTTTCAAGAACTGTAACATTTTCTTGATATCTTTTTGCTAATTTTCAAATAAAGATTTTAGTTTTATCCTGTTTTGTGGGCTTATCTTTCTACTGTGGGATATTATTCTGTTCCTCATTCCTTCACTCTGTATAATGATTTTGTATGGAATTTGACCTTGATTCTTTTAGGTTGCTCATTTTTATATGAAATTAACTTTGACAAACTTCTAAAGAGTGATAGGGGTTCAAGAAAGCTTTTCTAACATTATAGAGCTTGCTTCCTTACTGTTTTGTATGGTGTTCAGAAATAGGCCAGCTTGATTTCTGGGGGTTTATGGCTATGTTTTCTTCCTCTGCTTGGTCTAAACCAGGCATTGTTAAACTTTTTTTCTATAAAGGGCTGGATAGTAGATATTTTAGGTTTTGCACACAACACAGTCTCTGTCACAACTACTCAACTCCATACACAATATCCAAACAGGATTGGCCCATAAACCATAGTTTGCCTTCCTCTGATAACATTTGTTTAATAGAAGTCTAATAACAGCCACAAATTAACATTATGTATGAGGCACATACATAATTTTAAACTTTTAATAGTCATATTGAAATAAATGGAAGTTACAATCGACATATTTTATGTAACCCAATATATCCAAAATGTTATTTTAACATATCAAAATTTTTTAAGTTATTACTAAAATGATTTGTACTTTTTATTCTGCCTTCAATAGCTTGTTTTTTTTTTAATTTTAATAAATTTGCTCGAGTGGCATTGGTTAATAAAATTATATGTGTAACATTCAAGAGTAACATTCTATAATACATCCTCAGTATATTGCATTGTGTATTCACCACCCAAATTCAAGCCTCCTTCCATCACCATGTATTTGACCTCCTTTACCCTCTGTATTCTAACCCCCACTCTCTGATAGCCATCATACTATTGTCTGTTCCTATGAGGTTTTGTTTGTTTGCCTTGTTTGTTCACTTGTTGCTTTCAGTTTTATTCCTCACATATAGGTGAAATCATATGATTTTTGACTTTTCAATCTGGCTTATTTTGCTTAACATGATAGTCTCAAGATCCATCCAAGTTGTCATAAATGGCAGTATTTCATCTTTCCTTATGGCTGAGTAGTATTCTGTCATATATATGTACCACAGTTTCTTTATCTGGTGATCTATTGAAAGACACTCAGATTGTTTCCATGTCTTGGCCACTGTGAAAAATGCAGAAATTAACATCAGTGTACATATATCTTTATAAATAAATGTTTTCAAACTTTTCAGGTAGACACACAGAAAGGGATTACTGGGTCACATGGTAACTCTGTTCTTAATATTTTGAGAAACTTCTATCCTGTTTTTTATAGTGGCTGTACCAATTTCCATTCCCACCAGCAATGTATGAAGAAGATATCACACTCTCTGACTTCAAATTATACCAAAGTACAATAATCAAAACAGCATGGTTTTGGCAAAAAAAACAAAAACAAAAACAAAAACAGACATACAGACCAATGAAACAGAATCGAAAGCCCAGAAAGAAATCCATATATGTATATATAAGCAAATAATTTTCAACAAAGGAGCCAAAATCATACAGTAGAAAAAGAAAGGCTCTTCAAAAGTTATGCTGGGAAAATTGGAAAGCCACATGCAAAATAACGAAACTAAACTATTTGTCACCACACACAAAAATTAACCTAAAATCAAAGACCTAAATATAAGACCGGAAACAATAAAATATGTAGAAGAAAACACAGATACCAAATTCTGGTATGTATTTTACACTTGCAACAAACACATTCAGACTAGCCTCAAAGTGCTCAATAGCTAAATGGGCCAATTGGCTACTTTATTTAAAAGCATAGGTCTAGACCTTCCCTTTCCTCATTATTGTTTTTTTGTTTCTGTTCCTCTCCAATACTATTTCATTCTCTTGAATTTCTTCCCAATGTGAGGCCCTGTCCTGGAATGGAGCCCTAAGAGGCCAGATTGATAGTTCATAGCAGCTGTGCTGCCTCAGCCTCTCAAACACTGAGTGCTGGCCACTGCATTTACCTGGTCCAGGAAAAGGCAGAACTCCTCCCATTTTTCAACTGCTCTTCTCAACATGCTTCCCAGTGATAACTTGATGGCTGTTAGGAGGTTCTCCTGTTTTCAGACACTTAGTTGCTTCCTCTGTTAATCCTGCTATCAGGAGGCTATTGATGACTTATCTCCATCATTAGAGTCTATGGGATATTTCTCCATCCAGTTTTATTCATATTTTTTCTTTTTAATTTTATTACTTCCCCCCCATCTTTATCAATCATCCCTGATTCTATTCTCATCTCTCTCCCCTTAGCATAATCTCATTAAGTCTTGGTAAACATAACTAAAAAAATAAATGCTGTAAATCCTGTACCCTCATAAAAGTGTTGTAAGGAGCATAAGTAATCATGTCTATAAAAGCACTATGCAAACTTTAAATTATTACACAAATGCAAGAAAAATAAATTTATCAAATTCTAAAAAAGAAAAAGCTGCCAGGAAAGCAGAATTAAACACATTTGGTGTAAGACTTCCATACTTTAGATCTTTATTTTCTTTTTCCCTAAAATTATGTATCTATAAAAAATATTGTTTAACTACAGAACAATACATACTTTAAAAAACATAAGATTTTCTAGGTTTCACTTAAATATCTCCTCTCTGTCTCTCTATCTGTCTCTCCTCTTCTCTCTCTCCCCCCTACACACACACACACACACACATACACACACACACACACACACCGTTAGTGAAAAAGTAAAAGGGATTTTTTTTCCAGTGGCAGAGTGAGGTAAATGGGCATTACAATAAATTAGCATTAAAGAAAATGAGGAAATTTGACAGCATCCAAATGTCTTCTAAGAATACTGATACTTTACCTTGGTTTTGTAACTATGAAGGCTATACCCAATTATCTGAAAGTGTGGCATAAAATTTTTGTAACACCAATTTAATTTTAATTCAGTTCCATTAAAAATTAAATGTAATAAAGCCCTTTTTGTGGGAAGCTCAAAAAATCAGTCAAGAGTGGCACAACTCAAAATTGTTAGTCATCTATAATGATTAAAATCATTCTGTAATTTGTATAATTTTTATTTCATTGGGCTCATTTTATCTCCTGCCTAATTGTTTGGTCAAATTTTTATGAAAAGAATCCCATCAGCCACCCTGGGGGACCAAGACCTCTCATTTACCTGGTAAGATTTTGAGAGAGAATACCCTCCCCTTTTTTTCCCACAGGATGTTAAGAACACATGAAAAAACATGAGCCAATGCTTCATCTAAGCTTCAGCTAAATTAGCTAGTGAGACATAGGTTCATGTTTCCAAGACTTTCTAAGGCACAAGTTCACCTTAGAGGTTCATATCGCTTTGTTTAATAAGGACTATGAACAAATGTTGCACTTATATATTCTATTTTAGGTGTCCAATAAATGAACCCTGCATCAAATGTAACAGAAGCATAAAGATTTGGAAAATAACATCTTGGCCTATTTCTAATACAAATGGTTACTTATATTATTTTTAAAAATATAAAGAGTATTTTTAATAGCAGTTTTAATTTTAAATATTGAACTCCATTTTAAATTCTTTAATTAAAAATTTCCTTTTATTTATCCATTTCTGTAATGCTCATGAAAAGCCAATTACAAGTCATTGAAAGATTTGCAGTGTTGACTATAATTCTATATTTCTTAGGTATTTGATATATGTAGTCATGCATTCAGAATATATCTGAAGTTCAAAAGAATGTTAAAATTTTAAATGTATTTAATGTCAGAATGCTAAGGGAGTCAAAAATAGTAAATATGCATATCAACAATGTGTGTGTTTTAAAGCATTTCAAAACATTTAATACTAGAGCCTAGATGATATATTACTCATGTCTTTCATACAAAAGTGATCCTATCATAGAGGTAGCACACCAACTATGAGATTTGGTAGTTGCCATGGTAACTATATATTTTTTACTGAATAGAGGAATAAATAGCTACACACATTCTTTGCAATTTATTAAGTTGGTAATTTACAGTAGCTTTAAAGTTAGTGTGCCTATTCATTTTTTATTTGAATTGGTATATACCTATTTCTATTGTTTTCAGTCTAATGAAACAAAATAAGTTATTTATACTTATTAAAATTTTGTTGTTGTTTAAAGTAGTAAAAAAAGTATAATGTTGTCACGTTACTTCTTGGTAGTTGTAGACTAAGATTTTTGATTATGTCAGGTTACTCAAAAGTATTTATATAACAAATTCTTGAGTAGTATTCTGTGCCAGACTATTTTCTAAAAATGTAATGAATGCTAATTTATTTCATCTTAATTCATAAAAATAGTAATACCTACCTTCTAGTGTGCATCTCTCTGGAAGTTAGTTAATAGCAATAGCCAAACTGAGCGAAGAAGAGAAAGAAAAATCAAATCTTTTAATATCTCTTTTTGGGTAAAAATTCTCTATTTGTAAGAAGAATAAGGTATTCAATAGTTAGTAGTCTAATATTAAATGTAAATAAAACTGAAATATATTGGCATAAAATACATTTTGTTTCTTCGAAAGTAACATTCTCCATTTTGAGATTCGACCTTTTTTTTCCTACATAACTTGTGTTTCCCCTTCACCTAGCTCATTTTTAAAAGCTCTATTAGTCTCTAGGTATTTTTTTTTCTGGCAGCTGATATTCTCCTAAACTCAGAATTATTTTTCTTCATTGACCATTACTTGTATTGAATTATTTTTTATTTAAAAAATCTTGAATATATAAAAGAGTTGAAAGGGAAAATAGAACTTGCACCATAATCTAAGAAAAGTATCATCATTTAAAATTCATTTTAAATAAATGCATTTATTTATTTTATATTATTTATTTTATATTATACTGTGTGTGTAACTTATCTTGCTTTATGTAATTATTATATTATTTAATTCTCATGTCTGCATAAATATACATAATGGCTCTATGGCATGTTCTTTTCACTGTTTGCTTATCCATTTCCTTTATGGTTGGAAATGTTAATTTTTTCTAATTCTGTTTCATTATAAATAATGTTGCTTTGATTGCCTTTACTCATAAGAGTTGTTTTATTTTTAGTGATTTTTAACATTGATTCCCAGGAACAGAATTTAAAGATTTAGATATTCTAAATCCAAGTCGTTGGTTCTTTGAGATCACAAATTAGATTCTAATGAGGATTAACTAAAACAGAACAGCGAAGTATTAGAGCTAAATTTCTAGCTCAAATCTGTCTTTTCATCTTCTAGTATGGGTTCTGTATGGAAGGCCCAGAAATAGGAGACAACAGCAAGGAATCTTGAACAATCATTTTGTTTATTGAGCCCACTCCCATCCAGTAATGCTCAACTGCAAATGACAAAATTTATTATGAGCATGAAATTATTTCAGAATAAATGTGATAATGAATATGAAAATTGCACAAGAATTCTACAGTGCATTCAGAGATCAGGCAGGCATTACGCCTGCAATGAAAAACAGAGTAAGTGATGGAAATTGTAATTAATAGAAAATGCAAAGCAAGGATAAAAGCATGAAAATGATTATAAACTATGTGGGACACACAAGTCCTGCCTACTGCCTGACTTAGCCACCAGTTTGCATCCCTTATCTAATGTAATACTGTTCTCACTTGCACCTTCAGCTTCCTTTCCATAATTGAAACCTGGAATTTTCTTCCAACAGCACTACTTCACATCTCCAATGACACCACTCTTTAGATTTCCCCTGACTCTTAAGGATAACATTAGGGGTAAAATCCCTTCTGATGTCATGTAACTTATTGACATTGTGCTGTGATTTTCACTCAACCACCCACCCATTATTTCTTATCATGACTCAGAAATGCTTCACTTTCAATCAGCTCTCTCATTATTTGTCTTTAATAAATGTAGTATCTGATTATCACATAAAGTCAAAACATAGTAAAGTGTATAAAATGAGATTAAAAGTCAGTCCTCTTCCTTTTTCCTTAAAGTTCCAATCTGCTTGACTAAAACTTAAATCTCAGCAAATGATGTTTTTTTCTTTTAAGAATAATGATACAGAAATCTTTCAGTTTCTTTCCTCTCTAATTCCAGTATTTCTAGCCATACATATATTTGATGACCTGTGGTTTATGACCATTCATATATAAATATACATAAAACATATAAAAATATTAGATAGGTAGGTAGATAGATCAATAGATAAATAAACAAGCTTTCTATTTTCCATTAACTCTCTTTACTTTCCCATCCACTTGGAGACTCTGAGCAAATATTTCTTCTTCTTCCCATTATAAATGACATTACTATCTCTGAGGTGCTTCTTTCTCCCAGCCTATATACACATCAGGTTTCTAATATAATATACTACATTGGCCTTAATCTCGCTCAAGACATTAACATCTTCTTTTTCCCTACTTTCTTATTTCTTGTACAGGAATTCTATAGACTTTTATCCCAGCATCTTTCCCTCATACATGGGGTAACAATTTCTCAATCTTTGTAGAAATTTGCTCCCTTGTTCATGAGATTTTAGTTAAACTAATAAAAAAGTGAGTATCTGACACAACCTGGCAAACAATACGTAATATCCTTCTGGAAACAGAGGTTAATCCAAGAGTAGACTTGTGAATCAACCGAGGTGAATCTGAGTTTTTCTGTGGAATTGATTTATGGGTACTGGTATATTGTGAGTTTAGGGTTTTCAGAATTTACTCATATTGAGAGAGAGAGAGAGAGAGAGAGAGAGAGAGAGAGAGAGAGAGAGAGCGCACACACACATCTAAGTAGAGTCAAGAATTCAAGCTGAAGGAAGGAGAGAACTTGTTTAGGTTGCTTGGTTAAGATATGATTCAATCTGGGTATAGCACACCTCCTTTTTAGGAAAGTTTGAGTTTGTTTTCTTTAATTTGTAATCAACATTTTTCAAAAATGCATTTTTTTTTTTTTACTCCCTGGTAACTTAGTCTGTGCTCTCATTAGTCGGAAATTATTCCCTAGGTATTTTAATTGGTATTCAAAGTTCTCTCAGTAGTCATGATCTTAACCTCTCAGTGTCAGTTGATTATGTTGCCTATATTTCTCTATCACTTTAGATATTTTAAGCTGAAGAGGATTTTTTCTAGGGAATTAAATGCTTCAAAATCCTTGGCAGTTCTGGTGGAGAAGGATTCGATAGCCTGCCTCTGCATCATTGGTTTAAAAGTCATCTCATTGCTGCTTTGATGCCGATGTTGGGAAACTGCAGCTGCTCCAGCTGCTCCTACCACTTCCACAGCTGCAAAGACCTCACAACCACAAGGCTGGCAGCTAGACACTGGAAGTTGGGGTCTGCCCACTATTTATCAGCCACTAGTCACAGGAAGATGACCTCTGCCTTTTTTCCACCTTTTAGGTATTGTCTGAGAGCATCTGGGAGAGCACAAATCACATCCAGAGGTCTAGTTGCCAGGGAATTTAGGAAATGTAGATTTTGAACCCCTAGCCTTTCCAAATAATGAGGGCAAAATGGACACTGAATGACCCAATCCAAGATTCTATTAAACCTTTCTCACAATTGCCTACAGCCTGTTAACAAATGGCACCAACTTTTCTGTCACTCTTCCGCTCAATGCTTCCTCTTTAGTGTACTTCACAGTTTATTTTTTTTCTACTCTCAATAAAAACAGGGATTTCCAGAACTTTTATCTTGACTTTCTTTTCTTTTCTTCATATACTATTTCCATACATTTTTCGTATATCTTGGTTTCAAATATTATTTCTTTGTATATTTCTCTGACTTTGACTAAACCCCATAGCTCCAGGATAAGTCATACATAAAAAATGATAGAATGAATTGAGAATGTATAAGGGACTAAATAAAAAGATCTAAAACTCATGATGCGTAAACACTTTAAAAGAGCCAGTTCTAAATATGCTTATATCTGTAAGTTCAAATTAATACATTAAAAATATATAAATTAATTTGAACTTATATATGTAAGTTCAAATTAATACATTAAAAATATATAAAGAAAGCATAAATAAAGTTATAGAAGATATTTACTGTATCAGTTGGAAATATTTGGACTACAAGTAACCAAATATACAATCCAAATTGAATTAAATGTGAAGATGTGTGAAATCTCATGTAACAAAATATCTAGGCAGAAACTGTTTCAAGGTCAGTTTGTGGCCTGATGATATCATCAAAGAACCAGAGGCTTTTTATTTTTTACTCTGCCAACTTCAGTCTTTTAGTGTTGTTTTTCTTCCTTGTTGCAAGACAGCTGTTGCAGTTCCAGGTTATCATATACAGGCACAGCCATGCCCATTGAATTTTGATGGAGCAAAACTTTTTCATAAAGCCCTTAAGAGCCATCCAATGGTCAAATTTCATTGGCCAGGATTAAATTACATGCTCATGATCTATCACAAAAAATGCAGGGGAAGTGAATATTTGTATTTCAGCCTCTATGTTGAGAGGCAGACTACTAAAGGAAGAAGGTAGATTTGCTGCTGGGCAAACAACGACAGTGCCTGCTGCTCTATTACAATTTGCAAATTATATGAAATCAGAATGCAAATGCTCTGAATGACATATTCTGGACAAGTTAACTGAATAATGGACTTAATCCAGCATATATAATTGTAATACCTGTATTTAGAATCTAAACCTAATTTGTTTGGTCATGATACAAGTGGTATACAAAATACAAAATACAAGGAAAAGACATGGGCTATAATAATCTGCAATAAGAATACATAAGTAAAAAAAAACATGTAGCTGTTCATAAAGTGAATTTAATGTTAAGAAACGATAATGGAAGTTTATAACAAAGGTGAATCAAATTTTCTAGATTACGATCAAAGCTGACAAGGTATTTGAATGTATGTGGGATAGTGTTGATAAATTAGAGTATGTTCTATTTCAACACAGGCTTTCATTTATTCCTTTTTTTAAAAAAAAAATATTATTTCCATTTACTTTTTTCCTGAATTCTTTCTTCCTATTTTATATCAACTTTTTTTCTTCTGTTTGCCTGCCTTCTTCCTTTTCCTTGCCTCTATACTTTCTAATTAAATTGATTTTCTTCATTTCTCTCTATTCATTTTAAAACTTCCTGTTTTCTTTTTAACTGGAACTGAAGGTGAGATGTTTCCATTACAGAGACAACAGTGACAATGAGTCAAAAGAGACTATTACTGATGAGTTTAGAATTTCTGGAATAACTAGAAGTTTTGATCTTCAATGAAAGAAAAGTCATCAACAAATCTATATCAATCTTTATTTCTTAAATTTATATTCCTTTAGCTATTTTCTTGCATTTTTAGATACTATTTACAAATCCTTTTCTTAGGTAAGAATCTGCAATATTAGTTACATTTTAAACAGCTATACTTTATTATTACAAAGCCTATTCTGTTTAAGTAAGAGAATGCCTGTGATATTGGCCTTTTATTAACTTAGGTGTGTAAGGAAAACAGGCAAAAAATAAGTAAGCAAATAAGAAGTAAAAGATAATGGGAAAGAGAAGAGCAAGGAGAGTAAAATTTTCCTTCAAGGACATGGTATATTTCTTAGTAGATGTTTTATAGACTGATGAATTCCAAATTTGATTCTCTCAAGATGAGTTCTCCAAGATTTGTAAAATTCTCCATGAAAATGAAAACATTGTATTCATCAGTACATGCATTGCCATTGACTTGAACTGTCAACAGATGCATCCTTCAGAGTAGTGGTTCTCACTCAATAGGAGTGATTTTTGACCCCCATGGGACATTTGGCAATTTTTATTTTATTTGGCAATTTTCTAAAAAAATTTTAGTTATAACAACTGGGAAGGGTGGCACTAGTGGCATCTAGTGGGTAGAGGCCAGGGCTGCTGCTAAACAAATACACAGGACTGCTCCTTTTAACAGACTTTTCTGTTATGATCATTCAGAGGTTCAGAATTATTTGACTCAAATGTAAGTTGTGCTCAAAATAAGGAATGACTCTAAAACAAGGCATTGTTTCTATTGTTATGGAATTGTTAGAAGAATTTAGAAAGAATTTGCTTTTTTTAAAAAAAAAAAAAGCCTTTTTACTGTATGCGACAATTTTATGCTGTTTCCTAATACCATAGTTGCAAAACAGGTAAAGTTATTGTAGGGTTATAGGTTGGGTTTGCATCCAGTAAAACTCAACATGCTTTGTTCTCTTGTCTTTCTCCTTTCACTTGAATATAAGCTCTTTAAAGCTGTAGCTTTTTGTTGTTATAGTTCACTGATGGCACGTAATAGGTACTTAACAAGCATTTCTTTTTTTAAATAAAGGTCTAAGTAGTGTTGTTATTCAATTTTTTAAAAATTAGTTTGTCTTGGATGACTGTTTACCCTATTTTCTTTCCATTTTTTTTTTAAATTCATAGATGCCTTGGTGAATCAGACAGTCATTAGTATTCCTATCTCCATAAACAGTATGTTTGTAAACACCCACAAATATTTTCTCTCAATTTTAGGAAATTCATAGATATCTTGAAGATACTCATAAGCTCCCAGGATCCTTAGGTTTCAAATGAAAATAAGAAAATTGTAAAACCAGGAATGCTAAAATCAACCAAATATCCAGCTTCTTTTAGACGTGATACAACCTATGAAATAAGAAAGAAAAAAAAAGATCCCCATCAAAATCAATCAACAAGCTACTTAAAGAGTCAAACTTTATACCTATGAAAGGGACCTTACTAAATTAGAAAATAACTTATAGAGACTTTAAATAAATTCCATACAATAGTTATTGTTACTGAGTTTTGAAATACTCTGTGAATTGAGAAATGCATGTTTTTAATCTATTCATAACAAAGAAAGATCTTATATAAGATCTCTTATATATTAACTTGATTAAGTACAAAGTTAAAAAGGCTGTCCTTATTTATGACCTATTTGCAAGGAAAAGACAAAAAAAAGTGCAATATGTCTGCAGGGGGATTATTTTCTATTGATGGGTGTCTGTTGACAGAATCCTTATCATTTCTTGCCAATTTTCTCAAAGAACATTGTGACAACTGTTCACAGCAGGCAGAGTCAGACTCCAGAATTGATTTTGGCAATCTGTATTGATCATATTGTTGATGATCTTTAAAACGTCTTGCTGTCCCAGACTTTACTTATGTCAAGGAGAATTAACAAATCTATCTGATACTGCTATGTTCATGCCTTTACCAAATCTTGAATTCTGAAAATAAAGTCATAGGAAGTAAATTGTAATTGTCATCAATATTTAAGAGCCATCCCTAGCCAAAAAGCATCAACAAGCTAATAGAACATTTTACAAAGATGCTGCTCTGATTTTATTCAACTGCATAATGACTTCAGAGATTCATAAAATAAAAATGATAGGGAAGCTTGTTCATCTTTGTGCTTATTTTACTTTTGTTCTTTAGAAAACAAAAAGGTGTTTAAAGGCTGCAATAGAGGAAAAGTTAAAGGAAAGAAAAAGAAGGAATTAAGAGGCAAGGAGAAAATGGAATAAGTAATTTTTAAATGCCATATTTTCCTGATAAAATATAAGAAAATGGATATCATAAAACTAATAATAGGAAAAAGGGAAATTGGCTGCCAGGTGACACTGATCTAAATAAATATAGCTGTACGTGTGTGTATATGTACACTTGTGCACATATGTACATATATTAATATATTTGATTTATTCAGTGTTCTTTTCAAGAGCACAAGAAAATATGTTTGCATATATTTTCTGTGTCTTCTTGCATAATTCTCATTTTACAGAGAGAAAATAAAATTCAAAAAAATAAGTGATGAGTAAGAAATCAGCTAGTCAGTAGGAAGAATGGAGAATATCTAATTCCATTGAGCTTTAATCAATGATCTGTCCATTAAACCAAATTATTTTCAAAGACATGAAAGATATGACATGTCCTGAAACATAAGACAATGCCAGGTATCTGATGGTTTTATTTCACTTAAAAACAAATTAATCTGAAGGGATGACTTAAGTTTGAAATCAAAATTTCTTGGCTAAATGGTTTATATTTGTGTCCATCTCAAAGAAAAGTTTAGGGCCTAGACTTAGGTCAGTGGCTCATTTGTCCATCCTCTGGATATAATAGTTTGAGTCAAGAATGTTTTCAGCATGTATATATTAAGTCAGACTTATAAAGTATATCTTGAACATTAGAATTTTGTTATTTCTTCTTTTTTTTTTCCAAATGAATTTGGCCTAAAATGTTAACAAAATTGGAAACAGCTGTGTTAAGAAACTACTTTCTTTTCCATTTATAGTCTTGTCGACCAATATAAACTTCATCATTTTAGTAGAGCTTCTCCCCCACATCCAGATGTTATGGATTTCTCAATAATCCTCAGCAAAAATTGCCAAAACCAACAAGAAGTTTTAACATGTAAATTCAACACATTGTTTCATGCTCATCATGGCCTTTTCTCCATCAACCCCATCCTCATCAGATTTCAGATGCTCGGCAGTTGACACAGCTACAGCAAAGGACTCTGAGTCATCATCTCATTGTGGGATGGGTTCCTTTTAAATTTTTTTTGTCTGATTCATGAACTGCTTTTTGAAAATCTAAAAATGGTTCATGAATTGCTTGGGAGTTGGCAAAAATTAATAATAATGAGCCCATTTTGAGTACACTGAAATGAACTGATTATCATTGCAAGCTGTTGCTAATTTGGATTCTTGATGGCAAGAAAGGGTTCTACAGGAGGATTTTCAGTTGCAAGTAGGACAGATTTCATGGTGTGGCAGAGAAAACACTTTTGTAACCTTTACCTCTATGTATCTTTTTAGGATTATGAGATGTGTAGGAATAATAGGGCTATTATCGGAAATGAGTTTCGTTTTTTGTTTATTCTTATCTAATCGTATTGTCAAAATGATATAACCAATGGGGCATTCTAAACAAGTGGTAAAGTGAAGACATGTCATTTAACCCAAGGGTAGAGATTGGGTGTTTTTCAAATGTTAGAAGATTATGTTCTGCAGAATAAGCATGGATAAATCTGGTTATTTTATCCTAATTTATTACCCTGATGTTGTTAGTTTTGCTCATATCAGTTTCTAATCATTTTGTCCTAAACTTTCAAAGCCATTGGCTTCTACAGTTACTTTCAGTTGAGTCTTTTACTGGGTAAAGTATATGTTACACAAAGTGAGAATTGCTGTTTATATTTTATGAAAAAAATGTTGAAAAAGTAAAGATTGCACCAGGTATTAAAATATCAGAAATGACATCTATTACAATATCATAAAATATTTTTGGCATAATTTGGGGAAATTGAAATAAAGCAAACAGAAAATCAAATGAAAAAGAAAATCTATATGCTTTCTCACGAACTTGTGAAATCAAATATCTTAAAATCTTGTTTTCATAGTAATCATGTACCTGTAACCATGTTTTCTGTTTGAAACCAAGTCAAATGATCTTTGAAAGCAATAATCTATGAATACAAAATAATTATGAAGACATAATTTGACCTCATATAGTTGAATGCACAATGGAATGAATTACTTTAATTAAGAGTAGAATTATAATATACAAGATACCTCAAAATAATTAAACAGCACTTAGAGAAATCATGCTATTATTCAGCGTGTTATAGCTATGGGAAAATTAAACCTTTTAACCAAAACTATTCTTTTTCCAGCTACATGTGGAGGATAACAGAAATCTCTTGCAGCATTGAAAAGTTCTGTGTAATGTTGCACTCAGAGCTCTTCTTCATGCTGCAAATAAAAAAAAAAAAAACTTCTCTGAATAATCCTCCTTGAAATTTCATTTAGAATATTTTCTTAAAGTGAACAAGTAAAATAAGCTTTGCACCTTTGACAGCATGCAAGATAGCCACAATTTAGCAATCATTTAAAAAATTTTAATCAATACTTAACAACAAAAATTCTCAAATATATTTTAAAAAATCTAGAAAAAAATACATCAACTAAAACAAGAAACGCCTGTGGAAAATGTGATAAAAGACAGCAGAGTGAAGTTCTTGGATTAGAAATGGTACCTTTATTTGGTGCTGAGTAAAAATAGACATATGAATCTTAGCCTTGGCAAGGAAATTTCAAAATCTGTATTTTATCTTTTTGGTATCTGAGGCTTTACTATATCCAGAATCCCACCTAGAAATCACAATTTAAAGCAGGTAGTGTTTTACTCTCTCCTACAGGATACAGAAATGCCAAATCACATTACAGTTTAATGCAGAAAACTGTTTTATTCTCAATGAGAGCTTTCAGTGTGAAAGAGAACCAGAAATATCACACAGAACCAAAATTGATGCCAGTTTGCTGTATTTCTTAAAAAATGATTTAATAATTTTTAAAAAGCCTCTAGAGCCGTCAGCTTTGCTGTGAATTAAAAAAAAAAAAGCCTAAATGCATTGTTCTAGCAAACCTAAAACCCAAAGCACAATCTTTATTTTAAAATGCTAGACTTAATCATGAGACAGAACTGGAGAGTAAGAGAGGCAAGGCAAACATAGTAAGAAGAATCTGGTCATTTGGTCTCTAATTCTTCTCTTTGCCACCTGTTACATATATCACTTCAGACCCATTTTCTTCAATTCTTTTTTTCTTCTTTAGTTTCCCTTAAGGCCAAATAATAGCAAGGGAAAGAATAGTATATAGGAATTGAGGGATTAGATAGAAACACTTAAATTAATATTAAATAAAATTTTGCTTCAGTCTCAGACTTAAAAAAATTTTAAATATGATGCTGAATGTCTAGGTCTTCTCAAAAAGAAATGATCCTGTCTCTTGAGAGCTCAGATTCATAGCTTTAAAAAGAACTATCTCTGGTTGATTTTCATAGAGGAAGTAGTTGCTGAAATAAGGGTCATACGGAGCCAATTACATTATTTGGTCTGCAAATCACAAAGAATGGGCTGGCAGATCCTTCTAGTACATGAGATAGTGTTTCTTCAAGCAGACGTTGAATCTTCTGGGAAACAAGAAAAGTAAAGTGCCACGAGACCTCATTTGGATGGTCTGAGTGTTGTTTTATAAGGAAAACAATACATATTTGCAAAGAAATCTCCTTGACCCCATTCTTTTTCATGTCATCTCCCTTTTTACAACCATGTTCTCATATCTTTATTCTGACTCTACCTCCAGTCCTCTGGATATGGGCATTCTTTATCATTATATGAAGCTGTTAACTTGCCACTCCAGTGCAAGAGGCAGCAAACTATGACCTACCAGCCAAATTTGACCCATTACCTATTTTTGTATGGCTCTTGAGTTAAGAATAAGCTCTATATTTTTAAAAGGTTGAAAATCAAAATGAGATTAATATTGTGAAGCATGTGAAAATTATATGAAATTGGAATTTCGGTGTCCATAAATAAAGTTTTATTGGAACACAGCCATGTTTATTCCTTTAGGTGTTATCTAGGGCTGCTTTTGCACTACAGTGGCAGAACTGAATAGTGGCTACAGAAACAGTATAGCCTGAAAAGCTTAAAATATTTATTATCTGGCCCTGTATAGAAAAAAAAAATACCAATTCCTGCAGGGGTCAAAACAAAGACACCACAGTTTCTATTATTTCTCTTCAACAATCTTGACTCCAGATTGCTTTATTTCAGCAAACAGCCCTAACAGTCTTTGAAAAATTTAGGGTAAAAATCATGCAGTTCCTCTTTACAACCAATACGACTTTACTGGGCTGTTGTATGTCTAGTTATTCATCCTCTACTGCCCCAAGGAATAAAAGGATCAATAAAATAATAATTTTCTCTTTTACTTTACCATAATTCTAAAAAGCTGGGGGGTGCTCCATACATATCATTTGCCTACCTCCCTAACCCTTATAGATTTAATATTAATCTACAATCTCTTATGTACAATTCCAAATTCCAAAAAAAAAAAAAAAAAAAAAAAAAAGCTTTGCTCTGGTCTCCTTTGTATGTAGAATCTGACTCAGACTGATTTGAGCTATTTATCATCTTAATTTATCTCATTTAAGTATGAATATTTCTACTGCAGATATTTTAAACTGAAATAAGGAATGAAAAGATACTGTCCTAGCTTCTGTTAGGAATGTTATGTGATATAAATTACATGAATGATATTACCTTCCTAAATTCAGGCAAAAAAAAAAATCAGATTCCTATACACACGTGGTTTTAAGAGTTTCCGATGAGGGATTGTGGAGTTATGGTCTTCTCAAATTTATCATGACCATACAGTATTCTTTCTTCTCCATTAATCCCTATACCATGCCAATGTCAGTAAATGGCACTACCAATCACTGTCTCCCTCACTGACAATTATTCTGTTTAAGTATGTCACCTAAGGGAGGACTTCCATGATTATCTTATTTAAATAATACTTTCTCCAGTGCTGCAGTCATTTTCTACTCTCACACTTAGACTTATTTTCTTCAGTTCTATGGCTATCATCCTCCAGAGTCTTATTACCTCATACCTAGCCTGACACAATAGCCTTTTAACAATAGAGCAGAGCTGCAGATAAAGCACTAGATTAGATGTCAGGGAACCCAACTTCTACTAAAGCTGTATCACACAAGCTCTGTAACTTCTCTTGACTGTAGATTCTTCATCTCTAAATAAAAAGTCTTGAGCTATACAACCTCTGCAATACTTAACAACTCTCAACTTCTAAGTTGGCTTCTTTCTGCCTCAATTTTTCCCCCTCCAGTTTGATATGCACCGTCAAATTAAACTTTAAAAAGTTCTATTACACCAATTTAATTTCCTATGATTCTCCACTGGTTATCTACTTTAAGTATACTACTTAGCTAGTTTTTAAATATTTCCTCCTATCAGGTGCTCACCTCCTTTTCTAGATGAATTTCTCACCACTGCTATATAAAGACACTCTAGTTCATCTAGCCAAATTGTTCTGCACACAAAAATGTTTTATTTTGTTTTTGTAAAATTTCTTTTTACTAACAGTGCCTATCTCTTCACTAGCCCTCAAAATCTTACTTAGCCTTAAAGGCCAAGCAACCACTTAAAATGGAATAATAAATAATTATTAATCTAAAAGAAAAGAAAATGAGAAAAAGAAAATAAATAAGACAAGGGACGGGTAGAAAACAATTGGCAAGAAGCTAAATCTAACCAGAGTATCAATATTACATTAAATGTAAATAGTTTAAACATGCCAATTAAAAGGTAAAAATTGTCAGATTGGGTAAAAAAGCAAGACCCAACTATATGTTACCTATAAGAAACTCAATTTAAATTTAAAGACACACACAGATTAAAAGTACAAAGATAAAAATATACATACTAGGATATCACTAAATAAAAGAAAGCTGAAATGACTATATTAATATCAGCCAAGGCAGATATTAGAACATGAATATAAGCAAGGAATGGATAATAATGATAACGATAAAGTGATGAATTCATTTACACAACATAGAATTAGAAAAAGAAGTAGACAAGTTGGAAATAATATAAATTTTCCTATTTCTCTCAATAACTGATACAAGTAAAAAGAAAATCAACAAATGTAACTAAGACTATAGCTATTAACCAATCAGAATATGTTATCAACCAATGAGAATGAACTAGCATTGAAAGAACACTGTACCCAACAACAAAAGACCTTATCAAGCATACACTGAGTATTTCCTAAGTGTGCATTCTGGGCCATAAAGTAATTCTCATTACATTTAAGAAAAGCCAAGTCATATGAAATATGTTCTGTGACCACAATATTATGAAATTAGAAATCAGTAAGATAAATATATTTGGAAAATATATGAAAATGAAATAAAAACACTTCTAAATAGCTCATTGGTCAAAGAAAAATTAGAAAATATTTGAAACTAAACAAAAATGAAAACATAACCTGTCAATCTTGATGGGATTCATGTAAAGCAATTCTCAGAAAGAAAACGGTCTAAAAACAATGACCTAGATTCCTCCTCTTGAAACCAGAAAGAAAAGAACAAATTAAAGTCCAAATAACCAGAAGAAAATAAGCAAAATAAAAGATGAAGAAAATAAAATATAAAAAAGACATGAAGAAAAAATTGTGAAATCAAAAGCTCCTTTTATGAGATGACAAATAAACACAATATCAGTAAAAACGTCCAAGCAGGAAAAAAGAAAAACAGAAGTTACCAATTTCAAGAATGAGGAAGTGACAGATCACTACAAATATTAAAAGAATAATAAAAGAATATTATGAAAAACTATATGCCAATATAGTTTTAAACTTATATGAAATAAATTGCTTTAAAGACACTTTATCAAATTTTATTAAAGAAACAGATCACCTAAATAGCTTTATATCTTTTTTAAATATTAAAATTTTAGATAAAACCCTAAAAAAAACCCCACTCATGTCCAAATGGCTTTAATTTTTAATTCAACCAAAGAAAAATTAAAACCAGTTCTACACAAACTCTTTCAGTATGTAAGATGAATAAATATTTCTCAACCCATTCTACAGGCTATGCTTATACCCAAAACAGAAATATACTACAAAAAAAAAAATAAAAAGACTACATTCCAATATTTTCAGGATTATAGACACGACTCTTTACAAAATCTTAGCAAATGAAATCCAACAATATAGAATTAGATATGATTTAGTGGGTTTTCTCTCAGGAACACCAGTTGGTATAATTGATTTGCTGAAAAAAAAGCATTTTGACAAAAATCCATCATCTATTCTTGATTTAAAACAACACAACCTTTCAGAAAGCTAGGAATAGAAAGAAATTCCTTCCACCTGATAATGCACATCTATCATCATACCTCATGGTGAAAAAATGACTACTTCTCTACTTTAGATCAGAAACAGCAAGGAAAATAAAGAAAAAAATGGCACCCGCCAACTTTAGCAGGGGAGCATGGAGCGGCGCCTACCAACCTCTGTCCTTGGAGTGTATTCCAGCAGGCCCTGCCCCTCGGTCCATTGCTTGCTTGCTTGCTTTAAATAATTAATTGATTAATTGATTAATTAGTTAACTAACTTATTTATTTATTTATTATTTTCTTTTTTTACTCTACCTGAAGATATAAACAGTTTATAATGATTTTTAAAATCAAATGGACTTGGTTTTGCCATTGAGAAACAACTCAACTGGAAAATTTTTGACACTCTGCAATCAGATGCTGTTAGCAGTTACATCTTGTAACATTTACTTTTAGCTTTTCAGTTCATTATGTCCATATGTATACAATTATGAAATTATTTTTGATAGACTTATTTGTAAGTACAACGTTTTTGGCAGGAAAAGAAATAAAAAGGTCTACTGCCAAAAAGCCATGTCAAAAAAAACACAAACGCTTGGTATGTGTTTTAGAATATCTTTTAGCAATAAATGGATCAGTCTAATGCTTTAAAATGCAAAAGTCAGCCTCTTGCACCTAAAACCTCGGCATTTTTCCCAGGGCTGCTTCTTCACTGCACCCTTGGGTGAGTCTGCACGCGGGCCCTGTAAGGTCTCCTGGGCGTGAGAACCCTGTCGATTTTAAAAGCCAGATGTTTAAGGGGCTCCTCTGTCATGTCAGGTACCGGTGTTAAAACTGGAGGTACCCAATGCAGGGTACCAGCCCTTCTCTCCTCAGGGAGAAGGCTGTGGGTTTTGAGCACCCCCTTGATTGTGAGTCCCTAGAGTGAGGGTGGGGAGGGGAATGGGGTTTAAGGTAAGATTCTGTCTCAGCTTTTTTCACACACTTCAGTCTACTTTTTTGTTGTTGTTGTTGGTTTTGATTTTTCCTTGTTTGCCTCTCAAAGCGAAGGAGGCCCTCTGCTGGTTTTTAGGTTTTTAGAGGAAATTGTTCCATGTGTCATTGCAGGGGTGCAGGTGGGAGAGGCGATTTCGAGAATTTTCCTACGTTGCTATATTGGGCCAGAACCCAAGGTGCCTTCCTAGCGGAGCGGTGCGTTTCCAGACAGCGACTCAGTGACAGGTCTCAGTTCTTCAGGCAAATGTTCATTCTACTTCTCACTTGGCAGAAAGGTAGGAGCTACTGTTGTTCCCCCAAATCAAATATGTTGCCTATATTTCTTAGAAGTACTAAGGGAGAGAAGCATGCCTTATTGCTTTATATCCAGGAAAACCCAGAGGGGTATAAAATATATTCTCTTGTCTCTAAATGAAAATAAGGATAAAAAAAAATTAATGTGAGAAGAGAAATATATGCTTTGAATTGATGAGAACAACAAAATAGAATTAAGAACAAAACAAACCATCTACTGATGAAAGTCACACAGACTTTGAACCTTAAATGTGAAGATGCTCTCTAGAGCCGGGGGGGCCTCGTCTCTAACAATAGATAGTTTGAACAAAGCCACCCCTTTCCATTTAGTCACATGGGAAACTATTGTTTGAGCATCAGAGGAATGCGAAACTTGAAGTTCATATTAGAAAATTCATCACTAAGTCCTCTCTAGATTCAAGGGTCAATGAGAATAATTTACAGATATTTTTACTGTGAAAAAGTAGAAAAAATCTAAATATAAAACAAAAATTCTTGTTACTAACTATTTTGATTGGAATTACGTTATTTTATAAACTAATTTGGGAAAGAAATAACTAAATAACGTGTCTCCTAATTCAAGTAATAATAGGCACTGTCACTCCTATTTAAACATTATTTTACAAATTTTTATATAACTTGTAAATTTTCACTGTAAAAAATAAAAAATACATATCCAATGAAAGTGCCCTCGAACCCATTTAGATCTAGTCTTGTTAGTGATTACTCCTGTCGTTAAAATGAGATGCATCCTCTCAGAACTCTGCCTATAAGTTTACCTATGTATGTTTTTGTGCCTATAAAATATACAGTTTTGTTTTAAAGAAGTGAGATTATACCTCAAATATTATTTTATAATTTTATTTTTAACTTACTGTGTCTAGAAGAGTCTTCCATGTCTAAATGCATATGATATGTAACATAACCTAATTCTTTTTGACTGCTTCATATTTCATAATGTTAATGTGTTGTAGCTTATTCCCCTATTCATATAATTTATTTTTCTCTGTTTTTTCCCTCCTATTACCAAATATTAGTGTAATTAACATGGACAGCCTAGAGGTGGATTTTAGTTTTTACCTTGCATGAAAGTTTTTGTCTTTTAGCTGTTATACCTTTGGTATTTGTACTTTTTGTTTAAAATGGTTTGTTGATATTTCTGTATTTGCTAATAAGGATCACTATCCCTTGTTTTTCTCTAGTAAAATATATATTCTTTTTTTTGGTCTAGCAATTCTACATCTATAAACTTAAAACTGCATTCTGTAATTATCATATCTTCATCCAAGTATTATTTATAATAAGAGTAGTTGAAATATCTTAAACTTCCTTGAATTCTTTATAATGTATGAAAAAGAGGCTTTATTACTATAGTTTATTAGAGAAGGAAGGGGTATCTTTGGATCGCATTGCCAAAGCAGGATAGAATTCTAAATGAGTTTGGGGATTTAAACAAAACTAAAAACAAAAACTTATGTACTATCTTTGTAGGCTGTAAAAGCAGAGGTGTTTTGAACCTGAGCCATGACAAAGAATTTTACTGGTAACTTTAAGCTCAGTAAAGAAAATCTAATTAGAAACCTGCAAGTTTGTGTGTGTGGGTGTGCACATGTGTGTGCATGTGTGTGTGTGTGTGTGTGTGAGCACACACACGTGTTATTTTTAAAGGCCTAAAGCCAAATATACCTGTTTGGTAAGGACATTTTTACTATTTGGGTAAAAATAATCAAGCGAGTTAAAAATTTTAAGCTAGGATGAAAGAAGGCAGAGGTAGATAAAATAATATTTTTGAAGGGCAAGATCAAACAATAAAAATACAAACTGCTTTATAATTGAATGAATGAATAATAAACAAATGCTAAAAAGTGGATTTCCTCAGGTATTAAAATAACTTTTACTTGATATTTTGATTTTCTTGATCGAAATAGAAAGTGAGATAGAGGCCGATACTTGCAACTTGCAGAATGACACATTTTAAGCCAATATCTGTAATGACAAGATTTCCAGTAACACATGGGCAGGTCTGTGACACAGATCCCGTGTTGGGATTGGGAGATGAAATTTTAGGAGAGAGATCTGCATGAATTGTATGTAGGTTTTCCTTTTCATGTTGGCATGATAGCCTGTGTTTGAGATAACCTACTGTATTAATCACAACTTGGCTGGGTTTAGGAATCTTGAACCATGACTCTTTTCCTCAAAACTATTTATATATTGCTCCACTGTTTTCTGACATTTACTATTGGAGAGGAGTATCTGAATCTAACTGGATTTTACTTTTTTTGAAGATAATTTGTTCTTTGTTTTGATGATTATATAATTCTTTATTCTTGAGGTACAAAAAATATCACCAGGTTATTTGAAGTACTAATTTCTTTTATTAATTCTGCCTTTGGCTTGGTTAATTCTTTTGAAATGACTTGGGTCTCTCTTACATGCAGAATATTTTAGATTATTGCTAGAGTCCAAGTGTTCTGAACACAGGGATCCTGTGTAACAGCACAGATTGCCCCCTATGAAGCCAGTCCTGAGCCTATCCAAATCAGTATCTATAACCTGGTCAGAAGATTGCTTTGGTTAGTTAGCCATGAAGTATCTGCTGCTTTCCTATACTCAAGGATAGAATTAGCTTCCCTGAAAACAAATAGTTGAGTGGAGGTGAGAATGGAGAGAAATATATAGAGAAATGTAATGTGTGGTACTGAACAAAGCATGGACAGCTGTAGGAGAAGCAACTATACATTCTATTTATAATTATGTTTCCTTATCCTTTTCAATTTTATCTTTTATTTCATATGATCTGTTTTATTGATTTTTCTTACATGAAGTAAAGTTTTAATACCAAAATGTCGTCTTTCCTGTACTATATTTAGAAAATGTTTTCCATTGTAACCTGAGCACTATATTTACTTTCATATATTTTGCAAATTATTCCATAGGTATCAAGTTGCATACTGTTTCTGTTTGCTCATTTTTATTAGAGTAGAAATACGTATAATTTTTATTTGCAGATAGACAAACTGAGAGCAGTGTTCTTTATTTCTCTCATAGCCAGTATGGCCACTGAAAATATTTTTGCCTGATCTTGAGCCATGATGTAAATTGACATGACTAAGTCAGTTACTCAGAAGCCAACCTACAATCACCAAGTTGTGGAAAAGTGAACGTTATCTGCAGGGTTCTTCATTGTGCCTCTCTCTTTCTGTTTTGTCTCACTGATGGTGAGGATGATGTCAAAAGCATACCCATATTTCTATCCACATTTATATTTGGCCTAGCTCTCCAAAACAGGCCCACTAAGTGCCTTTTCATAGGATCATTCTTGTTCTTGCTTCTCACCATACGCTGTGCTTTCTCCTTTGGGCAATCAATGTGTATAAATATCAAACAAAGCCTTTGGCTTGCTACTGATATATACCTGCAAAAAAATAATGAAATAGTGTTCTCTCCTTCTGCCGCAATTACCCCCTCTCACATCTAGCCCAACCTTTATATATTACAAGCTAATTGTTGTCTTTATGTTGTTGTATTTATGATGCAGATAGCTGCCATGTAAATTAAGGTAAGCTTTAGTCCTGGTTTTATAAGAACTTATTTGAAGAAGCAAAGAAGGATACTGATGACGTAATCATGTCTCCCACTGTCCTCCCAATCCTTGCTCCTCCTAATAAATAAATTTTATTCTCTTTCTCCCAAGGTAGCTTTTCCTGTTTGCCTAATAAATTGGATACATTTTAGAAAGATTTTTGAAATATCTTTAGTAATTACATTGTAACTAAACCCAGGTGCATTAGATCAAAGATAATTTTTTAGATTACCTGGATTGTATAGATGACACCCTTTCAAAGTTTTCAATCCTTATCATAGATTTTTTTCTCCATGTTAATACTTTGGATAATTTCAGTCGAAAAGGAGAAATCAGAATTGTGCCTTCATCACTATCATCCCCTGAAGTGCTCCCACTTATTTAAAGAAACATTTAAAAAACTCATAATAAAATAAAAATGATTTATTTTTGTAAGTTACCTTAAATCTCTTTGGAAAAAAGAAAGATAATTAATAGACTCTATGATATAAGGCTTATACACCAACTTCTACCATAAGGCAGAATGTATCTACTTCAGTAAGAAAGTCAGCAAGTGCTATATTAATGTTCAAATTTCACTTCTGTTGCTAACTCTCCATTTCAACCTCAGTTTTTTAATCTATAAAAAAGGCAAATTTGGATATAGAGAAAGTATTGAAATACTACAAAGATAAACTAGATATTTCTGAAGTAAAACTAACAGTCTGGCAGAGAACAATTTTTTTGGAAAAGGGGACAACATTAACAAAGATAAACAGGTTATAAAGTGTGAAGCATGTTTATGGAATCTGACTGAAATTGGGTTCAGTGGGAGATGGAACTAGAAATGTCAGTGACTCAATATCTTGCTTAAAAGTTTTACTTTATTGGACAGGTTGTAGGAAGACTGATTTTTTTTTTAATTTCAAAAAGCAGAAGTGTAGGCTAGATAATAAGCCTCTAAATATGGTGTTATTCCTCTTTTACTTAGTTTTTCACTTTACTATTAGCCCCTTGTGCACCTACTGATTCTCACTCTTCGGCCCTTTTAATCAAATCCAATAATTTTTTGTTCATTCTATGGAATGAACAATAGTTTAATGCTCATAGTGAGAAAATAATTTTACATATAGTGCCTTGAGTTTTTCAAATGAAAGCCATATATAATTTAAATAAAGAAATAGGTCATTATATATGTAGATTCAACACATATGCCAACCTGAAAGTTTGAGATGCACAATAAGGAAAATGCACTCCACCTACATTATGGCAGTATCCCTGGAAGGCAAAGAAAAACATGTTAACAAAGATAATTAGAAGTAAAATATAGTTAGTATTTAAGACAAAGTGGTCATGCAATAGAGTTGATGATAGAAGAGTCTTATAATGACGTTAAAGCTATTGAAGGAAATTTTAGAAGTGTGAAAACTGAAAAGGCATTTTTATCAAAGTATGAGTGATAAAGCTATGTTAAACTTACATAACAATTAGAAGAAATTTCTATTTCAAAGTTCAATACATGCAATATAATAAAAACTTTTCAGTAACCAAAGAAAGAAATTAGAAAAGTATGTTCAAGCCAGAGATAATATGTTTTGTAAGAAATTGAAAAAATTTAAGTAGAGATAGTTAAGTAATTTCTAACAAGATGCTTGAAGTTTAAATATTTACAAATTTAAAATGAAAGAATAGGAATCTCAAGTAAGAAAAAATGTAAAAATTATGTATGTACACATACATATAAATACACACACATACATACACAGAGGAAAGAGATGAAAGAGAATAAAATATAAAATGCAACTAAAGTGTTGTAACATTTGTTTCTTTTTTAAAAAATTTAAATAGAATTCGATCAACAAGATAACCAGTCTAACAATACAAAATGAGTGCTCCTCCTGTGAATGTAGTCTACTGGGAAACAAATTATTTTAGTTACGTTGTCGGTGTTGTGTTTTTAAATAAAGATTTCCTCTTCCCTGGGATAGCAGGTTGTGGAACTGTCTCCATTGAGAGCAGGTCTGGATTTTGGAAACAATGAAATCACTTAAAGCAAAGTCACCTGAAGGCAAGTAGCTAGTGTGTCCTTGGAAATTATCTAGCCAACTTTCACTTAGAAGAATTAAAGGAACTCTAGAGTTTAGTGTGTATTAGGACAATTTCAATTTCACATGACAGAAGCAGAGCATAAATTAACTTAAACAGCAAAAAAAAAAAAATTTATTGGAAAGGATCTGAAGCATATTAAATGCTTTAAAAAAAAAAAAAAGCTTTCAGAACCAAGTAACTCTGGGGACTTCTGGGGACTCTACATTCCCATGACTATTTTGTTAACTACCAATTTCTAACCTCTTAATCCCCTCACTACTTCATCTCACTCCCCACCCCCCAATCTGACAGCCATCAAAATGCTCTCTGTATCTATGAAGTTGATAAAGATTTTTGTTTGTTTATTCTGTTCTCTAGATTCCACATATGACATTTGTCTTTCTCTGACTTATTCCACTCAGCACATCCATGCTATTTCAGGTGGCAAGATTTTATTCTTTTTTATGGCTGAGTAATATTCCATTGTATATATGTACCTCCTCTTCTTTATCTATTCATCCATTGATAGACACCCAGATTGCCTCCATATCTTGGTTATTGTAAATAATGCTGCAGTGAACACATGAATGTACATAATCTCTCTAAAGTATAGTGTTTGGAGTTTCTTTGGATAAATACCCAGAAGTGGGATTACTGGGTCCACCTTCATCTCTTTTTATAACCTTCGTATTAAAGTCTACTTTGTCTGGTATCAGTATTGCTACCCCAGATATTTAAATTTTCATTTAATATTTGTTTCCGTTTTCATGAAATATTCTTTTTCATCCCTTTACTTTCAGAGTGTGTGTCTTTCGATTTAAAGTGAGACTCTGTAGGCAGCATATGTAAGGGTCTTGTTTTCTTATCCATTCAGTCACCCTATCCTTAGATTGATTAATTTAATCAATTTACATATAAAGTAATTGTCGATATAGTTATTGCCATTATTATTTATCTTTTTTATCTTTTTTTCTTTCTTCTTCCTAAAGAAATTTGCTATAGTACTTGCTTGGTGACGATTAGCTCCTTTAGCTTTTTCTTGTCTGGGAAGCTCTTTATCTGTCCTTTAATTCTAAATGATAGTTTTGCTGAATGGAGTAATCTTGGTTTTCATGACTGAACACTTTGTGCTGATCCGTTCTGACCTGTAAAGTTTCTGTTGAGAAAGCATCTGACAGTCTTATGGAAGCTCCCTCATGGGTAACTAACTGCTTTTCTCTTCCTGCTTTTAAGATTCTTTTTGTCTTTAACCTTTGGCATTTTAATGATGATATGTTTTGGTGTGGGCCTTTTTGGATTCATCTTGTTTGGGACTCTGAGCTTCCTAGGCTTGTATGTCTATGTCTTTCACCATATTAGGGAAGTTTTCCATCAGTATTTTTTTCAAATAGGTTTTTATATCCTTGGTCTCTTTTCTGTCTGGTAACCCTATTTGTGAATGTTGCTTGATATCGTCCCAGTGGCCCCTTAGACTGTCCTCATTTTTTTGGATTCTTTTTTCTTGTTGCTTTTCTGATAGGGTGTTTTCTGCTAACATCTTCTAAATCACTGATTCGATCATCTACTTCATCTAATCTGCTATTAATTCCTTCTAAGATATTCTTCATTTCAGTTATTGTATTCATCATTTTGGCTGGCTCTTTTTTATGTTTTCTATCTCCACTTATGTTTTCTATCTCTTTGTTGAAGTTCTCACTGAATTCATCTACTCTTCCCCTAAGTTCACTAAGCATTTCTATAACAAGTGTTTTGAACTCTGCATCTGGTAGATTGCTTGTCTTCATTTTGTTTAGTTTTTTTTCTGGAGCTTTGTTCTGTTCTTTCTTTTTTTTCTTTGTTTTTCCATTTTGACTGCCTCCCTGTGTTTGTTTCTGTGTATTAGGTAGGATGCTAGGTTTCCCTGTCTTAGAGTATTCTTTTGTAGTAGGTGTGCTGTGTTCCCAGTGGCACAGTCTTACCTGATCACCTGAGCTGGGTGCTCCAGGTTTGTCCCTTTTATGGGTTGTGTGTGCCTTCTTGTTGTAGTTGAGCCTTGGTTGCTGTTTGCTTATCAGTGGGAAGGATTGACCCTTGGGCTGATTGGTTTTGAGGACTGACCATGATCAGTGGAGGAGCTGTTGTGCAGGGGCTGACACTACAGAACAGGATTCACTTTAGCCTGCCATATCTGCCCTTTGCGTATGTCATCCTCATATGTGACCCCAGGTGGTGCTCTGGCTCAGAGTGAAGCTGGCCACTGGATGTGCAGGCTAGGGCCTTCTAGGAAGGGTCCTGCTACAGGCCAAGTTCACCTTTAGCCTGTGGCCATCTGGCACAAGTTTCCAAGGAATTGCAGATGCCACCACTCACTCTGGTCTTGGAAGTGCCTTGAGAGGCCAAGTGACAAACTGAGGTTGGTAGCTGCTAGTGCCAGGCTTGGGGCTATTCAGCAAGAGGTACAGGGCACGCCAAGGCCAGATGCTGCTTGTTTAGTTTTTGTGAACCTTTGAGAAATTTGAGAAAAGTCTACAGCATGAGCCAAGACAGGATGTTTGGGTGGAAAGTCCACTCGAAGTAGCTTGAGTAAGCTCACACTGGGAGGGGCAGGGTCTCAGGGAATCACCAGGACAGGGCAACCAGTGTTAGCCGAGTTGATGGAAACTCAGATATGGCACCTGCCGGAGTCAGCAAGCCACTCTGGGAAAGGCTCAACAAAAGAACAATGCTCTCCACCAGCCTTTCTGTCTGGGAGAATGCTGTGCTGTCGAGCCCTCACCTGATGTCAGACAACTTAGTACCCTACCCCATAGGTCCTTGGTGCCTTTCAAGCTTCTGCCCTAGCTCTGGAGCCCAGAGCAAGTGAGTTCATTATCATGTAAGTCTGCTTGTGGGGCCCTTTTAGAGGAAAGTCTGCCACTCTCTCAGCCCTCCATCTCACTTAGCCACAAACTATGCTGGTTTTCACAACCAGAAGTTGTGGAGACTTCTCTTTCAGGCATTAGAACCCCGGGCTAGGGAGCCTTATGTGGGGCTGGGATTCCTCACTCTTCTAGGGGTACTGCTGCAGCTGAAATAGTTCTCTCAGTTCTCAACCACCACACATGGGTGTGGGACCAGCCCATTTCACATCTCCACGCTTCCTACAAGTTTCAAGCTGGCCTCTTCTGTGTGTCCTCAGTTGTAGGACTTCTGTTGAGCTAGACTTCCGACAACTCCCAGTGATGGCTATTCCGTAGTTTAGTTGTAATTTTTATGTGGCTGTGAGAAGAGGCAAGCAGAGTGTTTACCTACTCTGCCATTTTGACTTGAAGCCTTAAGAGAAGTTCCAGATACAGGCAGTTTTCTGATGGTGACTTTATTGCTTCAGTGATAAAGCGAAGAAAGGACACTCTTCCTTGTTCACTATAGCAGAAAAACTAGTGGTGAAGGACACTAATTGTGTCTGTCTGCATCACTGTCTATTTTTGAACCAGTTTTTGTTGGAGACATGATTTTTTTTTATCATTTCAAGTCATCATGTTCTTACTTAATAAGCAGAAAAGTAGGAACCATTGCCAAAAGAGTGAGAAAGGTTTGACTAGATAAAAACAATATCACAATCATATGTCAACTCACCCCACATAAGATATTTAGTAGTTAGTTGGAAATGTTTGGATATGTTAACAGCATGTCCAAAATGAAGCCCATAATTTTCTTCTCTTTCCACACAAGATACCTCTACTCCCCACATCCTCTGTAGTGATCTTTCAAACAAAAATAAAAATAATAAAACTTAGCAATTTATTTTGAGTTTCAGTTTCCCTCTTTGCAAAATGGAAATGCTAATAAGTCCCCATTAATAAAAAGTTTCGAGTTTCCCTATTAACAAGGATTATAGTGGATTGAGTTTTGTAAAAGTTGTCTACAGTCATGCAAAACTTAATGTCAGGGGTGTGTTCTGAGAAGCATGTTGATAGGTGATTTTGTCCTTGCGTGAATATCATTGAGTGCATTTACACAAACCTAGATGGTATAGCCTACTATACACCTAGGTTATATGGTGTAGTCTGTTGCTCCTAGGCTATAAACCTGTACAGCATTTTACTATAGTGAATACTGTAGGCAATTGTAATACAATGGGACATATTTTTGTATCTAAAGACATCTAAACATGGAAAGGTACAGTAAAATTACAGTATAACACATAAAATATGGCACACTTTTATAGGGCACTGACCATGAATGCAGCACTGGAAGTTGTTCTGGGTGAGTTGGTGAGTGGGTGGTAAGTGAATATGAAGGCCTGGGACACTACTGTACACTTCTACAGACTTTATAAACACCGTACTCTTAGGCTACACTACATTTATTAAAATATTTCTTAATCAATAATAATTAACTTTAGCTTACTGCAATTTTTTTACTTTATAAACTTTTCAACCATTGGCTCTTTTGTAATAACACTTAGCTTAAAATACAAACACATTGTGCAACTGTACAAAAATATTTTCCTTTTTTATATCCTCATTCTATAAGCTTTCGTCTTTTTTTAACTTCTTAATCTTTTGTTGTTGTTGTTGTTGTTAAAAACTAAGGCATAAGCTCACACTTTAACCTAGGCCTACACAGAGTCAAGATCATTAATATCACTGTCTTTTACCTCCACATTTCATCCCACTAGAAGAAGGTCTTCAGGGGTAATAACAGGCATAGAGCTGTCATTTCATGATAACAATGACTTCTGGAATACCTCCAGAAGGACCCACCTGAGGCTCTCCTTGAGGAAGCATCACTCTTTTCCAAAATATGTCTATAGTGGATTGCTTGCTTGTCTTTTTTGTTGTTGTTTGTTTGTTTTTTGGTGTATTTTTTTTCATTATAGATAATGCTTGTAAGCAGATAATGAACTGTGAACACTACTCTCTATTAATAAAAACCTCTGGAGTTGGGTGTCTATGCTTTTAAATGTTTTAAGGAGCTTGGTGAGGTCTGCAAAAGCTTCTGCTAAACCTAACTATGAATTTTCTTGTATTTTTTTCTTATTATTCTCCAGCAGTTTCCTTTTCTCTTGCCTCTTCTTCAGCTATACTTTCCTGTTCCAGTTTCAACAACTCCTTATTATTTGATTCCTTAGGAACCACCTCTAGGAGCTCCTCAATGTCTTCCTCATCCACATCCAAGCTAAAGTTGTTTGCTTTCCCAACCACAGCCTTGATTTTTGCAACCTCCTTATCCTTGGCAAATTCTCTGAAGTCATGAATGAACCTTTTGAGTGTTTTCCAGACACCATTCATATGCTCCTTGGTGGCATCACCCAAAGCCCAAGCTAGGTTCTTGATGAGTCATAGTTGTAACCCTTCCAGAATTGCATCAGTGTCCTCACAGTGTCTTTCTCAGTTGCAGCAATAGTCTGGGCAAAGGTCCTTCCCAAGTAGTAGTCCTTAAAAGGTACTTTAACTCCTTGACCCATTGGTTGAATCAAAGAGGTGGTGTTTGGAAGGAAAGGCACCTTTTATAGTGGGTTGAAGATCACTACCAAAGTCTGGGAGCATTATCAACAATACACAAAACCTTGAAATGTGTAGTATTCTCCAAATTGAACTTCTCTATTTCACTGCCATAGCATTTCAGGAGGGCATCTTGGAAAAAGAGCTGGGTCATCAGTTACTTCTTTTTGCTACTTTGGCAATATGTGCTTACCGATATGCTTGAAGGCTCTGAGGTTCTCACTATGCCAAATCACAAAGGGATTCAATTTGTAGCCTTCAACACTGCCCACAAACAAGACTGTTATTCTGTTCTTAAAAGCCTTGAAACCTTTCATTGACTTGGCCTCCTTATGGATCAGAGTCCTTCCAAGAATCTATTTCCAGAATATGAAGGTTTCATCCATTTTGACTATTTGCTCTGGATCATAATTTTTCTTCGCAGTTTATCTAGAGTTTCTTTAGCTACCTTCACATCAGCCCTCACAGACTCACCACTCACTTTCACATTATGTAGTGAATAACGTCTTGAATCATTTGAAGCACCTAGAGCTACCAGTAAATTCAACACTGTAGCTCGGTCCAGCCTTTTCTTTCAACATCAAAACAGACTTTTCACTTTGGCCGTGATTGTCATGGTTCTGAGAAGGAAATGCTTCTGTGTCTGATCTTCAATCCAGGCCATTAGAAGTTTCTCCATGTCTGATATAGATCCTTTTTGAATTTTTGTTAGTCTCTTTGTCTTCAAATAAGCAGATCTTTTCACAGCTTCCATCAGTTTTTTCTTGTTCTTTAAGATCATAGCTATGGAGGAATGGGACATGCCTGATTGGTGAACAATAGCCATCACTGATTTTCTGTCTTTGCAGTGCTTAATCAATTTTAATTTCATTTCCAGGTAGATCGCTCAGTGTGATCTCTTACTGGGAACACTAAAAATGGACTTTGTACACTTAGGGGCCATGATGAATGAAACAATGTGTGATTAAATCAAGCATGAGAGAAAATTATACAATCAGGAAATCTGGTAAACACTAGATGTATAAGGCTGCTGCTACTGTAACACAGCATACTGTTTTACAGCAAAGTTTCGTTTCTAAATTGAAAGAGTACACTCTGAAATAACAATAAATTCCTCAAAAGATTAAAAATAAAACTACTTCATGACCCAGCAATTCCATTTCTGGGTATTCATCCAAAGAAAACCAAAACTCTAAATCCAGAAGATATTTGCACCCCTATATTCACTGCAGCACTATTAATAATAGCCAAGATATGGAAGCAACCTAAGTGCCCATCAATAGACAATTGGATAAAGAAGTCATGGTATATACATATACAATAAAATATTACTAAGCCATAAAAAATGTGATCTTACCATTTGAAACAACATCAATGGACCTAGAAGATATTATGCTAAGTGAAATAAGTCAGACAGAGAAAGACAAATACCATATGATTTTACTCTTATATGCAGAATCTAAGGAACCAAATAAACAATTGTAGGGGGCTTGGGGGCTGGCTAAAGAGATGAAGGAGTACAAATTGACAGTTAAAAAACAATCATGGGGATATAGAGTATAACATAGGGAATATAGTCAATAATATTGTGATAACTATGTATAGTGCCAGGTGGGTACTGGACTAATCAGAGGGATCACTTCATAAAATATATAAATGACTATTTACTATGCTATACACCTGAAACTAATATAAAATAATATTGACTGTCAACCCTAGTTGAAAAATAAAATTAGAAAAATAAAATAACAATAAACACTATACATGGTTGTATGTGCAGTATTTTTATATGACTGGAAGCGCAGTAAGTTTGGCTATATCAGCATCACCACAGACATGTGAGTAATGCATTATGCTACAACATTATGATGGTTATGACTTCACTACATGATAGGAACATTTCAGCTCCATTTGAGTAATTTACACACTGCTCTTTTCAAACTATGCAGTCTGTCATTGAAATATCCTATGCAGTGTGTGACTGTAGTTGAATGCCTATCATAGAATAGGAACTAATTCAAATTTAGTTCTCTTCTACTTCTTTCCCCACTTAGAAAAATTGGCACTTTAAAAATAGGATACACAAGAATCTTTCTGTTACTTAATTGTTATCTACCCCTTTTAGTTTATACTTTCTGTACTCCCTTGAATTTATTTGGAACCACTTGCTGTTCCTCTAAATAGGTGTTGTCTTTTCTACCTGGAATGCTATCCCTGCCAGACTCTCCTATCCTCCTCACACATCACAAAGTGTGGGACATAGCACTTGGAATATAGTAGCTGCCAGATAAATATTTGATGGATGACTGAAATTTATATGCATGTCTTTGGTTACCCAGATTTAAGTAAGAAGCTGCACATTGAGACACACACACACACACACACACACACGTATGTATGTACCATGTATACACATATATGTGTGTATACATAGAAAAATCTGTCAATTTTTCCTTTTAGTAAAGTGTTTAGATATACTCTTTCTACAGTTGGTTGCCTTTGCCCTTCTACAGAGTTAATTCTTATCTGTGTTATCATCCAATTCATCATTATGTGATGGCTAAGGAAGGCTCATAACATGCTATAGGATATATATGTTTCTAGTTATGAATTCACTTACTTTGTTATTATTTTAACCCAAATTTCTCCATCCCTTTAACAAACCTGGTACAGCAGGGACTGTCCAATACTTTGCTGAAATGTAACTTAGTTAACCTAGTATCCCTATCAGTAAAGGAAGTGAAACTATTTGACATAATTTATTTTCTGTGACTACTAGAACATGATTATTTTAGAAACTCTCTGCTTAATAATACAATCCATATTTTACCTCTGATCAATATCAAATTTATGGGTCAATATACTGTCACTCAAACTATCTTTGTTATTAAGAAAATGTTGGTAATCTTGCCCACGTCAATTTTCTGGAACTTTCTGATTTTTAGTGGTGATTCAGAGAATCCCAACAGTTGCTCAGCAATCTCTCTGCAAAGTGTTTTCACAATACTAGGTTGTAAAATGCTTCTGTGACTAGCAATTACAAAAGATAATTCTTAAAATATTTTGAGCACTGTTTCCTTTGTTGAGTGATGTTGCTTCATCCCCAGAGTAATCAGATGGCCTCCCAAGGTGAGCACTTTAAAAGACAATATTCATCTGGAATCTAAGTTGATGCATTTATTTTTTTTAAAAAAAGCAATCATTATTTCTCCATTTTTAAGAGTTAATTTTAGTATTCATTTTCCTCAGAGCTGGAGAGTACCTTAACTCTATAATACTGTTGATCAAGAATCCTATACTCTAGGAGATAAAATAAATTATTGATGATCACATATCTCATTAGTGGTAAAACTAGGACTAGACACCTAATTTTCTAAATTCCCCCCTATATCAGAGGCTGACCATGTGAAATTCATGTATGAGTTTAGAGAAGCTTCTGAACTCACAATAGTGCATGAAAAATTCCATTTACATGAACAATGCATTTTTTACTGTTGAGTTATTTACAACTTTCATTATATTCTCAAAGCAGTTCATGAACCAGAAATGTTAAGAACCATTGATGTAGATCAGATGGGTAATTACAATTTCAAAGATTAAATAAAATATTAATGTCTAAAGGTAGTTTAAATATAAACCTTAGAAATGTGTTCTCATTCTTATGAACTACAGAGAGACACGAAATCAGAAAAAAAGTTTCAAGTTTTCACTATATTAACATTAGGTCATGCTCTTAAAATCTTATGCATTCATCATAATCACTCCTGAATATAATGATAGCCTAATCATCACTAGAGTGCAAGTTGGTTTATGAGGATTTGCATATTTGTTTTGTAAATGTTTCATGGGTGAAATTATTAATTAGCATCTAATTAATATTTGTGTTTCTCAGAACATATTTTTTAAACCTCAGAATCAAGAAAATAGAGAATGGTTAATTATCCATTGCTGATTTCTTCTTTAAAATTCCTCATTGCTAAACTCAACAGCACAAAAGAGAGATTAATAAAAATAAATTTGAAGTAACTTAATCGCATTCTTTTCATTTTGCCCAATTACTGAGATTCTTTAACTATGTCTTCATCCATTCTAAAGCATTATTAAATAAATATTTTGTAAGCATTTAATAAACTTGGAAAGGATAATAATTGTTAGTACTTGAGAATTACATTGAAGAATTTCCCTGAAATGTTGGAATGATGAAAAATATAATTTGAACTATAAAAACAACATCTAGATGAAATATGACCAGGCCGCAAAGCACTTAGTTAAGAGACTGTAATTCAAAATAAGTATATTTTTCAATCAAGTGATCTGGGGGTAGTTCTAGACTCAGTAATACAGGAGCTTGCCCCGAGTTACACTATATAGACTTAGATTTTGAGAAGCCTGTGCTTGAATTCTGAGCTCCATCACTTACTAGCTGTGGAACAATGAGCAACTTACTTACCTCTCTATTTCTTGGTTTTCTCATCCAAAAACTGGGAATAATAATATTAAATAAAATAATGCACGATAACTAAGATACAGTCAGTAAAATGTAAGCATCTTTAACAGACAAGCCATCAGTATTAAGGTTGTGTCCAGATAAGAATATTAAAACTATACAGGTAAAGAGATGAAAATATTCACAGAAGATAAATGGAGAAGAACACAGACAAGGGGGAGTAGGTACAGAACTTTGATATTACGTCGTTTATACTATCCAAATGAGAAGGATTCTTGATCAAAAGAGTTTTCTCATCCACTGGTTACACTGGAAAAGCTTCTTTAGCTATCTTCACTGATGACTTTGGGTGAGATCCTGTAAATTTCTTCTATTCTAGTTTGGCTTCTCAGATAGTTTACTCAGTGGAGATAGTTGGCACAAATGTGAAAAGAATATGTTAACTGTATTGATTTGAATAGTCTGGACTTTGTTGTAGGTTTCATTTCTCATTGCAAACTCATGCATTGTCATTCTGGGGTCAATGTCAATCTCAAGATTTGGGCCTATTTTAGTGAGCTTTAGTAAATCTCTTGCTACTTTTGGGATCTAACAAGAGTAAATCTTTCTTAGCAGTCCCAGTAGCAGACTATTTAGCTTCAAGGGTGTTGTTCCTTTATCCAGGAGTATCTGACACTTTAATCACATGAATGATCTGAAAACTTTATGAACAATAAATTCTCATTCAGGAAATCTATGGTGAGGTTCAGATTCTGCATTACTAAGACACAGCCAGGTGAGGTTGTTGCTGCTAGTGTATGGGCCACATTTTCAATAACAGAGGCATTAGCTAAGTGGTTCTAAATTAGAATCACCTGAACAACTTCCTAAACTACATATTTTAGAAATTCCCTCCTACCTACTGAACTGGAATCAACAAGAGTGGGTTTGTAGTTCTAAATTGTACTCAGGTGATTCTAATAAACAGCTGGATTCAGGATTCATTGTTTTAAGCGGTTTTGCTAACCTTCAAATTTCTACAAATGTGATCAAACAAAAACAAAAACAACACATTATATACCACATTGTTGTTAAATATTAGAGAAGTTCTTCTGGGATCTTTTGTAAGAATGCTTTATAACTCTTATTGAGAAACATGTTAGTGTCTATTCAAAAGAATGTTGCCTTTTTCCACCCCAATGTTTTGCCATTTATCTTTATAGTTAATTGGTCTTTTAGATGCTGAGGTATGGAAAGAGAGAAAACTAAAAAGGAGATGAAAATAGGAAAAATGACAATTATTTTATATAACAAATGAATAATATGTTGAAAAGAGCACTGGATATGAAATGACCATGATAAATTATCATTTTCTAGTATTAATTAGAAACTTCTATGGCAGGAGTTAAAAATTGGTGGTCTTTAAGCCCAAATTTAAACTTCAAGTATGTTTTGTTTGACCTAAATATTGTGATTATTGTATTGTTGTTTGATATGCTGTTTGAATGTAAATGCATTTAGGCAGAATGCGGATTCAGCCACAGATCCTACTATATTTTCTCATCCTCATATTTACATTACCAGCTCTCCTATAGACATTTCGGTTTTTACTCCACATATGTATCTGTATCTCTAAAGCTATACCTAGATGTAACTATAGAGATACTTACATTAACAGTCCTCTAGTTACCATGCTTTGGCTTACGACTTTTCAGCTTTCCAATGGTGCAAAAGTAATACCCATACAACCATTATTTTTTTTTACTTTCAGGACAGTAGTCAATAAATTACATGAGATTTCAACATTTGTTATAAAATTGGCTTTGTGTTAGATAATTTTGCCCAGCTGTTGGGATAATTTAAGTCTTCTGAGCACATTTCAGGTATGCTAGGCTAAGCTATGCATTTTGGTAGGTTAGGGGTATTAAGTGCATTTTTGACTTAATGATGTTTTCAACTTTTGATGGGTTTATTGGGACGTAAGACAATGAGAAACTATATAAAATACATATACATGTAATTTCTATTTCTCTGCAAGCAAACACTGCATCATATCATATAAGCAGGGCAAAAAGATAATTTATAGTAATGAGAAAATGAACAAGAGGGGAAAAAAGTAAATGCAATCCTATAGGTTAGATATAAATATTTGGTTCTATATTATTTAAAAACCTTTCCCTTTGGATCTAAATTACCATAAGCTACATGAATTATAATTGAACAGTAAACAGTCAAGCTTCAGAGTCCTGAATAATATTTATAAATTTTGTATTTTTAAAATTTTAAGTAGCATTTATTAAATATATTTATTATATCAGGGGTCCCTAATCTCTGGGCCACTTACCGGTACTGGTCAGTGGCCTGTTAGGAACTGGTCTGCACAGCAGGAGGTGAATAGTGGGCAAGTGAGCAAGGGAAGCTTCATCTGTATTATTAGCCACTCCCCAGTGCTAGCATAACCACTTCAGCTCCACCTCAGATCACTAGGCATTTGATTCTCATAGGAGCACCAGTCCCTGGTGCCAAAACTTTGAAGACCACTGCTTGTAGTCTAAACGTATTAAAATTCAAGTTTTGAAAGAACAGTGCTTTATTTCTTTTGCAAATCAAGATTTGCAAAAATATGCTGTTTTGTCAACTGTTGCATATAATCAGTTGCCCTTTAATTTTCTAAGAATAGTCATATTTAATGAACCAATCTTGAAACAGTCATTTATTCATGCCTGGACTTCCTCATATCCAACCTAATCTAGAAAACAATACATTAAGGTCTAAAAGCTTCTTTTTTGCTCAAAATAAATATCAGTTAGAGCTTAAGTACCAGTCAGACCTTATAAATTTATCATAAAATTAGTCTTAGGGATTTCACTGAAAAGATAGAAAAGCAAATTCTGATGTTACTGTTTCACGCCACATTTGTTTTTCAGAATATCTGAACTCATTTTCCAAACTTGTCATTTTCTGGGTAATGTGTTCCCTTAAAAAATGTGATTTTGGTGAAATTACAGTTTTTTATTTGATGTTTACAGCTCAGAGTAGGACTTTTTTAAAGCTTATTATTGTTATTAATAAAACAGGTGTCACTTCAGGAAGCTGTTGAAAATTGCATGTAAACTTCGTTTGGTTTATGATGAAATGATAGTTATAACAACTCATACAACCTTCTACTGACAAGAAAATTGTGCACAAAAATCCCAAACTACAATGTCAGCCTCCTAAAAATGTTTTATATCTAAACCTGAAATATTGAGAGAGATGTTGCTTATAACATATGCAGAATAAAAGCATTCTTAATTTTTAAAATGACAAGACTTTTTAGTTTAACCATGTCATATTTATGACAAGAGAAAAACTACTTATTTTGGCAGCTTGTGACTTAATGAAGCATTTAAGTATCAATACAAGGCTTCATTAAATGGAAACATATGGCAAACCGTATCATTATTTAGTTATTCAAATGTTGAAGAACTGTTAGAGTTTAACAATGTAAATAATACCTAGTAAGTGTATCACTTCATTGCTGAGTTTCAGAAAATATTTTAATAGATCATTATACATTTTGTCATTGTATTTACAACTATAATGAGTTAATTTTAGTGGTCTTCATATCTCATTCAAAAAAGTAAGATATGAACAATGGATTTTAAAAAGAGAAGGAACCTCAGCAGAAAGTGAGTTTCTTGGACTTTCTTTACATAGAATAAATTATATACTTTGATCAATTTTTTCATTGATAAAATGTCTCAAATTTAAGAGAAAATTCTTACATCTCTAGACTTTTTCCTAAATGGCTTTTCATAAATAAATGATATGCATTAGAATATCAGAGAAAATATAGCTCATATATCTACACTAACATCACATCCTCTAACTCTAGTGCAACATTTTGATTTATAAGAAATACTTATTTAGTCATTTAAATGACCTAACTATATTTCTCATATATTTGATTTTTGTTAGGGTTCCTGGCTCTCAGTTCCTAAAACCCCTGGAATTTCTGTGTAAATAGCTATAAAAGATCTCTTTTTTATGTTGATAAGGTGATATTTGGTCCTCCTCTAGGGTTGGGGGTGCTGGTTGCAAGGAAAGCCAACCATGTGTTTGGAGGGTTGGAACTTTTAGTTCCACACTTGGACCATCAGAGAGGAAAGGACCTGGAAGTTGAATCAATTGCCAATGGCCAGTGTTTTAATCAGTCATGCCTACTTAATGAAGCCTTTGTATAAACCCAGAAGGAGAGGGTTCAGAGAGCTACCAGGTTGGTGAACATTTGGAGATGAGGAAGAGTGCTGCCTGGTGAGGGCATGGAAGCACTTGCTCTTTCTCCATGCTCAGACTAGTGCATCTCTTCTATCTGGGTTTTCCTGAGTTATATCATTTTACAATAGACCAGAGATCTAGTAAGCAACATGTTTCTCTGAGTGCTTTGAGCCACTCTAGAAAATTAATCAAACTTGAGGAGGGGGTGTGGGAACCTCTGATCTATAGCCACTAAGTCAGACATACAGGTAGCAACCTGAGCTTCTGACTGGAATCTAAAGTCCAAGGACCACTGAAAACCATAAGACATTCTTAAAAGAACTTGAAAACAAAAAAATAGAAAGATATTCTGTGTTCTTAGATCGGAGGAATCAACATAGTTAAAATAACCTTATTACCTAAAGCAATATATAGATTTAATGCAATCGTATCAAAATCCTAACAACATTTAAAAATACATATATAGAACAAAAAACAATCAGATTTCTGTGGAAGCACAAAATACCCTGAATAACCAAAGCAATCCATGGGGGTGGGGGGGATAAGGGTGGCGGTGTTACTTTTCCTGACTTCAAATTATACTATAAAGCAACAATAATCAAAATAGCATGGTATTGACAGTAAAACGGACACACAGACCAATGGAACAGAATTGGGAACCCAGAAGTAAACCTCTCCATATGGACAAATAACTTTCAGCAAAGGAGCCAAAAACATACAATGGAGAAAAGAAAGCCTCTTCATTAACTGGTGCTGGTAAACTGGAAAGTTACATACAAAAGACTGAAACTAGACCGTTGTCTATCACCATACAACCAAATTAACTCAGCATGAATCAAGGAGCTGAATATACTACCTGACAGAATAAATTGCATAGAAGAAAACATAAGTACTAAATTCACAGACATTGGATTTAGAGAGGATTTTATGACTTTGACCTCAAGGCAAGGGAAATAAAAGCAAAGATAATTGAATGAGGCTATATCAAACTAAAAAACTTCTGCACAGCAAAAGAAACTATCAACAAAGCAAAGAGGCAGTTATCTGAATGGAAGAATGTATTTGCAAACAATGCCTCTGGTAAGGACCTAATATCTAAAAATATAAAAAGAACTCATACAATTCAACAATAAAAAAATATCCAATTAAAAAATGGACAGAGGACTTAACATTTTCCCAAGAACAGATACAAAAGGCCAACCAATATATGAAAAAATGCTCAACTTCACTAGCTAACAGGGAAATGCAAATCAGAACTACAATAAGATATCATCTCACACCTGTTAGAATGGCTGTCATCAATAAGACAAGTAATAACAGGTGTTGGAGAGGTTATAGGCAAAAAAGAACCTCATACACTGCTGGAGGGAATGCAAATTGGTACAACCATTATGGAAAACAGTATGGAGGTTCCTCAAAACCTAAGAATTGAATTACCATATGATCCAGCAATCTCTCTTCTGGATATTAACCCAAAAAAACCTGAAAATATTTATCCACAAAGATATATGCACCCCAGTGTTATAGCAGCATTATTCATGGTGGCCAGGACATGGAAACAACCAAAATGTTCTACGATAGATGATTGGATAAAGAAAATGTGGTACATATATACATTGGAATATTACTCAGCCATAAGAAAGGATAAACTCATGCCATCTGTGACAACATGGATGGATCTTGAGATAATCATGCTAAGCAAAATAGATAGAAAATTTGAACACCATATGATTTCATTCATATGTGGGATATAAAACCAAAAGCAACAAACATGACAGACAAACAGTCTCATGGACATGAGCAGTGGATTAGTGGTTACTAGAGGGACAGAAGGGAGTGGGGAGGTAGATAGCGACAAAAGGGGTCAAGTATTTGGTGATGGAAGGAAATTGTAACTTTGGGTGGTGAACACGATACAACATATATACAACGTACTGTTAAATTGTACACATGAAACTTGTTTATTAGTCAATGTTGCCCAAATAATTTTTAATAAAAAAATAAAATAAAAGCCAAGCAGCAGGTCTTAGAACTTGTAGTCTATAGCCTGCTAGTCAGAAGCCCAAGTAGTTGTCACTTGGGCTTCTGACCAGCATCTGAAATTAAGGAAGAGGGATCAGCTTTTTGGGACTGAGCCCTTAACTTGTGAAATCTAATGTTACATCAGAATTGAATTGAATTCTTGGGTACCCTTCTGAAGTCAGAGTTGCTTGGTGTTGTGTGGAAAGTCCCCTCCACACACACACATTGGATTCGGTCTAGGAACCCAAAAGATTTAAAATTTAACAAATGTCCAATTATAAATCTCATATTGTGGTTCTCCGAAGAGGGATATAGGTAGTCTAATCAGAGTAATAAATAATTAGGCTATTTGGGGACATCTGCAAAACTCTGATGTACGTGTTCTATTCCAGTTTTTGTCATTTTCCTGGGCACCACACTTTCCAAAGTCTAATTAAAATATTTTTTAAATGTTTGATTTGCTCAAGGTAAACTGCTTAGGTACACTCTGAAATGTCTATAATTGCCAGATTTTTAATATATATGGTAACAAAATGTCAATAATAGGTTTTATTACTCTGCAAACACATTAAATCTTAACTAAGTAGTGCTTTATGAAATAGTCAGTAATATCACTGAGCTGTTTTTAGACAATTTACATTCAAAATTACAAAAAACATGGATGGAGTCCAGAAGCAAATAATTATATTCTACTTAGTGTCTTGAAAACAAGACAATTTAATTTTATATTGAGTCTTTCATACAAATTATTTTAAAGCACCTTCGAAAATAATTAACTAATTCAAGGGAATTATAAAATAATGGAAAACAGGAAAGATAAATAAAATTCAAACCTTATAATAAAGGAACATATTTTTAGTTAAGAATTGAAATGAAAATGAAGTCAGTGATGTTTAGAATGAGATATAGGGCTGCTGTTTCTTGCAGTAGAAGATGTCCAATGGCACTGGAGTATAATGCTAAAAAAGAGGTGATTAAGGATGGCATAAAATATAGCCTAAAACAGTCTATCACTATTAAACCTTGAGTGGATCCATATAGAACACCAGCATTTTGTAACAAAAAGATATTTACAAAATTATATATATATATGTGTGTGTGTATGTATATATGTGTATATGAATGTGCATATGTATGTATAACAAAATGGCTATAATGGAAAAACAAATAACACATTTAATAGTTAATTAGAAATAAACATCACTTTTTAGCTTCTGGCTATGTCAATATGTAGAAAAATTTAATACATGCTATTGGATTCCTCAGTATGTTCTTCAACTGCTTATTTATAGATTATTATAGAAGATATTCAAGAATGACTGATGAAATGTTTAAGGTGCTGAACTGTTTATCTGACTAGTAACAAAGTATAGTGCAGTGATTCATAAGAATATGAGTTTGAAATGAATCTAGTCTTGGTTTGAGTGTGAAATATGCCACTTATTAGATATGCACCTTCAGATATTTTTATTAATATTTCAGTATTTAATATTTTCATTTCTAACATGGAAATAACAATTGCATCTATCGCATAGATTTGTTGAGATTATGTAAGAATTAAATAATGCATGCAAATTATTTGGCAGATGACTAAGAATTTTTCTGGAGAGATTTGCCTTCAAAAGAAGCTTTGTGTAGTCCAGAAACCCCAAAGCTATAAAGAATCATTTAGGAAGAACAAGGCCAGTGATGGACACTGTTACAACTCAACCTGTAAGGGAGTCTCACTTATAGAAGCAAAAACAAAACAGAAAACAACCCATCCTGAGTTAGAAGAAAAGTCAAGCATACATGTACACCAAATAGGAGCAGAGACCAAGAACCTCATATGCTCAAGTAATCTGATAAAGGTTATAAAACAAGATTTTAAAAATTATCAAAAGTTTTAAAAAGCAAATGAAACTTTAATGAAAAGATAAGACACTATGAAAAAATAAGATTATCTTAAAAATAAAAGTACTTTGAGAAATGAGAAATACAGCAATTAAAATGAAAATTGTGAAAAGATGTGTTATATAGAATATTTGACACAGTTGAAGAGCTAATTAGCAAGTAGAAAAATGTTTATGAAGAAATTAACCATTGAAGGATGAGGTTATAGAAAGCATGAAAGAGAGGTTGAGACATGAATGATAGAAGGAAAGGATTCATCAGATAGATGGATGATGATCTAAGAGGACAGAAAAAAGAGACAATGACTGAGACTTCTTCAGATATGCTAAAAGTTAGAAATCCTCAGATTCAGTAATGACAAAAGTCTCCAGCAGGATAAATTAACACATATTTCATAAATTAAAAAATGGAGGTACAATAAAAGATCTTACAAGCAATCAGATTTAGGAGACCGATGGATTACAAAGCAAAGACCATTAGACAAAAAATAACAATTAAATATAGATAGATAGATATAAATAGATAAATGCAAAAAATTCTAAATAACTAAGAGAATAGCAATGACAGAAACTCACATGGTTTGCTACTAATAGAGGCTTGATGTATGACATCTTAAACAAAAATTCAAAAGAGAAAGTGAATCCATAATCAGAGTACAAATCAGCAGTAATCAGAGTGCAAAAAGCAAAAGTAAAAAAAAATTTATCATATAGGTATATCTGAAGAACTGTCTATTAAATAATAGTAACAATGCCTAGTTTAGAAGTCATGAATAAAAGTAGAACTAAAATATAAGGCAATAAAAACTTGCTGAAATGAAAAAGCAATTGCATATAAAATGTTGTAAGTTTATATTATTGTTGGGATAAGGTTATAGATATTAACTTCAGACTTTTTGATTCAAGAATTCTGTTAAAATTGATTATCCACTAAAAAAAGTAAATGAAAATATATAAAGAATATGAAATGTATTAATTGTGCAAAAAAGAAACAAAAAATATAGGTTGAACAAAACTAAAATCTGTTTACTTAAAAGATATAGTAGGCATATCTCTGTTTAGAATAATTTAGAAAAAAATGAAAATATAAGCAATATTAGGGATTCCTGCTTCTGGCATTGATGCATAGATATCTTTAATCAGCTCTTACAATTAGGGCAATTAAGAAAGCTAAAGTAAATATAAATACTGTTGGAAGGTATTTGGAGAGGTAGGTAATAAGAGAGTAAAGAATTTCTAGGCTATGATGGAATGTGGAAAAGGACAGAGACTTGAAGAGATGAACCCAGTTTTTATAGTTACTCATAGTTGTGTTAAGGGCAAGTACGATATGGACACAGAATAGACAAAAAAGTCAATTAAACAGAATAGAGTCTCAAAATGAACCAACATTTCTACAATCAATTGATTTTTCAGCAACATGCCAAAGACATGCAGTGAAGAAAAAGAAAATTTTTTTAATGAAAATGCTGGAAAAAAATGAGCTATCCACATGGAAAATAATAAACTTTAATTATTATTATTTTATAGCACACACAAAAAATAATTTGAGGTAGATTCTGAAAAATAAAAGCTAAATCAGAAAAGCTTCTAAAACAAAACATTGGGAAATATCTTCCCAATTTGAAAGAAGCAATGCTTTCTGAGCTAGTAAACAGTGATGATCATAAAAGAAAAAAAAAAGTTGACAAATAGGATGTTATGGGTTGAATTGTATCCCCCTAAAAAGGATATGTTAAAGTCCTAACAACCAGTACCTCAGAATGTGATCTTATTTGGACATAAGGTCATTGCAGATGTAATTAGTTAAGTTTAGGTCAAACAGAAATAGGATGGGACCCTAATCTAATATGACTGGTGTTTCTATAAGATGACAACTATGAGAAAAGACACACACACACACACACACACACACACACACACACACACACACACACGAAGAATGCTATATAAAGACAGAGGCTGAGATTGGAGAGATGCATTTATAAGCCAAAGCATGCCAAAGATTGCCAGCAGTCATCAGACGCTAGGTGAGAGATATGGAACAGATGCTCCTTTAGAGTCCTCAGAAGGAACCAACCTTACCAACATCTTGATTTTGAACTTTTAGCCCCTAGACTGTGAAAAAATAAATTCCTGTTATTTTAACCACCCAGTTTGTGGTACTTTGTTATAGCACCCCTAGGAAACTAACATATCAGACTTCTTGAAATTAAAAACTGCTTACCAAAATTCACCATTTAAGAAAATTAATAGGCAACTCACAAACTGGGAGAAATATTGACAGAATGAGTACTAACAAAAGGATATAAAAAAAATTCTTTTAACTGAATAATAAAGAGATAAACCACCCAATTAAAATAATAAGCAAAAGATTTGAACAAACACTTTGTAAAGGAAGATAAACACATGCCCAAAAAGCACATGAAAGAATATCCAACGCTAGTAGCAATCAAGAAAATATTTATTAAAAGTATAATGAAATAGCACTGTAAACTCACTGTTGTATATAAAAAATGACAATATCAAATATTGAAGAGGCCATGAAGCAACCAAAACTCTAATGTTTTCTTGGTACATCTGTAAAATAATACAAATATTTTATAATGTTTGATAGTTTCTTATAAAGTGAAATAAATACCTCCCCATCAATTCAGAAAATCCACTCCTAAGTATAACTCAAATCAATTGAAAATATATATTCACAAAGAGTTGTATATGAATATTTACTTCAATTTTGTCTGAAAGCAAAAATTGAAAAGTGCCCAAATGTTCATTAAATGGAGAATGGATAAAGAGAGAATAGTGTGACCATATAGGTTATTAGTATTAAGCAACTAAAGGAGGCAAACTACTTATTCCTTAAAAAACATGGTTTATCTCAGAAACATTATGCTGCATAAATGAAATGAAATCTGCCTGAGTACATACTATATGATTTCATTTATATGAAATTCTAGAAAATGCTAAAATAATTCATGATGGAAAAAAAAAATCAGAAAAGTAATTATGGGAGGATTGACTGAAAAGGGACAGGAAAGGATTTTCTGGGCTGATAATATTCGATGTACTTACACATATTTGAGTTCATAGGTATGTATGTTGGTCAAAACTCATAGAATGGTACTTACAAGTTTTGCATTTCAATGTGTGTATATGTTATCTTCAAAAAGATCAGTAAATAAATATTGAACTCTAGCTAATGATACGTATGCTGAAGTTGAGATGCATCCTTGAGGTTCAAAAAAATGAGAGTTTGATGGATAGAGATATAATAGATGGAAAATACACAATATGGTAAATATAGCAAAATTTAATTGTAGAATCTAGTTGGAGAGTATATAGTGTACTATTCTCTCAACTTTCTGGTATGTTTGAAAATTTTCATGATGGAATATTTGGGGGAGGGGTGGGGACAGGGATGGACTATTATAAAAGGAACCAAAGTGTAAGAAATTCAGGGGACAAATATAACAAAATAAGCTCGAAACTTGTAGACACAAGTATAAAATTGCAATACTAAAAACAGAGGTGATGAACAATGGGTCAGTCAGTAAATGGTTCCAGAAAAATTCGCTATCCATATGGAAATAGATATCTCACACCTCATGCAAAAATAAATCCAGATGGATTAAAGATCTGGATATAAAAGCAAAAACTATTACTTTTAGAAAAAATAGATTGTTTTATTTTGAATTTGGTATTGGCAAGGATTTTCTAAAATAGCCACAGAAAACAAAACTTATAAAAGAAATAATTTTATACTAAAATTAAAATGACTTCTTTATAACAAAGGCCATCATAATAAAAGTGAAAAGACCAGCCACAAACTGAGTAACATTTTGTATGCGTATAACTGACCAACTGTTATATCTAACAGAAAAGAAAATTATACAAATTATAAAGAATAACCCAATTGAATAATGGACATCAGAAAATTAACAGAGGCAGAGTAGAAAAGACAAAAGAGAAAAAATGAAAATTTGCTAAGCTGCACTGGTACTTGGAAGTGATAAATCAGATATCTGTAGACCATTCATAATTAATATTCTGTTATGTGAAGTATTGGGAAGACATAGGGGAACTGGAACTCTTATATATAATGATGAAAAGATAAATCAGCATAGTCAAAGATGTACATACCATAGGCCCAGCAACGAATGCTAGGTGCCTTTTCTTGAGAAAATCTCACACATGTACAAAAAGACAAATCCGTGGTGTTCATTGCAAACTTGTTTGTAAAGTGATAGCATAGAAACAACTTTATTGTCTTAGATTTATGCATACAATGAAATAATGGAATCTAGAAATTTACATGTATGAACTTTACATATAGCAACATGGATACACCTCAAAAATGCATTATAAATAAAGAATAAAATTGCAAACTATAAAATTTACAATGATAACCACTTATGAATAATATTAAACACAGAAAACAATAAAATACATGGTTTAAAAATATATGTATAGAAAACATTTTCAAACATGTTTGGAGTTATATCAGTTTTAAGATAATTTTTGTCTCAGGAGAAAGGGAGAGGTACAGAAAAGGAGAGTTGGGGCTATGAATGTATACATCCCTTTATTTTCTTTTTTTAAAGATCTAAAGGGAATATTAGAAATCTGGCAAAATGTTAGTTGTATAACTTTCTATACTTTCCCTTTGTTGTTAAATATTTCAGAATAAAATTAAAAATTTTTAAAAGATGGAAATTTCTTATAATTTGGCTACTCTAAAGGGAAATAATATGTAGTTTTGAATTGTAAAAGTGTGTGCTTCATTTTAATTATTTATATGCTTAAAAGGAGCTACTCATTTTCTTTTGAGAACCTTTTTATAGTACCTTCACCGGGATTATTTTTATCCTTGCAGATCACTTCTGTAAGATGCTAGGAATAATAAGTAAAAAGCAGCAGTAACCTAAAAATTTTAAGCAGATGGGTTTTGCTCTCTGACAAAGCAAAACTCTTCCATTCCCTTGAAATCCAACCAGAAATGGAGAAAATTAGTTATGTCTATCTTTATGTTTCTTATTCAGTATTGTTTTAACTTTTATTTTTGTATCAAAAGTGGAGGCTTAGACAGATGGCCCACAAATAATATTTAAGGTTCTTGATATGAATTATAATCAGAATTATAAACTTTCATTTCTCTAACCATCAAATTCTGGTGCTATTAGTTTGTAAATAGTGGGTTTGTAGATAAATACAAAAACTGCCAACCAATGTTGCTTCAGTTTTGGACTGCTTCAACTGTAGATTGAACTGTATAATCATAGGATAAAACTCCTTATTTAAAACTAGTAATAGTTTGCATATTCTCATAGCCTTTCTGAATGTCAGGCAGTATGCTTCAGTGATATCATCTTTTTTTCTTACAATACTGAATAATAATTTTGTAGCTGAGGATATTGAGGATATTGAGAATGTTAAGTAGTATTGTCCATGGCACCTTAATAGCATGTAGTATTTTATATATTCAAATCCAATGAGTGAGCAGCACACAGTACGGCTGTATTTAGCAAATATTTTATGTTTGCCACATGGATAGAAGATGAATCAATGGTAGATGTACAGGTGGATAGAGAGATCAGTGAATACCTAGCTTCAAATCATGGCCCTTTTCACTGCACTACATTGTTTTTCTCATAATTAATGCTTCATTAATGAATATGAGCATGTTGGTGACTTGTTATCTATTTAAAAGGCTAATTAAATTATGAGGAATACTTATTTAATCAGATTTTAAACTGTATGAGAATCTTGGTGGGTGACCTGACGCATCTATATATCTCAAATTGAAAAAGTTCCTATCAACTTATTGCTTCAATTAATTTTATCTAAAACTACCCATAAGATTCGCACTTATTTTTCTACTACAGCCTTTAACTCTTAGCATGTACATCTTATTTTATTCCATAGGTTTTTTTTCTTTTGATAGTATCTGGCTGTCACATATATAGTTGCTTAACAAAATTTTTAATTGATTTGTTAAACATTAGATGAATACATAGCTCTAGCATATGCCATTCTACTCAATGTTTTTTTTATTATTCATTTATTGAACAAATATATATTAAACATGAAGGTATTCTGCTAGGGAATTGTGAAGAATATGGTGGAGATGCAAAAAGATACCACAAAACAAAGCCTAGTGAAGGAAATAAACAAACAAACAAAAAAAAAACAAAGAAATAAAGCAATTAATAATTTTAAATAATGCTAAATCTCATGAAGAAAATAATGTGGAATAATAAACAAGAAATAAAAGAATGCTTACTCAGATATGAATGTCAGGGAAGGCTTTTCTGAGAAGTACCATTGAGACTGAGGTGGAAGTATAGTAACCCCACCCACCCGGTTAGCAATAAAGTAACTAGATTAGCATCGATAGAGAAGAAGTTTAATAGCCTGGGAGAGGGAGTTTCATAGACATACTGAAAAATTATGAAAATGCATGTCTATCTAAAAGTAAATTAAAACTGTGGTAAATGGGGAAAACACTAACGGCATGTTAAGTGAGGAAAAGACAAAAGTGAGGCAATCACCACCATTATTTAAAAACCTCTTCCTTGGTCTAGCTAGAGTAATGATAGGCGCTCGCATGCACACATACACACACCCCTAAATAAGAAATGAACAAAAACCACTTATACCAAGACACATTATTATTAAAATCTAGAACACTAAAGATAAGTAAACTCAAAGTAAGAGGTGGAAAGAGTTATAGATTACCTACAAAGAATTAATGATTTTAAATTGCTATCTAATAAAAACAGCAACCAACAGATGTTAAAACATTCAAGTTTGGACAGAATATTTTTAATCTGAGGTGCTCTACCCAGTCAAACTGGCAACCAACATGACAGCAAAACTAAACTGTTTTCAGATTTATGATAACTTCAAAATTCAATTGGATGCATTCATTTGGAAAAGAAAGCAACAATGTAAAAAACACTAGATACAAGAAAGAATGAAACTAACCTCTGTACCAGGTCTAGAAAACAGCCCTCAATCTGTATGCTGTAAGAATATCAAATGAAGCTGGATGTTATCAGGCAAATTCAGTTAGAAATTCTGGACGTAAGGTAGAGCATAGGGAATATAGTCAATATTGTAATAACTATGTATAGTGCCAGTTGGGTACTAGACTTATCAGGGGGAATCCTTCATATGTCTATCACTATGCCCTACACTTGAAATTAATATAAAATAATATTGAATGTTAACTATAATTGAAAATAATTTTTAAGTAATAATAAAAATAAAGACATTCTGGGAAAACACAGAAGGAAAACAATAAAAGGCTCACAGTCCAAATATGGAGCAAACTAAAGATTTAAGTTTGAACTATGGGAATAATGAACATTCCCAAGTGTGACTCATATGAACGTTCTTTTTTTAGTGGTAGAGTCATATCATCAAACTCATATGAAAGGAAATGCAGCAAAAGCACACATGTAAACAATATTTATAAAACCATATGAAATTAATGCTGATTAACAACTTTTGTTATTGGCCTATAGAAAAAGCAAAGAAATGTTAATTGTGGTTATAAAATAGAATGCAAATGTCATCAGTCTTGGTGATGGAAAAGTAAGAGTAAAGCTGATAAAATATTAGAGATGGAAAGGGAAAGAAAAATGGGGGAAAATAGTCTTCGAATATTCAGTTTTTTTCAAAATGGAGAGGCAGTAATTACAATTTAAAATTGATGAATAATTTTTGATATATAATGTATATTTGTTACATATTATTTTACACATATTATATATAATAAACATTTATATTAAAATACCTTTAATACTAAAGAAGTTTAAAATAGAAACAAAAAAAATGAAAAGGAGCTAAATCTGTATACATTGCCTTCAGAAGCACTACCTAATACCTCAACTTAATAAATCAAGAACTAATTTAGAGCAATGAGAGAATTTAAAGATAAGTGGTTAAAACTGTTTCTGAGGAATAGGACTGAGGATATAGACAAAAATATAGAATTGTTTATCATTATATAGCCTTTAGTACTATTTTTAAAACTATGTTCCTGTATTATTCTGATACGTTTTTTAGAGATTCCTGAACCAGGTGGCTATCAAGTGAAAATTGCTGTGCCTTTATATACAATATTTTGGTACTCCAGTTACAGTGACTAAATATACAGAGCCCTTACAGAGAGTAAATAAATAGAACCTCTTACAAACTGATGCCCTATGAAGATGTGTTGCCACACACGTTTCCTCAAGCATTTGTGAAGTCCATGTGAATAAAGAGTTAAAAATGATCTTTTAGCCACAGGTATGCAGTCACTAGGGAAATCATGGAATAGGAATTTAACAATCCTCTAAGCTCGGGACTCAAGCAAACAGTGAATTAGGCACTTGTCTACCAGTATTATTCAACTGTTTAGCTGGAACTAAAATATGACACAGATATGGGAAACCTGGAGACAGAAGAGCAGAATAAAGAAGTTTAATAATTAGTTGAAAACTGAGAAATAATTCAATGGAGGAAAACCCCAACAACTCCTAAAAATTTATTTTCTTTATTAAGAGCAGTTCATGTCAGATAAACAGAAGCTCAATTTAATGTCTATATGACCAACTCATGGAAGGACTGAGCATGAATTACAGTCTCCCGTCTCCAGCTTTTAGTGACACCTCCATACGGTTTATTCTTCAGTGAGGCAGACCATGGAGTTCTGTTCATGAGTAAGAGTGGCTGGTTAGTTGGCAAGAGTTACCTGCTATTACCTATTTAGAGTTTTGTAAATCAAACTGCAGTTTCTGAGAAACCCCTCCCCAGCTTCATCCCCAAATGGGAGTCATTCTTTCGTTAGTGGCCTGCTTTCAGCAATTAGTAATTACAAATGATACCTCTCTGTCAACAGGTTTACTGAACTTAGTTTATTTTGAAATCATGTCAAATGAATCTAATATAAAAGATTGATTTCGATTGCCTACTTCAGTCTTCCAGTTAAGTAATCTGAATTTTAACTTTGTTTCCTTCTCAAAAAGAAATCTAATATAACTTGCATTTCACAAATAATTTTACTCTGGGAACCTAGTCTTTGAGGTATGCTTAGATGCATCCACATTACTATACACTAGTACATGTCAGTGTTTTTCCAGCTAAGAGAACATTTGACATTTAGTTTCAAGATTTTGTCCATAAATTGCTTTGATGTGCTGTCAATTTCATAATTTACATCTTTCTCAAATCTCCTGCCTCTCCCACTATACCCAGGAGTTTGGAAAGGGGGGAGGGGCAGTGGAGTAAAGAATATATTGTGTTACAAAAAATGTCTTTTAGTAAGCCTGGCAGCACCCTCAATTTTTCCAGGCAGGCCTTCATTTCAAACAAAAGACCGGAAATTATGGCTGTCTGAAAATCTAAGAACAAGAGCAGTAGAAGGTATGCTCCAGCTTTATAAATAAGAAAAGCACTATATAGTACATAAGCAACTGCACCCACAAAGCTCTGGTCTCTTCGCTTTGTTGGAGTCTATGTGACATCATATGATTCCAACACTTAATTTGCCTCACTACCCCACCCATATATGGTAGCTACTTGAATGTTAGAACAGTAAGTCTAAATTAAGCACGTGCACTAACTTTGCAAAGAAGCTATCAGGGTTTTAGTATGTATTTTAGCAGAGAAAGAGACACCCACTTAATCCCTCTAGTCTTAGTCCAGATTGTCAGATTGGAGGCTCCCCCACTTTTTTTTTTTTGTATTTATCTCAGATCATTTTAATATTTAAGACCTTGGTCTTTCCAGTGATAAAATCCCATAAGGCATTATAATTGTGAAGAAAATAAATGACTATGCTTTTTGTTTCTGTTCACTACAGAGCATTCAGTTTTCAATTTTCTCTTCAGATTGAACAAGAAAGCTGCTAATATCAAAAGGACAGAAATGTCAAGGTACCAGCACCTGGAAATGTACCATAGCATCCCTTTTTTTTTAATACTCAAGTAATAAAATGCGGTTTAGAACTATCTTCACTTAAAGTGGTTTCAAATAAAGCACGAACATAAGATATAGGAGAGAAAGTCTATAGGGGAAAAGTAATATTTAATGACTAAAACTTCAGTTTCTTAAAATCTGATACCTGACAGTCACTGAGTCATAATATAGGAAGAAGTTCCTAGTCTTAGTGTGCAGTGCTAGAAAATAGCTGATTGCTCCACAAAGTACAAGGTGGGAGGAAATGTAAAAAGAATGAGTGACTCTTCTGAAAAGAGTTAATCTAGACTACATGTTGTAAACACACGCATTAGTAACTTGACATTATTTTAGCTTTTATTCATTGGCCAAACTTATTTTACATACTCAAATGTGAAATGACCAAACTTGATGGGTGTGACAAACACACAGGCCCAGAGTCCCTATGTATTTTCATGAGTTGACTATATTCATCTGTACCATAGGATCAAAATATTGTATTTTCCAAAGTTGGGCTACCTTATTAGTATATTTCTTAGTAACAGGCCCTAAACAATCTCTCTTATTACTAGAAAACCAAGTTGAACAAATATTTTTGAAATAGGTATGCATAATTTACCTCTAAGATCTCGAAGTCTTTTTCTAATTGTCTTCTTTTTGATGGTTCCAGTGTAGGATTTTTGGATTTTTATTAAACTAAATTGATCACTTTATCCTCAGGCTATTGCTGGTTTGGAAGGTATGGCATTTATCTCATTTGCTTTATTTGCTTATATTCAAACCTCCAAAGGAAACTTGGAGTTAATAAAAACAAAGGCAAATCTCAGGTGAAAGGGAGATTTACAGAAAAAAATCATAAAGAGCATTTGATTTTATTGGCCTGAAGTTAGACAAACAGGTGATAACATTTCATCTTATTTCTAGGCTAGAATAATTCAGGGGAAAAAATGGATAACTGTCTCTGATATGTTCGATTTAGGTCTATATTTAGATACCACCTGCTCAGAGAAGGGTTTCCTGACCTTATTATCTGAAAGAGACATCCCCTCCCTCCCTCCCTTACTTTTTTATTATCCTCTTAATGTGTTTTATTTTGCTTTTTAGTTTTTAACAACTCCTGACGTTGTTCTTTATTTGTTCATTATTTATCTTTTCATCTGGAATTTAAGCTCCATGACAGCAGATACTTTGGTCCTTTGTGGTGTATTATTGAGTCGTTAGGGTCCAGGACAGAATCTGACACAAAGTAGAGGCTCAACATATATGTATTTGTTGAATGAGTAATATGTGTGTTGTTTATTTGAATATGTAAAATCAGTGCACATCATTCTGGATAGTGATCTATGAGTTTACAGTATGTTCTGTGATCAGTTGTGTAACACCCAGATCTGCTACTGGATAGGTGTGAATGTAGATGGTGAATGAATAAATGATTTAACTTACCATCATCTTTTATGAACCCCATAGAAGAAATTTATTTCAGGTTTTGACATCAGAAATATCTTCCTGAGTAATTGATTTGCTTTTGTTTAATCAATTAATTGATCAAGCTAAAAACAGTATGTGTGCTGGGCTTTATTATATGCATTTTTAATTAGCTTTTTTAAGAACTCCATTTTATAACCTCAGTTATTTATTTCTTATCATCTTTCCCTATTTTTGTTTCCTTATCATCTCTCCCTATTTAGGCATTCCAATAATCAGAATAATGGCTGAGTACTAGCTCTGGAACCAGCTGGCTGAGCCCAATCTCAAATTTGCTCTTTACCATCACAATTTAGTTAACATCTCTGCACCTCTGTTTCCTCACTTGCAAAATAAGGATAATACTATAGTAGTACCTATGTCACAAACTCACGTACCTACTGCACTGTCATGAGGATTTACATGAGTTAAAACGTGAAGCACTAGAAACAGTGCCTGGCATATGCTACAGGCTCAGTGATGTTCGCTATTATTTTTATCAAGCACTTTAAATCCTCTCTGAAACAAAGTGAGGCAAATAAATTTTGAAAATACTAAATATCTTCAATGAGTCAGGCATTGTATGAAATCCTGAAGACATAAAGATTAATAAAGTAAACACATAAAGACATCTTGCATATGGTATGGGAACACAGAGGGAGATGTGACTATTTATTGAGACATCACAGAAAAGGTGGCCTGTGGCCTGAAGAATGAGGGGAAGAGTTGAAAGAGAAAACAGCTACATGCTTATGGACTGGGAGGAGTGTGGCTGTTTCTGAAGGGTCAGAATGTTCCTGGAGAGACGGGAGGGCAGTCAGTGTAAGGAAGTCAGAGATGCAACTAATATGAGAGGCCTTGACCAGATCTTATACCAATTGCTAAATTTTAGTTCTTGCATATTCAGATACTTTTCTTCTTTCTGGATTGAGAAGAATCTTCCATTACTCACTTCCTTTACTTAAAGCCAGAGGCCAAACCCATTAGGAAGGTAGCTCCTGTGATTTTGTCAGTGTATTTGAAAAACCTTTTCCTTAAAATAGGCTCGCATAATCGCTGGTGCTCCTAATACATGCAGGAGGTGCCATTTCAATAAGAAGTTAGAGCCTTAACACTTTGCTTTGTGAGCTTGTGAGCGTGCTTTCATTTCACCCTGCTGCTGCTTCTCACTCCACTCTCTAATCCACTGCCTCCAGAAACAAATCCAGGTGTTTCTTAAACTCTTTGAATCATCTTCTGTAGTAATTTATTCCATATGTTTATTGCTCTGTGTGTGAAATAATTTCATCAAGTTCCTTTTTTTCCCTTTGTCGCTGCATTCAAATCAGCCAGCAGTAGAATCCCAGCCTATGAGTAACACTTAAAAACACCAGCTCCCGTGCTGAGGGAAGCCAATGGATGTTGTAGCACATGAGCAGAACAAGGAGAAAAGAACAACAAGCAATTGGGACTTGATGACATTAGTTGAAGAGGAAAAGAGAATCTCAGGAATACCTAGCAGGGGTTGGAGAAGCAGCTTCGCTCACGTTCTTACTCTATTTTTTTCCCCAGGGTGTCAATTTTATGAAACAAAGTGACGGGATGATTTCTATCACTTGAGAAGCTGTGTTAAAAAAATTTGATGCACTGGCAACAGCAAAAATTGTTATGGTAGGAATCAAATTGGTGCTTCCTTGCTGGAAATGAACGAAGCACTAGTGTCTGTCAGATTATTTCTGAGCTCTGCTTTTCAAACTTTAATTTGAGAGGGTGGGAGGAGGTTTAATGGAAATCTGAATTGCTGTTAGAAGAGGTCTGTATTTTAAATTTCGATTTCATAGTTGTCTCTATGTTCAGAAGAAAATTATTCTTTATACTTAAAAATGAAAGCACTGTCAGTTCTAAATCTATTAATGAGGGGGGAAAGGAGAAAAGGAAGAAAGGTGGGTGCAGCGTGTACCAAGTGAATGGATTCTGTGATTAGTATATAAAACTGTTATTTCTAAATCTATGTTCTGCCTATACTATATTATGGCATAAAGAATCATAAATGATTTACCTTCTGAAATTATCAAAATTTTGTTTTTTTAATTATCCATTTTGCTGTTAAAGTTTCAGGTGTACAATATAGTGATTGACAGTTATATAACTTACAGAGTAATCGCCCTAATAAATCTAGCACATAGTTATTAGAGTCTTATTGACTATATTCCTCATGCTATGCCTTCCACCCCCATGACTATTTTGTAAACATCAATTTTTACTTTTTAATCATTGCCCCTTTTCAAGCATTCCTCCAACCTGCCTCCCATCTGGCATTCATCAAAATGTTCTTTATATCTATGAGTTTGTTTCTCTTTTGTTTGTTTATTTGTTTTGTTCTTCAGATTCCATATATAAATGAAATCATATGAAATTTGTCTTTGTCTGACATCCACTCAGCACAATGCCCTCTGGGTTCATCCATGTTGTTGCAGGTGGCAAGAGTGCATTCTTTTTTACGGCTGAGTAATATTCCATTGCCTATATGTACCACCTCTTCTCTGTCCATTCATTTATTGATAGATTCTCATGTTGCCTCCATATCTTGACTATTGTAAATAATGCTGCGATTATCATATTGAGTCACTTGTCTCCTTGAAGTAGTGTTTTAGGTTTCTTCAGATAAATACCCAGAAGTGGGACTATTGGGTCCTTCTTTGTCTCTTGTTATAGCCTTTGTTTTAAGTCTTTTTTTTCTGGTTTAAGTATTGCTACTCCTGCTTTTTTGTTTATTGCTTCTATTTTCATGAAATACTTTTTTCCATCCCTTCACTTTCAGTCTGTGTGTGTCTTTTGAAGTGGCTTCCTGTAGGCATCATGTGCAAGGGTCTTGTTTTCTTATCTCTTTAGCCTCTCTTTCGATTGGAGCATTTAATCCATTTACATCTAAAATGATTGTTGATAGATATGTAGGTAACCCTAAGGAGCAGGATTTGCTTTAGCAGGTCTCTGGTGCCTCTCCAGTCTGCCCTTTGCATGTATCATTTGTGGAGGTGATTGAGTGGTGTACTGGTGTGGTCTGAAACTGGCTACCAGATGTATTGGTTCTGGGGGTTCCTGGGAGGGGCTCTGTTTGCAGGCCAAGATCAGTTGCTGCCTATGCCCTGCCCAGGGTCACTTGATATGAGCTACAAAGTGATCTGCAGATGGTTGCTACTTGTCCTGGGCTTGGATTGGCTAGGAGAGGCTAAGCTGTAAACCGAGGCTGACTGCCACTAGTGTTGGCCTCGGGGCTGCTTAGCAAGGTACAGGACACGACAAGCCCAAATCTTCCTTGTTTGAGGTTTGTGAACCTTAAAAGATTTTAGGAAAGTCCAGAGCATGAGCCAAGACAAGACGTTTGTATGGAAAAGCCAGTGGAAGCTGCTTTGGTGGGCTCAGAAGTTGTATGAGGTGAGGTCTCAGGAAATCACCAGGTCAGGGTGACCAGAGTTAGCCAGGTTGATGTAGGTTCAGTATGACACCTATGTCTGCACACTGGGTTGAGGTACAGCTCAACGGAAGGACAGTAGCTTCTGCCAGCACTTCTGTCTGGGACAAAGCTGCCTCTCTAGCCCTCGCCCTGAAGCCAGACAACTCAGTTTCTCCCCATACATCCCTGGTGCTTTCGAGCTGCTGCCCCAGAGCAAGTGGGTCCGTCAGCAAGTAAGTTCATGCAGAGCCTTTTAATAGGACCATGTGGGATTCCAGCATCTCACTCAGCCACAACCTCTGCTGATTTTCACAGCCAGAAGTTCTGAGGATTTCTTTTCCTGGCACTTGGCACTCTGGCCTGAGCTGCCTGGTTGGGGCTGGAACCCCTCACTACCCAGGGGAAACCTCCACATTTGAGATATTGCTCCTGATTTTTAACTGCCACACACTGGTGTGGAGCCAGCCTGTTCTGCATCTCCAGCTCTCCTACCAGTCAGGTACCATGCTCAGCAGGGTATATACATTCTCATTAGACTTTCTCAATACCTCTATGATGACATTTTAATTATCCCCAATTTACAAATAAGAAAATGAAGGCGTAAAGTAAAATAGCTAGTAAGTGGCAAAACCAACATTCCAACCCAATTCCATTTGTACCTGGAGCTTAAATTTATAGTTATTTTAAGTTGTACTGAAAGATATATTATAATATAATAATATTATTTAGAGATAATGCTTATTATACAAATAATTGAATCTGGCTCATAACTTTCTTAAAATGTTTCTTTGAGGCTAAAATTTTCTATACTTGGTGTCCATCCAACTGTGTGGTGGCAGGAGGCAAAGAAAATACAGCAAGTTCTGATAGAAGCAGGAACAGATTTTAGGATTCTGTTTAGATTTTGAGACAGGCTGGAGCCTGGACCAAAATCCAAAGCTTGTTGAAACAGAGTTTTCTGTTCATAACAGCAATAGAGTAGGAATTTCCATAGAAACTTAACTCAAGCACAAAACTTGACCTAGAACTAACTAAATAAGTAAATAGACCATATTTATGCTTACCTTTAGTTTCACATTGACTTTTGGATGATATACTCAATTGTTTCAGTTTTCCCCATCCCATGAGCAGTGGGCTAGAGCTCTCTAATCCTAGAGCAAGAATTAGCATATAGTCTCTCTCATGTAACTACCGATGTACTGCCGCTCTGTGTTTTACTCCTAGAAAGGAAGAAGGTCAAAAGCAAGAGGGTTGTTTCTCTCATTTCCTTTCCATGATTTTGAATATAATTGGACAGTATTCATTCTTTCAGCAAATATTTATTGATCATCAACTATGTTTCAGCTCCTATTTAAAGATTGATGAGCACAGTTAGATAAAGATTCCTACCCTCAGAGAATTTATATTTTGGCAAGGGAGATAGACAATAAAAACAAAAATAAGAAGAAACTAAATTAAATTGCATGTAAGGTGGTAAGTGCTGTAGACAAAAAGTAAAAATGGACAATTGAGAAAACCAGGAGAGGGAATAATGATTGTGGGGGTAGCGGTGGGGGTGTGGCAAGTTATTAAGGAGAATGGTCAATGTAAGTCTTACTAAGCAAAGACTTGAAGGAGGGAGGTAGTTAACCAAGAACATATCTAAGGAACAAAAAAAACATTCCAGGCAGAGGGGGGAGGCTTCAGGTGGAAGAGGGTCAATAAGGGCTCAATGCTGATGGAGCTAAATGTACTAAGGGAGAGTATCTGGATGGGTAGGACAGAAAGGTAAAGGAAACAAGGTCATTTAGAGCCTAGTTGACAATTGAGACACTGGTTTTTAACCTGAGGGAAATGAGGAGCCAATGGAAAGTATGAGTAATGTGATGTGGGTTACTCTATAGAAAGATAACTCTGTGTGCTGTGTTGAGAACAGACACATGGAGACAAGGAGAGTAGAAGCAAGGAAAATGATTAGGAGAGAAAGATGGTACTTTGGTGGTGAGGCTCATGTCAGTGGAGGTGAAAAGATAGAGGAATTCTAAATATGTTTCAAATTTCATTCTTAGTTTGGTGGGTCTTGTACAATATAAAATCTCTATAACCCGTCTATCACCAAGGATTATGAGCTTTGATTTAACACTCATTGCTAAAAGGAAATGTAACTAAAATGGAAGATATTTCTTTAATAATTAGGCATTTATTGTATGAGAACATAAAACTACACCCTCAGACAAAATAGCTTTAGAATTTGGGAAAAATATGTGTATATTACATATATATATATGTGTATACATATATGTATGTGTGTATACACACATGTACACATATTTTAACACATATATATACATATATGTGCACCATACACACATAACATACATGTATGTGTATACATATATGTATCACCAAGTAGCAATAATCAAATAATAATCTACACAAAAATTGCTTTATGATTCCTCAGATTTTGTGAGTGCCTTTTTGTTAAGTGGGATTGATGAAACAAAAGCACTGGACTCCTGAGCACTGATGGGGATTTTGGTGACAGTCTGTATTGTTTCACTTGGGAAGAAGCACAAAACTTATTCCTGAGGGTCTAGGAACAAGACAGGGCAGTTTTACAGGCGATGGGCAAATAAACTTCGAGAGCTAGCCAGGAAGAAGCAGAAGAGTCTGTGCTGCCAGACACAGGACTACATTCAGGAGGGTATGGCCAAGCTTAACAGCTGGAGTGGGAGATAGGACTGAAGGTGAACCTTTCTTACCTGCCAGTTTAATGTAAGGTCCTCTGTGGAGGCACATTAGCTGAGACAGGCTGTCAGAGTATGATTTACTTCAATAAATTATTGGGCAAAGGGAGACCTGAATTAACCTCCATGAGTGGAAGCTGCACTCTGAAACCAGGCAAAAATTGAGTGTTTGACAAATTTCTGATAGTTTGACTATTAAAATCCCTAGTCATGGATAATAATGCAAAGCTCCTTGGAGGGCAAAATGGAAAGCTATCAGAATAATATTTGCTTTCATCTGCTCAGATGTAATGTCAAAAGCACCCGCTTGTTTGTGGTTTCTTCCTGGGGTGCATTCTGAATCTCATCAATTTTAGTTCCAGGGAGAGCATAGTAGAGCAGTGCTGAGATAGAGAAAAAAGCCCAAATTTCTCTTGTCTGGTTTGAAAACTGTACCCCACAGTGAGCTTCTCTGTTTGTTAAAATCTCTAATTGGTGTTTTCTCAACTTGCTGCTTGGCTGGTTTCTTTTTATTGATTTCATTTTGGGTTTGTAAGGCTGTATTTGGAGCCCTTTCCAGAGTTTGTTTGGAAGCACATTTTTAATTTTAATGAAAATGCATTTTTAAAAATGTATATTACACCACCCTGCAGATTTTGCTCAAATAAACCTGCTACTGTTTTCAGTGATTTCCAACCATTTTAGTGCCCTTAGTCTCACTCACTAAAGGGACCCCTGTGCTATTCCTGGCAAAGTAACAAAATCAAGTAGAAAAATGAATGTTCTTCACTGCTTTTGAAGGCTCTTGTACAACAAAGGAAAAAGATTCATTCAGAAGACTTCCTTGGGAATAATATATCAGGATTCAAAAAGGAGAGGGTTACCCCCACCCTGATTTCAGTTTTAAACAGCTTTTGTTTCCTAAACAGAATTCTTTCATTATTCTGAAGAACCCAGATCCTAAGCAATCAGCCAAAGAAAAAATTTAAAAGTAGTGATTAATATTAGACTTAGATTAAAATAGTATATACCAGTATTTCAAAAAAATTGATAACTGGGAAATATTCCAAATAACATGCCCAGTATTTGTTTTGTTGAGCAATAGGAAGAGAATTTAAACCCAGTGAGATCGAATCTAATGTCAGCATAAGTTACATAACAGAACAAAGGGTCCATTTTTAAAACATCAAGAGCTCTGGGATTTATTCTCAGTTCTACCATTTTCTTGACCTCAATTTACTGTGCCATAGGTATCACCATTATGTCAGGCGTCCAAGCTGAACACCATGGAATCAACCTCAACTCTTCCCCCTCTTCCATCTGTCAAATGGTCCTGAGTCCTGGACATTCTGTTTGAAATATTTCTGTGATCTAACCTCATCTCTCTCCTGCCATCACCACCTTATATCAGGCCCTGACCATCTCTCCTATAGGTTATTACAGGAGTTTCTCAATAATCGTTTTCTTCTCTCATCTATTCTTAATGCTGCCATTATTGTCTTTCTAAAACAAAATCTGATAACATCTCTCCCTTGACTTGAAAAAAAAAAAAACCTTAACAGAAAAAGAAGAAAAAGAACCTGATTTGTAACTAAATCAACTTCAAATCCCTAGCATCACAGGTCCTTCAGGAGCTCACCCTAACCTAAAGATGCTCAAGCATCTTTGTTCTAAAGCTTTCTCCTGTGAGCTTTTTCCCCCAGCTACATGGAAAGAGTATAGGGCATTAGGACACCCACTGCCCTTTCATGCTTCTGTGAGCTTTTTATATATACAGTTCTCTTTTTGGAATGCAGTATGATGTATTGAGGAAAAAAAGACCTGGAACAAGATCTGGGCTAGAATTCCAGGTCTGTCACTCATTAGTTGCTAATATTACTGTGTGAATTAGCCTTAACTTTTTTAGCTGTGAAATGGAAATAATAATACCTCCTTAACCAAGAATATGAAGAGGAAGTCAGTGAAGTAATCTATGTGAACTCATATAATAGAATTTCCTCACTGTATTAGGCATTTATATAGTACAATTTTTCGTATATATTACAAAATTTTAATTAAATGAAACAAAAGAGAAAAAAGGAAGAAGGAAAGGAAAGGGAAATTTATCATTATAAGTAAAAAGGAGTAGTTAATGGGAGCCAAAGATAAGAATGAAGTTTGGCCTCAGGAATACATGGAGTTGGGCACTTAACACTGTAAGGACCTTTTTTTTTTACTTCATGTTTCTGCTTTCTGAGAACAGCTGTTAGTATTCTCTATTGCTATATGCTGTTGCTTCTGTGGTTCAGTTTAAATAATAGGACATGGCTTACTGTCACCCCCAAATTTTACACACTTTACTCCACACAACTAAGAAAATCCTCAGTTCAAATGCCTGAAGAGTTCTTTTTGTCCATCTTGGGTTAGGTGGTACCAAAAAGGGCAACATCTGCTGTCCTGAAGTAGTTGGCATGGGGAAGTTTTTTAGAAAACATTGCTGACAGGAGATCCCATGAGAACATTGCATATCTCTGAATGTTCTTTTTCTCCCTGTTTATTTCCTAAGTGTCTATTTTATTTTCTGTCTTCAATGTCAAGCTCCAAATTACACAGTTCTTTGAGTTGTTTTATCTGGTTCCCCCCAATGCTCAGCGGTTTCCTGATATCACTACTGAACCTCGTATCAATTCTCAGAACACCAATATAAAGAAAGTTACTCTACAAAACGATGTTAATCTTACATTTAAGGCAATGAAAACCTCGAGGAAGAATATGTCATCTTGTTTGTATTTATGTCCCAGGTACCTAGATAGTCTTTTGTTCACAGTCATTTTAATTCACGTCTGTTGAATTAATGCATCGGTATTTTGAAAGTGTGTATGCAACTGGTAGCTCTTTTGCTTTTTTCAAAGAGCTGTATTTTCTCTTTAATGTTTTTAGTTTTGTTTTGTTTTGTTTTTAGTTTTTAAATTATAGTTGACAGTAAATACTATATTAGTTTCAGGTGTACAGCATAGTGGATAGACATTTATATAATTATGAAATGATCACATGATCACCCTAAATGTAGTACTCAGTTTGCAATATATAGTTATACAATGTTATTGTCTATATTCCCTATGCTGTACTTTACATCCCCAAGACTATTTGTAAATACCAATTTGTACTCTTGATCCCTTCTCCTTTTCCACCCAGCCCCCACAACTCCTCTCCTATCTGGCAACCATCAGTTTGTTCTCTGTATCTATGAGTTTCTTTCTATTTTGTTTGTTTGTTCTGTCTTTTAGATTCCACATACTAGTGAGATTATGTGGTATTTGTCTGTCTTTGTCTGGCTTATTTCACTTAGCCAGGCACAAGTATCTAGTGGGATTTCCAGCTATGATATTGTGATTTATAATATCCTCTAGATCTATCCAGATGGCAAGATTTCATTCTTTTAGAGGCTGAGTAATATTCCATTGTATATATGACATTTATTGATGGACACTTGGATTGCTTTTATATCTTGGCTATTGTACATAGTGCTACAGTGAACACAGGGGAACATCTGTCTCTTTAAATTAGAGTTTTGAATTTTTTCAGATAAATACCCAGAACTGGAATTTCTGGGTCATAAGGACATTTTATTTTTAATTTTTGGAGGAACTTTTAAACTGTTTTCATGGTGGTTGCACCAGTTTGCAATTCTACCAACAGTGCATGAGGGTTCCCTTTCATTCACATGCTGCCACACACTTGTTGACTTATTGATGATAGCCATTCTGATAGGTGTGAGGTGATATCTTATTGTGGTTTTAATTTGTATTTCCCTGATGATTAGTACAATGAGCAGATTATATATATATATATATATATATATATATATATATATATATATATATATATATATACACACACACACATACATACATACATACATACATACATACACATATATATACATATATATATTCTTAGTCACCCCCATCACTCCCCTTTAAGGTTACCTCTCCTTAGTAGAAATAGTTCTGATTCCTTCCATACCTATCTCTGTGCTCATTCAAATGTATAGAAATATTTATACAAATATGCATATGTGCATACACTTATGCACATATATTCAAATATGTATATGCATGAGATTTTTTCCCATTTTTTTATAGAATGAAATCACATACATACATTGGTCTGCAATTTTACATTTATCCTCTTAATAATAAAACATGAACACATTTCAGATTAGTATGGAGACCTAACTCATTCTTTTATTCTTTTTAATAATTGCACAATGCTATGAACACACTATAGTTAATTATTCTCCATAAATGACCATTCAGATTGTTTCACATTTTTTACTATTATAAAATAAAATGCTGTTATAAATATCATTGTTCTTAAGTTCCTACATATGGGTGGTTTTATTTCTTTAGCATAGATTTCTCATCTTTCTACCACAAGTATCTAGTGGGATTTCCAGCTATGCTATTGTGATTTATAATAAGGAATATATCTTTGGTCTTTGGTCCCAACCCTGTCATAGAGCTCCTGAAACCTTTGGAATTTCCTGTGACATGAGCTAAAAAGGTGTCTTTTTAGTTAATGAGATGACTTTTGAAAAGCACTTAGGTAACCTAAGAATATTGGCTGGTTTCCAGGGAGAATCAACCATGTGATTAGAGGTTTGGAACTTTCAGTACTCACCCTACTCCCAGCCTCCAGGGAAGGGAGAGGGGCTAGAGGTGGAATCAATTGCCAATGGTCAATAATTAAATTAATAATGCCTGTGTAATGAAGCCTCCATAAATAAATAGATAAATGGATAGATAGATGATAGATAGATAGATATAGATAGATGAATGAATGAATGAATGAATGAATGAATGAATGAAAGGACAGGGTTTGGAGAGCTTCCAGGATGGCAAACCCATGGAGAAGCTAGAACAGTGGTGCACCTGGAGAGAGCATGGAAGTTCCAAACACTTTCTCCTTATGCAGCTCTTTCATCTGGTTGTTCTTAAGTTATATCCTTTAATAATAAACTACTGGTCTAATAAACAATGTTTCTCTGAATTCTGTGAGCAGCTCTAGCAAATTAATTCAAGGGAGGGGTCATTGAAACCTAGTCATTCATTCAGAAGTACAGGTAAAGACCTGTATATGTGATTGACATCTTGAGTTGGAGAGAGTTGTTGGCACCTTTAATTTGTGACAGGTCAGTCAGAAGTACAAGTAACAGCCTGGGTTTATGCCTGGCATCTGAAATGGGGTGGGGAGCATAGTTTTGTGGAACTGAGCTGAAAAATCTGATGGTATCTTCTGAGTTGAATTCTCAGACCCCCTCCTGGAGTCTGAGAATGCTTGATGTTGTGTAGGAGGTCCCCCACCCCCAACACACATGGAATTGAGTCTGGGAATCTAAAAGACTAGATTAAAGTATATTCATATTTTTTATGTCACAATACTAAATTACTGTCCTAAGAAAGGATTCTAATATTTATAATTCCCACAACCTGAATAGTTTTATCTTTTAAATTTTGCTAATTTGATGAGCTCCTTCATTCCTCAGTGAAGTTGAACCAGGGATTTGGTCTCAATCAGTATATCTAGTGCACACCAGATCCTATTAGCTGCTATATTCTTAAAATAGGCAATAAACTCAATTTTATTATTTGTTAAGAATTTTATAATTTTGAATTTATACTCAATGCTACTGTGGTAATTCCTTGATGGTGAATTGATGCTCCCAAACTTAAAACGGCAGAAGAAATTAGGAAGCACTCGATGTCTTAATAAGAAACGCTTCTTTTTGTTTGTTTTTAAAAATGTACAGTAGTAACTTTCTCTTGAGAATATTTGAGATTCTCTAGTTTTTACCACAAATCCTGATGGAATCCTATCATGGCTGTAAACATAAAGCATTGAGATCATTAAAGGGAGGAAGTGTTATATTAGTCTGAGACCTAATGATATTCTCTGACAACCAGTTCCATAAATGGTTCTTCTCATTACATTCCCATAGAGTCAAAGCCCAGTGCACCAAGGCTAGTTATCCCAGCTAAGTTTTCCAACAGTTTTTCATCAAAAGTGTAAGTCTAGTGATAGGCATCCTACATGCCAATCTCAGGAATGTCATGATTTTCTAGGACAAAAATATCGCAGTGTATTTCTTCAAATGGCAATGACCATATTTACTTTCCTAAGATATATAGACATTTACCAATTGAAATGCTTGTGTGCTTCCCTGATAAAAGATAATGTGTAGATGGAAAACATTATTATATTGCTGAGAGCACTAAAACTATCAGACAGAAATTCTGCATATACTTTCTATATGCATCCTCTATTCTGTTAAAATAATTGATAATTTCAAGACTAATTTAGTTTGTATTATTGTTTAATATAATCATTGTTATTATAACAAATAAATAATTGTTAATGTGTGATCAATGATTATTAATAAGTTTAATAATACATTAAAATAATGATAGTTACTGATATTGGCTCAGTCATAAATAAATTGACACAGAAAAATAAACTATACACTGAAAAATAACACAAAAACAAATCAGCCAAAAGAACTTTTTTTGGTATCCAAATGATAACCTTTAGTAGCAAAACTTAAATAGAAAATGTTAATAGTCTGTTTGTAAAAAAAACAAACAAATATTTTTTAATTTATTATTTGAGCAAGTTCTATGTGCCAGGCCTGGAAATCTTTCAAGAGTCCAGTTGTGGAAAATAAATTCACAGAAATAACTATAACAAAATGCTATTTGTGGAATAAAAGCAGTATATACAAGGTACTGTGGTGGAACAAAGGAGAGTTTCACATGTGAGGTGACACTCAACCTCGGTACTGAGCGGATGAGCAAGAGTCATCTTGACAGGAAAGTGGGGAAAAGAGCACTCCAGAGAACAGTGCAAAGCCATGTTTTTTAGAGGACCACACGTTATTTGGATGGACCTAGAGGAGTGGTTCTCAAGTAGGGATTATTTGCCCCCAAGGGATGTTTGGCATTTTTGGTGTCACAACTTGGGGCAAGTATGCTATGAGCATTTACTGGGCAGAGGCCTGTGCTATTGCTAAACATTCTACAATACACAAGATAGTCCTACATAATAAAAAGAATCATCTAGCCCCAAATGTCAGTAGTACAGAGGTTAGTAAACCCTGTGCAAATACCTAGAGGTAGATTGAGTTTGAAATGCCTGGGAGTGTTAAGAGGAAAGATTCTGAGGGAACTTTATTGTCTGTTTGGAGCTGAAAGAGAATGGACCTTGAGACGTAGCTTTGGCACTATTGCTGAGTCATTTTTCTTTTAGAAACCTTGTATCCCCTCTGGTTCTTCTATCTCTGTTTTCTTCCTAGACTCCCCATTTTTACCTCCATTCCGACATATCATGGGGTGTTACCAGAGGCTTTGCCCTTGACCTTTCTATTTCATCACTTCACATACTCCCTGGTTGATGTTATTGCTTTTCAGGGACTTGTTTAATACAAATATATGGGGAGTATTACAGCAGAGTAGTTAAGAACATGGATGCTAGAACCAGGAATTCAATCACTGGTTCTAGTGTTTACAACCTGTGCATTTTGGCAAGTTATTGTAAAATGGCAGTAATAATAGTGCTTAATCTTTTAAGGTTGTAGGGAGGGGTGTTTAGCTAATATGCACAGAGCACTTAGACCATGTAGTAAATTCTACCTCCACACCAGACTTTGTAGAATTCCTAGGTCCATATGATTGAACTATTAGATTTTTTTCTATCTGAATGTCTTATCAGCTTCTGAAGTGCACCATGTCCATAATTGAACTCATTATCTCTCTTGTTCCATTCCCCCAAGGATGCTATAAATAAACTTTTATTTTGCCATTGATGGCACCACATCTATTTTGAATACATAGCAGACTCCTCAGAGAAGTTTCTCTCATGTCTCGTCAAATCAACTATTAAATTCTGTTGATTTTATCTCCTACGCACTTCTGGAAACTGTCTCTTTTTCTCCATCTTGCTACCACTGACCTATTAAGTCAGCCTTTTATTGTCTTTCACATTAACTACCAAGCAACAATATGCTAACTAATCCCTGACCCTAGTATTGTCCCCTTCTCATCATTTCTTTACATACCTGCTGAAATGATTAGCACTTCCATGGCTCCCAGTACTTAAAAAATAAAATCTAAGGTCCTTAACAAGTCATACGAGGCCCACCTTTATCTGTACCCTGCCTTCTTTACAACTTTATCACTTTTCACTCTACCCTGAATTCTAATAGAGGATGACATTCAAATAATATTATAGTTCCACTTTTTCTGTATCTCCTCTGTCAGAAATGTATTTCTTTGCCTAACTAACTTCTGCTTATCCTCTACACCTCACAAAACATGTTTATAATTTTCTGTCATCTCATAACATCCTCGTATTGAGCTTTTTCCACCTCTCTTTGATGTGAATGGCAATTTACTCCTTGAGGATCTAGATTTACATATGACAGAATCCCAGCAGGTAGTATAGAGTCTGCCACAAGGTGTAGATGCATAGAAAATGTTTGTTGAATAAATGTCTAATTGGAGTCATCTGCGGTACACTGTGATTAATAACATTAAAGTGAATGAGATAGCATGGCAGACTGAGAAAGAGGATGGGGCAGAAACAGAACCATGAGACAACCAGCAACATAGAAACTTGAGTAAAAGTTGCTAGAAAAGTAGGATAATAACAGTGAAAGGATAATGACATAGAAACCAAAGGGAGACAGAGGGTTCTAAAAGAGGAGATGGTCAACCATAACAATTCCCACAGGAAGGTATGGAAAATACCTACAGAGAAGAGTTAAACATCTGAAAGAGTTAAATTATAATGATGTACACAGAAATCCAGTTGCTATGTGTTTAGAAATAAATGAAAAATAAAGTTATAGAGAAAGCAAAATTAAATTGCCTTTCTATATGAGGCAGCAAAATTAAAATGAAAAACAAACTCAACTATATTTACAAACATCTTTAATTTCTACTAAGTGGTAAATCTCGTTATAATGGTCATCTGTAATCATATGAATTATGATCTTTAAAATACTCAGCATGTTTTCTCTGACACTTTTCTGCCACTGTCTTATTTGGGAGCTCTAAGCTATTCTTCATCTCATTTAACAACGTCAAACCCAGTCTCCAGAGCCCCACTCTCCGCTCTAATTCATTCTCCACAGAACACCCAGAATTATTGCCTTTAAAACATCAAAGGTAAATTTCTCTTTCCTAAATTTTAAAATCTCCAATTGTTGCAAGATATTGATAGAATATTATCTAAATATTGTAGTTTTGCATATAGGATGTGCAAAATCAGCTTCCATCTTTTTTTTTTCGTCTTATCTCTGACCACTGATGTTACTCACCATTTTTTCCTGCCAGTGTCCAGCTCAGACGCTGCAGACACACCAAGCACTATTCATAAGTCAGTGTCTGTGCATGCTATGCCCTCCTCTAGCTAACTCGTAATTTCTTAAGATAGCACAAAAATCATTTCTTTTAGGAAATGTTCAGAAGCTTCCTCAGGTGGAGTTAAAAATTGTTCAGATCTCTCTACAAGTACTTTATTTAGCACACAGCATGTTTCATTGCCTTTTAAAAAATCTCCCCCGTTGGACTTGGAGCTCCAAGAGCATCCACAGAGCTCAATGTAGATAAGTGCTCGTTTGTTGACTGAATGTCTAAATGAATGAAAAATTGGGTAATAGTTGATAGAATTAATGGTAGAAAAGCTCAATTGTTCCTATGTATATGGAACTGTTATATGTGTAAAATATTTATAGCTTTACATATACTTTTTGATTGACTTTATACTTTTAAAAAACTCAAATTTCAGATGTGTGTCTGTGTGTGTGCATATGTGCACCTGAGTGTGTCAGTGTGTGTGTGTGTGTGTGTGCATGAGTGTGTGTAAAGCTCCATTGTGTAGCTGAACTGTCTGTTCCTATGTCTCTGACTATGAACCCAGGACGTTGGTGTCACTTATCAATCAATGAAGAAAAGTGCTGGGTCTCTAAGTGCTGACTCTGCCTCTGGGAGGGGCCAGACTGACAGTACCCATCTGAGGGTTCAGAATGTTCATTTAATCTTGGGAAAGTCTTTGAGGTGAAGGTAAAAACGTATACAATAAGAAAAAATTACGGCATCTAACTAGATAATAAAAATAATAAGTATTTATATTTTCCAACAGAAGGTATATGCTTAGAAATACTGCTTAAGACTAATTGTTCCCCATAAAACTTTCAGTTCATGAGGGATTTGTGGAAGGTGAGTGAATGACTGAAAATTCATAAGTGTTCTTTACATGTTTGAACAAACTTGATACTTGCCTATGGAGTATATTTCTGTGAATCAACTCAGGTCTGCTTCTTGGAATCAGCATAATTAAAAAATGGAAAAGATAAATCTTCAAGTCTCACAACATTCTTTATTATTTAGTGAGAATCCAAAATAGAAGATATACTGTGTTGAGTATGAATTAAAGGCTCGGTTGATATTTTTGTCCTGCCTGAGATCAGCCTCATGCTAGATGTGTGCAAAGCCTAGGGCCAAACCCAAATCCTTGCACCTTTGATTTGGGTTCCAGGGCCTCTATACTTTGTTTCATGGCTCAGTACTCTCAGCCCAGCCTCTAAGTGTTACTCAAAGCAAAGACGTACGAAGGAATTTTCTAATGCCACTGTCAGTGTTGCCTAGTTCTTTCAAAAAACTTGATCAAAATTTCCTAGTTATCCTAAGGTATCAAACTAATATAATTCTCATTATTTTAATGTATGTAGCTTCTCCTTAGCAATTTCTTTTTGCAGTCCTCTTTCTGAAGAAGCATAACACAGGTTCAGATTCTACTTTTGCAAGTCACTGTTCCTAAGTGCAAAAAAGTGCTGAGTAGAAAATAAAAATGTTTTTATATTTATTTCTTTACTAAATTCGTGCAGTAGCCTATGTAGGTCTATGTTAAACAAAACAACTCTGTAGTGATTAAGATCTGTCCAACATAATGGTTAGTCTTTTTTACTATTTCTCAAAGCATCGCTAGGAACTTTTATTTTTGTCCAAATTTATCCCTAACTCCCTAAAGTGAGTCCTATAGAAGAGTCATGGTTTCCTAACTATGAGCTGCTAGCCCCTGGATGTAGGGCATAGACTGTTTTCAAGGATCAATGAATCAGATTTCTTCACTATTATTAGTAGACTGAACTAAAAATGACTCCTATGCATTTAATAGATAAATTTATTGAGCTATGTCTGTGTGCCATATAGTAATCTTCACAATAACCTATGAGGTAGAAATGTTTTATGTTCATTTGAACAGATGAGGGAATTGGGGCACAGAGAGGTTAAATAACTTGCCCAAGGATTTTGGGTAGTAATCAGTGAATGTTAATGTAGCATGATTTGAACATAGGCCATTTCAATTCAAATCCATGTCTATATATAGACACCATCAGATAAGTAAAAATAAAATTTATGTTTAAGTGTTTTTGAATGATTGGAAGTTTTCCATTAGCATCTTTTGGTATCACAAAACATTAACCATACCCAAAAAAGAATGAAAGTCTGGTATAAAATCCATGACTTCTTTGAAATCCCTGAATTCCTAAAAATGTCTGTTAACAGCTGCAAAGTATTCTCTGAGTGACCCTCCCTCATCAGGCACAAAATAACCTGTGTAAAATAAAGCTTATAAGACAAGCCTGGATATTTTATAATTCTCTAAGGGAAATTCTGAACTAAGTATTAATGACACTAGGAAATTAGGGGAATGGTCAAATTATGGTTTTCTGTGAAAACACATTAGACAGGATCAAACATGATGTCTACCTTGGACATCTGTTGTCTATCCTTACTTTTCCATTTAGAGAAAGTAGTAGCAAAAACATGACACTTAAACCAGAAAACCTGCCAGGATCTACATGGATTCTGATTGCTCATGCTTCTGTTTTTGTTGTTGTTGTTTGTTTGTTTGTTTGTTTGTTTGTTTGTTTGTTTTTAATGTCCTTTGTGTTTCTGTAACTCTTAATCTTTTCAGCATCATTCTGTAGGAAATTTCATTTTGACTTGCATTTCCATCTTTTTCTAAATATAAAGCATTCTGATCTCCTTAGAGAAAAGGTGCTATAGGACTGCAATATAGGGATAGACTAAAATTAGAAATATCATCACATTAACATCTTTTCCCCAATAGTTTGATACTTTGACAATGTACTATTTTAGTGTATCATGGGGTTTCACAGTGATTGTAAATTAAAGCTTTCCTGACTTGGTAAATTCTCGACTTTCTGAGAACCGCATTTAAGGGTATCAGTGTTCACTGTCTTTTTCTTAACCTTAATATGTAAGTGATTGAAATAAATACTAGAAATGGAAAGGAAAATAGAAAAATTTTAAATGGAAGCAGCAGGTAAATTCTTTGTTCCAGGTGAAACATGACAAACTTGAACCATAGCTCCAACTGATTTTAGACATAGATTTTGTTTCAGACTTAAAGAATTGAGGCGATAAAAACAGGTTCATACCTTTTTTTCACCCTCTCCAAGACCTTGAATTTAAGTGGCAACTGAACAATTGAAGTTCTCTATTTTCTGTTGTGTCTTGTAAGTAAAAGTGGGCTTCAAATGGATCATGCGAGAATATTTTTTCAGTGTGCGCATGTTTGTTTTTCTGCCTACTTAAAGTAATTCATTTTACTTAAAATTAGCAGTACACTCTTCGACTTTCAAACTTCCAAATTAGCATTTGGAAACATAAAATTGTTTATTGGCCTGCTTTGCAGGATAAATAAATGTCTGTTCAGCTCCATTAGTTTTAAACCCATGATTTAGGATTCTTTTAAATGTGATAAAATTAACAAGACTTAACTCTGTGGGTACAGAAAATGACAATACGAAATAATAAGTCATGCTGAGAGTTGGACATTTGACAGGATTTCAATTTTTAATCTGGCCTCCCAGTTTGGGTGATCCCTCCTTTGTGGCAACAGATCAGAAAATATTTGCTTGTCAATAAACGTGGGCAGTTGCTACACCATGGCAGACCTGAGTAAGCCTGAAATTTAGAAGGTAATGCCAAGCCAGAAGAATAGCTGGGAAGAATATGGTTTGATTTTCTAAACCACCGAGTGATTTGGTAATTGTAGTTTATATTGGCAACTGAATTCAAGATGTCACACTTTAGTACACGGCTAAGGTCAGTTATTACTTCATTATAATTATCCCAGGGCACCATTATATTATGTTTGATTGAATTTCTTTCTTCTGATAGCTAAAGAATTGTAAATCTCTTTCAATCTGTATTATATGCATATTTATGTTATGTTACCTAAAAGAAAATGCTAATTTGAATTCTTATTATGTAGAACTTAAAAGTAATTCATAATAGAGTAAGCTTAGGCTCCTTGTATATGAATTATATTCAATAAGATTGTAGATAAAATTTATAATTAGGGAAATGGAGATCTAAGTAAGAGAATGAACCACTGTTGAGACCTTTATAATTAACGTTCACATTAAGCTAATTAATATAATAAATAGAACTCATTCTTATCTAATAGTTAATATTGAACCATTTGGCATCACTACTTCAAAACTATGTCTTTGTTTTTAAAAATCTTAATTTTTGAACCAATTATATAGGAAATTTTTATTTTTAGAAGTATCATTGTACCACTATTTTATTTGACTAGATTAGCAAATTGTTAATGTTATATAACTTATTTCCCTTATCAGTTTGGGTAAAACTATAGCTGACTGACAATAGTCTGTAGTACGAAAAGAATGGGATTTTTTTAGTGCAGAGAGTTTATAAATATAAATTTAACCAATAGTTGAAAGGATTTTTTTTATCTACCACATTAACATCATTTCTATTGATTGGCAAAACTTACCAATAGTAGAAGCATTGTAGAACAGTGTGAACTCTACTCAGAGAGCCTGGTTCAAATCCTACCGCCAGCTGCCACCTTTGTGATCACTGTATCTTACCTCTGTTGGTTGGACCCTAGCCCATTCCTGCTTGGGAATGCAAAGACTCTGGAAATGCCCTTGTTCCAGAAACTTTATAGTACTGCTTAGAGAACCCTATTTTATTTAAATATGGCAGTAATTTTTCTAACTTTAAACTTCCAAATTAGTATTGGCCCATGTTATATGACAAAACAATAGTCTTTTTAGTCAGTCCTGATAATTTAGGAGTTTACCACTTATTAGCTTTGTGCATTGGAACAAGCCACTTAAAACCCTAGGAACTGAGTTTTCTTATCTGAAAATAAGGAATAGAGTAGATTCAATGCATGTGATATATTATAAATAGTATTTTGTTTTGTTTTCCTTTTTTAAAATGTCCTGACCCTTTTGTAATCAGGTTGTGACAAAGTAATAAATTTTCAAAGACAGAAGAAAAAAGTGTTAAGGACTGGAATTTGAACAATCTGAGGTTAGGTGATCACCTCCTGAACAACCAAAATTTATATGTATACCGATTACAAATATGAAGATAAATAATATAACTATGCTTCAAATAAGAAAATATTTTCCTGTTAATTAGAATTTTAAACTCTACATAGCATTATGATTTAATGTTTATTAATAATATTTAAAAATAGAACTTAAAATATTAATTATTCTAATAACATAGTTACTGAAAGACATTTAAGCATATTCTAATCATCCAAAAAGAAAAAGTTTAGAGATATTTAGGGTGTGAGTGTACTGTGTTTATTTACCATATTCACAGTCTTTGAAATTGGATACATCACACATTGTATTTAATAATATCAGTTAAGCCAAATATAGTATTTACTTAATCAGAGTAGCTTATGTTCTAACCACTCTGAGGAAAATGAATTTTAATATTTTGTAAATTTAAAACCGTGAGATTCTATATTTAAATATATAATATGCGAACATATATTTATGTGTGTGTGTGTGTGTGTGTATTTACTTATAGTTGAATTGTCATACTCTCTATTGTGATTGAGGTAGTGGGAAACAGAACAAAAGAAGAAAGCCCAGAGTTTTATGGGGTTGCCAGATATTGTAAAGCCTAACTGACAGGTTTGCTTCTTTGACAGTATTTTCTATATGCCTAGGATTTGGACATTACTTTCTTTTAGTTACATATTTGTGTGTTTGTTTTGGCATTTCCTTTTTCTGGCTCTCTTAGTTGGTCCATAACCTCTTTTTGCTGGGAATGAGATATCTCTGAAAGTACTGTAATTCCCACAAATTTCAACAAAAATGAAAACATTTGGATTTCTGAAAAATTTCTTGTAGCAGTTCTTGTTCAATATGTAATACTTGAATCATATACACACATGGACAGAAATATATATAACTTTCTTTTAAATTTAATGCTGCTTGGTTGCCAAAATAACTATTGCCATTTTTTGTTTTTGGTGGTGGTGAAACAGTTGAATTTATCCTTGAGAAACCTTAAACACAATTTTTACCTTCAAAATTTACTTTGAAAATAATAGTGAACATTGAAAACATAGTCCTGTATAAATACGTTTTAGTATACTTCAATCCATCTTCCCTAAATACTAGTATAAAAATGTTCTTTTAAGGTGCCAGTGTACAGCTTAGAGTCATTGGTAGGAGTAAAGACACAGTTTCTAACAGTTTTAGTGACTAAGACTCTTGTTCTGGGGACGTTAATGCTCTTGGGTGACCACTCATAATGGCATGATCTGCTAATGTTTCTTTGTGCAGAATGCTTCCCACCCATTGAAAAATGAAGACTGTCTCGCTTTCTGTGACCATTAGACAACTTGTATCACTCTCGTCTTTTCAGGCTGTCCTCCTCAAGTGTCCTGACACATAGGTCCTAGTGCCAGGATCTCCCAGAGGAGCTCCCTGGACTCCAGAGGGAGATCACACCCTGCAATTTTGTCAATCTGGGAGCATATCAATTTCCAGAAGCCCTGAATAGGGGGCAGTTCCCACCATATGTGCCTAAGTGTACCCTTTTCACTGCATCCTCCTCAGTGATTGCCAGGGCTGTTATCAAATATTTCTCCAATATTACCAGACATTAAGAACCACTGACTTGATAGGGTGAGCTCTCCATCTAAGAGTAGTTTTGTTCCACATTCTAGAATATACAGCATAACTTTTGCCTTTAATTTTTCTGCTATATTCAGTTTAGAAGAAATAAGGCATTTTTTAGGAGAGACATTATTTTGGAAAAGGCCTTGATTTAATACATCTTAGCAGTTATAAATTGCATTAGATTAATTTCTTATCATGTTTTCTCAAATAGTGAATTGGAAAAAAGAAGACCAAATATTTAAAGCAGATTACCTTGATATTTTGGGGTGGTCATCTCTTTGCAAAGAATTACAGATTTTGTTTATCGGAGTTATTAAAATCAGAAATAGCAACACTACATTTAGACATTGTTTTGAATCTATCGATGTGAGATTTACTCCAAATAGATTAAAGGGTTGCATAAATTCAAAGTAGTTTTTTTTGGGAATAGACAAAATGTGACTGTTTTGAAATGGAAATTTTAAAATCATTAACATTTTATGTCTGCATTTTAATCTGTTCTCAGGTGTTGAAAGTGCTAATAATCCTGGGGAAACAAAAGAAAAAAAGCCCTATGAATTTGTTGCAATGTTTTCCTTTTAAATAATAGTAATCGTGAGAAAAAATTTAACTCTTTAAAATTGTAAATGATATTTAGAAAATACTATGACCATGCTGATTGCATATGTTCATGTGATTATATACACAGAGACACATATTCTGACCATGGTGATCTCTTTTCCTTTTATTACATACTCTGAAGTTGATTCTCTTCACTGTAAACTCAAATTCAGGCTTTTCTATGGACTAGAGATGGCATTATGCATTCAACATGTATTTGTTGAGCATCTAAATATCATATTGCAGGAATTTAGAAAGCACTAGAAATCCTGCTTGGATCAAGACCAGGAGAGTCATGGGCCTTGCAGTAATTTTCTTTACATCTAGTGGGGGACACAGACACAGAAAGTCACCCAAGCCATCAAATATTGAGTGGTGGAAGTATAGGTTGCTGTGGCAAGCATATCAGGGAGAGAGGAAAAGAACTCAACCAGGACATCAAGGAGAATGGGAAGACTTCATGGAAGAAATATTCAAGTTAAGACATGAAGGAAGAATGCGATAAACCAAGTGAAAAGATAAGGAGGCGAGGAAGAATACATTGGGGCAGGGGGTTAGGGGAGGTGGGAGAGAACTTTACCAAAATGGGCTAGAGATAAGGCCAGAGAATGAAGAAATGAAGACTTTGGGCATTATATTAAAGAATATATATTTCCTCTTGAGGATGGGAGACACTGAAATAAGGATGGTTCCTTGATCCATATTAAGTAATGTCACTCAGGCTGCAGTGAAAGGATTATATAGCACAGGAAAATAAATGGAGTGAGGCCAGTCAAATGGTGGCTGCAGGAGGCTAGATCAAAGATTACAGCAATCTGAACCTAGGGTTACTGGTGGACATGAACAGAAACACGTTCAAAATGTATTTAGGACTTGGTTGGGTGTGAGGTACAGGTGGGAGGATCGTCTAACATGGCATATAGCTTTCTTTTTTAGCACTGGGCGTTTGAAGAAGAAAAAAAAAGAGCTACTGAAAACCTGGAAGAAGAGGATTTATTTTTTCCACTCATTTATTTAGTGTCTACTATTTGCCACTTACTATAGGACTGGATTTTGGGAATATAGCATTATAATTAAAAGGACACAATTTTCTGTCCTCAAGAAGCTTCATCGTATTAAATGGTGTTGAGCGCTAAGGCAAAAACAAAAACAGACAAACGAACAAACAAAACAGGAAAGGGTGCTGGGAAATGTGAACAGTAGCTGGGAGGAGCCACTACAGTTTTGCTTAGAGTGGACAAGAAAAAAGCTTCACTAGAAGAGTTCAATAAAGGATGAAGGAGTCGGGTAAAAGAACAGCATTCTAGAGAAGGATGGGAAAAATCAGGACTCTGATAAATATTTCTTAGTTTAAAATGGTCAAATTTTTCTATGTCTATCTTAAAACCAGTGTCCTATTTAAGAACTGCAAGGTTATTAAAATATTTTTGTGTGTTTTTGAAATGCTTTCTGTTTTGCCTTAAACATTAGGTCTATAAATTACTTGAATTTGGGTTTTATTTATGGCATAAGATAGGAATTACTTTTTTTTCTTCTACATATACTAATTTCTCAGCTTCATTTTTTAAAATATGAGTCTTTCCTTACTGCTCTGTAATGCTGTCTTTCTCTTAAACCAAGGCTGTGAATGAATGTATGTGAGTTTGTTTTGGGACTGTCTATTCTAGTCCATTGTTCTGTATATCCATAATTGAACCAATACCAGACTATCTTAATATGACTTTAGTAGATATTGATACTGAGTAGAACAGATTTTTTTCTGGGTTCTTGCCTCTTTTTGGTAGTGTAGAGGTTATCTCCTTTGCCTGACACCTTGCTTTTTTTAAGAGTATCCTGGATGTTCGTGGCCTTTGGATTTTTCTATTACAGAATCATATTGTCATGTAAACCATCGAGTTGCAGAAGATATGTGTGTGTGCATAACATAAAGAGGGCTTATATCCAGACGTGTTATAATATTAATGAAAAAGAACTCTCACAGATCAATTTTTAAAAGATACACAATCCAATAGAAACGTGGTCAGAAGATTTGAAATTACTTCATGAATGAATAAATTCATGTGACTAATAAAAAATGAGATAATATCATTAGAATTGAGAGAAATGCAAATAAAAATGATAATGAAATTTCACTTTCAACATACCAGAATGGCTAATATTCAAAACTTTGGTAATATCTAATGCTAGCTAACAAGGATATGAAAAATGAGAGCTTTTATATATGAGAGTAGGCATATAAATGGGAAAATCATTTTAAGAAATATTTTAGCTTTCTCTCTAGATTTAAAAGTGATGATTAACAATAATTCCACTCCAGTTATACATCATTGAGGAAGTGTGTGTATATGTATTGTACATCACTAGTTCTCACCTCTAGAGGATTTAGCAAATATCTAGAGATATATTTTGTTTTCACAATTTGGTTGGGAAGCTCTACTGACATTGAATGGGTAGAGCCCAGTGATACTGCTAAACATCCTACCATGTATAGGACATCCTCCCAACAAAAAGGAAATAACAGCTCCAAATGTCAATAGTGCCAAAGTTGAGATATTATGATGTACATTAAAATATAAGTACAAAATTATTTATTAAAAAGATTATTAATATTAGTAAAAATATGAAAGAAAGACATCAATTATAAATATAACAGATCAATTGTGGTATATATAATCTAATATATATTAGATTACTACAGCAACAACAAAAAACTATAGTTCACATAACAACAATTAGGGAATCTTAACAAAATTTAATATTGAACAAGTTCAGAAACATTAAAATCTATATTGTAATGTTTAAGGATTCACATTTAAGTGGAGAGATTACTTTAAAAATCCAAAATAGTCATTATTTAGGAGGGAAGAAAGTTTATTTCTGAAGTGTCACCTGGGGGCCTTCTAGGATGTTGAAAATATTCTATTTCTTAAATTAGATGGTAGTCCTATGGGTATTTACTCTATAATAAACTATAATTTATAATTTATGTGCTCTGTATATAATTATATTTCATAATTAGAAATACTTTTAGTTAGCTTTAAAAGTTTTTGAAATAATTGTATATTCACATAAGTCATAAGAAATAATATAGAAAGATTCATGCATCATTTACCATTCTACTTCCCACCCCAGTAACGTCGTGTAAAAATATAGTACAATTTCACAATTAGGAAATTGGCATCCCGAGTTTTACATGTAGTCGTGTGTGTTGTGTATATGTGTGTAATTAGTTCTGTGCAGTTTTATCACACGTGTAGGTATAAACACCTCCACAGTAAAGATGCAGAACAGTCCCATTAACACAAGGATCCCATGTGCTTCATTTTTATACTACCCACCTCCCACCTGCCATCTCTCCCATCTCCAGCCTCTCATAGCAATGAATCTTTTCTCCATTGTTATAATTCTGCCATTTAAGTGTATTATATAAATTGAATTATACAGTATGTAACCTTTTGGAATTAGCATTTTTCACTCAGCATAATTCCCTTGAGATTCATCCATGTGGTTGCATTGTTCATTAGTTTGCTCCTTTATATTTCTGAGTGATATTCTGTGGTATGTACCACAGTTCATACAACCATTCACCACATGAATAAAGGCGATATGAATATTCGTGTACCAGTTCTTCTGTGAACATCAATTTTTATTTCTCTGAAATTAATGCCCAACAGAATAATTGCTGGGTTACATGTATAGTTTTATAAAATAATTTTTTAAACTGCCAAACTACTTTCCAGAGTGTCTGTACCATTTTACATTCCCACAGCAATCTATGAGTGATCCAATTTCTGTACATCCTTGCCAGCATTTGGTGTTGTCACTATAATTTATCTAATCATTCTGTAGGAGTGTAGTGATGTCTCACTGTGGTTCAATTTGTAATTCCCTAAGAGCTAGAGATGTTGCACATCTTTTGATGTGCTTATTTGTCATCTGTATGAAATATGTTTTAAAATTTTTAGGTAAGGGGTTGCCTGGCATGTTCTAGGACAGACAGTGTGACTGGAGAAGAGATAATGAGAGGTTAAAATAGTCAGAAATGAAGTCAGTGAAGTAGTGTGGCTTTTATTCTGAGAGCTAATGAGTGGCATAAGCTGAATTATCTTTTTTGGTTTATGTGGAGCATAAACCAAAAAAAGATCAAGTGTAAAGATGGAGACTATTTGTGTAGCTATTTGAATTGCTAGTTGAGTAATAGTGGTGACATAGATAGGAAGAAAATCAGCAGTAGTGGTTGAATTCAGTATATATTTCAAAAGTAGAATCAAAGAAATTTCCTGATATAAAATCTGGGTGTAGTAGAGAAGACTCAAGGATAACTCAGACTTTTTGGAGATTCTTATGGGACATCCCAGTGGCAATATCTATATAGCCAAGTGAATATTTCAACAGTTGTAAGCAGTTCTTGAAACCTTCTCCTCTTTACATTTTTGTGAGAGATCATCACTCTGTTGGTTTTCTTTTTCACGTGGTAGTCCTCTGAGTTTTCTTTGCTAGCTCCCTCTTCTCTATCCCATTCTAATATGTTCTGAATCTATTCTAGACTCTTTTATCTTTTCTATTCTTAAGTGAACACTCAGTGATCAGATGTCTTCTATAAGATTTTGGCTTATAAATGCATACCTCCATTCTAGAGCAAAGTCCTGAGTTACAAACTAACTTATGCATCTGCTTGCTTAACATCTCTGCTTCAGTGTCTCATAGGCACCTTAAATATAGTAAACCTAAAAACCAGTCCCCTCTTTGCCCAATCTTGTCCTTCCCCTGTCTTCCTCATATATTAATTCCATCCAGTTATTCAAGATGAAAACCAGGGAGATTCCTTATCTCTCATTCCTTATCTCTAAACAAATCTTATTTATTTGAATTCCAGTCATATCTCAAATTTGTCTATTTATCTCAATCTTGTTTGCTGCCATTCTCATTCAAGATATTATTATGTCTTTCCTTAATTCTTATCATAGCCCTCTAACTGATCTCCCTTCCTTTCACTTTTGCTCCACTTGAAGCATACTCTACACAGCAACCAAAATTAGTCTTTAAAAACATATCTATCATACAATCATAAATAAATAAGGAAAAGAAGGGTTTTTGGTTACAGTGGAAAGCTAGGTGCTGACTAATAAATGTAAAGGGAATGCTGAGATTATAAAACCATCATTGCAAACATTACTGTAAACATCGGTTCAGGCAGCAGTTACCAATTTAGGCTGAATTAAAGGCAGGTGGATTTTAATGAGAAGCTGGATATTTGGATAGACTTAAAATATATCTCCACTTTTTTCTTTTTAGTAGCAAGGGAAAAACTAGTAACTATAATGATAGAGAAATCAGATAGCTTTGACTGGGGCACATAGATATTGTGCCTCTAGGTATGATAATCTGAGGAGGACACAACATAGCTTATGTAGTATTCCATTCAGGAAGCCATAAACTGAAACTAATCATGAATAATTATCAGACAACTCAAAAGTGAGAAATATTCTACTAAAAAGTAGGGCTGTGTCCGTCAAAACTTTAATATCATAAAGGACTAAAAGAGCCAAGGAACTTAGAATAATGGAGACTGAAAGATAAAAAACTAGTGCATTATGTAACCCTGTAATGGCATAAAGGAATATTATAAAGGACATTAGTAGGTAAACTGACTAAACTGGAATAGCAGCAATAGACTAGGAAAAATGTTATGTATCAATGGTAAAGGTACTGAAATGAATAACTGCCCTTTGGTTATGTAAAACAAAAATCCTTAATTTTAGGAAATGCTCGTAAAGTATTTAGAAGTAAAAGCCCATCATGTATGTAATTTACTTTCAAATGGCATAGAAAATGTAATATGCATATATAAAGAGAGCAAATGATGAAGATGAGGAAAATATTAAAAATATCTGATTCTAAATAAAGGAGCATTTAAAATATTCTGGCAATTCTTGTGTATATTTGAACTATTTTTCAGATAAAAAGTTACCTCTAAGATGCATATATGCATGTGTGTGTATGTATAGATTATATACATACATGCACACACATACACACAAATATAATAATCACTTCAGAAAAGTAGTAGAATCTAATAAAGATGAACACGTGCATAAATTATTACCCCCATATCTACTGTTAGGTATTTTGCCATTAAATAAATGCACTTGTTTTATAAAAGACATATACTGGATTGTTCATAGGAGTACTATTTATAATTTCCCCAAACTGGGAACCACCCAAATGCCCATTATTAATTGAATGAATAAGTACATTGTGGAATCTTCATAGTATACTACTTTGCCACATGAGATTGAAGAAAATATCACTAGGCATAATTCAATGGGAAGAGCTCATGGACATAATGCAGAGTGTAAGAAGCCACACACAAAATAGCACATACTATATGATTGCATTCATACAAAGTACAAAAATAGATGAAATTAATCTGTATTAGAATTCAGGATAGTGGTTACTCTTGGAAGGGATTAGGTAGAGGAGGATATGAGGGGACATCTTGGATAGGGGACAAGCATAGATATTGGTTACATGTATGTGTTTAGTTTATAAAATTTCAGTGAGCTATATATTCATGGCATCTGTAATTTTCTCTAGTTGTGCTTTACTTAAATTTAAAAGTAAATTTTTATTAGTGGATTTCTCTCACTAAAAAATGTTTTATTGGCTTTTCATTGCCTTTGAAATAAAATGTAAACTCTAGATTATAAACCACAAAGAACTTTGAGGCTCCTGTATACTTCTCAAGCTCATGCCTATGTAATTTCTATATACAGACTCATTCGTTTCTATTAAGTTCCTCAAATACATCAGCTTCTTTCCTGCCTTAAAGCACGTGTACTTGCTTCTTCATGGAACCTTCTTCAACAGCTGTTCTTGTCTGATTTTATTTCTTCTGAGCTGCAAGGCTACTTTCTCCAAACTAACCACCATCTCCGTGGTTATTCAATCACACCAGTTTTTAGTCTTTTTCTTAGCCCTTATAAGTGGAAATTGCCTTTAAATTTTTTATTTGAATATTTATTTTTTGTGTATAGTCATCACCAAAATTTAAGCTCTTGTCCCCTGTTCACAGTTGTGTTCTCAGCATGTACCAATTTGCTTGACACATAGTAGGCACTGTGTCAAGCAAATTGAAGAATTTTTAAAATAAATTAATAGATGTTTCTCAAACTCAGCAGAACCATGTGGAATGAAGTTATGGACTTTAGTAGTCATTAAAAAATAAATGAGCATTGAAGTTTTTGAACTATAGCAAAGTATTCAAATAAGACTTAAAGGTGATGGAAGGAGACTAGACCTTGGATGGAATATACAGATGATGTATTACAAAAATTGTACTCCTGAAACTATGTAATGTTATTAATCAATGTTACCCCAATAAATTAAATTGTTTAAAAAATTAGAATTAAAAAGGCTTAAAGACTTTGAGGACCAGCAAGACTTAAGGGGCAGATAGAAGAAGAAATCATAAAATATATGGAGATATAGAGGCCACGGAAGGAACTTAGAAGCCAGGCTATGCAGAAAACAAAACAAATTAAAACCAAACAAAATAAGGCAAGTAAACAAATAAAAATAATAATTGTGGTATCCGGAAGCCAAGAGAGTTAAAAATGCTGTCAGTTATGACCCAATTTTGAAACAAGAGAGTGGCTAGTGGCCTTGAGAATAGGTCACTGGATCAGATTACAGATTGCTGAGGAATGAATAAGAGATAAGGATGGAGAAGTAAAAAAGTCATCTCCTTCATACTATTCTTGTTGTAAACAGAAACATGATGACTCAGTAATTACAAAACTTGGATACAAAGAGAGAATTTTTTTATGGTGGAATAGACTTGGAAAGTACGAATGCTGATTGGAGAACACCATTGTTCCTATGAAAGCAGAAAGGAAAGAGAACCAGAGCAAAGATAGACAAATTAGTCTTAGAGAAAGAATGAGATGAGTATGGTTGAAAATGTGAAGAGTAGAAGGTATGAAATAAGAAAGGTATAGATGTCTCTGACTCTATGCTGAGTTGCCATCTCATCTTTGGCATGCAGGGAACACAAAAATGGGGTATGGAGAAAGAGGAAAAAGAAGCCAGGGATGTGCATCATAATAAAGCCACTGAAGTATTATAGTGCCTGCTTGACACCAACAACATTGTAACAGAAATATTTACAGTTACCCTGATACAGAATATTATGAAACTGAGTGTTATATAATTTTTTTAAAATTGGGAAGTTCTGTTTAAATATACTTCAGAATGTTTTAAGATAACATCATTATTATAAATGAACCTTATGAAAATGAATGTTTATCATAAAAATATATATAGAAAATTTGAGCATGGGTATATAATTTTATTTTTTCAGAAAAACAAATATTTTATATTTAATTTAAATAGGATTTATGTCTGTGTTGTGTCAGTGCTGCTAAATTTTATTTTCTACCTATTTTAAGTGATTTATAAATATAAAAATTAATTTATTTGTAAAATAATTAAACATTAGCATATATCATAATTATTGCCTTAGGAAAAGCATCTTAAGGTAAATTATGTAGGCCAAAGGGGATACATTTGTTTGCTACACATTATCAAATTTCCTTACAAAAAGATTGTACCAATTTAGGATAATGCTAGCTAAGCAAACACTTATTATGAAGAAAACACGTGTGATCTTAAAAAGATGACTTTTAGAGATCATGGCAAAAAAAAAAAAGAATACAAAATCAATTGGTAAAGAAAAACCTAAGGATTTTCTTTGAATGCTTCTTAGTGGCAATTCCCAACTAATAAGGGACAGAAGTTTGTATAGTAATAAGTCAGCTGCCTCACTAATTGGTAAGACAACCCTGCGATTATTATGTTTAACAAAGTTTTTCAGAGGGTCTCCAGCAAGATTGAGCGCAGTGGTTATTTGCTAATTAACAAGCTCTTACTGGCTTTCCTTCCTTCTCTGCCTCACCTTCCCATTCCATTACCATGCTTCCAGAGCTTACCTCCAAAGTTATGACTTTGCATCTAAGTCTTGCCTCAGGGTCTACTTTTTGAGAAACCCAATATAATCTGAGGAAATCCATCTGGGAAATTGTATTAGCAAATATAGGTTTTGCTTTTGTGTTATCTTTTTCTTTTCTATTTCTAACCATGAAGTGCCCTTGTGGAGCAATAGAATAATGGGACTAAAAATTCAAAAAATTAATTTCAATAGTGAGAAGTTCTAAAGGAAAGGGCAGAGTGACATGAGGCAGAAGTTTAAGAGGGTACTGAATGTCATCTTGTGGAGGTCATTTCCCTGACAAAATAGCATTTAATCTCAGATCAAAATGATGGATAAGAATTTATCCCTTGAACAGAAGAAATATTCCAACTATCTGAAGGGGAGGAGCTTAACAGTTCTGAGAAACTAGAAGATTGTTGTGGATGAACTGTAGCAAGCAAAGAGGAAGGAAGGTAGCTTGACAGGAAGCTGGAGATTTGGGAAGTTACCAGATCATGAGGGTCTTTGCCCACTCTGAAGAATGTTGAATTTCATACCAATCAGAATTTGGAAACTTCAAAGGATTTTAAACAGCATTTCTTTTTTTTTCCTGCTGTTTTTAATACATTTCAGTTATGAACAAAGTTATTTGACTAGCATCATAAAAAGAAAGGCTTCTGGTCTTCTAATAGCAACTGTGAACTGTTAGAGCGCCAAATACGGTCTACAGACCTGTTTGGTTCCCAATGTATTGATTAACTTTTAAAAGTTTAAATTAGTTGCTAGCTAACATCTGCATTTCCAGGATTTCTAGAAAAGGATATTTTCAGGGAAAACTAGGTTGGCATTTCCCAAGACATCAATCTGAGGACCTAAGAAAAGGCGATTATATTTCATATTTAAATGGTACTATTACTCTCTAGATTTCATAGATCTCCATATTTGTTGTAAAGCTACTGTATCACAGAGTATCACAGAGCTACTGATTTAGGTTACTGTCTGGTCTTTATAGATAGTTGAGTTTACAAAGCCTGCATTATAACATCTGGTATTGCAGACACCGTGTCTGCAAGTAAACTAGCCTCTGAACTAGATTATGGATTTATTATAGATGAAGTTTAACCAGCCTTCTTAGGAGAATAATGCAGAGCAGTTAAGAGGAAAGGTTTTTGATTTAGATGCACCTTGGGTTCTATAAGAAGCCCCAAAATACAGGACCAGTGCCATTTCCTACCACTTGTCTTCTAAGCCCAGCTATCTGTTCCCATCGAGGTATTTGACACTCCTCTCTATATCAAGTTTCTCATGACTTTCAAGCCTATATCCTTACTGTTTCCTCTCCTCTAAAACCCTTCACATTTCTGTGTTAATCCTTCAAGATCTAGCTGAAATATCACATATTTCTGGCAAAGTTACTATTCTCACTCCTGCCCCCTACAGATTCCTCTGGGCTCCTATAGTATTTAAGACATTATTCTATCATCAACATAATATATCATATCATAACTAATCATTATGATAGTCATCCTGCTGGGTTGTGAGCTCCACAAACCAGTGGCTGTGTTTACAGAGCAGAGAAAATGAATGAAGAAATAAAGTGCTCTTTTTTAAAGGTGTTTTTAGTTATTCTCTTAATTTAAAAGTTACTGTTTTAGGACTATGATAGGAAGAGAAGAGAAGAATATGTATTGAGTCCTGAGACGGTCTGGAAGGATGAGGATAAAAGTGAGAGAGGACTTAGAGCAACTCAACCAGGTGGGGCAAGAGTGACCAACTGCAAAGAAACTTGCCAGTTAGTTATATTCACACTGTTGACCCAAAGCAGAATCCAGCAGGGGTCTGGAAGCTGCAGCCACTGAAAGCTAGGAGAATTGATAAAAACAATTTCAGCAATTGATGAGAGAGATGAGCAAGATGAGAAGCTAGGACCTCACCAGCAATATTCTGAGGTCTGGAAGCAGAAGCAAGAAAATCATACTGTGGGAAGGATCTGAGGACAAGGACTGGTGAGGTTTATACACCTGAGAGCTGATAAGGAAAAAGGTTAAGAGATATGGTTCAAATGGTGACTTCAGACTTTGAAGTGGATTCCAAGTTTCTAAACTGGAGGACTTAATCATTAAGAAGTGTATTTAATTCATTAGAAAATCTATAGTAAGAACATCACATTAACAACAGAGATTTGGGGAAGAGGAAAATAAGGTTTAAAGGTCTACATTAAAAAAGTTACAGATTTTCTGATTTTAAAACCATGGTAAAATAGTAAAGTATGTTTTCATTTTTTCTGGGGTTTTTTAGGCTCAGATTATTGTAATATCTCCCATGTGAGTGATTCTATAATACTTACAAAATATGTTGCCATATATTATTCTAATTAGCACCTCCTTATATAATTTAAACATTTAATAGTGCTACTTGGGTTGTTTTATATTCTGTTAACAAGAAAAAAACCACAGTACACACCCCTACCCACACACATATTTTTCTAATTCCACTCACTTGATTTTTGTCATGCAGCTTTTTAGCTTGTGCTGCTCTGTTGCATTTTACATACCTTTACATCCCTCTGGAAATCCTTTCTGGAACAAAATAGTGGTACAAATATACAAGTGCCATTTAAGTCTACAAGGTTTATCTTCTGGAAGATTTTGATTACTTTAGCTATCATCCATAGATTTACAAAGGAAATAATGGCAACCTATAAAAGGTTTATGAAAGATTTCTTCTCCAGTTAAACTTCATTTCTCATTTCTTACTGAGGATACCAAAGTTTATAATAATTACTTCAGATATTTAAAATATTAGGAAATGTTAACAGGCTTCAAATGTGTAAATATGCATGTGCACATGAGCTTTTGAACATGTTTGAAAATATACTCTTGAATTTAAACCTTGAAAATGATTTCACCACATATTTCTTTGGTCAAGTTGCTTAACATCATTATACTAAGCAAAGGTGATACTTTTCTTTATCTCAGTTACAAGGAACAAAGAAAAGAAAGCAAGAAACATTCCTTGAATTCTTTACCTCCAGTAAAGTCCCATTATATCTCTTTCAAGCATATGACTGATTTAATTAGTAGTCTAAGCAAGAGCTATAAATAATTTTTAAAATTTTTACTCCAGTGAATTAATAGCATCTGATAAGTCATGCAACACAAATACATAAGATATACCTAAATGAATCAAAATACTGGAACATATCACCCATCTAATCAGTATTGAAATCTAGACCAAACTGTCAAATCTAGAATTAAAAAAAAAAAAAAATAGGGCCTTGCAAAGTTTCGGAGATATTTAGAATATAAAAACTAGATTAAGAAATCAAACAACTTATGGTCCTTACTAAACCTAAAAATTGAAAAACATTAACATCTTCCTTGGCACAACATGGTTTTCAAATCTATATGACATCACTTGGCTCCATTTTTAGTTAGCATAATTTTGGCTTCCATTCTTACATGGATAACAGCCAAATTCATCTGTCTTCTATGTCCAATCCTAGCATCTTTGTTTGGTTCCCCAACTGAGATTCTGTTTTAAATAGCTGAAAGATTACTATAAAGAAAGAGATTTTCCTGAGCAGTTTGAGGTATCTTTGTCAAATCATATAGTTATCATCTGAAGCTTTGTTTTCAATTCAGTGGTTTGAAAAGTATAGCTTTCTGTCTGTAACTTGCTTATAGATTTCCATGCCTCCTTTCACCAGAAATTGTTTTGATTAATATAATTCTCTTTCTCCTATGATTTCTTTTGAGATTTTCTGCCCTCTTTGATGAGTGAAAAACGCAGGTGCTGGATTTCTTAGAAGGGCTACATTTGAGGGCAATGTATACATTTCTATCTTTACTGTCACAAATTGCTTTTAAAACTTTACTTTTTATATTTGTTTATAAAAACCTGGAAGATTATTTTGTAAGTCTTACCTCTGTTTGTTGCTGATTAATTCCTAATCTTCTGATTCCTGAAGGCTGATTTTCTTGACTCCCATTCTACCTAACCTCTGGCTTGGGTCAGTCAATGGGAGGTGAATGTAAGAGATGGAGGGCAGGATGAGGAAGGCAGATAGACTATCCCTTCCTTAAACAGTTTCACTGGTAGCAGCTTGTCTCTCTGTAACTGCAGCTGCCACCATCCAGGCCCACCATGGTTCTGTCATCCAACCTGAGAGGCATACATATTGTGGGCTTTAGTCTTTCAGTTTCCTCCCTTTGATTCTTTAGTCTAAGTATGTTAGTGAATTACTGATGGTGTTGATCTATAAGTTACTCTACCTCTGTTGTTACCTGTTATGGTTCTCAGCTATTCCATCACCTGTGCAGTTAATTTCTTTCATTAAATTCCCTTTCTTAAAAATGGAAGTGGATTATGTTTTGACAGATAGATCCCAGTTGAATAAGCCTCAATTTATAACTAAATATGAAGAGGGAGCTTTATCACTGGACCTTACAAAAGAGGATTTATGAATACAACTAATCATAAATTTATGATAAAAGTTACTGTTTGGAATAGTTCTATAAAAATTTTCTAATAATAGGTTTGTAATTAAGAAAGGGATTAATTGGACTGAATATTTAGAAATACTCGAGACATTTAAAACTTATTAGAAAAAAATCAAGTCCTTTGTAAGATGTTCTTATAGGGTATATAAACACTTATTTACCTTTTCTAATTTATGAAGTCAGTTTTTGTGTCCAGGAATTTCTCCTTGAATTTTTTCATCTTAGGAAGAAAACTTCAACTGAATGGATGTAAATCTTAAATAGTGACAATGAATTATACTCTAGCTATAATTAGACTCGAAAACTTATATATAAAGAATGAAAGATACATGCAAAAAGCTAAAAATGCCTAGACCTTGTTAAATCAAATAATTATTAATAAAATAACTGGATCAAGTTTCCAAAATAGGGCTTTTTCCTTTGTAACAATTTGTTATTTTCCTAATTTGGCTTCAGATAATAACTAATATATTCCAAAATATCTTTGCCATTTGAGGTACAGTACTAGTAAATGTGGTTAGGGTTAACAACAATTATTTTAAAATAATTCAGTATCTCCAAGTGCCTTGGAAAGTAAAGCTTTGTTTTTGCTTTTGTATCTGTGTCTTATCTATGGAATCATGGATTAATGTGACATATGTTTTTGTCAGCCCTTATATATGATTTTTACATGTCGTTTATGCGTATATACAGTCACATTCAGGAAAATACTTCAGAAGGTATCCCTTATTTGATCTTTTGTGGAAGAGATAACATGCAAACATGTCAATATAACACATGAAGGCAAAATAGAGAACAGTCTCAGTTTCTTGTATGACTCTCTCCAAACCACAATCAGTATGTTCACCATGTCTTGAATGAAGAAAGCAGTAGACAAAGGTAGAGGGAGAGCGTCCATGGTATTGCTTTGCACAAATTACACCTGATCAAAATATATTGCTGTGAACTTCTTGGTTCCTATACCTAATTGAAGCTTTGCAAAGAACATGAAAATGATTTTAAATGCCTCAGTTTCCAAATGGTCATGTTTGTGTGAACTGGTTCTACCAATGTGGTCTAGGTTTAGATCTAGAGGCAGAAAAGTTTCCTGTGTTGTCACTGTGCTCATAACTGAAAGAGTTTAGTAACTGACAAAAGTATTCTTAGAAACCCCCATGGTCCCCCATTCCTCTGCAAATTGTAAGATGGATAAAATAAAAAGTAAAACTTCCTTTCAATGCAGATGTATATAATCATATTTCTGTCAAACTGACATATTGTTAACAGTAATATAATTATTTTTCCAAACTTCATGTAAACATCAAAATTATTTAAAAATATATTTTTAAAAACATTTATTTTTATGCTAGTAAGGGTGCCTGTTTGAAGAATAAAGTGCAGGCACTGGGATTTTTCATCCTATTAGTAGTAACCTTCCATCTTCAAATTTCCATCTCTTTGTTTCTTCTAGGTTTCATGACAATAACCCCACTCAGGTTTGCAACAGAGTAGTGTTTCTGGAACTCTAGGAATACACATACCCTGGGGATTTTGTAAAAATGCATGTTTTGCTTTAATAGGTCTGGGTATGGCCTGATATTGTACAGTTTTAACAAGCTCCCCGATAATGACCATATAATGGGCTTTAGACCATATTTTAAATAGTAAATAATTCTATTTCTTGTCTCTCTCTTCCCTATAAACTATATTCTTCTTGAAGACAAGAGTTGCATCCTCCTTATTTCTGAGTACACAGTAACATATAGTAAATATATTTCAGTGACATTTTTTATATAAACATTCTCGTTATTTTCTTTCCACTGGGAGAATACAGTATTAGTTTTCTATAAATTCAGAATGAGAAATCCAAAACCAAATGTATTTATATGTAAGGTAAAATATATTAAATATGTTAGATTTATACACACATACACATACATACATACATACATACATACATGGTTCTGGCTTTAAAACAGTAATATTGGAATGCCTATGGAAGAATTGTACATAAATGCTTTATCCCTAAACACTAATATTGTCAAGGTACACTGAAATAAAGTAAATAAATATGAAAAGTCTTGTCTTAGAGGGAAAGAAAATATAATTGGTAAAATACTGAAGCATTAATTATTTTAGCTGTATATACCATATATTTTAAGAATATAAAATGAATTCCTATAAAATATTAAGGTTTATAGAATTAATAAACTCAGCTCAACAAATCTAATATTTTTCCTATTTTAAATTTAGAATTGCAAAATAGAATTAACTCTGAACATTAGGGAAACCAAACTCTTGTATATCTGAACATTTTTGTGAGGCAATGGAGATAAGGATAGTCAAATTGATAGAGCTTTCTTTTACTAATTTAATAAATTCCTAGATTCTTTCGACTTTATGTACAGAAGTCACCTGGATTAATGTTCTTTTGTGTATGTGTGAAAGATGGTTCCAGAACATCCTGTAAATTAAGGCATAACATGGGGAATATATGAATGTATACACTTTCTCAATATTTTTTTTTCCTGCTTCTCTTTCCCCAGATAGACCTATAGTAAATCCCAGTGCTAATGGAAGCCAAAATGATTAAAAAGAATTCTGAAAACTAAACACCCTTGTTGCCATTTAGCACTTCTTGACTTTTCTGACTATTCTTCCTCTCCCTCCCTCACCCTCTCTCTGCCTTAGCAAAAACAAAAGGAGGATATCAGTAGAACAGGCTGCAGGGCTCTGGTCAAAAAGGAGATAGAAGACAGTGAAGATTCAGAGTCTGGCAACTGCTATTTTACTTACTCTGTTAGTATCCATATGCCTGTTAGTATGAAGTTGAATTGTTTCTATTGGAAAGTTGTTTTGTAAAATGCTAAGCTTTTTTGAATGTTGATGACTGAAGTTCGACAGCTCATATGTACCATTGAATACTCTGACAGCATGAAAAAATTTACTGGCTCCTTGATGTTTTATCTTAATGTACCTACAAGTGCCACATATATTACAATTTCTTTATGCTTAAAAGGTTTTTCATTGTTGTATAGAAGTGTTGTCTCTTTTCACGTCATGATTTCCTCATTGGGGCTTTCTCCCCTATCATTGAAGTAATTTGTTTTCAGAATAAGTCCCAATCACTATATGTGGCAGTGTTTTCATCCATGTGTTTAAAAGTGATGAATTGTTTTCTATCAGTTATATTTATAGAATGAAATTCTTTACTGCAAATAAAAACAAAGTGTATCTGTGGTATTACCAGTTCATGTTTTAAAACTCAGAAACATAAACTATGTGATTCATATTTGGAATAATATTTATAACCATAAACACAACAAGAATCTATTTATATATGCATACCATGCTATCAGTATATTAGTTGCTCAATATTTAAGGATGACAAAAAAGATGAGGAACGTCTATATCCCACCAATATCACTCATTAAATTCTTCAATTTTGATTTCCCCCAATCCAAACTTTATAGTAGAGTGGGGAATTCCTGGGATATAGAGATGATAATATCAAATAAAGTTCTATTTGGAATTATCTTGTCATCATTTTTTAGAATTTAGAAACATAACTTTTATTAAAGGATCTAGTAATTAAGCTCACAGATCTAAAACCAAAGTATTCTAAGCAAGAATGGGTTGACTTGTATCAAGATAAGCTAAAAATCTCAAAACACTCCATTTCCAAGATCACCTCAAAGAAATAAAAGGCACTTAACAGCTAAGAAATTCTATCCTATAGGATCACAAAAAGAAATAGCTATTCAGATTAAAAGATATGGGTTGCTGCTTTTTCCCTTCAAAATGTCAGAATAGGTTTTATTTATAAAGACACTCCTCACATAGCAGTATACATTTTACATATTCAAGAGTATTTAAGAAAAAAATTATCTAACATTTCTTTGGTCATTCAGGAAAACGGGATAAAAAATGCTAATAATGTGACTGCAACATAAACTTTATTTCATTCACATATTTGAGGTAAATTGTTAAAAATCTAATATGATTTACAATCAGACTTTATCTTAAGAAATGTTAAATGTCTTCTTTCTGATAGCACAGAAGTTTTTTAAAAAGCTTTATGGTAAAATATTTGATGTTATTATGTTACAAGAACTATAGCAGACATGTGGAAACCATTTTAATGAAGAAAAATTCCAAACTTCTACAGACAACTATGATTAAAGTGACCTTTTTGCTATGGATTTTTTTCAAGTATGGCAATGAAAATTTTAGGAAATTATGCTGCCAAATTTGGATCTAGAGCTATTTAAGAGAGTAACTTCTACAAGAAGTCACCAGAGTAATATCTTACAATATTCCTAGCTCAGTTCCTGTGCCTGTTCATACAGTCTTACATATAGCAATAGATTTAAGAATCTGGGCTAAAATATAGCATTATAGATAGCCTCAGGATTTTTCCTGTGGTCAAATGCTGTACATCAGTACTCATAACTTTCACTGTAACTTTGTGAGTGTGTTCATATATTATTATTATTATTATTATTTATTATTATTAGCAGCAGCAGCAGCAGCAGCAGCAATATTAGCAGTAATAGTTTAACCTGTTGGCAAAGTGGAGTCTAAAAAAAGAACTCAAATGAAGAAAATTTAACATAGCTTTAAAAAAAAGAAAAGAAAGGAAAAGGGCCCTCTGACATTTAGTTCAGCCTAATGCTCTTCTTTCTCAACTGGAGCATCTAGTGAATATAATCCTCATAAGTATATTTTATTTTCTATATCAAACCACAAGATTCATTAAATAAGTCTAGTTGAATAATCTGAATAACTGGTTCTAGAACTTTCTTAATTCAGTTTCTCTCTGATTCTATCAACTTACACAGCTGTTTAGTTCTTTTGTAAATAGGGAAGGCTAGGCACTCTCACACAGATCTTTTTAGCATATGCAACATATTGACATGAATATAACATATGTGCCAAAACAATATTATTCAGTTAACATTTCAACGAAATGCAACATAAAATTTTAAATTACATATTTCTGCATGTGTTTGATTCTTGTTTACTGTATCTGATCCAGAAAAAAAAAGGACTCTTATTATGAAAAACCACATCTAATATGTTTGCATTTTTATATCATGAGAAAAAAATGGTTATGACCAATCTTTTATCTTCCAGTTGCTCTGAAGTCACGAGGTATCAACAAAGCAATTTTAATTGTCCAGGAGTTTTAATTCATATGGCAGATGTCTAGGAGAAGGGCACTGACAGGCACAGGTATGTCAAACATAGAAGGCAGTATCATTTTGTTTATTGGAGCAGCAAAGCAAAAAACAGGTTTGTCATTCTGATCGAAGCATATCACCTTAAACAAATCTGTTGTATCTCATTGCCTTAGTTTCTCCAAATAGAATGCACAAACTCTTTTCCTTCCTCAGGTAGAATGTGTGATTACTGACTGCTTGCTCTTTGCAATATAGAAGTAATAATATGTAGTGTTTTAAATTATATGTTTTTTTATATCTTATTTTTCAGATCTCCATTAATGAAACTTTTACAATTTAAAACTTTTCTTATCAGGAATAGAAGTATGTTCTACTAAAATATTTTTAAAATGTCTTTTGTCTTTTATTCATTGTGTAAGTATGCAGGATTTTCAATACCCTAACTAAAATGTGGTGTTTACACTTATGTTTATAATTGCTCAACAATTGGCTATTCTACTAGAATTCAATTTCACAACACTATAAATAACCACAAATATTTTAATAAATGCTTAAACAATATTTCCTTTCATTACTACAATACTTTAAGTAAATATCTCAGAGTAGACAATAAAGGAATCTTGCAAGTGAAATAGATTCTAGAAGTCGAGAGTAGGCATACTTTTCTTTCAAAATGTTAGTATCCGTTTTCAGATATTGGATACAAACTGAATGAGGAAGAAATGCTAGATAGGAGCATGGAGCATGTATTATGTCAACTGCATATGAAATTTCAGATTATAATCCATATCATTTTTATATGCTAAAGCAAACTCATTCATATGTATGTCCTCTGTGTGATATTTTTCTTCTCTTGCCATATATATATATGTACAGCAATCTGACCCAAGCAAGGGGGAGGGCCAAGGAACTGACACCAACTAAGCACTTGATTCCCTGGGAAGGAGAGGTAAATGGTCTCTCTATAAATAAAAGAACTAAATGGGAGGTTTGGGGATATTTTGCAATGTATTGTAAAAGCTCCCATACGAAAGTGCTGCTGTAATCTGATCTATCCATTTTTCTTTATTAATAAAGGTGAAGGACTAGTGGGCTTCCTTACTTACATTACTATTCTGAGTCCCTAATCTTGAAAAGATATCAGTGCCACTTATCTAAGTCATGCTGGTTATCGTTTAGCCCCTGCCCTTCCTGGAGGGGACTTGACAAGAAATAGGAGAATTTTAGATAAATGAAATTTATGTTGACACTGCACAGAGGTGCTGACTTTAAAGTTTGATTAAGTGAAGGAAAGCCCATTTGAGGGAGATCTCTGACTTTTGTGATTTCTTTAACAATCATTTCTCAGGCCTTGCTGGCTCTAAGGGATTCTATATGACTCTACTTGAATACTATTTAAGTACTAAGAAAAGGCCTGAGAAATACCCCTTGTAGGGATTTCCAGCCCTGATGGGTCTGAGAAGTAAAAAATTTTAAATGCATCAGGTTTAGTAATTTAAAAAAATAAATAAATAATGCTCCATTCATTCTTCCTAGCAATTATGTGAATAATGGAATTTTTTTCCAAAAAGATCCATGCAGATTAATTGGATAATTTTCTTGTGGGAAGAATTGAAATGGCAATTCAGCTTCAGCCTCAATCAGAAACTCTATGATTTGTAGCCTGATCTTTGTTGCTCTGTAGGGTTGTTAGCTTGTTAAGGAGCCTCTGGCGCCATTACACAATTTTGTGCTGTGTAAAAGCAGGGAACCCGATGTTTGGGCAATTCTACAATCTGACTAGAGTTTCTGGTTTGCTTCCTGGAAGGAGCTTTGTTACACTATGGTGAAGTGGCTTTAATGAAACTCCATTGCTGGTGACTAACGGGCTTCCTGTGTCTAGTTATAACATGGAGAGAAGGTGAATTGAGATCCTTCTCACTATACCCCAGGGAAGCATTGTTAGCATCAGGGAGAATTTGGTTTCTGGAGTTTTCGTTTGCACAGATTCCATACTGTGTTCTCTATTGCCAGTGGGATAAAAGGGGAGGTTTTGAAGAGAATGGATACCATGATTCTCATATGAACAATGCTTCATGTGATAGGCATGACCAATCTAAAGATAAGTATTTCAAAAGGAAAGAAAAAGTTAATTCTGTTTTATGAGGTAAAGCATAACTAGAGCAGGAAGATATTAGAATTTGGAAAATTTTGTGTCAGTATTAATCATAAAAATAACAATAGCAATAGCAGCAAAATATTCTTGTCAATTATTAGAACCAGTTTGTGAAAAGCTGCTCCAAATTTGTGTGTTTATAGTCTCGTCTTTATCAATGAAAATCTTGATTTTACATAAACTTCTTTTTCAAATAAACTTTCATTTTTGTCCAACTGATCTCTATCTGAATAAGCTAACAGTTATGTGTGCACGCACACACACACACACACACACACGCATGCATGCACACACGATCACTTGTCTTTAGAAATATTTTAGGATTCACCCAGAGAAAAATGCTTTAAAATATGTAGGTGTTACATCACTTTTATTTTATAAGTTTAGTAAAATAGTTTAGTAAAATTATAAGTTTAGTAAAATTTTATTAAATAAGTACCCTATTTTATAAGTTTCATTAAGTCAATCCTTTAATTCATTCTACCAGCACCTAGCAAACTGTCCTAAGTAGTTCTAGATAAATTTATAGTTTCCCATGTGTTACACTTTTCTTCATTAGGTACTTTTAATAATTATACTAATTTTTAAATAACACTTGATTCCAATCCAATAATTCAGTTTCATTGTACATCAAGATTAACTGATTGCTGCTCTGCCTACAGCAACCAGTTACCTTAATAAATTGCCTTATGTAGTTATCCCTCAGTTGTTTGCAATTATACTGAAAATTCAGTTATTATCTTGTTAATCACATAATCATAAATATGTTGTCGTTCTTTCTTCTAACTCACGAACATAGACACAAGAAAAAATCTAGAAGCTTATCAGTAGTTTGGAAGTCTCACTTATATTCTTTCGTAATAGACACACATTTATATGTTGGTGGGGCACTTTCTCCATCAGCATTCACATATCTACCTCTGGTCAAATGTTAGTATTATATATGATGTTTGCCCCACTGTGATAGACAGCAAAGAGAACAGATTCAAGAAATATAAATACTAAATTTTTATATGTACTTCCAAATATGTGAAAAATATGTAGTCAAATTTGACCCCAATAAATTCTGACTCTCCATTTCGGCATTCTAGCTAGGAAACATGCTTTCAAAGGTTCACTTATCAGAACTCTCTGCCCACCTCTAACATTTTGACTTATTCAACTCATATAATGAGTCAAAATCAAGAAGCAATTAAGCTCAGTACAATTAAATTTAGTATTCCAGTCTTATATTCAGGTCAGAACAGAAATGAAAATTAGAGTAAGTGCCAAATTTGACTGATCATTGAAAAAAATAAAACCTAAGATTTTAACTGTTATATAGTAATTTAAACTTCAAACTCTTATAGACATAATGTTTTGAAATATTAAAATGATTTTTTTTCTTAGAAAAATAAGAGCTTTCAAACAAGTATAAATTTTATATTTTTAAAAACTGTCCAACTTCTATACTTTATACCCCATATCAATGGTCATCTCTCTTTCAGAACTCTTTCTCGTTATTCTCAATTATAATATTGTCCTCTGTTCTTATGATAATATGACTCAAATACCTATTGCAATCATATATTTTTCATAATCACACTCAGGTGCAAATTTTCTTATAAGAGCTTCATCTATTGTTTTTAGAAAACAAACTAACACGCTTAAATATATTTTCTTTATAATCTAATTTGGGGCTTTTGGGTGTTATGCATTGATATATCTAAGCCCTTCAGTATTGGAGTTTAAAATGTGCTAGGGAGAAAGGATGCTTACTTCTAGTCATCTAGTTGGGATTTTAAAGGTTTATACTCAAGAATTAAGGACACATGAGAAATTAACTCTCATGGAACTTAAACCCAGCCACAAATGAACTGAATTCTATTTGGAGTCTGAGGTTCTTTTGTTAGCTTTAGACCAAGAAGCAGTCTCACAGGGTTGAGGGGTCAATAATTGAACTGAATTAGGGCAACATGACCCTGGCCTTACTGCCTGCCAGAATTAGAATACTCTCTGGGAGAAGAGTACACCAGTCAGAGCCTGAGCCACAAATTATCTCTACAGTTTTCCATACACAGTGTATGAAATTTAACAGTTGTCAAGCATACCAGGACACAAAAACCAAAGGGCCCAAAACTGAAAGGGAAAAATAGACAATAGAATTAGACCCACAGCTGATCCAGATATTAGAGGTATAAAACAAGTTTTTAAATAAATGTAAATGACATTCAAGAAAGTAAGAGACATTTGCGAAATTTTCAGTAAAAAAAACTGTCTGGTCTGTGTAAAATAAACAAATGAATATGCTAAAGCTGAGGCCAATAGATAATTCAGAAATCAATAAGTAAGTTTAATAGCGGATTAACTTAACTGTTTTACTTTCTGCAGAATGCAGGATTAGCTAGAATTAGGCAAATTTCTTAAGCAGGACATCAATTCTGCAGAATAGAAGATTAGTACTGAGAAATTTAGGTCAGGAGAAAATATCTAAATTGAAGCACAAAAAGATCGAAGGATGTCAAATACAGAAAATAATATAAACATGCAATGTGATAAAATGTCTAAAGCATGTGTGTGTGTATGTGAGGTATCAGAAAAAAGAGAAGAATAAGAATAAGGAAAAAGAATATCCAAAGAGTCAGTAGAAGAGAATTTTCCTAAACTAAACAATGACATTAAAACACAATTGAATCTATATCAATCTTAAGAAGAATAAATACAAAGAAAAGCACACTGTGACATGTCATAGTCTAACTGCTGAAAATCAGATGTCTAAAAGCATCCAGTCTGACATGTTATGTTCAAAGCAGTAACTCTAAGATTAATAACTTATTCTCAATAGTTATGATAGAAGTCAAAAAACAGTGAAATTACATTTTTTCAATGGGCCAATATAAATTCTATAAACAGAAAATGTTTCTTATAAATAAAGACTAGACACGGTTTCTTAAACTGAGCAGACCCATATTAGGGGATGTTCTTTGGAGACAGAAGTAAGGTAGCATGAAGAAGTATAAAACAAAAAGAGTAAAAATATGGGTAAATCCAAATGAATGTTGACTATCTAAATTAGTAATACTAATATATTATGAGGTTTAAAATGTATTTATCAAACACAAGATGTAAGGACAACACTAAAAATTACATACACTATTGAAAGATATTAAATAAGATTTCATTAAATGGAGGACTATACCATTTCTACCAACTAGAAGAATCACTATTATTACGATAGTTGTTACTCAAAGTTACCTGAAATTCAAGAGAATCCCAATCAAAATCCCACAGAATTTTATGTGTGAAATTTAAAAATTGATTCTAATGTTCCTGTGGTAATACATGGAATCTAAAATAATCAAAGCAGACGAAGAAAAGGCATAAAGCTAGAAAATATATAGTGCCAGATATTATAATTTACTATAAAGTTACAGTAATTAGACACTGTGGTATTGGCACAGGGATTGGTACAAAGGCACTTCTACAATTCTGAGGGTAAGTATAATATTTCCAAATAAATGCTGGATATCTGCATGGAAAACATGAATTCTTCCCTGCTTTATACCATACACAAAGATTAGTTCAAAGCGGATGGTTCATTCACAAATATGAAAATTAAAAGTATAAATCTTCTAGAAGGAAACAAAAGAAATTATACTTATGACCTTGAGTTAGACAAATATTTCTTATCTTTTATTATATTTAAAAACTACCCAAAAAATAAAAATTAGGAAAATTAGAACTTATTAAAATCTATAATATCCATTCAGCAAAATAAGTAAAAAGAAAGTTAGAAACTAAGAAAATATATTTGCAATGTGTATATCCAACAGAGGAACTCAAATTCATAAAATATTTGGGATTACAACCAAAAAAAGACAACTGAATATGAAACAGACAAAAGAACTTAACAGGCACTTCACAAACACAAAAGTATCTAAATATACAATAAGTATATAAAACATTCTCAACATATTTACTAAAGAGGGAAATGAAAACTAAAACCACAATGTAATGCTACGGTATACCCACAGTAATGGCTAAAGTAAAAAGGGTGGGCAGTACTAAATAATGAGAAGAATGAATCAATTGTAAATTAACACGTCATTGATTGGAGTATAATACAAACACTTTTGAAATCTATGTGGCATTTTCTACTAAGACCAAATATGCATCTACTCTGTTATTCAACACTTCCACTCCTATATGTATATCCAGTGGAAAATGAATGCTGATGAACACCAAAAAACATATACACATGGACAGATTGATCTATATATTATAAATAGGTAGGTAGGTAGGTAAATAGATGATAGATGATAGATAGATAGATAATAGATTAGATAGATTAGATAGATAGATAAATAGATAAATGATGATAGATAGATAGATGATAGATAGATAGATAGATAGATGATAGATAAAATGATACAAATATACATACATACATATGAACATGCACACATGCATACATACAAACAATCAGAACTGGACTTCTAAGCAATAAAGAAGGAGGAGGCATTATGCCCACTTTACTAATGGAATAAGAGACACTGAAAAGTAAGGGGATAGATCCTGAATACTGGATGTCTGAGGAATCAGAGACAAAGGCACATTCTCCCTGACTGTGAGTGACATGAATACATAAACAGCAAAATTGGTCATGATTTCCATTGGCCCTATCTCTGAAACAGGGAAAGGTGGACAAGAGATAGTAATCATTTTCCTACCACCACCAAAGATCTCCTATACCTGGCAATTAAAAACAAGGTAAATGAAACAAATTTTGTCTTGGTGAGTGGGGGAAGTACTGCAAAACTATTTCTGAACCATATTTAAAATGTAGAAAAAAAATATATCTGAAACCAAATTATTTACAGTGATTCTCGGGAAAACACTATTGTCCATTTTCGTGGTTATGGAATTATTTATATGAAGCACATTTATGTTATTACACAAGCTTAAAAAAAATTTTTTTGAAGACTAAAATATATGTAGAATTTCACGATGGAAAGAGCAAAAAAGCAAAAAAAGGATAAATGGTATTAAAATGTTCTAAGGACCTTGCATTGTCTGGAAAGTTAAAGCATAAATTTACATTAGTCTTTAGTAAGTCAAGATGAATATTGTAATCTCTAGAATAACTGTTAACAGGATAGTAAAACATAAATGTAAGTAATTGCATAAGAGAAATTGAATAATAAAAAGCACTCAAATTATCCAAAAAGAAAAAAAGGAAAATGAAAAGGAACCCAGAACAATTGTGACAAATAGAAAACAAAAAGTCTGTTAGTAGATTACCCAAATGTATCAAAGTAGCTATATTAAATTTAAGTGAACTAAATACTCCAATTAAAATACAATTATCAATCTGGATTAAAAAGCTATATGCTTCTTACAAAAGACACATTAAATATAAAGTTGCAGAAAGATCCAAAGAGAAGGGTGTGAAAAGAAATACCATTAAACACCAAAAGAAAGTACAGCTGGTATGGCTATATCAAAGTAGACTTTAAGACAAGTAGTGCTGCTAGAAATAGAGAAATTTCATAATAAGGCTCAATCCATTAAAAAGTTTTGAAAATTCTAAATTTTATGCATTCATACTAATAGAAAGTCTAATTACAGAGACTTCATGGCAAAATAATACCTGATAAAATTAACAAGATTCAAGATTCTTCCTTATGACGTAAAGTACTTGGGCTTTGTGGTAGATATTTTTACTACACAGAATTTTTTTTCTGCTGCCTGTCATCGCAAAAATATGTTTAAAAAAATAGAGGCTGGCATTCTTCTAAGTGCCAGATATGTAATGATACTATATATACTCTTGGTCTTATTTGTTTCACCATATTAATTATAATATCTTTGAATATGAATCCTGTTTTCTACCTGTTTGTATCTTTTACATTATGTAGCAGAGTACTTTTACGTAATAAATGCTCAAAAAATAATAGCTGATTGACTAAATAGGTGGAAGTTTGTGGTATCTTCAATAATATCTGCTGTCTTTCTCTTGCTATGGAACTTTTAAATCTCTTTTTGTTTGTTTGTTTTCGTGTTATAGATAAATAGATTATAGTGATTGGCCATTAAAATATCGAGAAATTAGAAAGGGCTCAGTTAACTTATAAATAAACAAAATTGATTTTCAAAGCTACTTTTTAAATTTCCTTTCATGTAATAGATATCCAATTCAATGTAATAATTATCATTAATTTCTATATATAAATTGTCTGCATTCACTAAATATAGAAATTATAATCAATCTTTAGAATTTTAATAACATTCTTTTTAATAGCTATTCTAAATCTTTTGTAACCTGTCTCCCTCTCAAAAGGCCTGTTCTTAGTATATGAATACAGTAAAGTCTTACCACAAAAATAAAAACAAAAAGAGAAAACAACAACAACAAAAATCTTCCTTTTCAACCCAGTATTTTCTTCATGAAATTTTCATCTACTCTGAAAAAAAAAAAAAGGTTATATTATCCCTTTTTCACGCCTTGAAGCTTTGCCAACCAGATTCTATGTCCCACAGTGTTGATGCCCAAACTCTTAAACTCATGGTATCTTTTTCATCTTTCTCCTATCTCATACTAACCAAATTATCCTGTGAAACTCTCCCCTAATTCCTGTTGCCCTAGTTCTTCATTATATGCCTATATTACTCTATCCATTATTATGTTTACTAGGAAAGCTCTTTCTCCTTTGATTGGTCCTTCCAAGTAGGCAGACTTCCAAAGTCAAAGATAGAATTCTCTTCTTTTCTCACCCGACACAGATTCTGTCTGCAACTTCATCAAGCCTGGCAGTATCATGTATTTATATTTGTGTGAATGATTCCCAAGTTTTACTTAGAGCCCTGCATATCTGTCTGCCTGCTAAACTGCCATATGAATATCTTCCTAATTAATCACCAAAGTCTATTCCTTCTACCCCTTAAAATATCTCTGGAGTCTTTATCATTTTTTTCCCCCAGCATTCCTACAATAGCTTAGAGGTCAATATCTCTCATGTAATCTGATGTAAAAGTTATTTATTTGTCTGGCCTTCAACCTTGAATCTCCAAACTAAAGTCAGTTGAACTTTATTTTCCAAGATAAGTTGTTTAATAGAAGATCCATATTGAGATATTCCTCGAAGAAAAGAATTCAAAGCCCTAAAATATTTGAGTATTTCTATATATGGGTTTTTTCATGAAGAATAATAAGGAAGGTTAGCACATGAAAGACCCTGGAAAGTAATGTCTTTAGTAATCTAGGATGTAATCATGTATTCTATAGGATATACTTTGGCAAAAAAAAAAAAAAAAGTGTTCTGTGGTTGCTAAAGTTGCTCCTCCCTGCTCCTCAGCAGCATCTACCCTCTGGCCTCTGCCATCCAAGGCTCTCACCCCACCGCACATCACAGTCCCTTTAATTCATTATCATTTCTTAAGAGAGAGCAATTTGCCACATTCTCTTTTGTGTTTTCATGGTCCCTGTCATGATCTATTCTACCTATAAATATTCAATGAATCTTTCATGCTTTTGGATTGTATTTTCTTCATAGATTAATTAAAAGAGTAATATGATTATTGAAATTTAAATTTTCTTTAATATTTAATGATCTAGATGTTTTTCATGACTTTGTCCATGATAGTGTCAGACATTTTGAAAAAGTTCTTATTTCAGTTACCAGAAAACCATAGTACAAATTTTAGGACATTAAATAGTTTCATATGGAACTGAAGAGTTAAACCTACTCCCAAAGCACCTAAAACTCTAGAAGGAAATGATTTACTTACTTTCATGAACTCATTAATTAAGTGCTCATGATTCTCTTGGCTTTTACCAAAAATAGAGATGCTTCAGTCTCTTTTTGAAGAGACCATCTTCAGTTTCTGTCTAACTGTTATTATTTGAATACGAGTGTGGCTTATTGGGATCTGCCACCTCTGGGGGACAATAAAGCACGTCGCAAAGAGAAAGTATTGGCACAATGGTTATCTCCAGCTAAAACTGCTTAAGAATCAGAAGTTGCTGTCGACTAGGTTGATGTGTGCAAGGAAGAGTTACGTGAGAAGTTTGAATTGCCTCTTCCAGCATTATTCTAGCATGCCAAGCTCTCAGTTTCATAGGGGTAGATCTGGTTTTTTATTCCGACTTTCATAATTAACTCAAGGTAGCCCAGAGCAACAGTTCCCTGATGGTAAAACTGTGAGTGTGCAGGCAAATATGGTAATATAATAAATTTTCTAAGAGAAATAATGTTTTTTGGACACTAGAGATGTTGTTGATTCTTTCTGAGCTATGACATGACACTTCCCTTCTGTTTATCTACTGAAGATAGCATTTATACACTATGGATTGAAATGCCTATTCTTTTGAAAGACTAAATCTTTTCTTACAAGAGCATCTTTAGCTATTAGATGGAAATCAAATCAGTTGGGAAAATGAGGTTAATTTCTCAGTCCTGAACATGAGAAATTAAATACTCAATCTTGCTGAATTCCTAATGGAATCTGTGAATCTAAATCTTTTTATGTCATTACCTATTTACTGCAAAGCTATAGAGAATAGGGTAGTTTAAATTCTTTAGCCATTTCTTTGAAAAACTTTCTTGTGCATTTTAAATCCATGGAGTTGCAGGAGAAGGGAAAATAATCCTCCAGTAAATTAAGTCATGATGCTCTACATGATCTGGCCAGACCAGCTGATAAGCTCTTTATAGGAATGCAGCACAGCAATCGACTGTCATAGAGATTAACATCCATTTGCTTAGCTAATGAGTGCCACATGCACAGCATATCCAAAGCTCATACATTAAAAGGTTGTATCCATTTTTATCATCACATCTGGAAGCACATCCAGTGTGGTATACAGCTGCATGACTGATTTTCATGTTTGTGGTTTGTAATCAGTCTCGTTAATTTTTAGTCATATTCCATTTATACTGGTGTACTTGGAAATATATGTTTATTGGACATCTGGAAAAGTTTCACTTTTCAGGTGTTTATAAGTGCATTTCAGCACTATTTTTCTTTCTTTTTGGCCTTGAATGGTTTTCTCTTTCTGATTTTGACATGCATAATATCTTACAGAAGCTAGCCCTTCATAATGCAATGAAAGAATGCACAGGGATTTTTTCAAATAGACATTTTGAATTATAAAGAGTCACACGACTACTTTTGGTCTTTTTCAGTGCTGTTAATACAAATAAAAAGGGAAACGCATTCATAAAATGTTAAGTGTTTAAAACTAGCCTTTGCTATATTTTGCTTTGAAATACCTGCATGTGTACTTTTAAGGATGTCTAAATGATGTGTCATGTTATGTTGAGGATCTTCTTTCACAATAAATCCTGCCCCTCAAGGATATCTATATCCAAAGTAGCTATGCCGTAATGTAGACTATAATAGCCCTCTGTGCTAAGAAGAACAGGGATAGAAATAGATACTGTATGACTAAATGCTGATTGACAGCTCCATCACAGGCATGGTACTTCTTTAGCTAAACTGCAATAAAGAGACTTCATATCATACCATTCAACAGATAATAAAATAGCATAAACAGATGTAACCTTGTGGAAAAAAATTGTCTGCTAGATTATAATGATAACAAACTGAACATTTACTTTTTAAATATCTTAGATAAAGATCACAAAAGTAAGTGCTGATTCACAAAGCCAACTTTCTTCTCAATTATCCTTTTAAATGTTGCTTTTAATAGAAAATAACTCTATATCTGGGTACTTCTTAAATATATAAAAGCAAAATATTTTCTAAGGATATAAAATTTTTTTTTAATGTAAATGCTGATTGAAATGTCTCCAAGTTACAGATTGAAGACAGCTTAAAGGCTTCTCTAAAATGAAACTTCACTTTCAAACCTATCAAAGTTTACTGCATTGGAGGGGGAAAAAACCTGAAGAATTCTTGTCATCAGGAGTTTTTTAAGAAATAAGTAGAATGCTTTCAAAAGCAAAGACCTTTACTAAGAGAATCACACATGACAATGAATGGCATCATTATTATGAGTAACATAGACTCAACTAAATGTATCCTTGGAATCATGAAGCCCTAAAGAACTCCTCATCAGTTACAAGACATTATATAAAAGTTGATGAAGTAAAAAATATAAATCCCTACTGTCGACCATTGTATATGTAACTTTATCATGTGTACAGAATATACCTTTGAAGTTATTTACTTGTAATTTATTTAATTCTATTGTTAGTATTCATAATAACTACATCTCTAGCTTTGAGACCCATAATCTATATAAATCATCTTCTGTCCAAATTTATGAGAGATTTGATGCAGAACACATGTGATTATGTCTATTTCTGATTTTGTTGCACTCTGATGGCAATACTCTTCCATGACCTTTTTGTTAATGCAGAATATTTTTTAAAAGAAGTTAACAAGTTCTAATGTTAAAATTCATCTCTGTTTTGATTCACATGAGGGAACTATATTGAGATACTCTAAGTGATAGAGCAGAAGGAAATGTAATTAATGGCATCCACACAGAATCCTTGGGACATATAGAGTTTCCGAATCTCTGAATTCAGCAGTGCCGTCAGTGTTTTGGCTGGCAGCCTATAACGCCCTTTTAACCTGACCCCAGCTTACTCAGCAAGCTTTGGCAAATGGCTGCTGAGCTGTTACTTTCTTCTTTCAAAATACACCTCCAGTTGAGAGAGGAACATGCTCTTTTACATATGGTATGGAATTTTGTTTGGTAATTCCATTTTCTGTTATGACTTTTTAAAAGAAATGTGCAGCAGTGGCAAAGAAAAAAAATCAGAAGCTTTGGGAAGGAAGGAAGGTGAACTCAGAAACTGAGCTGCAATACTTACTTTGGCTAGATACAGAGAAGTTGAGAAACAGTCTGTAGGTAAGCCAAGAAAATCTATCACATAGGACAGACAGAGACTACAGACTTCTGATCTAAAGTCCTTCCATCCAATCTATAAAGTCACCACCACTCATAGCTAAACACGAACAGCTTACGTCTACTTTCCCATACATTTATATAGCTGAAGAGTAGTATTAGAGGATTGGTGAAGAGAGGCAAGGATTATACTGTCTGCATATGTGTATAAGAGGATATTTAAGGAGAAGGGAGGAGAATATAGTAACAAAAGTGATAAACCATCTCCTAACGAGTACTGATTATAAATAAGCACAGTGACTACAAATGCCCACACTGTCTGGGAAACTTACGCTTCCAGATCTAATTGCTGAATTGAGTCAAGGAGAACGTACAAGCAATTTTCTTCCTTTTTCTTTCCTTTCCTCTTTCCTCCCTCCTTTTCTTTCCTTCCTTCTTTCCTCCCTCCTTCCATTCCAATATGTAGTGCAAGAAGTGGACAATGAAGGCTGATCTTGAGGAGGTGGAATATGAACAGAAATGTAAAAAAGTTAGGCAGTAGCCCATGTAAAGATCTTAGGAAGAACCTTCAGGAAAGAGAGAATGGCAAATACAAAGGGCCTGAAGTTGAAGTAAGTTTGGTTTCTAGTATTTAAGCAAGAAGGTCATTGTTGCTGGAGTGAGAACGAAACAGAGCATAAATGGAAATCATGATAGAAAATTAGGCAGGGGCTGGATCATACAAGGTTTCATAAGCCATGGCAATGGGTTTAACTTTTACCTGAATGTGATGAAAAAACATTAGAGATTTCTCTGTAGGGGAGAGATATGACACTGGTTTAAATTTTTAAATGACTCTAAGGATTCTAGTCCGAGCAAATGGATGAATAGTTATATCATATGCTGTGGTGAGGAAAACTAGAGAACAGGTTGTGAAGGAGGAATGGGGGAAGGTGAAAAAAGTTTTAATTTAGATTAAGTTTGTGATGTGTACTAGACAACAAAAAGGAATGTTAAGGAGATAATTGAGTATAAAGAAGTAGAGCCCAGGGGAGAAGTCTGTAGTGGTAGAAAAGATTTAGATGTCATCAGCATGTAGATGATATATTTAAGGTTATGGGACTAGAAGAGATTGTGTAGACTCAGCGTGACTGTAGATAAAGAGAACAACTAGAACTAAGCCTGGGCTGTTTAACATGAAGAAGAGGATCCTGAAAAGGAAAAGGAGAAAAATGAGGAAGGAAGGAAGGAAGGAGGAAAAGAACCAGTATGGTATCTCATAAGGTAAATGAAGAGAGAATGTCAATAATGAGGCATTGACAGCCCTATCACATTCTGTAGAGATGAAGTGTGAGGAGGAGTTAGAATAGATCATTGGATTTGGCAAATGATAGGTGTCAGTAATGTTCTTGACAAGGACAGTATGAACAAAGGCATGACTACAGAGGTTGAGGAGAGAATAAGTGAAAAAGGGGTGAAAATAAGACATTTAATTGGAGCCTCAGTTTCCTCATTAGTAAAATGCAAGGCTTGATCTAATAACTTAATGCCCTTTCATTGTAATTAAAATCAAGAGAAAAAGTTATTGGATATTAGCAATTTCTTTCCCAAACTAATTTTTCATTTTCACAGCTCAGGTAACATCATCACCTGTTAGACTGTGCCAATATTTTTAGGCTATTATTTTGAATTTGTTGCCATTAACAGGAAAGTATTTTTATTTTTTAATTTTCTTAAATTATTTTCAAAAACATAATATCTTAAGCCAGAGTCACCCCTGGGGGGGGGGAGGAAACGATGTAATAATTGACAACATTGCAAGAAACTTTAAAATATCTAATACAGCCTCAGAGGAGTTAATAAAATGCTTTTTATTTGTGACCCAGAATGGGTTATAGTTTCAACAATTAGACATTTTCAATATAGTTATCTACAAGATATTCCTATTTTTGTAATATGAACCCTCAAGGTAGTGAATTACAGAACAGAATGAAAACCTACTGTTTAGCTATCTCTTCCATATACTGTTTTAACAACTCTAGGCATTCAAACAACACTTCTGCTGCTGCTGCTGCTACTACTACTCATAATAATAATAAGTAGAGCAGGCTAAAGTGATCTATCGGATATGCTCTACATTTCAACAGAATGAAAAGTAGGTGGTCAAACAATGCTTTAGTCACACATTTACCCATGGTGCATGTGGCCCCAGATCTGTCAATATTAAAAGATTGTGTATATAAATCAGATTGAATTATGCTGCTGGGAGAGGATCGGATATTGTGATTTATGATAAGAAATATATATTTGGTCTTCATTCCAATTTCTGGCACAGAGCTAAAATATTTGGAATTTCCTAAGTGGAGAGAATAGTAAATGTGTCTATTATTTTACTGAGTTGACTTTTCGAAATATTTAAGGATGCAGGCTGGTCATAGGAAAACCAACCATGATTAGAAGGTTGAAACTTTCAGTCTCATACTCCAAACTTTAGGTAAAGAAGAGAAGCTGGAGATTGAGGCCAATAGTCAATGGCCAATAATTTAATCAATCATGACTTTGTAAGGAAAAAAACCCCAAAGTGAGGATTCTGTGACCTTCTGGGTTGGTAAACACATAGAGATTTGAGGAGAGTGGTATACCTGGAAAGGGCATGGTAGCTCTTCACCTTTCTCCAACCCTGCCTTATGCATCTCTTCCATCTGGCTATAACTGAATTATATCCTTTTACAATAAACCAGTAATTTAGTTAAGTAACATGTTTCTCTGAGTTCTGTAAGCCAGTCTAGCAAGTCAGTCAAACCCAAAGAGGAGTAGTGGGCACCCCTGATTTATAGCCAGTCAGAGGTATAGGATACAGCCTGGCATCTAAAGTCTAAGCAGGGTATCATTGGAAGTGCCGATTTGAGCTGCTTTTTCTGGAGCACAGGTGATAATCTGGGTTTAGGACTGGAAACTAGAGTATGGAGAGTGAAGGGCAGTCTTGTAGGACTAAACCCTTAATCTATGGGATCCGATTCTATATCAGGGTAGGTGGTATTAGAATTGAGTTGAATTGTTAAATTTGGAGACATCCTGATGGTGTGCAGGAATGGCTTCTTGTTGTTGGGGAAACGCCCCACCACATGTTGGAACTGGGTCCAGGAACCTAAAATAGGGCCTGATTGAAATTTAAGTTGCACATTTTATATACAATGGATTATGTACAGATTTATCAGAAAGATAAATGGACCCATTTTTCCCAAATATGTGATTTATTCCTAGCTTATAAACTATTATTTCTAAATGAACCAAGATTTATTTTCATATCAATAACAAGTAAAATATGATTTTGAATTATATTTGTCTTATATAATGTTAAAAATATTACTGTATAATATTTTGAAGTATTATACCTCATTAAAAATTGTATTTATTTTGAAAGTTTTCTAGAATATTTCTCCCTTAGAGGAAATAAATTTTTTTGCCATTTCAAGTCATAGAACATAGTTCATAAATAAAAGTTGTATGATGGAATAATTCAGAATGTATTCATGTGAAAAAGAAATCAATTGTTCTTTCTGTCAGATTGTACACATTTGAAGACTTTTCTCTTAGAACTCAAGTTTAACAAACCAGTACTTTCTAATTAGCCTGTAGGTTGGCAGTCACACCCCATAAGCTTTGTCTCTAACTCATAACATACTCTGTCTATCCCTTCCAGCCCTGCATTAAGCTCCTCCTGTTCCCTACTTAGCTTTGACTTCCTTTCTGCCCAGCTCCCAACCCATCCTTGGTGGAGCTGTCAGCTCTGGTTCTGTGACTCAGCACTGAGTTTCATACTCGAGTAAGTTGAAATCTGTTTCTAAGCCATTAACTCTGGATTTGCTTGATCAAGCCAAGAGTCACACCCTACCTAAACCCTCTGTACTTTCCCCCTAGGTCTTGATCTGTTCTTTTGCGGAGATTGCAAGTCTTCCCTCATTTAGTCACAATAAAATTCAAATAAAGGTTAAAACCTGACCCTACTTGGATTTGAAAACTTTTCCTAGTCTAGATTCACAGAGAGAAATACTTGAAGCTACAAGGACAGAATCTGATAGAACATCTTTATCTGTAGTCACGTGCAAGAATAGATTAAAGCTAAACATGGCTCAGATCAATCAAAAGTTTAGACTACCGAAAACTGCTCTTTGACGCTGGGAAACTGATGCAGCTTGCTGTTAGGTGAAAATCCATGCACTGAGAAAGCTACCATTAATTTTTTTTTAAAAAAGATACTCATCATATCTGATATAATCATAGATTATGATGGGATTATGTGATGTTCCTTCAAATATGTTGAATCAATTTTATTTGGCAGTTCAAAGGAAAAAATATTGCTAGTATATTTTATTTTTAATACTAAATAATATATATGGGGTTTTAATCCATTTATCTTCACATATGATGTGCATCATTGCACTTTTTCTTTTGCTTGCCTGTATCTTAGTGTTTCATTAGATAATGGGATTGACACAGAAACAAAGATTTGGCACATGTTTTGAGTGGACTATAACTCAGCTACTGAGATTTTCCATCTTATTTTTCCTCAACATCTTAAAAACATGAGACTGCCCTATTGTTCATAGCTCTTATACACAGTAACAGATTGCACAAGACTAAGATCTAATTATTAAAAGAAAATACTGTCCTAAGTTATAGGAAACTTTATCTCCGTTCCCTTCTGGTCTGACATCTTATAAATTTTACACATTGCTACATATCATACTTTTAGTTTTAATTAAAATAATTACTTACCATACCCAGAAAGTATACAAAGGCTTTTCAAAATACTCTGAAACATTCTTCAGCCAGAGATTGTTTCTTTTATCTTAAAAGAAAAAATCCAAACTTCTAAACTATCTGTTTGCTCCCTTGATGAGTATGTTTATACCAGCAGGATCTTTGAGTTCTCTTCACTTGCTGCTAGCCATAATGTAGCAGATTGGGTCCAGACTCTGACTTAAATGTCTTGGATAAAAAAACTCAGAAGGTGAATTTTCAGTGGGGCCTCCATATACTAAAAGCTGTTGCTTAACTGGCAGTAAATGTAGCAGCAAAATTAGACCTTGTAAGAAAATGGATTTTTAAAAATATCTTAAACAAAAATTCTGTTTCCATCACCACAAGATCTGGATGTGAAAATCAGTGGAGATAGAGCCTGAGTGATGCAGAGGGTTGCAGAGGTCCCGTGCATGGACTACTCACTAACCATTTCACTCACTCTGAGCTCCATCTATGGGACAGCACCTCAAAGGGCACCAGGGACATTTGGGGAGGAACTGAATTGTCTGGCTTCAGGACAAGGGCTGGAAGGGCAGCTTTCTCCCAGGCAGCAGTGCTGGTAAAGACCACTGTTCCTTCGCTGAATTCTCTCCTAGAGTGCAGACACAGGTATCCACCATATCTGAGTCTCCATCAACGTAGCTAACACTGTTTGCCTTGCACAAAAAGGCTGACATTTAAAATTGAAGAAGAAATAAAAAGCTTCTGAGATTAAAAACAAATAATAAGCTAAAAGAGTTTATCAAATCAATATTACAAATCAGTATTACAAAAAAAAATGTGTGAGGTATTTCTTTGAGATGAATCAGAAGAAAAGATAATACATACTATTAACAAGCACTTTCAATTTAAATAGATTAAACACTCCAGTCAAAAGATAGTGTGGTTGAATAGATAAAAATACAAGATCCTTATGTAGGCTGCCTACAAGAGACTCACTTCAGATTAAAAGACAGAGATGGAAAGTGAAGGAATGGAAAAAAGTATTTCATGAAAATGGAAACAATAAAGCGAGGGTAGCAATACTTATACCAGACAAAGTACACTTTAAAACAAAAGCTGTAACAGAAGACAGACCCAGTAATCCCACTTCGGGCTGTTTATCTGAAGAAACTCAAAACACTACTTTGAAGAGAGATGTGAATCCATGTTTATTGAGACATTATTTGTAATAGTTAAGATGTGGAAGCAACCTGGTGTCCATGAATAAATGGATAAAGAAGAGGTGGTACATGTGTGCAGTGGACTATTACTCAGCCATAAAAAGAATGAAATCTTGCTACCTAAAACAGCATGGATGGACCTAGAGGATATTGTGCTAAGTGGAGTAAGTCAGACATAGAAAGACAAATTTATAATTTCACTTACATGTGAAATCTAAAGAATGAAGTAAACAAAATAGAAACATCCTTATAGAGACAGAGACTATTTTGATAGTTTTCAGATGGGAGGGAATTTGGGGGAGTGGGTGATAAAGGGGAAGTGATTGAGAAGTACAAATTGGGGTTACAAGGTCATCATGGGGATATAGAGGATAGCATGGGGAGTATGGTCAATAATATTGTAATAACTATGTTTGGTGTCAGATGGGTACTAGATTTAGAGTGACTGTGAGTTATATAACAGTCTAATCACTTTGCTGTATACCAGAAACTAATATAATATATAATAATGTAGGTCAAGTGTAAGTGAAAAATAAAAATTATTTAAAAATTATAAAAAAAAAACCTCTTTCCAAAAAACTCATGCAAAATAAGCACTGATTAACTAAAACCACAGAAATAGCATTTTGAGTTATCTGCCATTCAGGCAACAAACAATCTGGTAGTGACTCTGGGTTTTGACAGAAACTTTTAGCTGTGATTGTGTGTGATGTCATGCAAATGAGTAAGGATCTAGTTGTGTTCGTTAGTCTGTTTACATCAGTTTATAAAGAAGAAAATCACTTCACTTTGTGATGATGATCCTCTCTGATCTTTCCTAGCACCTGCAGAGAACAGATTATGCAATGATTTCATGAAATACATGCCTTCACATACGTACACCGCACACACATACTTCACACAGCACACACACATATGTGTACTTCACACAGTGTAAACTGAGTATTCAAAGAAAGGCATAACTACCCAAAGGTATATATATAAATTATAAAACTTTTTGTTTTTGAAATCTAAGATGTCATTAATTTTGCAGTAATAGAACTCCTTCAATTTTCTCATTTGAATTTGACCTTTCAGGATTCATTCTAAATCCTACTAAGGCCACCATCCAAATGATGGAAATGATAGATGCTAATAACGCGTGACATTATTTTTTAGTCCAGGGGAAAAAGAACCTAATAAGAAAGAAGAAGATATTTGTATTGGTAGATAATTTTGTGATTATCCATCAAATAGATGGATCTTATCAAACATCTACTAATAATTCTCTCCTTTATTATGTATAGAAAACCTGCACTTCATCAAATTACTTTTACCAGTGTTCTATACATGCAGTAAACGATTTCAGAAATTAACTCAGTGGAGCTCTTTGTTAAAATTCGTCATTTATCTATTAAAATTCTTCAGCTTTTGTCAGACAATGTACTTAGCTCTGTAATAAGAGTCCCTGAAGATATGTGTGTGATTTGTCAAAAGAGAGACAAAAAGTGTATTAAACTCTAAAATGTCAGCAATCAGGAGATTTAACAGACTTTAGTAAATTTACATAGAATGAATAGAAATCTTTGATATTAATAAACTTAGCTCGGGGGAGTACAATAGATGGGGCAAAGAATGATAATTTGACTACAATTCAACATCACTTCCAACATTAAAAATTATTACAGATAAATGTGTGATAGAGTCTAGATAACATAAATGCAATTGTTTATTTCTACCCCAGAGTTTCAGAATGAGAACATTTTTTCTGAAGTAAAACATTAAAGTATATAATTTTTCACGTAGTTTATTTTTTCCAACACAAGGACTAAAGTTAAATGAGACAAGGCATAGTACATATTATGAGATTGCCTGGCAGGGAGTAAATGGAAAGCAAAAAAGTTGACTTTAATGAATCCAAAAAATATGTTGCATTAGTGCACTTGGACTGTCTTAATAAATACCACAGGCTGGGTATCTTAAACAACAGAAATATATTTCCTCAGTTCTGGAGGCTGAAAGTCCTAGATCAAGGTTTAATATCTTCTGAGTCCTGTCTCTGTCTTTCAAATGGCAGTCTTCTCAGTGTGTCCTCTTATAATTTTTCCTTTGTGTATGTGTATCCCTGGTATTCCTTTGTGTGTCCAAATTTTTCTTGTAAGGACACCAGTCAGATTGGATTAGGGCCTATTTTAATAGGTTCATTTTAATTTAATTGCCTCTTTAGAGGCCCTATCTCCAAATACAGTTACATTCTGAGGTAGTAGGGCTTCATCATATCAATTTTTGGGAGTGAGACATTCAACTCATACATGTTCTGGAGTTAGGATGTTTATGGCTTTCAGGTGCCAAGATCTTGACAGTGCTCTGCAGCAATCAGAGATGGGACTCTCCTCCTCAGGCATTGAAAGGACCAAGAGAAGTTCTGTTCACGGATAGCAATGAACGGGAAGTTTATCTGAAAAAGGCTTTAAAGCCTATAAATGCTTTGATCACATCTCTTCCTTTCCCTGCTAGAGGAGAATATTACAGGGTCTGAGAGGAATTAGAAATTATGGTTACCCTTTTATAGCTTTAATTCCAGTTTTCTGTTTCCCATGGACTACAAAGAGACTCTGAGTATGAAATTCTCCACATTCTTCAGCTCTTATTTTCAGTTCCTTCTTGCCATGATGTTTTGTCTTTCCCCAGCCAGAGTGCCAACCAGTTTATTGCTGTGGAACAGTGAGCATGTTTGTATATGTGTAGGAGTAGGGCAGGGTCATGCAGAATTCAGTATATGAAGAAAAGAAAGATCTCCTTTTCCTTTTTATCTCTCAATTGCTTCCCTGAACTGGTCACATGTGAAAATATATTAGTTAATAAACACAAATTGGTAACATATTTTCCCTTAGAACTGAATTTCTGACTGCAGAACATTATGGAACAGGAAAAAATAAATGAATAATGTTGGCAAAACTTACTTTGGCATTTGACATTTTATATCGGCACAATTATTTTATGTTTTATATTGGACAACTCCATTATGAATGCTTCCTCTCTTGTAAAATTAATGTATTTGTAAGTGGATGAACAATAGTTAAAACAACAGCAGCAAACACACAGTTTGCTGTGTGCCAGGCACTGTACTAAACATTTTACAAATACTAGCCCTTTTGTTCTGACATCAGCCCTGGTCAGCAGATCATAGTTATCTGTCCATTTTATAAATGAGGAAACTGAGCCACAGGAAGGTTAATTGATTACACAGGGACATAAGAAGGGGCAGAGTCAAGAACCGCACCCAGACAGTCTGACTCCAAGGCCAAGGTTTTCAGCCATTACTTTATGCATCTGTAATAAAAAGACATATTTCATTGGCCAGAATTCATGGCAAATGGTAATTCTAAAACAGGTCTGCTATAACAGGTCTGCTGTAACATTAAGGGAAAAGAGACAATTGTTTTCAGAAAGGAAAACATTTTAACTGAAAAACTAGGACCATATGGTAAGGAAATGCACGCCTTTGTACTAAAGCCTCCCCCTCTGGTGCTGTTTACTAATGTCCTGTTTGGATGTTTGCCGAAAACTGCATATTCTATTTGCCCTCATACATTGTGGCTCTTTATAAAACAACCAGAATATAAATTATCTCTGCTTAGATATTTTATGTCAAAAAAATTATAAGGCTAATTTCCGTAATAAATTCAAAAGATTTTTTTAAATGAAATTTCTGTGTTTCCCGTGATTGTGCAAGTCACCAAAGCATTTTCCTGTGTGTCTTTAATAATGTTCACTGTCTGAATGTTCAGGTTATTGCTTCATTAACCAATATTTCTGATATAAAAATACGTAAGGCACGAAGATTGACCTATTCTTTCCTCAGAGAAGCTATATTGATGAATGAAACTCTAGCCAGTAATTAAATACAGGATATTGACATATCATTTGAATCTTTACTGCATTGAAGGTATGTATAAAAATATTCCAGAAGTTTCACTAGCCAGTTTGAGCAAAGTCTGTTAGGGCTGTATGCATTCCTCTACATTTCCCAGCTTTCTTTACCGTTCGATTGGAACCATGTGACAAGTTTTAGGCTGCAGACTGTTAGCAGAAATGTCATTTCTGGTTCCAGATATTTAAGAACAGGTGTGCTTCCTCTGTTCTTCTTTGCCTCTTCTGCAATGACCTTAGAGTCTTTATGTTCAATATGGGCCATTGCAAAATGACAGAGCCTTCTGTGTACTCTTGTTATCCCATATTGGACATGTAAGATTTGATGTGTTAAGCCACTGAGATTTGGGCATTGGTTTTTCACCACAATATAACTTAGTCATGTCTAATGAAAATGCAGATGTCTTCACTTGGACAAATGTGAAAAGTAGTGGTGGCATTTACTATACCCTTGGATAGACTACGTGAACTTTCTGTATATATTTTCCACATCAAAACTCACATCCCTTAAAGATCCAAAATATGTCTTTTAATTTATTCTAAATTTCCACTTCAACTCGAATAGCTGACATCTTGGGATAGATATTATAAAATATGTAGATAATTACAGGTACAAAAAAAGAGAAAATCAAGAGAAAAAATACTTGAAACAAGAAAAATTTTAAGCCAAGCTCATCTGGTATTAAAATCCTGTGACTAGCAAAATTTCCTCACCTAATTTCACTGTCATCCTGTGGCCAACTATTGTGCTAAAGAATTCATTTTAGTGGCTACTATGCCACAACACTCAGATCCCCTTTTAGGACAAAGGTACTCATTCCTCCAACCACTAGGTTGTTACCTACTGAGAGCACACAGCTGAGTCTTTCTCTGGGAACTGCATCTGACCAAAGAGCACTGCCTGCCCAATGTATGCCGCCTCCCCAGTAGCCCATTTCTGATGTCTTGTGAACATGGCGTTCTTTGTACCCAACAGAATGTCTATGTATATGACAGAATTTGAATTGAAAGGTCTTTGTACCCACCACATTCACACACAGTGGTGGCTGGAGGAGTAAACACTTTGATCCTAAAACCCAATGAAATGATCCAGGTAGTATTCCACAGCAGCCACAGAATGAATGTGAAATCAGGCAAAGAGGACATTTCACCAGCCACAAGTAGTTAAAGCCAGGTGAGTTCGCTTCAAATTTTTCTTGTTTCAAGTTGTTTTTCTCTGTTAAAAGATAAACTGAGGCACATTAAGAGTTTATTTGAGCAAAAATCAATTTGAGCAGATAGAAAGGAGCTCTGAGGAGCAATAGAAAATGAAAGCCTTTCATGGACAATTACAGTTGGCGAATAAGGAAGTTATACTAGGCAAAAATGTAGGTTGGTTATTACAAAGTTACTTTCCTTTATGGAATAGCAGGGGTCTAACAGGCAGATGACATAAACAGATTTGAGCTAGTGATTCCTGACTGACTGATTTAAGATTCCATTTCTGGGAGAGCTGAAATTGAACCAAGTTGGTTTAGTGATGTGAAGCTTAGCAGAAGAGACTCCATTTGGGGCCTTTTGTCTTATTCTTAATGCCTCTATTAACACATGGCACAGTTGCCAAAACTAAGAAGTGAACATTGGTATATAACTACTAACTAACCTCTGGACTTTATTCAGATTTCACCTATTTTTCCATTAATTTCCTCTTTCTGCTCTAGAATCAAATCCAGGATAGAGTTGAGATAGCAGTCATTTTTAACTGATGAACTTAAAACTCCTCAATGTATGAATATATCCAGATAACTTACAAGTGATTAACAAGTATAGGAAGTATTTTTTAAATTTACATAAAAAATAGCATACCATTTGATACTAACTAGCTGTGTACTTTATGTATATTCCTTCACTTCTCTGGGCCTCCATCAGCATAGCTATAAATAAGATGGGGCTAAAATTGATATCTTGGCTCTTTTCCATTTCATACATTCTATTCGATATTATTAAAGATGGCATGAAATTTTGCAAAGCACTGTGAAGAAATATTTCATGTTAGAAAATTACAATTGGAACAGAAATTTCTAATTAATTTAAATAAAGTGGGCATACCTCCATAACCTTGATTTTTTATAATTTTTTATTGTTAATTTGAATTTTTTAAAACATTACCAGATCCCTTGAACAACCAGTGAAATCAAAGATTGAGATACAACAAGAATAAAGTGCATCTATGAAGTGATGAAAATATATTTGAAGCAATTTGAGGAAATTTTAATGAAGAAAGAGATGTCTCTTAAAGGTCCATAACTCATTAGTTAAGTATACTTATATTTGGTCAGCAAAGAACTGCACTGTATTGGTAGAGCCGGTGATTAGAAAGCCTCAGAAGATGCTACTTTCTTATCAACACTTAATTATTTTTTTGTAAATATGAAGCTAGTTCAACAGGTCAAAATGAGAATAATTATTCTGAAGAACATTAATTTATTGAAAATAAATCATGCTAATCTCTCATTATGTTATTGCAAAAGAAGAAAGAAAATCCATAAAGTACAGTAATGCTTTAATTCAAATCCTTTACATTATGTCATTTAATAAAAGTTCATGCTAATTTGTTAATAAACATTAAGTTAAATATGAACACTCAGTGGTATTACAAATCTTGTTTGCAAAAGAAAGGCTGTAATATAAAAAGTGATTATTTAACTATATTCTAAAGTTATCAATGAGTCAGTTCATTTAGAAAAATAATATAGTGAGTTTAGTGATTAATCAAACTACAATAGTGTTCAGAGTTTAATTTTTAGCAATAGCATGTTTTGGTTTCCTAATTTTTTTAAAAAAAATTTTAAATATCATCTTGCATAATGAAAACATTATAGAAATTTATACTTTATTCATATACCTGTATGTACAAGTCATTAATTTTTAAGGAAATGAATCATTTGGATACAGCTCTGCTCAAAGCTTTCTGTTATTTGTAAATGGGTACAGTATCCATGAATGTGACAGAATTTGACTTATTTAAAAGAATGATAGTACTTGTCTATACTAGTTAACCAACTCACAACAAAATGTGGTGAATTCTTTTAGGTGCCAGAAGTTCTGAGGAGTGAGTGAGTGTGTGTGCGCACATGTGTTGGGGAGAGAGGCTGTGAGGTGGTTGGGAGCTCTGCAGCCTTTTTGATGTAGGCATGGCTCCTTTTTAGCTCTGGTTATTTTCAGCTTGGACCAGAAATGTGGTTTTAAGTTATGGCTATGTTTATTCCTGGTAAATGGTTCTTTTTCTCCTGGAGGAAACTGCAGGCCATTGAAAAGAAATAAGGGTTTCAGCCACTGCTCTGACTTGGTCAGATTTTGTAATTCAATTATTTTGATCAAACTTAATGAGAGGGACCTCTCTTATAGACTAAAGGTCTCTGTGATTTGACTGGCTCAAGTCAATTACCTAAGCATCACAGAAACAATAGTTGGATACTTCAGAACAGTAGGTGACATTCAAATCTTTCATATTTGGCTTTGTAATTCATGATATTAACTTTTCAGCACATTTGCTTTCCTAATTGTGTTTTGCTTGGATTCCTATTTAAAAGAGTTTGCCTTCCTGAGCACACACCAGCTGGGTTGTGGGAGGAAAGGGCCTCAGAGCTAACCAAGCACTGGAGCAATACCACTCTAAGATTCAAAATTAGTCATGAATAATTCACAAAGCAGATAATCCACCCATGGATAAACAAAAGGTACTGGAATCATCCCAGGATTATTGTATCCCCTCTTCTAATTCTTAGGCTACTAAATTTTTCTTTACTTTTTTTATACTTGCTAACAGATATGCTAAGATACTTTATTTAAGGATTTTGACTCTTTAAAAACAAAAAAATATATTTTGCTTATTCTTGGTTATGTTTTCTTTTTTATTTGAGATCTCTCATATGTGTGTGTAAATAGCTAATAAAGCATGAGGTAATATGTTTTTAGGATCTAATAATTTGTGTATATTGGATTTTCATCTGGTTGTCATTCAACTAGGAAACAATTGTTTTGCCCCTCTGTACTTCATTTACTTTCTTCAAATTTTAGATTAAAATAGAAAAGCTTTAAAAGGCATGGTGAGAGTTAATAAGATAGTGTAAGTGTCTGACATCAGTAAACAAAAGTATAAATGCTTTGACTTTATTCTTTTATTTGCATATTTCTATTGCCGCATATCAGCCTCATTTAGGATGCCAGAATAATTATAATTATTATTTTATATTTACTGAACAACAGCAGTATTCTTGGTAAATCACAACACATTGAGAAAAATATACTTCCTCTCCTAGAGGGAATGTAGAGGTAGTGTACAGGAACAACAGAGAAATCTCAGAAGCACAAATACTATGAGTTATTCCATCAAAAAAAAAAAGTGATGACTGCTTATTCTTCCTTTTAAAAGTATTTTCTTATTCTAGTAAGTGAAAAAATATAATACGTAAATGTTCATATGTCATAGATTTGAAGTCTGCAAAACACATCCCTCTTTTGTGGACAATTTTAAGGGAGCTTGAAATTAAAATTATAGTCCACTGGCAGAACTTGTTTAGTTCTGTGTCCAACCTAGTTTTCATTCTGGGTATATATACACATTTGAATAAATAATTTTTCCTTTGAAACACCACTCAACTTCCTCCCACACTAATTCTTTTCAATATTGAAAGTCACCTTAAATATTTTATTTAAGGGAGCATGAAATATAACCTGAATATATAAATATAACCTGAAATATATCATGAAATTTAACACACATGTAATCACTTTTCTTAGCATATTCCACCATGAGAGCAGATACTCTCTTAGTTATGTGGTAATCATATCATCCAAAACCATCAACTTGATTGTTGATTATACTCTCATTCTTTAAAATATTTCTTCTTGATTTGTGACATCATATCCTCTCGATTTTCATCCTTCTTGCTACTCCTTTATCTCTTTATCTGACCTCTTATCTTAATCCAGTACTGATGTTATCTAAGTCTCAGTCTTGCAGATCTTGTGCTTTCTTTACCCTTTTGGCCTTTGGAGATCTTGCTCCCTCACTTTCCCAGGGATGTCATTACAGAGGGAATTTATGCTAACCAATAGATAATCACTAACTTTGGCTCAACAGAGCACCATACTTCTATGAAAAATGGAATCACCAAAAGATGGCTTATCATATAGATCATCATATATGGATGTTGAGTACAACAAAAATGTTTGAACTTGTAAAGAGTGTGTATTTCCATTTTCTATCTACCACACAGTCAAGTATTATAAAATCGGAATATCTTTCATATTTTTATATGTAAGAGGTTCTAGTCCTCAGAACTGTGAAAAATATTTTACAGAATGTTTCTTCAAACATGAATACTAGTTCATTGTTGAATAGGATTTTATAATTATTGTTGAAAGATTTCTAGTTTTATGATTCCATGAAATGATAAAGTAATTAGAATCTAGTAACTATTGTGCCCTCAGAAAATACAAAGTTATTTCCCCCAAATTAAAATTGATTTAAATGATGTGATGGGAATAATTTCTAGTGTCCTTTGATTTTCTTTATGTCCTTTTTAACAGCTTTGTTGTGGTATAATTATTAAACAAAACTATGTATTTAATGCATATAATTTGAGGAGTTTGAAAGCTGTTTCTTTTTTTAAATGAGCATATTTGTACATTAAATTACTACAGATTGTTTAATACATTCACACTGAGTATTACTTCAGACTTCACTCATTATTTGATGATGTATATACTGTTGACTGCAGGCTATTTATAGTTTATAGATTCCTGGACATTTAGATGAGATTTAAAAAAAAAATGTGTTCTAAATTAATAAAAGATTTTCCCACTATAACTTTTATGGTTTAATAATGTTTCAATTCTCAATAATGAATGTAGCAAACTTATAACTATGAAAGAAGGTAATTTGTACACAGTATCATTGTATATCTATGAAATTTGAGAAATAAGCCAAGGTAGTAGAATTATGAAAGTTTAGTAAAATTAATGGACATATGACAAATATACAATAGTAAGAACTTTCTGTGGAAGCATCTTTACTAAGTTAGAGAATATAGTGAGAGAAAAAAAAATTACTTTAAACAGGAACAAAATATCTAATCTAAGAAAAATCTTGACAAAACCTTAAGAAAAAAATTATTTAAAAAATCTTAACAATAGATCCTCAAATCTAGCCGAAGAAAATCAGCACAATTTGAGACATTTGGATTTTAATATATGGAAAAGGATGGCATGGTCATCGACAGAAATATTATAATTATAATCATGTTTAATATTTCCAAATAAACTTACAGGTACCTTTATATGTTGATGAAAACTCCAATATATCTAGTGGGGTTCTTAAAAAGTAAATAGGATATTGCTATTCCTTGCCTAACTCTTCCAGTGGCTTACCAGTAGAGTTAAAATAAAATCTAAAGTTCCTAACATGGCCTCTAAAGCAATATAGGTACTGCTCCTGTCTTGTTTCATCTTCTACTAGCCCTCTCACTACTTATGCACTGGGTTCACTGTTTTTCAGCCACACCACCTTCTTTCATTCCTCAGAAAATGCCAAACTCCATCTTCCCTCAGTGTCTTCAGGTATATTCTTCTTTCTGCCTGAAACACTCATCCCTTTTCTTTTTTCTTAACCAACTCCTTTTCAAACTTAGATGTCACTGAGAAAGGCTTTCCCTGAACCCAACATGAATCAGTTTCCTCCTACCATGCCCCTTCCTCATTCTTTTCAGTCATAACACTTATTCTAATTTGGAAGGGAAACAACTTTAGAAAAGTCATTAGACAGTCTAAGACCAGGCTACCTTGAACAAGCCTGATCCCAACTGATCTCAGAAGCTAAGCAAGGTTGGGCCATTGGACCTGGTTAGTACTTGGATGGGAGACCACCTACGAAGACCAGGTGCTGTAGGCATAAAAAATTAAAAAATAAAAAAAATAAAATAAAAAATAAAAAAGGAAGTCATTAGAGATGTTTAAAGAACAAAGAATCCAAATAGTTGAGTAAACAGTATAATAGACTCTTCCATGTTAAGTAGTTTACATGCTTTCTTGGATTTCTTGAACTGTTTACTTTGAGAATATGGCAGCTTTAGTATATGAGAATATACAATATAAAAACATTGTTTTTTTTTTCAGTTTTCACTATTGAAATGAGTGCATACAAAAGAAGATTTCAGGAATTATATTTCAGAGATAATCAAATAAATGAAGCAGAAGAAGTATTGAGAAAATCTGGAATCAGAGTATCTTTCTCTTTACTTGAGGTAAAGTAAGATGGTGCACTTAAATGCTTTTTAGTACTAGATTATTTTTACGCCTTGAAGTACAAGGTTTCCTGTAGCATAAATAACTCTTGGTAATATTAAGATGGAATTGCAAAGTACATCGTAGATCCTCAGGGTAAATTCCACTGGCAATATGCAGTTTCCATATAACTCAAAACCAAGGGGTTATACCAATAACTCAATGAAGAATCAGTGTAATATTTAAATAGGAATATCAGTCTGTACTGAAGGGTTAAATGTATCCAAAAGCATGAGATTCTAATGTAATCTTCCTTTTCTTCTTAAAAAAGAAAAGAAAAAAGAAAAGCAAGAAATGGTTAACTCAAACAGGCCTGCAAGGTCCATCATAGTTCTTCTCATTTCTTCTCCCACTCTTATCTTCCTATCATATTTGGAGTTGGAAACATCTTGTTACTGCTATAGTCTAAGAGGTTTCTCTTCTTCAAAGTCAACTCTAAAAATTCATTCCACATTCATTTAAAATATAGTTTAAGCACCTTTACTGGCTCTAGGAATATGTTGAGCAGAACATATTATTGTCCCTGTTTTAATTTGCTTACATTCTGATGAGAGAGTCAGAAAATTTAAGTAACAAAATAAAATTAAAGAGAACATTGTCATAAGTGTTGCTGAAGAAACAGAAGGATCAGAAGGAGAATATGTGTTAAGCTTACAGAGCTCCTTAAGGTTGGGGCCAAAGGTCAGGTGTGTTAGTTATTAACGTATTGCTTCTGAGCTCTGAATAAATCTTTGGGAAGATGTTCTGGGCCTAACGACAGAAGTTCTTTAAGCATTTGTCCTTTAAAGTGAACATAATATTAAGCTTTCTCAGTGAAGGATGCTTGGGAATACTGCAGAAAGAAGCTGCTTCCTCTGATTTCCATGAAGTGGGAGGAGACAGAGGAAAGGTAGTGAGAGTATGAGAGCATCCCCTAAAGCTTGCCCCAATTACAGGCCCAGAAAAATCTGTCTGTGACCTTGAAGCTTTGGCTGGCGAAAACCTTTCCTCAGCTCCCTGGAACAGAGTCTCTGTGAGACTGAACATCATAATGGTCTCTTTCCCTGTTAATTTTCATACACCAGTGTCACACACTTTGAAGTAATTTGTTCTGCAAACCTATCCCAAACTCTAATGGCCCTTAGGCTCAGAAGGCTGCCTATCACTCCTGGCTGCCAAGCTCCTATTTTATGGTCAGCCACCCATTGCTGATCATCCTCTCCCTCCTTGTATATTCCAAGGGAGTTGCCTTTTTTTCACCTAGCAAATCCACACCATCTCTGGCCTAGTTACATCAGCGAACTTCTCCACTGTCTGGTGGCCCATCACACCTCCTCCAATGAGGTATGAACCACTTCCGAGTGTTTCCTTCTGTGAACACTCTTCTGCCCTGGGAGACCATGTAGAATTTCCTTTTATGTCTCTTAGAGTTATTCTTTTATCAGTTAATCTCTTTGTATTAAACTTCCCCTATTTAACCTAGTGTGTGTTTTCTATCATAATTGGACCCAGATTACTATAAGGTGTCCCCTCTGAAAGTGAAGAATTAGAAGCAGCGCACCATGTGGAGGCTGGCAGAGAAGGTTTTGGGGGGATACTAACATAGGAATACTTAGGCAGAGAAGATCTGTTATATGGGAAATAGCAGAGGTCAATGTGTCTGAAAGATATCGAGCGGTTAGGAAATTGAAATAAGTGATATTGGAGAGAGGAAATGCCAAAGAAAGAAGTTTAGTTGTAATTCTAAGTGCAGTCGAAATTTTTTTAAATGGAATGTTGTGATAAAATTTTAACTGTAATATGATTTGCCTGTCTGCTCTATGGAAGTGGACTACTTCGAGTGTATGTGGTCGATGAGGAAAGTAAAAAATCCCTTACTGGAGTCAAGTTACTTGAGTGAATGTCTGAACAATGCTGCTTCAACTCATGACCAATCAAATCTCTAGTCCTTCTAGGAACTTCCTTTTTTAGATTTAAATAGAACAACTCCACATAAGATCTTAGTGTTTCTGATTTCAGTAAGACCTAAGACCATATAAAAATTTTGATTTTGTTAAATCTGAGACTCTGAATACCAGGGCTTGCTCTTCTTACAGCAGAATCATATACCTTCCTTGGCTTATTCCACATCAGCCACTCAGCACCCTGGAATGACACATTCTTTTACATATAACTATGTGTAAGGATTGCACTAGGCAAACTATGCTTTAGGATCCCCATAAACCTATTTCCTAGGCCATTCTATTCCATCCAAAAATCCTCATTCTTCTCCCATCTGATTTAGAGCATGTACATTCTTCATTCTGTACACAAAGAACGCCTTTAAAAAGCTGAATTTTTAAGTAATCTTTAAAAATGGAACCTCATGATTTTGTAATCTACCTCTTTCATGAAAACACTTTGAAGTTATACTAAATAGACCTCTTCATCATTACCTTACCTCTCACCATATTCTTTCATAGGTATGAATTCTTTCGTAACTGTTATCTCATTTGATAGCAGAATGTTGGAGATTGGAATCAGGTCAGTGCTTGATGAACTAATTTAAACTTCTCAATAAAGGAAACTGCAGCCCAAGGTAAAATATTTTTCAAGGTCACATGGCTAGTAACTTAGATTCACATCAAGAACCTTTGTCTCCCAATAAGCTTTAAAGTCCACCTTCTCCTATGCTGACTTTTCCTTAAAGGCTTATATTAAAGTGAAGGCTATGCCTACCTCTCATGTTTTGTAGATCTTCTAACATAATGCTGATCTTTATTAGTCCTCAGTGTTCTTTCCAAATAGGGAAAAGCAGAAAAAGTCAATTAAAATCAGCCTCTTTTCTGCTCTCAAAAAAAATTATATGCCCATTCATATGCAAATGAAAAGTTCAGAGAAGGTGGATCTAAAAACTGGAGAGTATGGAACATGGAGACTTCTTTGCCCCAAACTCCCTGGAAAGAGCATCACATCTGCTTAATGTGTATAGGAATCCCTGGCAATCTTGCTAAAATGCAAACACTAATACAGTGTTCTAAGATGGGGCCTGAGATTCTGCACTTCTAACAATGATGCCAGGGTTCTGCAGACCATACTTAAGGGTAGATTGATATAGACCTGAGACCCTTAAAACCAGTGCCTAAGGGTGCCTTCTGCTGGCAGCAGCTGTTCAAGCAGCATATAGGCAGATGAAGCTCACTGTTGACAGTCTGAAAGAAACAAGATTTAAGGATTAGAGTTAAAAAGACTTCTCTCATGTTAATTTTAGATGCCAATTTTTCTAGGCCATGATATCCCAATTTTTGGTCAAACACCAATCCAAATATTGTTGTGAAGATCTCTTTTAGATATGATTAAGGTTTAAATGAATAGACTTTGAATAAATGGATTATTGTCCATAATGTGGTCGGCCTTATCTAACCAGGTGAGAGCCTTAAGAGGAAAGACTAAAGGCCTCTGAAAAGGAAGAAGCTATGTCTCCAGACTGCCTTCCAACTCAAGCCTGCAACATCAACCCTTGCTGGAATTTCTAGCCTGCTGGCCTGCCCTGCAGACTTTAGACTATCCAACTACCACAATTGCATAAGTCAATCCCTTAAAATAAATCTCCCTGACTAATATATCCCAACAGTTAGAGAATAACAATTTCTGACCATAAACCTTTTATCTTACTAAATACTGAAAATATGAAAAGGAACACAGGAAATACTAAAAATATTGATTATTCATTCATTTATCAAATATATTTGAGCACCTGTTCTGTGCCAAGCTTTCTTTCAGGCTCTGGGAATATAGAAAGAAAGGAAGACAAACTCCCCGCCCTTATGCAGCATATGTTCTAGTGAGGGAAACAGACGATAAATAAGTGTAGAAATAATATTAAGATAGTGAGTGGTACCATGAAGAAACATAAAGTAGGGAAAGATGAAAGTAGAGAGTAAGGGGCTCTCTGAGGAAGTAGTATTTTAGCAGACACTCTGTGATAATTTGTTTATCTGACCAATGACATCTTTAAGTTTTCACCATGATTTTCCAGATACTTGGAATAAAAATATAATATCTGACTTTAAGAAACTTACCCACAGAAGATGAAACTCGCACATGTACCCCTTAAAAGTAGGTGCTTTTATAAAAATTATACCAGATAGGTCAGACGAAACTGGAAAATAGCAAGAGGATTAACAAAAGTTGTATTGGAGAAATCCTTTACGCCAGATGAGCACTGAAAGAAATATATATTGTGTGTTGGGATTTAAACCTTAAAATAAGTTGTTTTCTGAACATACTAAATTACCTAATTTATTTTGCCTTCGGCAGTATTTCTTTGAAGATCTCATTTCAGCTCTCGTATAACAAATGCTATCTAGCTATTGATCCTTCCAACTTTCAAGTCTCAACATTTGTTCTTCTGTTGTTTCTTTATGACTGGTAGCTATTAGGGCTGTCATTACACAGTTCTACTCTGATACCCATATAAAGTGCAATACATAAAAGAAGACATTGTTTAAGAGGTTAGAGTTGATGCTGGCTGGCAAAATTGCAATCTCTACTTACCTCAACCTACTAATTAAGTCTGTGTGATGAGTTTTGCACATTCTTTGTTTTTGTTTGTAAGACTGGAATTTACTTTGTATGTTAAATAAATAACAAAAAGTCAAGAATAAAAAATATAAAGGTAGGTGCTACTAATATAGCTATTCAGAACAATATAATAAGAATATAAACCTTGAATATAAGCTTCAGGTGGATTTTAAAATTTGAAAGTAAATGTGCTTTGTGCATAATGTAGAGTTTAATGAGAACCTGGTTTGGGAGAGGTGAAAGAGAAGTAATTTTTGTCAAGTTTTTATAAGTTCTCTCATTTAATCCTCCCCATGTCATTGAAATGCTGGAATCTGGTTCTGTCTCGACCCTGTGCAGCTATAAATCCTATGTTCTTTCTCTATACCTTATTGATTTTTCTAATTTGTGCGAGAACCATAACTGTTTTTCTGTGTCCACTCTAGTTTCCCACCAATCAAGACAGAATGACCTTTAGAAAATGCATATCTCATCATATGACCTCCTGTGCTCTGGATTTAAAACCTGCCTCTGGCTTTCCATTGTCTCAAGATTAAAGGGAAAAATCTGTAACAATATCCATGAGGCAAATTTATTCTCCAGTCACATCTTATTCCCGCCCACATCTTTCTACTTCAACCATGTGTTGGTTATATTTCATGATCCCTCCCACCAAAGCAACTTGGCACATGCCAGGTTGTTTGCCTGAAACATTCTTGTTTTCTCTGAATCTAATTAACATCCTTCAGATCCTAATTCAGATATTACCTCATCAGGACAGATAGATGAGGAATATGGAGAGGACAATTATTGGAGGGAAGGCCAATCATGATCTAGGGAAAAATAAGTCACCACTGTTCAATAAAAGTTGAAAATCTCTAATCCCTATTTCAGTCCCCTTTGCAGTCACTTCCTCCTTTGTATACCTCTTAAATATTGGTGTTCTCCAGAATTCTGTCCTCAGTCATCTTTTCTTTTCCATTCATGTGCTATTCATGAGTAATCCTATCTTTCAAGGAAATTTTAACTGTTATCTGTCCACTGATATATCCCATTCAGTGTTCATTCAATAAAGAGTTACTAAAATCCTTGCAGGTTTCAAGTCCTATATTCAGAGCTAGAGATGAAAAAAATTACTTATATGGGCTCTGCTTTCAAAAAATGCTTTTGACTGAGGAAAACAGATAAATTAATAAAATTTATGGTATATGTGGTAAGCACAATGATGAAGATAAGATATGCACAAGTTTTTTTGTGGGGAATCTAGCCCTAAATAGAGACAAGGTGCTGAATCTCAGAGAATGAAAGATGAGTTCTCTGAATTTGGTGACAAGGGACATTGGGGTATGTGTATGAGAGAGAGAGAGCTTTCAGGGAGAGGGAGCACAAAAGAAAAGATCTTAGGGAAAGAATCAGGTGCATCAGCATTGCTAGAGGTGCAAGCCTGGGAAAAAATGATTTAGGAGACTGATGTGGAAAGTTAAGCATTAGAGCATGGGCAGCCCTAAAACCCTTGTGAATAACATTGGGCTTCATTCCATAGAAAAATTGAAGCAGAACAATTTCATAATCAGATTGTATTATACAAATGAAAGATTCTCAACAGTGTTGAGAATAATGAATGAAAATGGCTAGAGAGAAGACACGGAGATTGTTGAATTAAAGGAGTAGTACTAAAATGGAGAAGCTGACATAGATTTATGAAGCACTGTATTTTATCTAATGTAAGGCCATGGACCAGATCATAGGACATAACATTTTCTTCTGTATCACTAAGAGGGTATAAAAACTCTGCTAATCAAACTATAACAATACATTAATTGTGGCTTGTTGTGATGTATCCTGACATTAGAGATATTCAGATGTAAAATCTTCATCTGTATTTGATGAAATGCAAAACTTAGAGGTTTCCAGTGTGTAGAGAAAAAGAGAATGAAAGTAGTCAGGAATTAGGCTTCTAGTTTATGTTGTAGAATAGGAATTGATCCAGGTAAATTAAAAAGAAAATACAGAATGTGACCTCATTTAGGATAAAAGTAATGGTAGTTTTCATTTTTGGCTTATTGAGTTTGATGCTCCTCTGGGATATTTGCAGCTGAGAAATATAGTCCAAAGAACAGATGAAAGTCTGGGCTAGAGGTGGAGATTTGAAAATCATCCAAATTTATGTTGTGTATGCTTGGAATTATAATTGGGGATGAAATCTAACAGATGCAATGTGATGCTTAATAGCAGTTACTAAGTGAAAGAAAGAAAAAGAGGAATAAGAAGAACCAAATGAGTCTACAACAAGAAGATAAGGGAATAGCAACGTTTTAGAAAGAATGTGATCATTAATATTCACTGAAAAAATAATCTGGTAAGGTGAAGACTAAACTGTTCATTGGGTTTGATCACTAGTGACTTCAGCCAGAATACACTCTACAGAGTGATGGGGACAGAAGCTAGGTTGCAAGGGGTTGGAGGATGAATGTGGGATGAGGTAATAGACATCTGAGATGAAACCAATTGTTCAGTGATGTGCATGAGAGAGAAAGAGAAAATAGAATTTGCCAGAAGATATATGATGAAAGAAAATCATTCCAGTGTAAGAGAATTGGAAAAGTTTTTAGATTTAAAGAAAGGAACAACTAAAGAAGAAAATGCTAATAGAGTAGGAAAAAACAATCAGATTTTCAGGGAATTGAAGGATGGTTGAGACGAATTATTCCTGATAACTAATTTCCTCGCTAAAATAGGAGTAAAGTCTTTTGCTGAATGATTTTGATATGAGGAAAGGTTTCTGATTATCACTAATTAAAAGCATTTTCTAACTTAATAGAAAACTGTTCCTATGTTTTTATATGTAGGGTTAAATTAACTAAATTTTAAATAGCAAAGACATAGCAAAGATTGAGGGACTACTCTGATAGAGATGCATCTGGCAGATATGCTTTATTACTCTCTAAATGCTGGGGTTTATTATATTTGTAACACGCAAAAACCATATACAGACAAGCCACTGCCTAGAACAATAACCCAGGGTTATGCCTGAATTGTAAGACAAAAATGACAGAATGGTAAAGAGGGCATTGAAAATGAGTCATACTTTTTTATCTTTTTCATGTCACCTTTTACTACACAGTTTCAGATTAGATAATGTGATGAATACAATTATTTTACCTCCAGAGGGAGAACTAAGAAATGTTCAATAGTCTCCTGGAGCAATAATGAAGACTTTTAAATTTTCTAAAACTCTTTTGACTTCATATTTCAATATGAATAATCAGTTATTCACAAATTCCAAGAATAAAATGATAAAATGAATTTCTTAAATATAGTTTAAAATATTCTAAGATTTAAATATCTTATCACCCATGAAAATTTTGTTGGAAATGCATCCTCTTGAATTCTTGAAAATAATAACCACTCTGATATCTTCTGCTCCATTGAAAAGTAAGTTTTTGTTTTATTCCTGACAATGAGCAAAGTTCACATCATCAGAAAAAACAATTTTATTTTAAATGAATCCCCACTGATTAGCAATGACCATATTAAAAATGATGGTTTCCTCTGTCTTTCAATAATTTATTTTATGATCAATTTAATTGTTAAATTGAATATTTTATATGCAACAATAGTTTTACAATAATAGTGTTCAAAATCAAAGCATTTTACAAACAATAGCTAAGTATTAATAGCAACCTCAACATAAAAAAGTTAAGGCAACTGTTTTTCTATTTACAAGATCAGGTTTGAAAAATTTCTGTCTTAGAAGTAAATAAATAAATAATAAAAATATCTGTGCTAGCTTTTATAGATATTGGCTAAAGGACCATGGTTGAGAAGTTGCATTATTTATTCTATTGAAGGCGACAGCTGTGTATTACATGAATGTGTAGTTGTGGACTTTCGAACATTTATTACTTGCTTCCCAGTAAAATGGCTTTGAATAGTCCTCCACGTAAGTATATATTTAGTCATTTCAGAAATGCATATTATTATTTGATAGACTTTGTACCAAAGCACGATAAAAGAGGTGTTGTTTTCTCAGTACTGTTCTGAGGCCATGCCAGGTATTCACAAGTAAGTTTTAAACATATTATTTACTAGCATGAGGTTTGGGAATTTACATGTTTACTAAATATGCTTTGCTGCCCCCATATAAACTCTATAACAATGTTTCAAGTATATTTACTTAGGAAACTTTGAAAGAATGATTTCTATTTTGTTTGACCTACCTTTTACTTTTGACCTTGACAGTCTGCATGAAAAAAAATCTAATCTTGACAGCAGTCGATTACTTAATTCTCACTGCATTTCCTGGCTCCCCTTTAACTCTGATCTCAGAAAGATGTCTATACCTGTACCACTGGCATCCTATTTCCTAATTCACTGTTAGTTTTCATCTCCTAAAGTACAGCCTTTCAAGATCTCACAGCATTGAACTAATTACCAACAGAGTGCCTATCACCACATATCTCTTCAATTTCTGAGTTTGTTTTATAAACTAAATATGCCTTCCTCACAATCTTCCTTTTCCTTTGTCTCAGTCATTCTCTTTTTAACAGAAGCTTCATTCTCTATACTGTAAAAATTATCTAAACTTTTTATTAACTTATTTTCATTTGTAACTTGGAGCTGTTGAATAAATGATAAAAAACAATTAGCGATTTTTAAGTGCACCTAACATCATTGAATTTTAGAGTTGTAAAGAACCATACAGGTCATCTAGTGAGATTGTTTCATTTCGCAGATATGGAAAACTAAGGCAAGAAAAATCAAATGATCCTGATTCTACTATTAGTGAGTGACAATACTAGGATTAAAATTCAGCTCATCTTAGTACTCCATTGTCATATTTATTATTGTTATTTATTACAAAATGTTAGATATCCATTATTTTAATATACTGTATTTTATATAGCCTAAGATAAATTTAGTTACTGATGACACTTCCATGATGCTTTCTTGGGTCTGAAATTTCCCACACTTACCCCCCACGCCCTTAAATTTTCCTTGCCTCTTATGGTATGAGGAAGAGACAATGAGATTAAAGAAGCAATGAAGAAAAATGCATAATATATATTTTATAATATATTTGAAGAGTATCAGAAAATGAAAACAGGAATTAAAAATCAAAGTAGAACATTTAAATAAAAATGAGGGAACTTTTGTTCTTGCTAATTCAAGAGTAAATCTTTATTTGTCCTTTTGCCTCAGATTCTTCCATCAATGACTCTTTGGGTTTTCTGTAGCACATTTCCTAGTGTTGTTCATCAGCAGTTACAAATCTGATATCTGTGAGCTGTTCATGTTAGAAAGCATTAGGCTGGGTTTTCTCTTTCCATTCTGTAGTCCATTCTCTGCTTTGAACCACAAATATCTTTTTATCCTGTGTTCTGAAAATGAATTTCTCTTTATAGAAGTTAAACCAATACTTAAGAGATCATAAACTTAGAAAAAATAGGGAAACATACAGAGATAGTGGGAGAAAGCATCTTGTCTCTGATTTCATTAATGGCTGCAAAGGTCAATTTTGCACATATATGGTTGGCTATAATAGTACAAATTAATATAGAACCTCAAACAGTTAAAGTAAATTGCAATGGCATTAGCTGTACTGGCAACTTTTCACTGATTTTTCTTTTTAATATTTAACCATATAATAAAATTGAGTCAGAATCAAATTATACATTTATATCTTGACAAATGAATATTGCCAAGCAAAAAATATAAACACAGTCATTTAAATTTGTGTTGTTCCCTCACACAAAACTATAAAAATCAGGATTTACTAAAGGCAATGGAAATTCATGATTGCTGAGCTCCAGTAAAAGTTTTGGAATTTAAGAAGCACTTAGTTGCTGCATTAGGCCATTTAGGATGTTTCAGCGTCTCAATTGACTGTAATTCCAATCTGCTCAAGTGCCCTGTTAATGACCTTCCATCTCCAAGTAAGCGGAGGAATTCAATGTTTATGCTTTAACAACAACGAGAAAAAAACTCTACCACAAACAGATTGAAGGGTAGATTCTTTTCATTCTATCTTTACTATGGCCAGAAAGAATAAATTGTTACCACTACATCAATTGAGAGAGACTAATCTTCAGTGGCTCTTAATGAAAGCCCTCATTGACAAAACAAAATCAACAGATCCAGGTATGAGAAAGACACTTAAGTGTTTTTTCATTTCTTATTGTCTAACACTGAGTAATTATATTTCTAAAGTCTAAACAAGCAGTGAAATTTACCCATACTAACACTTTAACTTTGGTGACATATAGTAAACAGGTCTCTTGGCTTTTTGTAGACGTGTCACTCTAGTGTATAAATATATTCACATTTCTATTCAGAGTGAAAAAGTCCTAACATCTGGGGATGCTGTTACAAAGAAGCCCCACGTGTTCAACCCCCATTCCAAAAATAATCTAGAAACCCAAAATACACCAATATTTACTTGAATCAAAACCAAACTAAGAAAACAGCAAAACTTGTTTTAACTTCTCTTAAAGTAGAGAAGAATCTATGGCTGTTGAAATCTCATGTAAAAAGCCATTGTGTTTCAAAGACAAGTTGAGATATTGCTCTTAATATGTAAGCCTTTAATGTCAAGCTCTATACAGCTGATGTCATCTTTCTTTGTAAGTATAAAAAACATATTTTGTACCTTCCAATATATTGATTTTCAGATGACTTGTTTCCAGCAATATACAATATACTCCTTCTAACCTACAGTAAAAATATCCCATCTTATTTTGCACAGCATGATTTTGTATTCAAAGAGTCAAAAACCCTTGAGGCAAAATATCAGTAATAAAGACATAACGTCTTGCATTGTTTCAAGAATATGTCAAAGAAAATATAAAGTTCTATATTTTTTCTGTTACAATATTTGTTCATGAAGTTAAACAATGATGCAGTATAATTTCTCTATAATATAAATAAATGCTTCTTTGAGTGTAACTAAGATTTATTATGTTGACAGCCAATTCACTTCATATGTTTTCAAACAGATAGATGATAGATTAGATAGATAAATAGATAGATGATGATAGATAGATGATAGATAGATAGATGATAGATAGATAGATAGATAGATAGATGACAGATAGATAGATGACAGATAGATGATAGATGATAGATAGATGATTGATGATGATGATGATGATGATAGATGATAGATAGATGATAGATAGATAGATAGATAGATAGATAGATAGATAGATAGATAGATGACAGATAGATGATAGATAGATAATCCTAACTTTAAGGATAGTTTAGAGTAATGAATTATCTAATCCATTCATGTCAGAAGAGAAGTAACTCAGTCTTCTCACTGTATTTTTCCTCTATACTACACATAAAAGTAAATCTTAAAAATGCATGACAGTGAAAAAGAAATTGTCTCAAGAAAGTTTTACAACAAATGACTGCTACCCATAAGAACACAATAAAAGGCATTATGTGTGAAACTGCCAAATTTTCAGCTAAGACAAAAGGAGCTAAAGGAGAAAGTAGGTAACATAGGATATAACTAGGGAAGTAGATTTGGACCATATTAAAAAATGCCTTGCATGTGAAATTTCTGAGGTTTAGATTTTATTGTGTAAGTCATATGGAAACTAATGGTGGTTTTTCAAGCTGAAAAGTTATTCTTGGCTTTGATCCTTCTGTCTCATATTCTACCAGTAAATAATGTGTCATGAAGAAAATGTCTGTATGGTTTAAAGAGTTTCATTAATATTTTAGAGGAAGTGGGTATTATGATGATTGAGGGGAGGATTTCAATAGAACTGGGAGAAAAAGGAAAGCAAAGAAAGGATATCCTAACAGGAAAGGTGGCTTTTGAAAAATTTCATAAAAGTGAGCAAGTATGCATTTAAATAATAAGAACCAGAGGTGGGCTTGAGTATTTCAGTCACACTCTAGAACATAATGGTTAAGAACACAAACTTTGGAGTCCCATATACTTGAGTTCAGATTTCAGCACTAACATGCTTTAGCTGAATAATTTTGAGCAAGTGTTATATCAGACTGCTTAGGCTGCAGGCAACAGAAAAATATTTTGGCTGATTTATACCAAATAAAGAAGGAAGAAAAAGAGGAAGAAAGGGAGGGAGGAAGGGAAGGAGGAAGGGAGGGGAAGAGAGGGGAGAGGAGGGGAGGAAAAGGGAAGGGAGGGAGAGGGAGAGAGAGAGGGAAAAGAGAGAGAGCACCTGGAGGGAGACAGACAGAAAAGATAGGGGGGCGGGCATGGGGAGGGAGAAGGAGAAAGAGAGAAGGGAGGAAGAAAGGGAAGAGGAAGGAAGGGAAGGGAAGAGAAAGAAAGGGAAGGGAAAAGAAGAAACGAATTTATCCACAGATGTGGAATAATGAAGGGATCATAATGGAATCTTGTTCCTGTGGTAGGAACCTGGAATCTCTGGTGGGTTTATGGCAGGAACTAATAAACATTCTCTTTGCATGTTGCCAGCAAAAAACTCTTTATCATTCCTTTCAAAATTTGTATCCAGAAAGAGTATCTGAAAAATCTTGCTTCATTTATTGGCTGAAGAATACAAATCACCTTGAATGACAGGCCTTCTAGGCTATGAAATTGGGGAACTATGACCAGAAGATGAGGAAATTAGTATCAGGAGACCACATTAGTAAATTTGCACTACTACGAGTAACTTATTCTCAATAGGTCTCCATTTCTTCATCAGAGTAATGGAGATAATAATAATGGTATATATTCCAGAAGGCTGGGATAATCAACTGAGACAAATGCTATAAAGTGCTTAACAATTTCTTGCAAAAACTGCATAACCAATGCTATTAACAAGTTTTAGTATGAGGAGTATTGTAGGTAATCCTCATCCTTGCTGAGGATTGAGATCAGATTATATAAGAATGCAATGTTAAGCTAAATATATTGAAATATGTTTGTAAATAATAGAATTTTTTTACTTTTTATTAAAGTAAAACATACACTCACTACAGTTGGATATGTATACAACTTTTGTATATATACAACTTGATCAGTGTTCACAAACTAAACATACCTCTACTTCATGCAAATCAAAACTAAAAAATCTCCCTCTTCTGCGTGGGACATGTTTTAAGCATGAAAATTCATTTGCAAAAATAATGTTTAGTAAAGATGAATCTGTCATTGAGGTGCAGAATCAAAACAAACTGACAAAACTTGATATTTGGATAAAGTTACATAAATTTTAGACTGAGGGGTATGAAACCGTTTTTTGAGTATGGGTGACCAAGATGAGGATGCCATAAACATTACTGATTTTAAGAAAGAGATCAAATTACCAACATTCTTGGCCTCGATTTATTTATAAAGTGGGCATGAAAAAAATCATCTCACAGAGTTATTGGGAGGAAATATGTAAATTGCTTAGTGCAGGATCACGTTCATCAACCGTCAGTTCCTTTCCTCATGAGAAGCTATCTGAAAATTCAAATAACAGAGGCCTAAGTATTGAATTATGTCAAAATAGTATTCTAATGCATAAACAATTTTTAAACCGTCTAGTTTCTTAAATTGTATAATATATTCAGTCTCTTAATTTAAGTAGTTTACATCCCTCTTAAACTTTTAAGTTTTGAAACAACTCTCAAAATTTTTTCATTCTCGTACTCTATAATATTTATATACATGATCTTTTGAACAGTCTTTCACTCTTCTAACAGAAGCCTCTAATGGATTTGATTTCCAAAAGTACACTAAAATTGGTCAACTATAGTATCAGGCATGGAAGCAAGAATTACACCTACTTCTCACGCAGTACTCCCATGCAATCAAAAGGAAACTTTAACCTATCAAACTGCAATATACTATGCCAACTAAAAATAATATTAATGGTGAATAAGGTTAAGTTCATTCATTTATAATTTATTTAGATCATATACCTAGTTACCGATAATTGGTAGTTACAGGTAAATTGATCATGGAAGGCTATAATCAAAATCAAATGGATGAACTACAGAAAGTAATCTTGCAGTCCAAATCTGAATGCTGTCCTAGAAGTATAAAGCTGAACAGGAGCAATTTGGGAGCAAGTTGGGTTCATTGTATATAGGTGCAGACAGCGTCTGTTCTCTTGGTCTGTTTTTGCTCTTTCCTACACTTTGCAGGGTAGATAACGTAATTGGAAGCAGTGAGTTTGGACTCAGATTTATTGTCCGAAATGTACCGTTACCTTAATTTTGAAAGTAAGGTAGAAGAGTCAGAAGTCCAAAGTAACCCTGAACCTGCATGCAGAAAAAAACAACATGTATGAGAGTCTCTTCAAACATTTAAAATGGATTGGTGTCTCTCCCAAGCAAAATCAACAAAAGAAGTGTAATGATAGTAAGTCTCAATACTGTGAACTGCACTTTCTTGAGCTTTGAGAGCATATCAAGAAACTTTATTTTTGTGCTGAACCAGGTTGAATCCAAGTTTGCAATTTATAATCATCTATCTCCTTCCCAAGAATAAATGTTCTTTATAAAAGAGAAATTGGCATCCCTCTTTGTGTATATGTTATTAGCATTTTATAAGTTGACAGAAAGTATATCTATTTTATAGTTTCTATTTTTTTTAAGGTAGGGTCTTAAAATAAATTATTTTTCATTCACCAAAATACCTTACTCTCGTTGTATCTTATAGTGGCTCTCTTTTTATAATGAAATATGCGGAAAGTTTAATAGGATAAACATTGCTCAGCAGTCGATGAATTCATAATAAAGATCTAGGAAAAATTATAGAGGAACTGTTTCTGGAACTAATTATGAATGAAAGGTGGGTTTTATGAGTGGAGGAAAGAATGAACTCATCAGTAGGGAAATGATAGAAGGGAAAGGGGAGGAGGGAGAGAGGGGAAGAGAAAAGAAGGCGGAAAGCAGAAAAGAAAGAAGAAAATGAACATACACATAAAGACAGAATATGTATATGAAGATGTTTAGTTAAGAGAAATGCACCTATTTAAACTAAAACAGAAATTTTATCTTAGGATTTATTTTTCATTTATACATTAGACTGGAGAAGGAAAGAAAAAGCCTTTTAGACTACCTTCCAAATAAAATCTAGGACACTCAATTAAATTTGAGTATGAGATAATCATTGTCTTTGTTTTTGTTTTGGAAGGTACAAGTATAGCCCACAAAACACAGGACATCTATTGGCCATGCAATATACTTAGGCCCTCTCCAAAAATTTGTTTTTCATATGAGATTCTAATTTACCTCTGTATTCAATCTGGCAACCCTAAATAGACCTCAGGGAAAATCTTGTTAAAGTCTTTTAAATTAATTATATTATATAAATACATACATTTCTAATGGAATTACATTACTTATTTCAGATCTTGCATGAATGCCATCAAGATTTTGCTTTATCATTGATACAAGAATAACTCATTTTCTTTTTATTTCTTTACTTGGAAAAAATATACAACTTCAAGAAATTTTTATTTTTAGGTTATGTATATGTTATATTGGGATTATGCCATGTACTAAATCTATTTTTCTAATAATGGAACTGAAAGCTCAACCAAAAAAATCACATCATGCAAAAATGTAAGGTGATTTTGGGATTCTGAATTTTGTGTGTGTGTTTAAGCACTTTCTTGAGAATGAAAAGAGATATTACATGAATAGCACTTTGTCTCAGTAGTGAATTTTGATAGAGCAGGTATATAATACTATTAATCACCTTGGTGGTGGTACAATACAGGCTTTCTAAGTCCACTTCCTTGATTTAAGAATATCATTTAAAAGGCTACTTGACTATCAACTAGCTCTTACCAAACAATCTTTTGATTAGAGAAATTGGAGAAATAATTCACAGGACTTTCACAGGTGCCTGTTCACATTTCAAGTGGGTATCAGTGCTTCCTATATTCATGTGGTCTCTGATGTGAAGAGGACTGAACAGAACATTTCATAAGTCCAAGCAAGAAGTTTGGCATTGTGTGCCTCTGGTTATCCTGCAATAGAAAGATTATTTATATTGTACTCTCCTGGAAAGAATCTCCTGGAAAGAATCCTGCAGCCCCAAAATGATGTGATTATGCCATGCCAGCAAAGTTCCCTGTCAGCAGCAAAATAGCAATCCCATCTCCTACTACCCTAATCTGAAATTGTGAGGTAAATTCTGAAGAGAGAGAGTAAAGGCATATGTGTTATCTCTAGATGACTACTGTTATGTATATCCAAATGACAGTGTGGAGAGAAAGTCTTTCATTTTTTTCATCATTAACACAGTTGCCTAGCATATTACTTTACTTATAAGGGTGAACCAAAAGTGTCTCTGGATAAATGGAAGAAAGGACAGCATCCCAAGAAAGACCATGGAGCTCTTGAGCAGAGAGGAGAGGAAAGGAAAGGCCTAAACGGACTACTGGAATGAGAAGAAATGGGCATATAGAGTCAGCACAAACCCCTACAAAAGACGGGTTAGCTGGGCACCCGCAAACTTCTGAACTCTCAGTCATATCTTACTACCCCCTCCAACTCCATCTAACCTGTCATCTTTCCCAGGCCTTTTTGTCCTTGATCCTCATCTCATCTCTTCCTCTGCCATATTTATAACAGAAAGTAACCAAATGACCATGATAAAATAATTCCTTACTGTAATCTTTAAGATCACAGAGATAGCAAATCAGTATTTAAATTTAAGTCTAGGGCTGTCTGATGCAAAGCAAGCACACTATTATATCCTGCTGGAGAGAAAGAAGATAAGGAATGTGAAATACTATGGAAGGAATTCTGACAGTATGTCTCTGGTATATTCATTGAAATTTATTCATTTGATTTACATTTATTAAGCATCTAGCCAGCTTTAATTTAAATTAGAATTAGTCTAAATTCTTAAGAAAATCTGTATACATAAATTATAACAGGGTAGTACTTCTGAAGTCATATATTGGTTTTCCTTTCTATATCAGTCCTTATCTTTATATTACTTTACAGTATACTTCATAGTCTTTTTACCTCTATTTACTCTATAACTTTCACCAATTCTACTATATATATAGATATAGATAGATATATATAGAGACACTAGTTCTATAATAAGAACTATAAGCTGTTTCTCTGTTTTTTATATCATTGTAGGTAAAACTGTTTTCTAATAATAAATTTGGGTTTTACACAATATATAATAATATTTCATGGTTTTCTGTTTTATTCATAAAGAGCTTTAAATCCTGCTTCTGAGAAGCACACTCTTTTAAATGTAGGCCCACGTTCATCCTAGAAATGAAGCCCTATTCTCTGAGTAGGACTATAATTTCCCCCCTAAAATACCAACTACCTCCCTAGAAGTGCCTCAGTCATTCTTCTCAGTGACTTTAACCAAGTAACTTAAAAATTTTAGGTAACAAGTAACTTTTACTGCTTTGCAACCTGATAGTGTTGACTGTATCTCTTTATTTTCAGGCTTGTGTATTGACTTGGAATGCTTTAATTTTCCCATTATCCTCAGCTGCAGTACATGTGCTTGATCTTCTGGTCTGCTTTGTCTAGAACAGTCAACCATATCCTCTTGAATTAACTATCTTAGTGGTTACATAGTACACATATTCCAACCACCTTTTCTTTCTTTTCAGTATTGAGTCCGCTCTCTGGTCTCTTTTTCTCCCTTTCTTTTCCTTTTCTACAGGATGTTTCTGAAAGAAATGTTTCACAGGCTATCTCCTTTGCTTGCTAATGAAGTTGAGCATCTTTCCTGTACTTGAAGAAGTGTTTATTAAAACTTTTTATCCATTTTTAATTGGGCTTTTTATCTTTTTATTATAGAATTATATGGGTTATTTACATATTTTAGATACAGTCCCTTACCAAATATATGTGTTGAAAACATTTCCCCCATTCTGTGGGATGACATTGGTTAACAAAATCTAGTAAGTTTCAAGTGTATAATTTAACAGAAAATGATATATATTTTTCATTGTATGTTCACTGCCCATAGTTAGATTTCTTTTTGTCACCATATATTTGACCCCTTTTATGCCATCTACCTTCTCTCTACTCACTACCCTCTGGCAATCACTAATCTATTGTCCATATCAATGAGTTTGTTTGTTTGTCCAGTTTGTTTGTTGCTTTTAGATTGATATCCCACACATAAGTGATATTGTGGTTTTCAACTTTTGCTGTCTAGCTTATTTTGCTTAGCATGTTTATCTGAAGGTTCATCCATGTTGTTGTAAATGGCAGTATTTCATCTCTTCTTATAGCTAAGTAATATTCCATTGTATATATGTACCACAACTTCTTTATCCAGTCATCTATAGTAGGACACTTTGGTTGCTTCCATGTCCTGGCCACCATGAATAATGCTGCTATGAATATTGGTGTGCATATATCTTTTAGGATATATATTTTCAAGTCCTTGGGGTAAATACCCAGTAGAGGGATTGCTGGATCATATAATAGATAAATTCTTAGCTTTTTGAGGAATCTCCACACTGTTTTCCATAGTGGCTATGTGAATTTGCAGCCCCACCAGCAGTGTATGAGGGTTCCTTTATCTCTGCATTTTTTCCATCACCTGTTACTTATTACTTCACCTCTTGATAACAGCTATTCTGTGATAACAGTTATCACAGGTGTGAGATGATTTTCACTTGTATTTCCCTAATATATAGTGATTTGGAGCATCCTTTCATATGTTTGTTGGCCATTTTTATGTCTTCTTAGGAGAAGTGTCTGTTCACATCCTCTGCCCATTTTTGATTGGATCATTTGTGGGGTTTTTTGTGGTTATTGAGTCATATGAGTTATTTGTATATTTTGTATATTAGGCCCTTATCAGAGGTGTTGCTTGCAAACATATTTTCTCATTCAAATGGCTGTCTCTTTACGTTGTTGATGGTTTCTTTTGCTGCACAGTAGCATTTTAGTTGGATATAGTCCCATTCATTTATTTTTGCTTTTATTTCCCTTGCCTTGAGGTCAAATTCATAAAATCCTCTTTAAGTCCAAGGTCCATGAAATCTTTTAGTTTCTGTGTTTCCTTCTATGAAATTTATTGTTTTAGTTCTTATATTCAGGTCCTTAATCCATTTTGAGATAATTTTGGTGTGTGGTGATAGACAACAGTCTAGTTTCATTCTTTTGCAGGTGGCTTTCCAGTTTTCCCAGCACTGTTTATTGAACAGGCTTTCTTTTCTCCATTGTATATTTTTGGCTCCTTTTTTCGAAAATTATGTCTCCATATAAACATGGGTTTACCTCTGGACTCTCAATTCTGTTCCACTTGTCTGTGTGTCTGTTTTTCTGCCAATATCATGCTGTTTTGGTTATTGCCATTTTGTAGTATAATTTGAAGTCAGGAAGAGTGACTTCAGGCTTATTCTTTTTTCTCAGGATAACTCTAGCAATCCTTATGGTCTTTTGTGCTTCTGTACAAATCTGATTTTGAAATAGACTTCAAAATTGAAAAGGTAAAGAAAGATACTGAAGGACACTTCATAATGATCAAGGGACTCATACACCAAGAAGACATAACACTTATTAATATCTATATTCTCAATCAGGGAGCCCCAAAATATATAAAGCAATTACTGAGACAACTAAAGGGAGAAACAGTTCAAAGCACTATCATAGTATGGGACCTAAATACCCCACTATCAGATATGGACAGGTCATCCAAACAGAAAATAAGAAAAGAATATCCTTAAGTGATACATTAGACCATTTGGACATAATCAACACAGAGATTCTCATCCCAAAACAGTTGCTTATACGTCATTCTCTAGTATATGTGGAACATTCTCAAGGATTGACCACATACTGGGACACAAAGCTAGCCCCAACAAATATAAGAGGATTGAAATCATACCAACCATATTCTGTGATCATAATACTTTGGAGCTGGAGATCAAATGTAAAAAGAAGGCAGGAAGAACCACAAATACATGGAGATTAAACAACATGCTACTGAAGAATGACTGGGTCAGAGAAGAAATAAAAAGAGAAATAAAGAGATACATGGAAATGAATGATAATTCTAGTACAACATATCAAAACTTTTGGGACACGGCAAAGGCAGTACTAAGAGGAAAGCTGATGGCATCTTTCAAAACGCAATATATTTTTATTTAGTTCAGTTTATCTTTCTTTCTTTTGTTATTCATGCTGTCGATGTCATATCTGACAATCCTTTGCAAAATTCCAGATTGAAATTTCATTCCTTTGTTTTCTTCTATGAGTTTTAAAATTTTAGCTCTTAACTTTTAGGTTTTTGATTAATTTTTAGTTAATTTTTTTATATAGCATGAGGTAAGGATTCAACTTCATTCTTTTACATGTGGATAGATGGTTGTCTCAGCACTATTTGTTGAAAAAACTAATCTTTCCCCATTGAGTTGTCTTGGTATTTTTGTTCAAAATTAGTTGACTATTGATGTATGAGTTTATTTCTTAACTCTCAATTCTAATCCATTAATTTATATATCTGTCCTTGTGCTAGCTGACTACACTGTGTTGGTTACAATTTTTTGTAGTAAGTTTTTAAATTTGGGAAGTGTGCATCCATATACTTTGTTCCCTTTTTCCTAAATTGTGTTGGCTGGTCTGGTTCTCTTACAATTCCATATGAACTTTAGAATCATTATACCAATTTCTACAAAGAAGTCATCTGGGATTTTGATGGAAGTACTGAATCTGTAGATCAGTTTGGGAAATAGTAACCTTTTAACAATACTAAGTTTCCTGATCTGTGATCTATGCTTCACATCTTTGTCAACTATATTTCTTTAGGTTTTTTCTATTTGCTATTTCAAATTCACCTGACATGCAGTTACCATATAAATTAGATGGGATTTTACTTCAAAACTGTTGTTCAGTTGATGTTTTATAAAATTTACTATTATGAAAGTATTCTACAGATTTTGCACATTAATAAACTCCACAATACTCTTTTCCCTATGTAAATTTCTCATGTGTTCACTATATTGTGCTATATTTAACAATTTGGTATTATATGCCAGTACCTGCAGAAATAAAACTTGAAATTGTGGCTTTCAAGTTTCCATGGTTTATCCATGAACTATAGTCGAGTTTCTCAATTGTAACTCTGAGAGCATTGAGGCATGCCCACTTTTCCATCAACCTGACACATAAGTGTGAAATTATATGTACTACTTGTGAGCCTTCCATAGATAGTCTGAAATATACCAGAGAGATCAGAAGGAAAAATCATGATGGTTTCACATATTGTTCAAGATTATATTGCAGCTAATGGCACTGGCAAAGTTGGTGGTCTGATAATTAAGTAAGAATCAATCCACAGCTCATGTGTTTGCATACAGTAGTTCTCAATGAGAAATCCTAAGTGGTCACTTGAACTTTGTGGCAGAGGGCCAAAGTCTTCTGTAAAATGTACACAAGCAATTCTTGCTGCCTTCAGCAAGCATAAATCTTATACTAAATGGAACATTTTCCCTTTTCCCTCTTTGAGGAAATGCTACAATGATTTTTCAACACCCTATAATATATTCATACAATAGAAAAAAAGATATAAATAATGATGAAGGCCAGTTCTCATGTCGCATAAATGAGTGTGAAAAAGAAACCAGATGAAATGACTGATGTATCTCTTTTTAACGCAAGCTTATGTTTAAATAATTACATCTCAGTGGCTTAAATGTTTTCTTCGACTCTGACTTGAAAAGCAGCTCCAAATTCTTTTATTTAATTTTAGCCTTAAATAACTGTGTTGTTGTTGATAAAAGATCAACTTAAACTGTGGGTTTCCTACTACATTATCTAAGTAAATACAAGTTACAAAACCCACTTACGTGCAGAGAATAGATAAACAGGCAAGTTTTGATCTAATCTACAGTTCTTTGCTCTTTTTAAATGTCTCTAACAAAGATCAATTTAACTTCTTGAGTTACTTCTTTCAACTCTTCTGGCTACCCTTGAGTACCTACTTCAGTGCGATAAACAATTTAGCATAACCCTTTCAGACACTGGTCCTGCACTTTTCATTGTATATGTTGATCTTTTAGAAAGTAGTTCAGATTTCAAATCCAAATGACAAATCCAAGTAGAGAAATTTAATTTTTTATTATGGATAAAGGAAAAAGTAAATGAATAATTGAAATGTGTTATTCAAGGGAATTTTTTTCAAAACCCCAAATGTTGGAATTTATAGTAAATTTATGTACTATTGCATGAAATAAGTAATTGCACAAAGCATTGAATTGTCACAAAATAACATTGACCTTTACTCTACCTTAAATCCACTCAATTTCCTAATTTGTGAAATTGGAATGGTAATAACCCCTAAATCATTGTATCACAGTGAGTAATAGTCAAGATAGTAGACAAAGTATATAGTATTTTTATTTAGAATATCATATCTTGTGCTTTGGACTTCTTATTAGAAAAGATAGCTGTAATTTTAGAATATATTTGGTAGTAAACACAGCACTAAACAGGCTGATAAATTTTACTAAAGGGATTTAACACAAAAGCAATTTTGAAACTTGTAAAATAAAAATGCTACATTAAAAAGTAGATATATTATGCAATCTGAACTAATGGAAAGATAATCTTATCTGCAGATTAAAAAAAAAACATGCAAAGGCCAATAAATAGGAATGTGATCTCCTAGCCAAATATTCTCATCTAATTATTACTTCATGCCATATACTTTTGCCACCTAAAATTCTTCTGTTTTCAATCTAAGTCTTGTCTTCTCTGATACCTCCCTGATTCCTGCTTCCACTTTCAGTTTTAAAAAATTATTTAGATAATCACCTTTTATTAATCTCTACTATATATCAGACACAATTGAAGAACTCACTGCTTTTTCTAGAACACCAGAGATACACAGACAAAAAAGCATAATGTGACAAATCCAAAACCCACAATATACAAAAGCGCGCGCGCGTGTGTGTGTGTGTGTGTGTGTGTGTGTGTGACATAAAGGAGAGCACAGTCAGATGTGAGAACCACCAAGGTAGTGATTTGATGCTATTGAGATAATAAATAATCTTAAACACGAGTTGGCTCACTAGTCAGGAATCCAGACTAGAAAAGGCCTCACTCTCTTGTAGTCTTCTTATCTGGAACACAAAGCTTCACAATGATATTGATGGGGAAATGGGCCAGGAAGCCTACATTACTTCAGCTCACAGCCCATTGGCCAGAACTAGTCAAAGTCTTTCCAGACCTCTTCACCTCCTACTCCCCTGCAAGATGGCTGAGAAATATAGACAAATAAATTTAGTGTTTGATAAATATTACTGTGTCTACCACAGAATGTTTTAGGAAGGATGTCAATGTAAGCTGAGCCTTAAAGATTGAGTCAAATTTTGATAAATGGAATTGTGAGTAAAGGACATCACATGTAGGAGAGAATGAAAGCACAAGTGCAAGAAAATCTCATGGTATGTGATATAGAAATATTCATTATTTTCTCCATGGCTGAGACTAATAGTTATTTGGCCAACGTCTGTTCTCCATTTTGCTTTAATATATAGTAATAGAAGCTTTAGGTGAGCATGTGTTAATTTATCTAAAGAATTTATTGTGTAGCCTGTTTTGCATTTAGATGAAACTATGAGAGTAAGTTCTTAACTATGAAATGTGAGAGGAATTATATGTGTAATGTCCAGGATGTGCTCTCTTCCTTCCATCACACTGCCTACGGACACTGAAAAGTCATTTTTGTCATGTGCATGAGAATGCACTCTAGCAAGAGTGGAGAAAGAAAATGGAAATAGCAAGAATCCTTGATACCATCAACTGTCATAACCTTTCCTTTCTAGTTACCTAGAGAGAAAAAAATAAACTTCTATTTTGTTTAAGTTCTTTCTCTCCCTTTGTGATCTCTTTATAGCTATAGAGTTTTGCAGTGATATTCAATTATAAATTTAAACTGTAATTGCAAACAAAACAAAATAAAAACAACAACACAACCTTGCTTTGAAACTGATTATTTCAGAAGTACTGCAGAGGCTTTTACATTCCTAAGCTGTAGACATGGTGTGCATATAATGTAGTAGTGTAGGTTAAATAGAATAACCATCATACTTCAGTAGCATTATGAAAGGCCCTGTTTGAAACATATCTGCATATCAGTGTGAAATGGCTGTATCACATGAAAGAAAAATAGAAAAAAAAGTATTTTGGCACCAGCACTGTAGCGAATGCTACAAGATATGAGTCACACATTTCAGAATAAATAACTACACTACAGGGGTTTACAAAGCCTACTATGCCTCAGATATTGCTAGAGCAGGAAGTATAGAAGAAATGCCAGGGAACTCAGATTGGAACTAAGTAGCTGAAACTCAGAGATTCACCATGTATTTGCCTTTGAGAACCAATTGACAAACATAAAATTGAAAATTCAACATTATAGTTAAAATATGGGAGTTTATAACCACATATAATCTCTAAAAGAATGTCTCTTTATATCAGTTAAACTCATTAATTGAATATCGTCAACTCTTTAACGTTCCATTAGACTAATTACCTAGAGAATTTTGTGGGACTATTCATTGAAATAAGTGCTATGAATTCTGCAGCTAAAGTGGTCATATTGTAACTATAAAATTTGATGAGGATAAGGTGACCTAGTTCATATGACCTAGTTCATATGTAGTATCTAGCATATGGTTTAAAAACAATTCAGGTTATGAACCAGGTTTAAAGTTTAGAGCATCAAGGAAAAGACATATAGAATTGATTTTTTTTATTTTTTGGCAAATTAGGCACAAAGTTGGTTCATAGAGCTTTTACCACATATCTGTAAATTAATCTCTCATCTTAATACATTGTTTTTATCATCTTTTCACTGGAAAGTGATACCTAAATATTATATTTTTTTTCTAATGGCTGTTTTAAGCCCTTATTTTTTTTTTTATTAGCTGCAGATTAAAGATACCTATGATTTCCCAAAGTGAATCATTATGTAGTATGTCAAATTTGAATTTCAGGTTTTTCATGCCACTTTATACTCTTATTCAATAATTTTAAAAAAGCCACAGAAAATAAGAAACTCTCAGTCTAGAGGAGCATAATGTGCATGTTATCTTAAGAAAGGTAGATTGTGTGTACATTATATTAAACCAGAATATCAGGTTAATTTTTTAAATGATGGCAATGTTATAAATGTATTGCATCACCTCTCTTTAGCTTTAACATTTCTGTAATAAGTAATCCTATGATCTCAATCCTATTCCCATCACCTAGTTATCACTACTACCACTTACCTACCTACATCTCAGATTGTTAGTATGGGGGTAAAATATGCTAAGGGGCATTTTCTAAGACACAGTTTAGTAACAGACTAAAAGCACATTGGTTCTGAATAAGGAAAAAAACACCCATATTTTTGCATATTTATGTTACATATATCCCTTAAACACACAATATGCCTCTTTCTTTACAGCACATGAAAACAGTTCTATTCCACTCGAATCTTCTGTAGCTTCCCTATCACTTTCCTCTCAGAGAAGTCATGCATTTGCTACCTTGCTCATATTTCTAATGAATCAGCCCTGAGAAATATCATTTATTCAGGTAGCGGTATATTAATTAATTTCCCATCCTTTCTCCATTGCTCCAACACACATGTGCACACGCATACACACAAAACAAACAAAAACTCTGTTGTATTCGTCAGCTAAACACCACCTTTGTTACGTAAAAGCTAATGACATGCCTGCATCCTAATAAAGGAGAGCTTCATGTTCTGAATAAAACTAGAGTAATAAAGAACCACTAGATCAGTATTCCACAAACCTCAGTGAACATGAGCAACTCTGAAGAGCTTGTTATAAAGCGTATTCTTGGGCCCTAGCCCAAATGATTCTAATTTATTCTCTCTGGTTTAGGTCTAAATGTGGGTGTTATTAATCATTACCTTCCACTTTGGTAATTCTGATTCAGGTGTCCCAGAGGTCACACTTGAGAAACCCTGTAATTGGATGCAGACTTTGTGAGGGCATGGATATCTTTATCTCTGCATCCCTAGAATGATGCTTGGAATTTAGTAGGCACTCAAAAAATGTTTCTTCTCTACCTCCCAGTCTTTATCATCTCAATAAATGGAAATTTCATCCTACCCATTGGTCAGGCCCAAATCTTTAAAGTCATCTATGATTCCTTTTATCCTTGCACATTCCGTATCTAATTCATCAGCAAATCTGATCAGCACAATATTCAAAACAAATTCCTAATCTTACCATTTCTCACCACCTCTGCCATCGTGACTCTAGTGCAACCCATCACCATCCCCAGACTCCAACCTCTTAGCTAACTTTCCAGGTTGAACCCTATATCCATTTTCTGTGGCTTCTCTAATAACTGACCACAAAACTAGTGGTTTAAAGCTATACTAATTTATTCGTGTACAGTTCTGGAGGTCAGAAGTCCAAAACTACTCTCGCTGGACTAAAGTCAAAGTGTTGGTATGGCTGGTTCCCTCTGGAGGCTCTGGAAGAAAAATCTGTTTCCTTGACTTCTGTGGCTTCTAGAAATTGCCTGCATTCCTTGGCTCATGACCCTGCCTTACATTATTCCAACTTCTTTTTCAATGGTCACATCATCTACTACTCACTCTGATCTCTCCTGCCTCTCTTTTTTGGGAACTGTGTTGATTACATCTGCCTATCCTGATAATCTCACCTCAAAATCCCTTTTGCCATATAAAGTAACAGTCATTGGTTCTAGAAATTGGGACCTGGACATCTCTTAGGCATACCATTATTTATCTTCTCTTTCAATTAATTGCTCCTGAAAACTTTCAGACTGAAAAAAAAAAATCAGATCGTACTCTTAGGCTCCAAATTTTCCTCTTGCTTGACATGTTACACAGCATAAAATAGGACGAGTTTACCATAGCCTGAAGATCCTATGTAATCTGACCCTCTTTAATCTCTCCAACATTATCTAACACCACAGATCTTTTATTATATGTGTTCCAGCGACTTCAGCCTCTTTGCTGTTCAAATATGCCAAACACACTTTCATCTCAGGACTCTTGTGCTTGCTCTTCTCTCTGCCTAGAATGTCCTGCCTTTGGATGTTTACATGCCTGATTTCCCAGCTGTTTTCAAGTTTATGATTAAATATCATCTAATTGCAAGGCTTTTGTGGGTACCCCATGGAAAATAACACCCCCAGCTCTAAATAATCCAACCCTTATCCTGCTTTATTTTTCATCGCACTGTATGTCATCTGAAATAATATATACTAGTGTTTTTTCATCATTGTTGTTCACTGCTATATTCCCCACACTTAGAATAATGCCTCACATAGAGATATACTCAAGTATTATTTCTTAAATAATAAAGGAATAACTGTTGAATTAATGATTTCTAAACCAGTTAATCAGGTGTCCTCTTGAAAATCATGTTTCTTTTGCCGTTTTCTCATTCTTTTCTTACTAAACATGAAATGTAAAGATAATTTATCATCTTTTTCACAATAAAACCAATACTTCTTTACAATATTTTTATTACTGATGTCTATCACGAGATGGATAGAACATTATAGGCTTTCCTAGATGACTATTAATACTGCTTCCATAGGAAAATTCATCTCAAATTAAAAATAAGTGACCTTCCAGTAATTTTTAAAATATGATCTCTTTATAAGTTTGTAAAACTGTTGGTACATACCTAGTTGCAGAAAATATATACCACATATATTTATAGTTTAATGAACTAGCATGTTTGAATTCATGGGAGGATGTTCAAATGAACCAATTGTGTTAATGTAATGGTAATATTTAGAATTACTGTAACATTTTCTCAGCATTAATTACTCCTCACACTATTATTGCATTGTCACATCTTCTTTACAGATTTGGGACCTAAAGATGAGAAAGTGACTTTCCTAAATCACCGAGAAACCTGGTATTGAGATTAGAACTCAGTAATTCCTGGTTCTTACTTAGAATGTGTGCTGCTACCACCAGCGCACATTCCTCTCTCCAGAGAGAAGATGTATCAGCATGGAATTGTACTGAAGCAGAGATGTAAAATGGAACTATTACATATCTATCTAGTGAGAAAGTCTAGAAAAGAATCAATCTACCAGTGCTAAAGGAGAGGCAAAGTGTATGACACCACTATATTTAGAAATCTCATCGACTATTTCCACAAAGTAAAGCCAAGAGAGATGAAAAATAATCTACATCATTTAGAAAACACAGCCACACCCACACCCTTGGATAAAATAAATTAAACCTTTATTTGATTTGACCTCTAATAACATGGATAATTATCTTATAACTCATTTTCTTACCTTTTGATTGTTCTCAGATCCAGAATGTATAAGTAAAACCTGATCAAATTTATTTATTTGATTTGAAGATTTTGCTTTGAAAAAAGTAGTAATTTAGCATTCCTTCCCATTAATAGCAGGCAAAGACTTAATGCTATACTCTAACTTCAACTATTAAAATTATACACAGGCATGTGATTTTATTAAGCAGTGATTCTTTATAACTTCCCCCTTAGAAGACACCCACACATCTTTAAAAATAAGTTGGGCAAACACTGACTGTGAATGAATGTGTTTTTGTTTTCTTAATGGAATATCAATAGGAGCTGTACACACAGATCAAGAGCTGTACACATATTATTATCTCCAAATAATTAATATTTGTGTATTATTTCCCTTGGGCTGGCTATACATGAATACAGAGGCACTGGTACTACTCATCCTAAAATACAATGTTAGCTGGTTCCAGGGGCGCTTTTGTGCATACTCCTTGCACATGGTTGAAGGAACTGAGGAAGCACCCTGCTGAGTCCCCTCCCGTCCGCCTCAGGGAGTATGTACTAATTCTATCTTCTCCTATGGGGAAAGCAGCCAAAGGCAGAGCAGAAAGGACAGCACGGTATTCCTGGAGAGAGTAAAGTGCCAACAGTCAGGGACGGGAAAGAAAAATGTGAATTTTATAGAATAAGGGTAACAGAAACAATGATTAGAGCCTCAATCTTTCCATTACGGTCAAAGAGAGAAGTCTCCCTCCTATGACTGGCAGACAGGTAACAGCATCCAATTGCAGCTTTATGTTTGTACCACACACATGAAGTGAAATAGAGAAAAGAAATTACATAAAGGATTTAAGCCATGGAACAGTGTCAAATAGGGGAGCTATAGTGGGCTTGTTACCTGGCAGTGTCTGTGTCACACTTCTGCAAGATCTTACCAACTAGTTGGGCTCCACTTGCTTTTAACTTTGGAAGTTTGCACAAAATACAGTTTCTGTTTTTGAGAGGAAAAAACTAGCTACTTCAAAAAAGATAACAAGTTATTTCAAAGGAATATGTATATGTATGTATGTGTATATATCTATATACATGTATATAGATATACACACACACACACACACACACATTAATAAAACAAGTTCTATAAGATATTTTGTTCTTATTAAGTGTGAAAGAAGATGGTAAGTGGGGGAGATACCTACTTCTAAATGAGCTTTTTAAAAATGAGTGAGTAAGAAATATGTCCAATGGCAAATCATCCTTCATAACTAATAGTATCTTGTTGGAAAACATAACTAATTATATGTCATATATAAGTTCACCTGAACATGAAAGCATTTCTAAACACTAGACCTTCTCATTATGGTATAGAAAAAATGACTCTGCAGAAACATTTATCAATGTTTACATTAGAAAGGAAAGGTGAATATTAAATCTGGTTTGGAGATTACAATTCTTTAAATAGCTGAAAACTAACAGCACTGTTACAAGAACATTAAATAGAATCTAAATGATAATTATGTATACAAACATATAAATGCCACGATAGAGGTGGAACTTTATTTTAAACATGTTGCTTTAAAAAATCCTTAAAAGGAAGGGAATTGATTTTAAAAATTCTTTTAAAATTATAATCTCTTAGTTCCATGGTAACAATATAACAAAGTTAAGTGCAATAACATGTACAATTAAGGCAATAGTTACATGTATAATTGGATCATCAATATACAGTCCTCAATTTAACAGAAAACAAAAATCCATGGCAAAAATGACAAATTTTGTGATGTTTTTCTTCATTTTAATCCTGAACTTTAATCCCCCTTCCCCAATTGTAATTTATATACTATAATTTAAAGGCAGGAAAGAAAGTATTTGGGAGGCAGAGAATTAATTCAGAGGAGGTAAAAATATTAACTGTAATATTTCCAAGGCCATCAAAGGATGAAGGCACTGGTATTTGAAAGTGGAAATTATCTATAATTTTAGGCTTTTAAATTAAAAATTCTAAAAGAGAGAATGTAAACTTTAAAAATTATCCACAAGAACTAAAATGCCTTTTCTTTATTTTGACCTTTTCTGGACAATGGAGCACCAAAGTTAGAGTCTGTATCTGCTAATTTGAAGCCTGTCATATCTGGAATCTGGAAGAAGCTGCTGTTCTCTGGATTCAGAAGTAAAGAGTGTTTCAATTCCGTGAAGCCAGATGAAGTGTGCCAGAATAGATCCTCTCTAAGGAAAAGATGCCTCTACTAACCTTCATAATGATAACAGCCTGGCTAGTGGATCTTAAAATGGTGAAATTGAGGAACAGACAGTGTAAAGACTGAAATCTGAGACCAGAATTCAAATAATGGCTCTCCATTAATCAGACTTGGCAAAATTATCTAACTTCTCGATGCCTCAGTTTCCTTATCTATAACAATGTGGATAGTAGCAGGATGTATTTCACAAGTATTTTTGAGAGGATCATGTCAGATAATTATGGAAAAGCTTTGGCAATGCAGCTTATTTAAATACTGTGAAATTCATGTTTACTATTGATGCTCTTAACATGAATTTCAAAATTTGTCTAAGTGTAATCATTTACAGTTCAGGACAACCCCATTATTTCCTGAATGAGTGAAATTGTCAATATAGCATGATATAATATAATAAGATTACATAATATAATATATAATAGAATTAATATATAATTAATATAATATAATATAACAAATAATTGTAGACACAGAAAGAACCTTAAATATTTTATAGCACAGCACGATCACAGCACACTTTAAGAAAGTGAGGCCCACAGATGTGAAGTAGGTTGTCCAAAATCAGTTTTTTTCTTTTAATTGTAATACCTAATTTTTAAAACTAGAACCTAAATCACTTTATTCTCTCAGAATCATTAATTTGAAATTTTGCTGTTGAATAGGACTTTGTATTAACTCTTCCTACCCATTTTGTTTTCATTGATTAAAGTAATCAATCTCTGTATAAATTGACTGATATAACAAACTATTTAAGGTCTTTTGGAAGACCTGTGCTTCTTTAACAATGTCAGATGATAGGGTCAAAAACACACAGCAGAGATGCACACTAGTTGCTGAGTTATTTTCATATTATTAAAGACATCTATAAATTTATTTTAGGAAAGTAGAATTAATATTCCTACATGGATTGGAAAAGCTAAATTGTTAATAGCTTTCCTAGAGCTTTGAATCGTTCCATGACACCATCAATGATTTTGTCACTGTTTAAACAATGTACACTATTGCAATTTATCCTCATAAAAATGGAACCTTGGGCTTTGAAGATCTTAGTTTCTTTAAAATAAAGGATGATTTACTGCTTAACAATTAGCAGATGATTGAACCATATAAATGAAGTTCAAAAAAAAAAACTGTGGAGATAGAATTATACAGACCAACATCCAAGAGTAATCAAATTATCTGGATAACTGCCAAGTTTCTCATTCATTTTGTTCCTTTGTCTAGGGCTGCATTCTGTACTATTATCACATATTAAGTAGAAACAGATTATAACACATTCTAGTTTGAAGAAAAGTAAATATATGAATAATATACTTGATAAATAAAAAGAGAATGTAGATTTTATAAAAAAGTAAATTATTACTAGAAAAGTTTGTATAGGCATTAAACAAATTGAACATGTCTTTAATGTGGGACACTTGAGAATGTACATTATAGTACTATTGTTCAGGCTTTAGATGAATAACATTCTCATTGGATTATAAATTGAGCTGTAACTGGATTGGGGAGGCCACCTAATACCTGGGCCGAGAAAAGTCTGATTTAAAGCTCAAGCAGGCTCTGAGAGAACCCCTTAATGCACTAATCTATCACAAATAGGTGAATGGGTAAAGAGATGGAAGGATGAGGATTATGCTCCCTGAGATTGTTCCAATAATTAATGCTTCAGTCACTAGAGCCTTTATTTTATAGATCATTTCTGATAGGTCAGAATATTTATTCCTATCCAAATAGGAGAATAAACTTTACATTATAAATTTCCACTATAGATATACAAGACATCATTTTTATTCCAACCAAATGTGTTAAGCTTTTTTTTACTTTTTAAATTTGTGAATTTTTAATGAAACAGGTTTTGTTTAAATATACCTAACATTTTTCAGTTCTGGCATTATACTTCATAGTATAAGGACTATCATAGGACAAAAAAAAAGGAGTTTTATAAAAAGCTTCGGCTCAGCAAAAGAAACTGTCAACAAGGTAAAGAGACAGCCATCTGAATGGAAAAATATATTTGCAAACACCTCTGATAAGGGCCTAATATCCAAAATATACAAAAACTCACATGACTCAGTAACAACAAAACAAATGATCCAATCAAAAATGGGCAGAGGATCTGAACAGACACTTCTCCCTAGAGAACATACAAATGGCCCACAAATATATGAAAAGATGCTCAACATCTCCAGCTATTAGGGAAATGCAAGTCAAAACCATAGTGAGATACCATCTCACACCTGTTAGAATAGCTATAATCAACAGGACAAGTAATAACAAATGTTGAAGAGGATGTGGAAAAGTAGGAACCTTCATACATTGCTGGTGGTACTGCAAATGGGTACAGCCATTATGGAAAACAGTATGGAGGCTCCTCAAAAAACTAAGAATTGATCTACCGTGTGATCCAGCAATCGTTCTACTGGGTATTTACCCAAAAGACTTGAAAATTCATATCTGATGTTCATAGCAGCATTATTCGCAGTGACCAGGACATGGAAGCAACTGAAGTGTCCTAGATAGAAGATCGGCTTAAGAAGCTGTGATACATATATACTGTGGAATATTACTCAGCCATAAGAAGAGATGAAATACTGCCATTTGTGAGAACATGGGTGGACGTCAAGATAATCACACTAAGCGAATTAAGCCAGACAGAAAAAAGTTGAAAATCACATGATATCACTTATATGCAGGATATAAACCTAAAAGCAACAAAACAGGACAAAAAAATAGAGACTCATGTACATGGACAATGAACTAGTGATTACCAGAGGGGAGGGAGGAGAGGGAGATATAAGGGGGGAGGGAAAATTTTAAACAATTTTTTCTATTAATAAATAATGTTTTGTTATCTTTTTGTTTGAGCTCTAATAATTCTTAATCAATGAATTAAAATCTGTGAGAATAGGTGTACCTTTTGAAATATATATTCTTCAAAGGTTAATTAGTTGTTGTGGCCATAGAGTCAAACCACCTATAAACATGTGCCAGAGCCCTGCGAACAGATGACACAGTGTTCAAACCCAAATCCTGATATATTTCTTTCATCCCTTACTTTTTTCTGTCTCTCTTTGATCTCTTCCTCTTTCCCTTTATCTCCTTGTTCTGTACCTCCTCCTTCACATCCTTCTCACACCTGCTTTCACAGATGTCTATTGGATAATGTTGAATAACATGGTTCTTTCAATAAAATATTCACAGTTATAGGGGATATACAGACATATAAATAGTATATATACAAGGAATAATGATTACACAGAGGAGACAATAGTTATTAACTGAGTCTGAAGAAGAGCCAGGAGAGGCTACAAAAGCATCCAGTGTTACGTTGGACTTTTAAATATATCACCAGATGGATAGGGGATAGAACAGTTTCCAGTAGAAAGAACAATTCTTGCAAAGTCTTCACAGGAAACAAAATTAGTTTCATCCTTCTCGTGCTACATCCGTCTCAATGTGCCTTTCAAGTCTTTGTATGCTGTCCTTCCACAATTTCTGTGTGACCAATGTGGTGGCGTTGAGTTAGCCTTACTAATTCAAGATAAAAAATATATACATTTGGCATTCATTTTCTTCTTGTAGTGGAGCTAATTGACTTGCTAGACTGCTCTTCTCAGGAAATAAATCTTTAAAGTAAACAGAAAAGAGAGATTGATTATTGTCTGTACCTAAGAGAGTCAATCTAAGGAATGCCATAGACTAAGAAGAAACTTGGAAGAAAAGTACACAAAAGTCAGGGAGAGTTAATTTTCCAGGACTTAGCACCCCAGTAGTCACTGCCCCTTAGTTGCTGAAAAATTGTAAAAGAAGGAAGAAACTATTAATTGCCAGAAGTTTGGGGATATTTTTGTACATGGATTACAGTATATTATGTGAATCTAAAATTAGCTCAACTCAAACCCAATTCAAAGAGATTTTAAAGATTTTTTATAAGCTAAATTTCCTTTACTCTCCTCCAAGTTTTGCCCTGCTCACAGTAAATGTCGATGTTGAGGAGTATTGGTGATAAGGAGATTTTAAATAAATTTATAAGTAATAGTATAAGACAACTTAAACACCTGTAACGGGGAATGACACATAGTACATACTAAATAAATATTTATGAATAAATGTATGTTCATCACCGTATGGACTAAGTGAAGGTTCCAGTGCTATCATGTCTCTTTTGCCATTAATTAAACATCAGCTCCATGGGAGTGAATGGAGAAGAGGGTAAGCTAACAAGCTTTCTGACTGATTGAAAAATAAGACTTCTTGTACTTTTTGTTGGAATAAGGTTCTCAACTAGGTGGTACTCAGAGGATAATTAAATTACAGAAGCCAGGCAATGGAAAACATGGGGGAAATATATATAAAAATAAATATAAATGATATATAATACATACAGAAATATTATTTTATTATGAATTATATAACACATAAAATATATTTATATATATTACATATAAAATATGTTTTTCATTCTGAAATATATAATACATATATTACATATATAACATAATATAAGAGTTATTATACATGCATATAAATTTGTATGTGCATGTGTGTGTGTGTGTGTGTGTGTGTGTGTGTGTGTGTGTGTGTGTGTGGAAAGAGAGATTCTAAAAGATGTACAAAAGAATATAGATATGTACAAAAAGATTTTGGTCATTTTAAAATGGTTCTAAAACTGATCTCAAACCACTTAACTTCTTAAATAAGTCTTAATAATTTAGGGTTTATTTTAAAGAACTATCCTCATGGGCCAAAAATAGATGACAGATAGGTAGATGATAGATAGATAGATAGATAGATAGATAGATAGATAGATAGATAGATAGATAGATAGACAGACAGATATTTTTTCAGACCTACTGATACAGGGCATTACAAAAGGAATTCTGGCATTGATTGTAGAGATTAAAATAACATAATATTAGACAAATAATCTTTTTAAAAGTTGTTAGATACCTATATGTAGAGGGTGCATGTCTTGGGATATAAAAAAGGGTCATATTTTAATTCTTTTTCTTCAGTGATATGATGAGCTTAGTGTCTTTGGAGGAAATTTTCACAAAGAAAACAGAACCTTGATTCCTAGCAAATATATTTATTTACATTAAATTAGTATTTTATTTACTCACTAAGCAAATAATTTTTGAGTCTCTACTATATGATAGTGCTGCCTTGGGCCCTATAAATAAAATTTAGTTAAATATTTTAATTTTTAAAAATAATGTTTGAAAAAAATAGGGAATCTACTATTTATTCAGTCAATCTTTCCTAGAGAGAAGCCATGTATTTAAGAAGACTGTCTAGGATTAGAGTGGAAGATTATTTTGGAAATGCTAAAGGGTCTTTAAAGATAAAATAGCATATGGAAAGTGTCATGGCTAACCACTGAGCCATTCTCTTCGGGTTGATCAGTTTTGTTTCTATTTTAAAAATAATGGTTACAATAATACACAATAGATTTAATAGTAATGATAATATAGTTTCTTAAATGGTAAAAGTTTTCAAAGAGGACTCAATTAAGATAAAAGCTAAAATCTGCAATAATGAATGCAACTTGCTGATGCCTTGAAGTTATTTGCTCACAGAAGGTTTTCTTATTAAGGTCACTTTGAATGAGTTTCTATCAGACAACAGCATTTCATGAAAGACTGAGCTGAATAATCCAGCTTGATAGCTCCAGGCAACATCTTTTGATTTCTTCTTTGTGTTTTACACCTGAGAAAGAGAAGATATAAACAATCAATTATTTAAAATTCAAAGATTTTTAATTCTCTCCTCTCTCTCTCTCTCTCTCTTTCTCTCTCTCTCTCTCTCTCTCTCTCTCACACACACACACACACACACACATGAAAAAAATAAAATAAATGAAAAATAAATAGTAAATGACCCAGAATTCTTATCCTCTGAGTAAAACCTTAATTGAAATATGTTGATTCAGAAGACTTAAGTCATCCGAGTAGAAATCCTGGCTTTCCCAGTTATTAGTTATGCGATAATATTCTCTGATTCCCAGTTTCCTCATTGTCAAAACAGGGCTAATGATATTTTTAGTACTGTTTACAAGAATTAAAATCAATATTTGTTGAAAGCTATACACAGTGCCTCTACCTACTGGCTATTATTACTTGACTAAATGTCTTGTCTGATAAAACAAAAAGTATCCATCCAACTCATAATAATATTTTCTCAAGAAATAGGATTGATTTAGCAGAGCTAAAGAATTATTTTCCTATATTCCTAAACAGACATAAATTTATCAGCTACAATCTATGGTATAATAAATTAACAGTGTCTGGACATAAACAAAAATGTGGAAAATCTTATTTATTTGATTTCAAATTTCACTTGTATCATTTTAAATTCAGACTAATCTGCTGTATTAATCACTTGGGCTTTCGAGCAGTTTTATAGAAAAGAATTTTACAGAAAATTTGCATTTTACCCTTTCAATCCTTTTGTTAATTTCAGTTCATTTCAGAAAATGTCTAAAGTCTTTAATGAAGTACTATCTTCATTTATTAATGCACTATAATTTGGTGAACTTCAGCAACTTAAAGTATAAGGATGACATAATCAATTATAATTCTTTTAGAAATGTTTTTATCTTAATTTTTTTAAAAGATAATAATAGCACTTTTTATCAGCGAAATACCTTATAAAAGTGAACTAATAGGAAAGGAGTGTTCTCTGGTGGTTCAGCACGAAATTGAAAGTTCATAGAAATGAGTTCTATTTCTCTCTTCTGTATTGACTTCAATGATTTTAGATAAGTCACCCAACATATACTGTTCTCTTCACATATAATGTTTCCTGCTTTAAAAAAGATTTTGAAGAAATACTCCTTCACTAATTCCGTTGCATAAAATAATTACATAATTCCCCTCCCCCATCCACGTCGTCCTATTTCTCATTTGTCCATTCTCTCTTTTCTTTTTTTTCAGTTTGTATATCTTTTAGTATTTTACGTATGAGTAAGTTGAGGGTGGGGGTGACAGGTAATGCTGCATATTACTCTGATATAAAGATTCCTGTTTGGAAACAGAAGAACATGAGTTCAAATTCTGATTCTCCATTTAATGAGCTGCACCTCCTTGGGCAAGACACTTCTCTATTCTGAATTGTTTCCTTATAATTAAAGTATGGTTAGTGATATCTACTTCTCAGGGTTGTCCTAAGGAATTATTTAAATTATATTCTATATGCATTGCATCTCTTTGCTAACTAGGCTTCTGTTTGGCTTCCCCATCTGGTATAATCTTTACTAAAACCATAAAAATATTTCTAATTTTGCTTCTATAAAAATCCAGTCTTCACAATAAAATACAAGCACTGAGATTTCTGCCTACCTTCCTTCCAGAAAAAAAAAAATTACAGATAGGCAGACAGAAAGACCGGCAAACATATACATAAGGCTTCTCCTTATATTTATGATCTCATTTCTCTCACTATTTCCAGTTGAGCCACACTGGCATTCTTGTAGTCTTAACAGAATTAATTCTGCCTCAGGGCATTTGATCTTGTTCTCTTCATTTTCCTGGAAACATCTTCCCCTAGATATCATGATAGTTTACCTTCTCACTTCCTTCAGGTTTGCTTAAATGCTATTATCTGAATGACTCTTTTTTGTGACCTTGCTATTCCCTCTTTCAGTACTACCTAACTCTCTTTTTTACCTATGTCTCTTCTTCAGTTATCCGTTATTGCATACCATATCAAATTAACTCAAAACATAGTGGTTTAAAACAACAAACATTTATTTTGTCATACTTTTTTGTGGGTCAGGATACCTGGCATAGTTTAGGTAGGTGTCCGTGGTTCAAAGTCTCCCCTGAGATTTCAGTCAAACTTACAGCTGTGGTTGTGCCCTTATATAAAGGTGTCTGCTTAAAGAAGAATGCATTTCCAAGTTCACTTATGCAGTTGTTAGTGGACTGCTAGACCAAAGGCATCTGGCTTTCTCAGAGAGAACAAGCAAAAGAAAGAGAATTTCAATGTGGAAGCCACATAATTTGCACCTAATCTCTGAAGTGACACTTTGCCATATTCTATTAAAAGTAAACCACTAGGTCCAGCCCACATTCACGGGATGAGTTTAACACAAGGAGGTGAATACCAAGAAGTGGGGATCACCATAGTAGAGGCTGCCTATCATACCATGCTAGTAGGGAATTGTGTGCTTTGCTCACTGTTATATCCTGAGTTTATAACAATGCCTAGAGAATAGTATGTTTTCCATAAATATTTGTTAAGTGAATGAATCTAATCCAGAATCTGTACATAGTTTTTAATAAATGACTGCTATTATAAGTTCTTAAATATTCTTTTTTAATTCCTAGCATTTTTAGATTATTAGATTTGAATTCCTAAGATGTCACTGAATTAAACAATAAGAAAGAGCACCCTATGGTGGTTCCTCTAAAATGTGCATGTTTTGGAGACAATGCATCTCTTCTGGCTATCAAACCTGCAAATAATAGGAAGATCAGAATGCCTATGTGAGAAACTGTGAGACCAGTAGGAAAGAAGACTAAAGGTTGATATCACCTATCAAATTACACTGTATAACAGTTGTTAGAAAATGAGGTTCATAAGGAAAAATAGTTTGAAAATTACTGATTTTTTTCTTATACAATTCTGTTTCTATTATTACTTTTATTTCTGGAGAAGTTTGAATTGCTATTAAGGAATAAGTATACATTTCTAAAGGATCTTCTCCTTCATGAAACATGAGGGTCTTGCCCTCACGTAAACATCACTTATTGTGGATTTATGTCTTCTAATACCATTGAACTGAAACCTGGGAAAATCATAGGAATTAGAAATTAGCAGTAGAACATCCATAGCAGAAAGAACATCTTGTTCTCATTTGAAGCTAGATTCAACTGAAGAAAAGTATACACTTTGATGAGCTCAACAACATCTGTTTCTCTTGTTTTTAACTGTTCTTGTGAGTAAATAAATAAATGGCAGGTGCCGAATAAGAAGAGGAATGCCAATAATCAGAGATACTCTGATTAGGGATGGAACGCTGTCTTGTCCTTAATGGAAGTGTGCACTGAAGGAAAACCTTAATGTTAGTAAGGCTGGCTTAAGGAGAAGATGGGAGAAGGCCACAGATACCAAGCCTCCATCCTGTGAGAGATGTGCTCTGTGTGTTCCAAGGTAGTGGGCCCTGAGGGGGAGCTAAGAAGTCAGACCTACAGTGGTTCCCGTGTGATGTTTCTGATGAAATAAGAAAACAATCACTTTCTGCACTTTAACTTTGCTTCACCTTTGCTCTTTGTAGCTATTACTTCAAGTTAAGAATCTGGTAGTTTTTTATTTATGTTATTCCAGAAAATGTGGTAGTCATACGTTCAGGAACTGACACATCTACCTTTCAGTTATTCTGGAATTGAGTGGACACCAAAGCTTATGCCCAAATTGGAAGGGTATAAATTGGGCGTTCACAATTGTACACTTATTTTTGTGGGATCACTGAGTGAGCAGAATCAACTGAACAATGCTTCCACTCCAATAGACCTTGGTCTCTGTAACAGCTTTAGATTGAAAGGGATGAGGACCCATCCTTTATCACCCAGATAGAGAGAGTTGGTAAGATAGAAGTCCCCTTCACTTCCTCTGTGAACCCTATACTTCAAAGGTGGCTAGGCGTGTTTTTCAAATATGCCTTCCTTTAAAGAAACAAAGTCCTTGAAAAGATAGTAACTTTTCTTATAATACAGTTTATTAACACCGGAATTGTAATTTTAAAACAGGCAACAGGAAGTCCTAGAAAAAAATATTTAAATGATCATATCAGGAATAAAATAAAGTATTCTTTATCAGATCTGAGATTACAAAGATGACCTTTTTTTCTCTGAGGTTACCTAGAAGTTAAACTAATTAGTGTCTAAAGAGATTACACTAGTCTCTCAGCAAACAATTGAAATATTAATTATACTAAAATTACTCCTGTGAGCTGCAGTACCATTTGTGCTACAGAGATGAAATTCGAGAAAGTATAAGTGCACAGGAGTAAAGTTGAAGGCTTTAAATTAGAATTGAAAAACAGGAACATTAGATGAACCATTTCTTTTAGAATAGATTCTAGCCTCATTTAATTTAGAATTTGAAGATTTGCAAAAGAACGAGACAAATATGGTTAGGCTAGACGTAGCAAAAGAGTGTAAAAACAGTCAGCAAAAATATGCTAAATAAAAGCTGTTATTTACATTAGCACTTAACAGAGTAAACACAAAAAAGATTGTTTTACTAATAAAGACAAAGGTAACAATGCAGTAGTAACAATTCAGGTTTTTAAAACTATATTTCCTTCATTTAGGAGACATTAATGAAAACTGCTGTTAAACCAAGATATAAACAACTGTGAAAGCAAAGAGGTAGTGTTGTCCAGTGGATAGAGCATTGGACAAGAAATTCCTGGCCTTGAAAATTGCGTTGGGCTGGGCCTCTGACTCTTCATGAGACTTTATTTCTCAGTGCCACTGTTTTCTCCTCCACAAAAAAGAACCCATGAAAACCTTAACTATGTTTTAGTCCTATATACAATATTGGTTCAATTTCAGGTACATATAAACTTGCAAAATTTTGTCTAAATACTTTGTACCAGTTTGTTTAGTCCTACTATTCTTGACCAGGGGGCACCAACTGTATTAAACAAATCAAAGTCAGGTTGTTCTTGTGGAATTGGGGAATGAGTCAAACCCCACCCTCCGACCCATTTACTTACCCTCATTTATCTACCTACCAGCCTTCCACTCTGGCTGGTACTAAAGGGAACCCAACAATCCCACAGCTCTGCTGACCAGTTTAAAAACACTCATCTTCATGATGCAAACAGATGGATCTTTGGAATGATTCAAATAAGTAACTCTTTCCTCCACTTTTTTTTTTCAGCTTTTCCATGTGTATGGTCTTGAGTGACCATTTTAAAGCACATTAAGCTAATAATAAATTTAGTAACACAAATAAAAGGCATTGTGGAGATTCAAACTTCAGTTGCTCTGTTTTTTCCTTCTCAACAAAAGGCAAATACAAAACAAAATTATTGAATCCTGAATTCAATATGTTTCAATTTGTTGGGTAAGATTCAATAATAAACATCACTAGGCAAGCATTCCTGTTTTTAAAGAACTCAGTTCAAAGGAAGGCTGAGTGACAGCAAAATGCTCTCCACACTAATAATTAAAACACCTGGGTTACTGGGTTCTACTTCTGGTTCCCTCATTTATTGTCCATGTATTTTTGATAACTTCATACAATTTATTTCTTCATAGCCAAGAGACTGTCTTAATAGAGGTAATGTCTATAATGATTACTGGAGTCAGGGCCCATAAACTTTTTTGGTTATTTCAGTAAATGTATAGCATTTTGATTAAATCTTTTATTGATATGAGAAAGAAAAGGATAGAGAAAAATTACATTATTCTCTGTCAATAGAATTCTAATGTAGATATTCTTCATGTCTCTCTGAATTAAGACTGACTTGCATTCACGATTATTAACTAAAAAGAAACATAACCATAAAGAGGCAAAAAACAAAAAGTCATACCTGAGAAGAATAATGTATTATTCACATAGACTCAGAACCCATCTATATCTGAAGGAAAAGCATTTTAAGTGATAAGATTTCATTCTCTATTTACATTTTTAATATGCCACTTTTTACCAGCTTCACCATACCATCCTCTCCTCCTCTGCTGATTCACACCCCCTCAAATCATTCTCTCTTCCTCCTGCCACTCTCACTTTCTTCAGTTTTACCTTTGGAACTTTCCAACTTATATATCAAAGCTCTGATGGGTTTCAGAGTTTTTTGCAAACCTACATTTGACTTTTTCTTAACTTTGTCCACATAGTTACAAGATAGATTATGACCATATAATTATACTAAAATGTAGGTAATATTTAAGTCAGTCAAAAGAATTAATGCATATCCCTCCCATTAGATAAGAAGCTATTAGATGAGTAGCAGCAAAGTGGGTGTTGGCATTCTTACATTTCTCTACCTAAATCCCAGAAAATTTAAATTATTAAAAAAGAGAACGGTCTTTCAAGACTACATTATTACTCATGTCCTGACCAATTCTTCTTTGTGTAGCATTCACTTTGTTACAATTATGACTAAAGAAAAGACATTGCATTAGCACTCGTTTTATCAAATCTTATTAAGGGTATTTTGAACTAAATGCTTTAAAAGTGTTTGAATGTAAAAATAAGAGTTATTTTGATTATATTAAATGACATCTCAGTCTTTTGAAAAGTATCAAAACAAAAATTCCTAAACTTTAAAATTAAATATGCTCTTTCATTTAACTGCAATAAAAATGCAACACATTATTATATTTCTAATATACACAAAATATTTCACTATATTTTCTACAAAAACACTCATATATTGGCTATTTTACTTGTAAGTAACTCAGTTGAGGGTAAAAGCTTTCAGGTTCTATTAAAGAAGTATATTTAAGATTATAGCTATTTTATTTATAAATTGGAATAATTTATTGTTTTTAACAATGATATGTTTGGGTTAACACTTGTAGAAATAGCACTGCATAAGACAGCTACCAATTTCTTAAACCCCTATACTATTCATTAGTTCCCGATTTCACTTATTTTAAAATCTTATTGTCATTAAGCATAGGAGCTGGACATGCTGCTGAGGACAAGACATTGTAGATATCACTCATTCATAGAGTTGCCAGGAGCTGACTCAGTGGCACATAATACACACATACATGCAGTATCACTAAGAGGAAACTCTGTGATTGGTGTTAAATACTTTTAGAAATATAACAGAGTGCACCCAAACTTAAAAAAAGCAAGTATTGTCATTTGAGTCTACTAGTTTTCATTATTTTCTTATATAATGTCATTATCAACAAATAATATGATTATAATATGGAGAAACTAAGTCAGAATTCGGTGTAAGCAATGGTGAAAGATGGGATTACTCAATTTGACCCAAAAGCTTACTATGACCAAATCTTGAAAATATTACTGAATTCTTTTCTCTTCATTTTTTTAAAACAAGTTCTACTGACCCAGAGTTGTTTTTACATCCTGTTCTGCCCCAGTGATATCACATTTTCACATTATCCTTCCTTAGTCTTCACATCCAGGAAGCCATTATAAAGGGTTTATTCAAACATGGCCTTTTAACCTGAACACTTCCAAGTGAATGGAAAAGACATTAGCCACCTACCTTACATATTACTAATGAATAACATCAGGCAAAGTGTTCCCTTTTCTAATTGCATAGTTTCAGTCTACTTGCATAAAAAATAAAAACCTTATGTACTCCACTAGTCACCTTGGAATAAAATTTATAGGGGACAGCAAGCAGCAGTCTTACACTGTTCAATGCAGCACCTAGCACTTCTTGGGTGCTTAATAAATATTGAACAACCCAGCAATCAAGCCCTCAAGGCAATGGCTGCAGTTGTTAGTTGACACATATGCAGACTGTACACAGTAGGAATTGCCAATCAAACAGCCAGATCTGAACACACAGAAAATAGCAGAGACAATAATGGCAGCCTCACCTTCAAACACAAAGGACAATTTATATGTATATATTGCACTACACATGAATTAAAAGTATTCATGGATTCCTTTGCATTCCAGTATGCATTTACATAACTCGCAGCATGTGAAATTAGCCGAATGCACACTCTTCTTTCAGTGAATATGCTTAACAAAAGGTCAACAGCCTCAAATTATTTTTAAAGAAATAATGTCTTTGCCCGAATTAAATCCAAAATTTCCCTGGGTAAAGGATATCTCACCCTTTTATGCCATCAAATGTGGAATTTCCTTCAATTCTATATATTTAAAATTACTCACTCATGAACTTCACAGACCCTGAGAGACCACTGTGTGAAATGTGTCTCTTCACTAACATATCTGCTTAAGAATTAGATGTGCAAACTTTGCCTATATCATAGGGTGGTCACTCTGAAACTTAAACTTTTGTTTTTAAAAATTCTCGTTCATATGTCAGATGATTAAGATACCATTTAGTAAACTATATCATTGCCCCTTTGCAGCATCATCTTCTTGGTGGCCTTAAAGAGCTAATGATTCTCAATATCCGTAATATTTGTACAAAGGATTAGCTTCTCCTAAGAGATCTCACCCAGTTTTTTAAAAGTAAAGATTGAAACCCCTGTAAAAAAAAAAAAAAGGATAAATGAGGGTCTGACTATACTGAGGTGATGGGAAAAGCCTCAGCGTGCCTATCGTTTCCCTTCTCACCTACATTTTTTGTGATCCTTGTGTCAAGCCATTAGTGAATACTACTTGAGCTGCTTAAAATTATACATTCAAAGTCAACTTTATGCTCTAAGGAATGTTTAATGTGAGACATTCACTTTTGCATAGGAATTAGCTCTGCAGTGTGAAAACTGGCTTCAGGTGAATTCTACTTTAAAAAATGTAAGTAAGAACAGGAAGAACCTGAAAGCAGGCACCACAGTCTTATGTAAGAGAATCACTACCAGCAGCTGGAGGGTCCAGTGAATTCAGAAAATTGTCTTCTACCCCGATCAATGGAGTCTCTTTACTGCACAAAAGAAACATTCAGATGAGAAAAAAATAGGAATCCTGGCATACACAGAATTTTATTTCTACCTTAAATTCTCAGGAATGTTGTGAACTTGATTCATTCTTTGACATTTAAGTAGGCACTGAAAACAACATAGTGAAGAGCTTGTCATTTATTTGCTCTTTAAAATACGTTTTCACATACTCTTACTCCTCCTGACCAGCAGGTAATATTGAAACACCTCATCCAAACACAACAGGGGGCTGACTGGATCATTTATTCAATATTTACTGAGTTCTTATGTTGTGCCAGGCATGGTAACAGTTGCAAAGTACAGATGAGGAATACATGCCCCCTCTGCTCTTAGCAAACATACACTGACTGAGTAGGAGGAGATAGATGCATACAGATCATTGCAATGCAATGTGATAGAGGCTAAAATAGAGGCATGGACCACACATCTTGGAAATACAGAGCAAGGAGTAGCTAATCAGGGATGGCAAATGAGAAGACAAAATAAGTAGGTTTTAAATTGAGTTGAAAGTATGAGCTCAGTAGTGGTTGGGGTGTAGGAGTGTATGTTCCAGGCAGAAAGGGCAGCTATTCACATCCTTTAATACCTTCTCCACTAGTTCCTTCAGAATATCTCATTGTAGGGCATATAGATTTCCCTCTCAAGTGAATGGAGGTGTATAGTTACTCTTCATTCTAAATACTTAGGATATCTCTGAAGGACTTGATAATAATCTGTTTGCCACTCAGTGGGAGGTGGATTTCTGTGAATTTTGCTAATGTCAGCAAAAGTGATAGCGGTCACTTTTAGCTTGGCACTAAGTATACAAAGATAGTAGAATTTGGTCTGTGATCTCTAGGAGCCTATGTTCCAGGGGGAGAGACAGATAATCATAGGCTTCCCATTCTATCTGTTAAGTGCAATTAGAGAGAGATACATTGGATGTAATAGGAGCATGAAAGGACAGTTAGCCTGTCTAGGAAAGCATCAGCGAAGAAAGGTGTTTTTAAGCACATGGATGTCTGACTTTAGTTTTAAGGAAGAGTAAGACATGGACAAAGATGGAAGGAGAAACTAGGCAGAAAAAAAATGGATGAAGTAAAACGTGAAAGTATCAAACAGCACTGTGTATACCAGGCTCTTCAAAAAGTTAAGGATCATGGAACATAAGGAAGAGAGCAGGAGAAGTGAACCTGGGGAGGTGAACAGACATCAGACACTTGGGAGATATCACATGCCTTCGGAAAGAGCTCGATATTAAATTATGCTCAATGGACAGATATTTTATAAATAATCAAACTGACATCTTAAAAGTATAATCAATTTCAAAAGTTACTGAAAAATTAAGAGGCAGAGGTTAGATTTAGGTCTGTCATCTCCCAGAGCCCATCCTCTTGACTATTACTCTATGTATGACTATATGAGAGGTGGGATGCTGTTTTCAGATCTTCCATTAACTTAACTTTCTTTTTCATTCCTCTTGCTATCCATCTATGATAATGTGGGGGGATTAGGGTGTGTAGGTAAAAAATTGTGCTGTGCCAGGAATGTGTTTGTGCTTTACAAAAATGACAGATGTGAAATCCTTGGGAAGAAGCATGCCACACAAGTACTAATGTGATGCCAGAAGCCAGTGATTTTATTTTCCTGCAAAAGCAACAGAGTATTATGAAATTAAAGTCATAATTGGGCCCAAAATGCTAATAGGTGCAGCTGTATAACCCAATCAGTAAACAAAGAAGATGACAGAGAGAAAGAAAATAGAATGTAAGGATACATGACAACTAGATATGCAGCCAATACAATTTGAAGAGAAAAAGTGATGGATGTAATGTTAGTAAAAAAATATATAAATTAATGCTTCTCAGATGAAGGAAAATTATTATTTTTTCTCTGCCAGTGATATAACCAGAAATAGTGGATTAAAATTGATAGAGAACACCAGTTTACATAGGAGAAAATGCTTTAACAGAAAGGTCAGCTGCAAAATACAAAATTTTTATATACGTAGAAGGAAAAAAACAGTTAACATTTTCAGTTTGTACTTTTTCAGACAAATTGGTCTATTCTATACATAATGGAATCTTTCAACATTCAGTAGGGGTGACACACTCAAATAACTTAACAGGGTCCCTTTCTGGTTTTTTTTTTTTCAATGATGCTCGGGTATATATCAAGTTTCCCTAAAATATTGTCCAGGAAAATGGTTTACTGCACTCAGAAAGAGCAACATTGTATCAATAATGGCTAACAATTGAAGGAAGCCAGGGTTACCTTCAAACATGAAGACAACCTGCTAGTGAAATTTGGGAGAGGAAAATAAGGTGTTGACATTAAAATAAGAATTAAAGAATCTGCAGGTGCTACTCATGTTCTTTGAGCTTCTATTAGTTAACATCCCTTCTCTCCAGAAATTGGTCAGATCAAAAGTCTGAAGTAAAGTGAGTGTCTATTTGAAGAATATAGATGGAATTTTAAAGCTTCCAGTTTGAACACAAAACATGTTATTAATTGGGGTTTATTGAAGAGGAATGTCTTCCTGGAATCAACTTACTATGGATTTATTTGAAAGTGTAATGACAAATAGTTGAAAACCAGCACTCCAATTTGTGCATCCACATTTATCAGTTTCTTTAGGAAGATACTGCAGGTGTCACTGAAAGAAATTTGTATTTTGGCACTGATCTCGTTCACTTTTAAGATGCAACATGTTATATACAAAGCCGAGGTCAGTAGGACTATAAGTTGGTTTCAAAAATAGTTATTGAGTACCTGCGATTTTAAAAGGTATGTTTTAGGAGCAGCAAAGAAGATGATGAAATATAAGACACCTATGTGTGTCCTCGAGGAATTTATAAAAATTGGGAAGAAATAGTTGAATGCATTAAAATATTTTAATGTAAAGTAGTATACTAATTGCTACAGAAAATAAGAGGCAGCAGAAGGATAAAGACAATTATTCTTTACAATCTAAATCACAGTTTCCATGAAATGACAGTGATTTGATCCTGTAGATATAAATTTCAACTAGACCTCAGAAACGCCTGAGCAGGTTCATTTTCTACATTTCCAAGCAGTCATTTTGCTTCTGTTACTCTCTCCTCAAATCTTCTACATTCCTCCCCAACTCAGCCCCACACTTTATTAACAAAATACAAACCCTAATAATTCAGATCATTTCACTCTCTTACTTATAACTATATAATATTTTCCCACTGTTTTAAAATTGAATCTATACTTCCACCACAGCCCACAACTGTAGATGGTCTGTCACGGGCCTTCCTCTATTCCCTTTTTATACCTCCTTCTCCTTAGCACTCTTGGCTCCAGCTTCACTGACCTGTTTCACTTCTCGAATGGACCCTTTTTGTTGCTATCTTATGCCTTTGTACCTGCTGTTCCCTCTGCTCAGAAATCCTTTCTCTGTACCTTTTCATAGTCAGCCTCGTCTCATCATTTAGTTCTCAGCTCTAATGTCATCTCTTAAGAAGCCCCTTCCTTACGATCTTATCTGAAGAAAATCGCATTGTACCCCTTCCCCCAAGCATTTTCTACCACGTAAATTTATCTTTTTTTTATCAGTTCCATACTAAGGTTTTATTGGAACAATTTTGAGAGATTTATTTCATATTAAACATGAGTAAATATAGTAAAACGTATGCTTCTCTCACAATGAGTCCATTATTTCAGGATTTATAGATTTATCTCATTTTCTTTTTAACCCTCAATATGTCATCAGTCTATTCTCAAAAAATTTGTATCAATCATTTATGCCTTACTGATTTTGAAATAAAAAGCATATATATTTAAGGTATACAACATACATATATATGGTAAAATAATTACTACAGTTAAGCTAATTAACATTTCCATCTCCTTACATAGTTACTACTTATGTGTATGTGTGCCTGTATGTATGATGAGAGCACCTGAGATCCACTCTCTTAGCAGATTTCCAGTATACAATACAGTTTTATTAATTGTGAGTTAGATCTTTAGAATTTATCTGCCTACATAATTGCAACATTGACCTACATCTCCTCATTTCCCCTGCCTCCCTGCTAACCACTGTTCCACTATCTGTGTCTATGAATTCGACTTTTTTGATTTCACATATAAGTGAGATCATCCAGTATTTGTCTTTTCTATGTCTTGTTCTCTCCTTGGTTTTATGGCTCTCTGAAATTACTTATTTACTTCTGTGTTGCCTGCATCATCCTACCAAATGGAAGTTCCAATGGGAAACAGACCTGTCTGACACCCTTGTTCTATGCTTGGCACATGGGTTTCAAAAAAATACCTGCTAGTTGAATGAGCTAATGCATAACTAAAAGAAAAGAAAAACTTGAAAGTAAATGTGCAAAAGAGAGACTAGAAAGTGTGTTGTTCCTAGGTAAATCTTTATACAGTAGTTTGAGCAGTATAGGTTTCCAAACCTGATATTCAGGTATGGAAAAAATATTCCATCTTTGTTGTTAGTCATATGCAGTTATTCTAAAGCATTAGATAAATTCAACTTATCTGTGGCTTGAGTTAATAGAGAAGCAAAAGGATTAAAGAATATTTGTAAAATGATACTGACTTAATTTACATAATTTCTACCCATTAAGTTTACATTCATGTATTTTTGATAACATTTCCTGCTGTTCAGCTAAGCTGGACAGATCATCCTCCAATAAAAAAATTTGTGAGTGTGATGCAGCACAATTTTATATTCATAAGTATGCTGAAGAATGCAAACACCATTGAGTAACTAATGTTCTCCATATTGTCCAACGAACAATGATGTGACACTTTCCTATACACCCATAAAAAATAAGTAGACTTCTCATTTACCTGAACTATTCTACCAAAAAGCTAAGAGGAATATTTACTCTTACAGTATATACTAGAACTTAATGCTTAATAAGAGAGAAGGATACATTCAGTGAATACATGTTCCTGTTAATGTTTCTTATTTTGATATTTAGCATTTCATTAATGTGAACTTTAAGAGAGCAAAAAGAACTCTAAAGGCTCTAAATCAGAACAAGTAGCCAAAATTATTAAAATCATTCTCTACACATTTTCTTTGCACACATTTCATTTAACATGAATCTCAGTAATAACTTCAAAAAGTGAATACCTCTTAAGAGACTTTTAGTTACTTTTAGAACCATTCTCTGGGTTCTTGTAGTCACTGTGAAATTAAGGTGGCTTGGGGAAAAACTCCTACCATTCCTGAAAAGAAGCTTTTTAAGTAAAAATCTTCTTTTCTTTTCTTAATTTTATTCTTCCAGCTATTTCTTTTAATGTACTTACTGCTATAACGCAGGATAATGTTGCTCATAAGTTCTGAACATGTAGTTATGGACTGATAATTTCATAGGTTAGAACATTCGGTCAGAACACTCATTAGATTACCATGTGCTCTATCCTATTCTATAATTTTTCATATATCCATATGTCTATCTAAACACAAAAGACAGTGGCTGCTCTCTGCTGAGAGCGAAACGGAAATCTCCATTACAATACATTGTCTCCTGAATGAATGCTCTACATTTTCAGCTGTCTTCATTGTATTAACTGATGTCATCTTGTGGATTTTAGCCTTGTCTAAACTGCTCTTGCAATGACACTAATAATGAAAAAATACATCGTGAGGAGCAGTTGTTAATATATAGCACTAATTATATAAAACATTGTTTTGTCTAGTACTACTATATTACATGAAAGACTGCCCTATCATGTTCATTTAATGTCAACATAGTCTATACATGGAGAAATATATTTTGAAAGGGAAGTCGGTAAACTCTTTTTAAAGTCTCATGAAAAGTGGTTTGAAATTACTATATATCACCAACCAAGCCATTACCTAAATTTGCTTTTGTGAATGAAGATCAATCTAAGAAGCAAAAATTTAATAATACAAAACGAATATGAATTATTCAAAAAGGAGCAGGCATTTAAAGTTTTCTTTTAATGAAATGCTGATAATAAAAGTGGAAATGTCTTACCAATTTGGAGCTTTTTGCAGTTTTGTACTTCCCACTCATGTAACTATAACAAAATGCTCTGTAATACAGAAAGAGGATGGAAATCACCATTTTGAAACATACTAATTCGATACATGCCTTTATTGGATAGGGCTTTTCTTCTTAATTGCATACTCAAATTCTTTGCAGTCAAGAAATAGATTAGAAAAGGAGAGAATGGAACAAATGTTGTTAATCAATAACTAATAGCAGAACATGAGATGTTTAAAGGTGTGTAAAGGACACCAGTGAAATGTGCCAAATGGTCATGGCCCTTAAAAAACTAGTCTTTTAATAAGCCCAGCCCACTCTAGCAAGGCCACAGAAGGACTACAAATGAAGGCAATCCAGTGTGGGACATCAGAATTTCTTTACGCTGCCTCCCTCTTTTCTGTTCCACTATTTCACACTATTGGCTTTCCCGGTTTCTCCACCTTCCAGTTCTTTTAAAGTTTCACATTAGATCTTAGTCTCTGCCAATCCTGTTGGTTTGAGAATATGGTTTCAATTAGATATTCTTCCAGATCTCAGCATCCTGAAGGGCATGATTTCTAGTCTCTGCCTAGTAACTTTATGAACACTGATCATAGGCAACAAGAGAGGTTGTACCCCTCCTCATACTTTCACTTTCTCCTCATTGGCCCTCAAGTGAGGAGAAAGTTCATAATTCATTGGTTCCTCAAGTTGGTCCTAACCTGGTCCTTCCTGATATAATAGGAAAAAATGAGTGCACGTAGCTGTCAGAGTGATAGAGCCCTTTGTGGAGGGTTGTGATTAAAGAAGGGGGCTGTCTCGGGTACCTTGTCAGAGTATGTGGTGGGTACTTGATTAGAGCCTGAGGAATTTTCAGTGACTCAAACCCATAATTGGCTTGTAGAAAGGAAATGCATCAAAACCAATCTTAAAATGTCAAATGAAGCAAATGGGCATAAGTTCTACAGAAAAAAAAAGGCAACCAATAGGACTTCTGTTTTTATAAAAGTATTATTTATGATATATTTTAGATTAAATGCCTTATTTTTTAGTCTAGAGCAAAGCATCAATATCTCAGGTTGCATCTGAGTAGAAGAAAGAACTGAGTAAATTTTGAGGAATTATGAATCTAGACAACTTTGTCTAGTTCTTAGCACTGACCTGGCATATACATGGTACCTAGAGCATCAATAAATGCTACATGAAAAATAAATGAATGAAAACAAGGTGACAATCTAAGAAGAAAAATATAATTTTAACAAATAGAATCTTCAAAGAAAATATTTTTTATATAAAAGATAAATCATATGAGAAATAATTTACATAATAAGAAAATAAAGCAAGAAGAAAATAATATGATCTGTATAGGTATAAATAAAGGCAAGCATAATTTTAAAACCAAGGAGGCAAAATATAGAACTGGCTATGAAAATGAATGTAGCATAATGTTCTTTTTAATCTTGTGAACTGATTAATAATAACTCTTATTATTTATCCTGTGTATTTTTAAAGACTAAGAATTGATGAGGTAGATTCAGGTAGAACAAAAATCCACCCAAAGAGTAAGATGGATCCTGACTGGCCTGAGAATGTGTGGCTCAGAAATATAGTACAAAGCATAAGCCCTTCCAAAGAAATAACAGTTATATTGTATACCTATCTCAAAAGTTATATAGCCTATAGTAAAATTCAAAGAATATCTTAAAACAACTAAAGAAAATTATAACTTTATCAATCTAATAATTTTTCTGTGAGGACTGATTCATTTGCTATTTATTGTATTAGCTCATTTGCTATTCATTGCTCTTTGTACTTTTATCATCATAACTTAGCATTAATTACCACAACATTAAAATAAAATGCTATTTTAATTCTATTTTCAGGGCATAAGTATCTCAAAGTGATACCTATACTTAGCAGTTTATCTGAAATTCATTTATACTTTATTCTTTCCTATAAATCAATATGTTGACAGTTTCTAGTTATCTAATTAATAAAGATATTAAAGTCTCTATGCATTTTTAAAAATTGATAGTTGCCATTCTGTCATCTTACAAGAACCAAAATTCTATCATTAATTGAATCTTTACCTGTAAATGAGGAGAGAGAAAATTCTTTCCTTTGGGGAAGTAGCATTATCTTTTTCTCATTGAAATACATTTAGTCCATTCCATTCCCTATCTAAACACATATAAATTATATTCTCCAGTGATTTTTTTCAACATGACTTCGAAGTGTTCTTAAAATTAAGTCCTGTTAAATTCATCTTCATGTTGTGATCACCTATTAAAAATGTTTTGGATCCCAATTCCTCCATTTACTATAGTCACTATTCTTTCTAATCCATTCTTTATTTTGGCCTCTATTTTCTTTGCAAACATGACTCATCAGCATTTTATTTATTATTTGTCTGACTCTAATTTTAATTCAGTAATGTAGCCCAATTATCAGATGTTGGGGTCTGTGTCACAATAGGACTTGCCCATTGAAGCTCTTGAGTGTGGGTAATCCCTGCTACTCCATGGCCCCTGGAATGGAGAAACCAAAGAGCACTGTATCATTAATGATAAACATTAGCTGGGCCAAGAGGCCAAAGCCAAGAGAGTTTGACTGGCAAACTCTGCAACTTCAAGCTGATCTCCACCCACTATCTAAAAGCACATTTTTTATGGGAGCATTTACCACCTCTCATTTTTCTGTGAGCAATTATTGGATCGTGGAGTATGAAAGGATCACCAAGTTCCCCTGCCAAAAGTTCTGATACGTAGGTCTGTGGGAAAGGTCCAGGAGCTGCATTTTTACCAATGAATCATGCAATGCTAGTGTAGATGATTAATGCTCAGTATGTCAAGAAATACCCTGAAACTCAAGAAGATAAAGGGTTTTGACCAGACTTGATCCATTTTATGAGGAAGTACAAATGAATCATAATTTGTTCATTTCCTTGTGAGACAGCTACAGTTTGATCACATTGCTCAACAATCAGAACAGGCTACTAGCAAGATCTGCAGAAAAGCATGTGATCCCAAGGTGAAAACCAGAACCTCTGGACCTGAAGGGAAGCATAGAGTTGAGAAACCTGTCCCTCCTCCATCTACTAAATTACTTGAGCTTATCTGAAACTAATTTTTAAACCAAAGGATGGAACAAGACTCTTAAGAACTGAGTCTTGTCTGTGGCTCTAATCTATTCCAAGTAATTTTGAAGAAATGAAATATATTTAAGACTTTAAGTATAAGTAATATTAATTGACAAATATTACAGCACTCGATACAAGGTAGTGTGAAGACTTCACACCAAGTGTGTGTGAATGCGTGCGTCAGTCCTGTCACCTCATTTTTTAAGACGTGTTACCTGCTATGATTTACAGGTACAAGAAACTAAAAAAGAAGGCATCACCATTTCACACTACGAAATGGTCCAATTATACCCTGTTACCTGTATTAGTAATTGCCAATCGCAGAGACATAAAGGTATGGGTCTACAGTTCTATGTTGTTAATTGATTTATGTGCGAATATGCTAATACAATCCTGATTTTGTTATAGGATTTCTAATGAGATTGAACTTGAATGCTTACTATGACCTAAAATATTTTAAAGTTTGAAAATCTACAGCTACTAATCTACTTTTCCTAAAACATAGCCAGTATTTAGCTATAGGCTAAAATGGATTTCCTTGCAGAAGTTACAATAAACTTTCTTACAATCTAAAGAAGATAAGTCAATTAATATGACTGAGAAGTAAAAAAAATCAATTTAATAGACATGTAATTATTTAACTTCTGAAAGAAAGGAGTTACTGGCAGTTTCTCTTTTTAAGAACTGAATAGATGTGGGCAGCAATTAAAGAATCAACTAGTATATTCTAAAGTATTTTCCCAAATGAACTACACATTTTAATTAATATATGTGTGTGGCTATATGAACATGTAGATACATCTGCATATTTGTATTGCCATATATCTATACATACGGATATATCATATCGCATGATGATCATATTTTTGATTATATATTCCACTAATGGTTTCTTTCTTAAATTCTTAAAGTGAATTGGCACCAAACACCAACCAAGACATAAAGAAAAGTTATGTGCAGAAATAATTTTTACTCAAATTATTTGGGAATAAAAATTACTAGATATTTTGAAAGCTGTGTTAGGGAAGAGGCAATATTATATGTTTTTCTGTCCCTTTTATGAAGGAATTTGACTTCGTGAAGCCCACTAAGAAGGAAGGAGGAATAAAAGAATCAATAACTGACTAAATGTTCTTTAAAAAAACATCTTTAAATTTTTTCTTTGTGTAATAATTTTTAAATTCAAAAAGAGCTAAACAATGAAACTGAAAATATAGAGTAAGATAATGTCGTTAGTACCAAATTTTTTAAAATACCTAACTATTTAGTATTTATTTCTATTTACAATGTTAAATACTTTGATGGCAAAGTAAAAAAATATTTGAAACCTTGAAGTTCCACTTCATTTCTTTAAATTTAGGTCTCAGTCTGCAGTGTTACGTATAACTTTGTAAATATGTGAGTTAGATTTACATAATTAGTCTCTCTCTGGCCAACATTCAACTACATCTTTTTTAGTAATATATAGTAATATAGATTTTTCTAAGTGTAGATTTTAGTAGTATGTATTTTGGTAAAATCATAATTGCTTTGAGAGCTTTTATGTATAGAGTACTGTTCCATATTTTTCAGGCTATACATTTTCTTATTTTCATGGATTCAACTATGCATATGATAACACTGAGTAAATATTTGTTGAATGGAAAAAAAAGGGGGGACTTATATACTTACATGAATGAGATGAGATTAATATAAATGAAATATTCAACAGCAAAAAATGTCAAAAATAATAAAATATACTAATTAGAACCAAATAGATATGGAGACTTTGGCTAAAGATAATTAGCAGCACAAAGGGTTGTCCATTAAAATAAAATGCCTACTCTCAGAGAGTAGGCATGGAAAAACTTAACTTGGGGTGTTATTAAAGAGAGAAAGCACAGTTACTAGCAGACAGCAATGAGGATATATAAGTCAAGGCTATGGAGATAAGTTGAGGTGATTCGTTGCAGACTTAATAATGACATGAAAATCTTCACTGCCAAAAGTATAAATTCAAATCTGACAGAGAGACTTGTCTGGCAGCAGCAAAATTAAGATCTAGGGCAAAGTAAGAAATTAAGTCCATTGAATAATTAGAGAAGAAATTGAGGAAAAGAAGGATGAAAACAAGCAGAAAAAAATTCATCATTTTTGGCTTTTAAAAGTGAAGAACTCGTGACCTGAAAATGAATTCTGCAGTAGTAAAATGAGGTGGTATGGTAGATAGGATAGATTGGCACTCATCACCCATTCCACTGTCCTCATGTGTTAGGTTTCCCAAACTCTCTTTCAGCTAGGGTCTAGATATAAACTGGATTCAAACACTTAGGTGCACTCATATGAGATTTGTAGGCAGAGGCAAGGTAGAGCTACACTTCTACTGTTACTGCTGTTTTTGATGGCAAGCACAGTCACGGTGACATTGTACTTTCCTATGACAGCATTAGCAGAGGTCTGTGTTGAGTCATCAAATAGGTCTTGAGAAAAAAGATGTAGGGCATTCATTGGTGTTGCATCTTCTCCTATAATGAGTATATATAATCTGGAATTTGATAATGAATCCTCTTGTTAAACATTCCTTACTCTTCTCACAATTTTGAGCTCTCTAAGAAAGCAATACTTCTACTAGGTGACAAACTGGTTCCTAAACTGGAGGTTGAGAGTGTCATGAGGATACCTGGGGGCTCCTTAGGACCTTAAAATAGAAGAATAAAAGAGATTTATCTGTTGTATACAAAGATTAAAGTTAATTTTAAGGGGACCTAGGGCTGCTATTAAAATGTGTGTCAGGGAGGAGTATGTATATAACTGGAATCAAGGGGATATTTGGGTGTGTATCCTCATATTGCCATGTCCCAAGGATAAAGTTTATATACAATTCCAGTTAGACAGGCATGACGACCAATGGCTGAGGCCTATCAGAAATGAACGTTTGCTTCAGCCAATCCACCTTTTAACCCTAAACAGCTGAGGGCAATGGAAGCATGAAAATCAGTGTAAAAGAAGCACATTATATATACCAAATATGATCTTGTGACCATTTGGAGAAACAAAAGCTAAAGTAGCCTCTTGTTCTTTATGTGTGTTATCTCTATATAAACGTATTTTCTTTTTTTCTACTCAATTTCCTCCACTGTATATTGTTCTTTAATAACTTTGGAGGATATGTAAATGGGAAGGTTAGTGAACTAGAAGGAACATCACATAGAGAAGGATTCTATGACTAATAGAAGTTTTAATTTCTTTTCATGGACAATGTATGTTTTCATTTGTATGAAGGAGCAGTTGCACTTTATAGGGTGGAAATCAGTTGTTGCTGCTCCTTTTGTTTGGAAATTTATATACGGGGAGAGAAGAAGCGTGTATGGTCAGGGAACACACAGATGGACGGTGGGAGTTATCTCGCATTGTTGCTCAGTATCTACTCACCCTCTTTCTGCTGTGCTTCCCTGTAGTCCTGAGGCTGAGAAGCTAAAATCTACATTTCAAAGTCTCTTCTGAAGACAGAGCTCAGAATGTGATTTAGGTTGGGACAATTCATCTGCATGTGGTATTTGGAAGGGTGGATAATGCGAAGACCACAGGTCTGCCGTTTCTGTTGGTCATCACAGTCATAGAGGCCCTGGGTTTTTCTGCAACATGAGCAGAGATGCCAGTGCCACAGAATTAATTTGTGAATATAGAGAGGGCTCAGAGCATTCATTTTTGCCCATGCCAATATATAGGTGTAATGTAGCTCTGGAGTCAACAGTACATAGTTTTCTAATCTGTGGATTTCAGCAGCTAAAATAAGATATACCTGAACCCTATGGTCACAGTGACAGTGCCTTATATTCTAGATTATAACAAAGCCAGAGAGTCTCCTCATGGGCTATTTCTGTGTTATTGGAGCCTGCCCTCCAGGCTTTCTAATAAGTTTGTACAAACTTAATTCCTGTATTAAATTCATTTCTGCTTTAAATAGCCGGAATAGTTTCAGTTATCTTCAACTTAACCCTGGCTCAAAACAGATGGTATATTGAGAAAGAAACATGATTAACCAAATTAAACTATTCTGTTTGATGAAAATCCTTTCTCTCTAAGCATAACATGAACTGGGAACAATCATAAGTTGGAAACAGATAATTTCACTGCAAAGGATATTGACAGATTTCTTAAAACACCAAACGTAATTTATAATTTTCAACAGGTCCTTGTTTTTCTTTTCTTGTTGCCTTTATGCATAGCTAGGTAAAATGACTATACAAATAGAACTAATTCATTCCTAATTTGAACCTGGCTATTAGCTTTATTTTTAAAACACACACACACACATATTTATTTCATATTAGTTTAATAGTCACAGTTGGTTATTTGCCACTTGTATACTACTTATAAACTACATATTTGTCAACAAATTTTGACACCTGAGAAGCAATGATACATATCCATATGGATGTTTTTATACTATAGAGATGAAAGATGTATGTCATACAGATGATAAAATCTAACAGTTTAGGGGGAAAAAATGTCCTTATCTGTAAACAAAAAGAAAACTCATAATAGGTTCAGCTAAGATCAAGCATCACATATTTATATATTGATTTAATTTTTGTTGTAATCTCTAATTCTTTTTCAAGTCAGACTGAGATATTTAAAGAGACAGACACAGAGATGCAGTCATGGGTCATGTGCATTTCTGAAATAGTGGCTGATTACAGAGGTCCAATCTGGAGGTAGGCGGAGTAAGTCACCCACAGTTTATTCAAGAGATCGAATGACTGATCAATGTAGGGCTGATTATGTAGTGTAGATTTTGTATGGATTGCCAGCTTCTGCTTCTTTCCTTCTAAAGGAAGCCAAAAAATTGGTGTTTTGCAATCTTCACATACTGCTAAGGTATACAGTATCACAGGTATTTGAGCAATTTGGTTGCGAGGAACATGTATTAATTTTATCTAGCTTTCATACCTGGGCTGTAACAAAATTAGCTCCTAGTTCAAAAAAGGAATAAAAGTAAACATCCTCCTTCAGTTGCAATTCAGAATCTATTTTCCACAGATTCTGAAGACCCATATTACTGGTAATTTTAGTATAGAAACAATCTAGTCAGCATAAATTCTGCATTTAAAGACTGTTCACCAATATCATAACTGCAGGATATTTTCCATCTTTCCTACATAATATATAATTTGCTGTGTCCTCTGTGCTTAGAGTTACAAATAATAATTGATATATTCACTCTTGTTTTAATTTATGTAAGGCTGACTTCCTTTTTCTGTCTTTGGGGAGGACAGACACATACATATGTTTGAGAGACAGCACTTTCTTTTATATTTAATTATAGGTACAAATCTGTCCTCTTTGCAGCAGGAAAAACACTCATGAAAGATGAAAGTTTTAATATATTATTTATCAAGTTGATTTCTTATTTTTATATATTGCTAAAAAATGTATAAAATTTCTATAATTTCAAAAAAGGGATAACAAGTAATCAGAATATTTTTTGAAAATAAAAGAATAAAATATTTTTATATAAAAGTCAAAAAATTTTCCCCAAAAGCCAGCCCCAGACATGAAATAATTAGAGATTAAATAGAAAGTATCATTAGAAGAGGATTTAGACATGATGGATCCAGGGACTGTTCCTTTGCCCAAACCTTTGTTTCCTTTTAGAGGTTTCTGGCAGCTTGCAGGATAGAAGTAAATTTTATGATAAAATTACTTCTAAATATTTTGGAGTAAACAGTACTTACCATGACTTCGTATTTTCTCATCCCTCTGTGTCCACAGACAGCAGGAAATCCTCTTGTTGACTAAGGCAGTGTTTGATAATAACCTTTTTCTCCTTGTTATATTACTTGGAGTGCTCATCATTTGAGACATGTGATGTGTTGGGAATCTCCTACAGTCCACTTCAATTGCCAGGCACCATAGCTCCCATATTCTCTCTGCACGCCATTTTTTAAAATCCAACTTTCCAGCTGAGTAGATTGAGGTGCACACAATTTTCTGAGTGTCCCATGAATTTCACATATGGAATTGGCAAGAAAATGTGTGCTGACCTTTCCACCCTCCCCACCATCCCCTGCATATAGTCATTCAGGAAAAACTTTTTATAGTTGATATTTTTGCTCTTTATCTATAATGCCTCCAAACACTTCAGAAACTTAAATAATACATTTAAAAGAGAAAACAAAATTGAAACTAGAACACAAATTAAGTCACATACTCCTATAAAGAGCAATATATTTTAACATGAGATTTTTAATAAGATTAGGAATAAATAGACATGCCTTGGGGCATGGACATCTAAATTTTGCCACTAAATTCAGTGTAATTGTCAGAATAGTTATTTGCAATTAGTTTCTGATTGGCTGGTCAAAAGAGTAATGCTATTGAAAGAAATATATCTAGATTCTTTTGTAATAGGGTAACAAAGTATAATTTTGAAGTTGATCCTGAAACTAAGGTATATCTAATAGATGGCATCTCTAAATTATCAACACACATTATTTGTTTCTACACCTTACAGGAAAAAGACAAGATTTGTTCCTGAGTCCTTACTTAATTGCACATAAACACACAAGGATGCATAAAAACATACATATACACGCAGATGCACAAAAACACACACATAACTACATATGCATACATTTGCTCGAATTTAAACATGTACACATATACACTCACCCATATTATACACATATGCACACACAAAAATACACACATGGATACACAGATCTGCCCTCTTTGAGAAGAATATATGGCAGGGTATTGCCCTAACCATAGATTTATCTCTTTCTGTGAAACATTTATTTTTCCCCTCCACCTGTTCTAGATCTTCCATAGAACTAAGATCAGGAGTCAGCAAACCTCAGCCTTATGGACCAAATCTGGTCTGCCACCTCTTTTTATGTGATCTGAGAGCTAAGAATGGTGTTTACATTTTTAAATGGTTTGAAAATTCAAAAAAAATATTTTATGATATATGAAAATTGCATGAAATTATATTTCCACGTCCATAAATAAAGCTTTGTTGGAATATAGCCATACTCATTTATCTCATATTATCTAAAGCTATTTGGGCTACAACAGCAGAGTCGAGTAGTTGCTACATCAGCCACATGTGGCTCTCTCATCTCTTCACACTGGTGCTCAAGACACTACCAATCACAGTGAGGCAGTTATAAATTCTCAGTGTTTCAAGTACCACACATTATCTCCATTCCATGACCTTTTCCTATTATTTTTATTACTAGTGCATACACATCTTAAAACAGAAAAATAAGAGAAATGCAGACTTCTTTTTGTTGTATTTTTAAGACTGTAGAGTGTGGATTATTTTGTTATTGAATTAGATCAATAAATAAGAATTTTTTTTAAAAGGCATCGTTTACGGCCATGCTACCCTGAACAAGCCTGAATCCATCTGATCTTGGAAGCTAAGCTGTGTCAGGCCTGGTTAGTACTTGGATAGGAGACCACCTAAAAAGACTGGGTGCTGTAGGCATAAAATTTTTCTTTAAAAAATAAGGGATTGTAAGAGGACAAGGTCCCTGGTATCTGTGAGGTCAACCAAGGGTTGCCTCGCCTAAAAATGAATGAATGAATGAATGAATGAATGAATGAATGAAAAGTAAGTAAGTAAGTAAGGCATCACCATCATGCTGGAAGTCCTAGCAAGAATAAGATGCAAGAAAAATAAATAAACGGTATACAAATTGGAAAAGAAGAAAAAAATGGTCCTCATTTGCAGATAATATGATTGTCTGTGTAGAAAATCTTATAGAAGTTACTAAAATCTATAACTAATATGTAAGTTTAGCAAGTTCACAGAATAAAGATCAACATGAAAGGTCAATTTTATTCTTATATACTAGCATGGAATAATTAGAATCTGAAATGTAAAAACCAATAACCATCTAAAATAGCATGCCCCAAAATAAAATACTTAAGTGTAAGTCTACTGTATAGGAAACCATAAAACACTGGTAAAAGAAACTACAGAATATCTAAATAAGAGAAATATTCCATGGCACAAATTAGAAAGCTCAATATTGTTAAGATGTCAGTTCTCCCTAATCTTCTCTCTAAATTCTCAATGCAATCCCAAATCAAAATTCCAGCAAGCTTTTCTGTTGGTATCAACAAGCTAATTCTAAAATGTATGCAGAAAGGCAAAGAACTAAAATAGCTAAGGCAATTCTAAAAAAGAGGAACAAAATTGTACTGCATTACCTGATTTCAAGACTTATTATAAATCTACATTAATATAAAGAGTGTGGTATTGGCACATAGATCAATGAAACAAAATAAAGAGCCCACACATATATAGTCAACTGGTTTTTGGCAAAGGGTAAAAGTTAATAATTCAGTGGAAAAAAGATACCTTTTTAACAAATGTTGAGAAAATTATATGTGAATATATAAAAACAATGAATATAGACACATACTTAACATCTTAAATAAAAGTTAACTCAGAATAAATCATAGATCTACATTAAAATGTATAACTATAATATTTCTAGAAGATATTATGCAAAATCTGCATAACTTGGTGATGGGTTTTAGATAACACACCAAAAGCACATTCCATGAAAGAAAAAGAACTGAATTTAAAAATCTTGGACTTCATCAACCTTAAATATTTTTTTGCTCTGTGAAAGATAGATAAGAGAATGAAAAGAAAAATCAGACTGAGAGAAAATATTTGCAAATGATATATCTAATAAATGACTTGCATCCAGAATCTATAAAGAACTTTTAAAGTCCCATTAAAAAAAAACTAATTAAAAAATGGCAATATCTGAACACACTTCACTGAAAATAATATGTGAATGGCAAATAAACATGTGAAAAGATGCTGGACAGCATTTGCCATAAAAATGCAAATCAACTGCAATGAGATACCACAACATACATATAAGAATGGATAATTTTTTTTTTTAATTACAACAACATATGCTGACTAGGATTTGGAACAATAGAAACTCTCATTTCTTTCTGGTGAGAAAGAAAAATAATACAGTCACTTTAGAAGGCAATCTGGCAGTTTCTTTTAAAGTAAACCTTGACTTCCTACACAACCCTTTTACTCTAAGGTATTCACCCATGTGTTTTGTAAACCTAGGTTCACACAAATACTTGAGTGTGGATGCTTATAGCAGTTCCATGGCTTAGCAATGGTAAAGTTTTATTGTATTTTTTTTTTCAAGCTCAGGGTCAAGATGGAAATTTTTCTGAGTGAGAAGAACCTCAACTAGTGTTATTGAATACTAAATGACTTTGGAAATTAGCTTTTGCTGCAGATTTGGTAATGTTTATTAATGAATTCAACCTAAAATTACAAAGCAAATAGTTCTTTACATGAGAAACATAATATGGCAACATTTATTTAAGGATAACTAACATTATTTAGATTATAATTTAGATTACAATCAAATTATATATTTTCCACAATACCAAAATTTAAAACAAGATGTGAAATACCTATTTTTACAAAATATTTTTTGGTTATGAGCTCAAACTACAATTTCAGTAGCATTTTTCAGATCTCAATGCAACTGCCAAATGAATTTTTATATTTCAGAATCCATTTATGCAATTGAGAAGCATGGTAAATGGCAAATGTCAAGAGAAAAATATAATAGGTTTCTATAAATGTCTTCCAAGTGAAAAATATGTTTAATCTAAGGTCATAACTCATAGACTGCTATCAATATTTAGTAATACCTATCTGCGAAAAGATTTTTTTAAAGATAAAATATATAAGATCTTACAGATAAGCTTTAACAGATTAATATTTGCAGTTGATTTTGGTGATAGAGAATACTAACTGAACCAAAATTAAGCAAAATATTATTCTAAGGTAGAATTTCATTCTTGTCATCAGTAGACCTGAATTACAAAAGGGTACTCATATTTTTAAAAATTACCGTATTTATAATTTGTCAATAAAATGTGAAAGTTTTTTTTCTCTCTTGTTTATAAGTACCTACATAATGGCTTTAATTTTGCCTCTTGGCCCACAAAGCCAAGATAGTTACTGTCTGGTCTTTTACATAAAAACCTTGCCAACCTCTGCCCTAGAATATTGAACATTTTTGCACTCCTAATTGGAGGTGTTCTCTGGATGGGAGTTAAGAGTATGGAATGGGTTATCTTTTCTCAATGCCATGTATTTCTGACATCAAAATTGAAATTTAAAATATATTTTCCCACAAAATCACTGGGATTAGTTTCTATGAAATAGGTGTATTACTACCTGTGGTTCCAGTCCATTAAACAGTAAGTGTGCTTTGGTGGACCTGAGTACCTAAACAGCATTTTAATTAAATTTTTCAAGAAAATGAATACTGGATTCCTACAAAACAGCTAGTAATCACACTTTTAGAGTAGAGCTCCATTACAACTCAAAAACTACCTGTAACTTTTTCTTTCCTTTAAGTAAGATAGCATCATGGATAGTTTATACTAGTCTTCATCCAGTTTCTAATTTCACTGCAGTTTTTAACTTCCTAGCTTTTATTGTCAAAAAAAAAAAAGAAAAGAAAACCTTTTCAAAATTACATTAACTAGATATCCAGATCAGCAAACATTGTTAAATATAAATCAGTTAATGTTGATAAAATAAACTAAGAATTATGAGCTTGGTATTATGTCATCTATATTATTATCTCCAGGTAGAACTGAACTGCTGGGGTGAAATAATGCTATTCTAAATTCTGGTAACCAGATTGACTCCCAGGTAGGAAACCACCTCATTCTCTTAAGGTGGATAATTACACACTGAAACCCACATGAGTCTCATTAATGAACAGGCCAAGGTAATAAACAGATCCCACAGCATTCTTATTAGCCTAATACACTGCACTTGGGGTAAAAATAAATCCACACTGAGTAAACCTGATAATCAAGAGTCTGAAGTTAGGCATAGTGATAGTATGGGCATATAGAAGAAAATAAAAAACCAAAGACAGAAGGATAAGAATACAAGTAATAAGAATTACTTACTCATCTATCCACATATTTGATTGTTTTATAGTTCTTTTCTTATTTTTTGTAGACAGATGTCAACATCCATTTTTTAAATTTACTTTCCATTTTTAAATCATTAGTTCATTCATTTGACAAATATTTGTTGTTTTTACTGAGTTCCAGGCAAGTTGTTAAGAAATATAGCTGTATCCTCAATATCCAATACAGGTAACTAATGTCTAATTATGAAACATTAAAATGGATGGTAATTCATTTATTACATTGAAGAATTTTTACAATTAAAAATTATTTTCCTAATGTCATTTATGATTAGTAACAACCCTCTTAGACAAGAATTATAATCTCTAATTTTACACTTGTGAAAATCAATACTCTAGTTAAATGACTTGTGAAAAGTTCTGTAGTAAACTCAATCTTCTGATTCAAAGTCTAGAACTTTTTACACTACATCAAACCTATCTTATTCTTTATGATAATATTGATTTCAAATAGTCTGCTCTCTCTTCAGCTTGAATATTTGACTAATAAAAAAAAAACTTTACGAAATTTTCCTCATTACTTGAAGAACCAGTTTCCTTGTTTTAGTAATTCTATGGTATCTTTGAATTCCTCTTCATTTATCTTCTCAAATCAAATGTAGCAAATGCTATTGCTTCTATTATCTCACGTTCAGTACCTTCTCTCTTCCTTCAAAGAACTGCTTCTCCACATTTTTACTTACCAACTTTACTACCATTTTGTAACACTCTTTCTCAGCATTCAGCCTAAAAGAATTGTGGACTAAGCACAGTTTCCTCTGAAAAACAACTTTTTGTTATGATGGAAAAAACACTGGTCTGTGAATAAAATACTTGATCTTCATCAATTATGAGAATTTCCTTTTGATGGCTCTTCAAATTTTTTAAGATTTAAAGAAGTAGCAATGATTGTAGATTGCTGTGGAGCCATCATATGAATTTTTGATAATGACATTTGTGGGAAGGAGTGCTAATAAAACAACAATGTCTAACATTTGATATGTGTATACTGTGTGCCAGTCATTGTATTAATTGTTTTATGCATATTATCACTTATAATCTTCAGTAAACCCTTTAAGGCAAATATTCTCACTCTCAAGTTATAGAGGTTGCCCCCAAATACCATGGTTAATAGTATGGACTCCATAGCCAGACTATAAGAGTGTATGAACCCTGCTTCCATCACTTTCTAGCTTTCATCTATGGAAAACCTGAATTTACTCCTTTTGGACTTTACCAAACATTCTTCTGAAAAAAGACAGGTGTGTGTGTGTGTGTGTGTGTGTGTTTATATGTCCATTTGCAAAATACATATGAGTATGTGTGTGCTTGTGTCTAGAAATACGTCTGTGTGTGTTTGCACATGTGTACTTGTGAGTATGTGTACATTTTATGTCCATTCATATATGTTTATGTGTGAGTAAGCATTTAGGATCAAATGTTGCCCTTCTCCCACAAACCATGTGTATAGATGATGAGTTATGTGCTGGTAATTAGAAGATACCCTTGCATTAGCTATATCTTGGTTTCAGATTCTAGTTGAAAATACATCATACAAATCCACCATAAATTTGAAATGAGTGGGGAAAAAAGAATAGCTATCAGCTTCCAGTATTTTTGCCTCCAGACTCTTTTAGTTTTTATGTATACCATAATATTTAACTGTTTCTAGAGGTTTTTGTTATTTTATCATTTTGTTTCCTTGGATGATTTTTAGTTGATTTTCTGGTGTTTAGGTAACAATTTTATTTATAGAAAGCTTTATCTATATATGCATATGTATTTTTTTATTCTCCATCTTAATTATTTTCCTTTTAGAATAGCTATGGCTCAGTATGTTCTGGTATGTTATTAATTAAGTGTTTGTACAAGGTACATTCTTATCTTATTTCTGTTTTAAAAAGTATCTCTCCGTTAAGTGTGATTCCAGCTCGAAGTCTTAAATATATACTCCTTGTTGTGCTAGGAAACCAATACTCCAAATATAATTTTTAGCATTTTAATCAAGATTAGATGTAGAATTTTTAAATTCCTTCTCATCACCTATTGAGATAATTATATGATATTTTACTATCTTAATAATATGATGAATTATGTCAATAATCTCTCCTGCACTATACCAGAATTTCTTGTCTGTGCTAAATCCTAATCATCACAGAAATATATGTTTTAATTTATTTTTTTATTCTTTGAAGTGGACTAAAATGTTATTTATCATTTCAATATCTCTAGTTAAAAGTGAGGTTACCTGTCACTTTTTTTGGTTTGACTTTCTTATATGATTTAGCATTTTTATTGCTAAATGTGACAAAGATAAGTTATATATCCTTTCTTTGTATTAGAATCATTTTCCATATAAAGATGCAATGTTCTTAAAAAGAGATTTTTTGAAAAATTAAATAACAATTTTTTAATAATTCTATTTGAATAAGGACTAAAGCAGAATTATCTAATGCAGTTTATCAAGGATTGTCCTAAGAATCACTTCAAAATCATTTCAGGAGATTCTTAAAAACATTTAACCCAGACTTACCAGCAGGACCACTTAATGACTTTTGTGGGCCTTAGACACTTTTGCCTCTATGGACCCCTTTTCATTAAGTAAATATTAAAAAAAATATGTTTCACATGTGTGTTAGTATAAAAACAAGTATATTAATATTACATATTAAATTTTTTTTACACCTAAAAGGTTCTTTTTATTTTAAAAAATAAAATATTTCACAGGTCCCTAAAAGTGTGTGAGCCCTAGGCCTGTACCTACTGTGGATAAATAGGTACATTGGCCCTGCATACTGAATCAAACTCTTCAGGTATAGGAGCCAGATGTGCATTTGAACAAACACAACTGTTGTTCATGTGCCTAGTGGTCTAATGGTTGAGAGAAGTGGGTTTACTGAGGACCAATCCAAACTTTGCTACCAACTGATAACTAATAGTTACATGGGGCCAGTCTCTTGACTTCTTCAAGCTTTAATGGTTTTGTCTGTAATGCCTCTAATTTTCTTTTACTAGAATCGTTTATGAGCAGATACTTTATTGAGAACTGATGAACTTCTCATCTTCTCATGTATTCTTTCATTCAAAAGCTAGATAAATAGAAACATCAGAAATTGTGCCAAGTAATGTCAGAGGTATTAGGAATATAGCAATCACTGAATAAGATAAATTTTGTCTTTGACATCTTTGAGCTCACAGTGTAGTGGGAAAATAGACACTCAGTAAGTACATAGAATTGTGAGGATATGAAAATAAGGAAGTATGGAGTGATACGAAGAAGCTTTACCCTAGTCTGGAAATGTAGACAGTGTCTACTTGAGAATAAATAGGATCAGCAGATCAGGAATGATGTTGAGGAGAACACACTCTTACGTGGAGAAAACATTCTTGAATGCATTAAAACAAGAGAATATGATGCATTTGAAGATTTAAAAGAAGAGCAGGATGGCTGAAACAGAAAGGTAAAGAATAAGAATTACATTTCATGACGATGAAGAAGTTCATTTGCCGTTGTTATATTTCATTTCAAAAAGAATTCAAGATGACTGTTTATCTATTCATACTGTGCCCAAAGCTGTTTATTTAGGCAGTATTTATTCAGAGCTTATCATGTTAACATGATGCCACAATAAATGTCCCAATGGGCCTTACAATTTATGGGTGAGACAGACATTAAACAAATACTTAGGCAAATAATTATGTAATTAAGCTTGTATTAAGTGCTATAGAAGAAAAACATGTTATGTTATAAGAATATATAAAAAGAAAACTGACTGAGACCACTCAAGTGCTGAAACTTGAGAGAAGAGTCCAGGGACAGGGTACTGAAGAAACATGAAAAGGGCTTTTAGGAGGGAGAATACATGGTGTGAATCTGAAATAGAAAGAGCTCAGCAAGTATTGATTGTATTTTGTAAATTTTCAACAGTTTTGTCTTGTTTTTCAGAATAATATATAGCTGAGCCACATTATATTTCGGAAATAATATCTGATCAAAAATCATAGAATTAGTCTTGATACTACAAATAATTAGCTATTCAATTAATTAGATTATCTATAAACTCTGTATTGGACTAGATATTCCAAAGCTTATTATAAATTTAGCTATTATAAAGCATCTTCTACATACTTTATATTAAATTATTTTATTTATTCCTTTCAGCAACCTAATAGGGCATTATTTTTGTCATCCAAGGAAGAACATGTTGGTGTTGAGATGTTTCTTGTTTCTCTCTTCCTCCTCCTTCTGCATTTTTCTCTCTTCACCAGCTCTCCTTGTTTTATGTCTTACTTAATTATTGCTATTTTCATTTTCCTCTTTGGTGTTATCATTTAAAGTCTTTAAGTATAAAAATTAGCATTTTTACTGTTGTTAAATAGTCCCTTAGCAATGGAGTCCTCTAGAAATGCTTTGGTTTCTTCCCATGTTTTTGGCTTTTTTTTCTATTATTTGCTTTTATTTTTCTTGCTTGCTGCCCTCTATAACGTTTTTAACTGATGTTTACATCTATATAAACTGTCATTCTGATTTTGGATTAAAGATCTCAAAATTATGTTTCTGTTCCCTTCTAGTATTTTTTGCCTCTTTACTTTTAGGTCTTTTGTCAGTGTTTTTTGGAACACATAATTCAGTATTGCTAGGTTTTCATTATTTGGTGTTCTCTTGTATGATCAACTTTTTGATTTATTTTAATGTTCAAAACAGCGAAACATACCATACCATATAGCATTGTAGTAACGTCCTTTTTATTTTTATGGGAAAAATATATTAGATAATTTCATTTGTTTTTAGTAGTACCCCTTAAAGGCAAAAAATTGATGGAATTTGTTTGCAATTCATTCAGTTTTTTTCTAAGAGAACTGTTTATTTATACTTAATGGTATAATTGACACACTTATGACACTTCTCTTATAGCTATTATTTTGTGGTATTATCCTTCCTTTTGCTTTGCTTTTTATTTATATGGTTTCTGTGGTTTGTGTGGTAGAATTTGCCTGTTGTTTTTAAATCTATCATTTTTCAAATACTTCTACTATTAATATATTTTAAAACAACATATCCAAGTATTTTACTGTTCATTTTTATTCACTTAAAATATTTTTAAATCTATCAGAGAAATAAGAAATCTAGCACTTGGATGTATCATATTCACCTAAAAGAAAAAAAGACCCTTTTTGAGCTTCATACATTCACGTAGTATATAAGCATGTAATACTTAGCCTAAATTAAAATTTATTTTATTTTATTAAATTTTATTGCATTAGCCTTCCTTTTATTAATATTATAATCCCCTTATCTCTTATAGGTGTTTTCCATTTATTTCGAGGATTCCATTGTTTCTTCTGATCTTTAAGCTGTGGGATTTTCATTTCAAAATGTCATTAATTTTCACTCTAAGTAAGAAAAACTGGTATTCTTGGGTACAATTTTGTGTTTGATATTTCCAGTTCTCTTAACTTTTAAGATATTCTCTTATGATATTCTTTTATTAAAAGTTAATGAATATCAAAGGCATGATTTATTTTTTCATTTGTAAAACGATTTCACCTTTACTTTTTGGCAACTTACAGAGAGTACTACTATTGTTTTAAAACATAAAAGCTTGACAAATGGTTACCTGCAGCAGGGGTCCACCAACTATAATGTGAGCCCAAATCTGGCTTATGTCTATTTTAGGATAAAGTTTTATTGGAATATAGCTATGCTCAGTCAGTCATTTCTTTACATGTAGTCTAGAGTTGCTTTCATGCTGCAATGGCAGAGTTATGAATTTATAACAGAAAGTACATGACTGGCAAAATCTGAGATATTTACTATCTAGTCCATAAGAAAATGTTTGCTATTTCCTGGTCTTGAGGGTCTTTCATTTCAAGAAAATTATTGCTATTTTTATTATTAAATTGCAAGCCTTTATATTTCTTAAGAAAGTTCTCATTTTTCTAGTTCTGCCATTTTCTCTAAAATTACTGTCACCTGTTATTTTACTGAAATTTAGGATTCTGAAATACAGCACACTGATTTTTCACTCTGCATAATTAGTTTTTTTCTGTTTTTTTTAATCATGTGGAGTATTTAAGTTTAATAAAGTTACTCATTATTCTTTTCATTTTTTTTAAATAATGATTATAACCAAAGCTATGATCATTTATTTTCCTGTTCAGGCAATTTGTAGAAGCCATCTTTGGAAGTGACTTCTACAGGGTAATAGAAACTTTATCTTCCCCTTTATGGTGCAGTAATGCTTTGTAGTTAGACCTGAATTACTTTTTCAGACTTTCTGATTGTTAAGGTTAATTTTCTGGCATTGGGTTATTATTTTTTTTGTTTTGGACATTTTAAATATTTGTTATATAGGAGAGTGAGGCTAAGAGGAAGAAAACTGCATTATCAAACACTAGGCCATTTTTCTGGAAAATAACTTCTTGTTTATTGCTTTTTAGAATATAAAGTAATATCTTATATTCACATGAGCAGTAGTAAGCAAATGGCTGGTGATATTGATGTCTTATTTTTATATCCCCTTACATATTTAATTTAATGATTGTCAGAGCTAAAAAGAACAAATTATTCACTGAAGCTTTTTAATGTATAATTTTCCATTACTTTTTACCCACATTTAAAACATAAATACAATGAATTTCATTTACTTAGCACTTGCTAAAAAATTATAATGGAAAGACTAGTTTTACCAACCCACAAAATTTCTTATAAATTAAACAGAGAAACTAAATCAAACATTTTTTCTAATTATTAAAATTAATGTAAAAATTTTTATTTCAATTTTACTGACTGTCCCAAGTTCTTATTATTAATACCTAATCTTTTAATCTCTGAAATAATTTCTAACTATCTCTGTCTTCAAATTATGATTGAGAAGTTCTCACTACCAGATTTTTCTGACAGATATCATGTTGTCATGAATTGTTGACTAGATCTTCATCTTCTTTTATTTTTTAAATTTGTTTCCATATATTATAGAAATAAGCTGCTATATTTATTCTATGTTATATCATGAAAGATAAACCCTTTCTTCTAAAGCCATGTCTAAAGTTAAAATAATAGGTTTATCACTTATACAAATAGGAAACTAATGTATGTAGAGTAAGTCTCTTCAGCTAGTAAAACCCAATAAACCTAGTAAAATTTTAACTGCAGCCAGGAATTTCAACTTCTCATACGATGTTGATTTTTTTTATCAGAGTAATCTGTCTCCCTTCTTAATAAATTGTAAACACTGCTCTTATTCCAACAAAATTTTACTAGGTCAGGTCAACCATGTATTCACAGTTATGTAGTGAACAATATAAATTTAATGTATTTTTTTGTAAATGCCAGGAGTTCAATGCAAAAAGAAAATTTTTAAAAAGAGAAGATTTAAAAGTCAAGTATGCGATGAGTGGATCTCTAGAATGTGTTAGGCAATGAGTTTTCTTCTAAAAACTTAAACTTAAATATATCTTATTTTCTATTTTTGGTCCTCAAATAAATGTTGCCACAAAAACTCAAAACTAAGTTACCTCAATTTTCAAAGCTTTAAATTTTGTAAAATGTCATGATATCTACCTCCTGAACCTTTGAGAGGATTCTCTTTAGAAAATTCAAATATATTTTTTATATTGTGTGTGTTGAAATGAATTTGAAGTCAAAATTAAGTGTAAATAACTAAGCCATACATCCAATAACCAATGAGCTCTTACACAAAATCTGGCCTCTGTTTTTTCAGGTGAAATTTGGGATAATTTTTTCACCAGAAACAAAAAAAATCTTATTTTGGACTGAGATGTAATGAGGTTGAATCACAAATAAAATGTCAAATTACAGAGAAAAAATGCCCAGCCACAGCCATTTATTTATCTTTGAGCTAAACTCCTATTCATGAGTTTAATGAAGACTGCAGATATTCGTGCACACAGTCCCAAAATTGGTATCATTTCAGCATGTCTATGTATTACGGAACAGCAGCCATCCAGGATGATAAGAAACAACAGGCACATTATTTCTTTTTTCAAGAAAGCAGAAATTAATATAAATTATTAAAAATGTAAAACATTTACTCTGATATTTATGGGTTGTCTTTTTATTGGCACTTCTTTAAGAAGTGTGGGTTGTGGTGTTGGTTATAAAGCAAGTATATAAGGCCCTCTGAAAATATTGTTCTACCCTGTGATATTTGAGGATATTTGAAAGAAACAAAAGCAAATCTGCATTATAATGTCATACGTAGGTAGGAACTCAGAAGAATAATCTTTATCCACCTGCCACAGTATGTAAGACGATGCATAACAGATTAAGATGGTTTGTAAATATGAATCTAAAATGCTTACCCACTATTTATAAAAATTATGAAAAATTATTTTTCTAGTACATAAAAAGTAGAAATTACATAAATTAATAATAATCAGAGCCATTATTATTTAAGCAATAAATTATTAGTCCTTTACCCTGTTTTCCCACAAGAAAATACACATTAGTTGTCAAAATTACACTTTAAGTTTTGGTACTTTTCATTTTTTTATGTCAGTTGTGACAAATTCTCATCTTATAGTCCATTTGATGTTGTATTAATATAAGTGCTTTTGTGGTTAAATTTTTTTTGTTCTGTCATAACACCCTGAGCAACTTTTATGTAGCGCTTAATTGCACCTTGATATAACTTTATCTTTATCTTTATTGTTTTCTTGTAAACTAGGAGCTGCTCCAGGGAAGGAACAGTGCCTAAATGAGTATCTAGTATCACAATGACTATTTTTTAAATTAGTGAATTAATCACATATTTTGTTAACCTCTCTCTGTACTATAACGAACATAATTAACAAGTATCAAGTAGCTAGACTGTATTGCACACATTCAGTAGTTCATCTGGTCCTGACAACAACACCAATGATACCTCTACCATTGCCACAAATGAACTGATAAAAAGCGTGAAGCACTAAGAGCTTAAGGAACACTTCTCAAGGCCAAAAAGCCAATTAAGTGACAGAGCCACGAACTGTAGCCACACAATCTTACCAGACTTAATCATTGCCCTGGGCTAATATTTTTGGATACCTGTCTACATAGCCCTTATCTACACACATAGGCAAAATAGGCAGTGAAAGTAATTCTGAATCATTTCATGAAAATTCTTTGATGCTGGGAAAAGGGGACTTTTTGACCCCCTTGACGTATGACTTTATTTAAAGGTACCATACTGAAACCCTACTAATGTCTACAAAATAACAATAGAATGTCTTTAAATGTTACAAGTGATGATTGGAGAAAGAAATGTGCCATAGGAACATTTTCAAATTAGAAAATATAATACCTGAAATCAAAGCTCCTAAAAATAGCACCATCAATTTATCATACTATTGTGTTTTTAGCACAATATTTCAAATAATCTGTCATCATGCAAACTTATTACAATATTATGGACTATATTTCTTTTTCCCTCTTCACCCATCTCCTCACTCCTTCCCTTCTGTTTCCATGAGTCTGTTTTTGTTTTGTTTTGTTTGTTTTTTAGATTCCACTTATAAGTGAAACCTTACAGTATTTGTCTCCTGGGAATTAATCCAAAGAAAATGAAAACACTAATTCAAAAAGATACATGTACCCCCATGTGTGCTGTAGCATTATTTACAGTAGCTGAGATATGGAAGCAACCTAGGTGTTCATTGATAGATGAATGGATAAAGAGGATGTGTGTGTGTGTGGGAGAGAGAGAGAGAGAGAGAGAGAGAGAGAGAGAGAGAGAGAGAGAGAGAGAATGTTATGCAGCAATAAAAAAGAATAAAATCTTGCCATTTGCCACAACATGGATGGAGTGGGCATTATGCTAAATCGTCATTCATTCTTAATGTACACCAGGTTATTTGGCATTTTCTCTCATGTAACCTACAGGAATTTATAAGGTACCTTTGACAGAACATGTTACAATTCTAAAGGCACCCTCACATACTTTCATTGAAGACATGTATTCCTGTCAAAATGAAACCTTTATTCATGCCCTGAAATTTTATTGTTATGTCCATTTCCAACAGAAATGCAATATCTTTTTATTTCTCTAGACCTTTCCTTATTTCATTCATTTCTTTCAAGTCTAGAATAAACCTTATAATTATTGTTTCTTAATAGGCATTTTCCTATTGCTTCATTGATATTATAGCCTATAATGGCAACTCCACATTTCTTAAGCACTTGTTGATTTTAAAGTATCATTCACTAAACTTTTTTTTAATACAAGTAGACTTTAATAACTTTTCCTTAGTTCGTTGACAAAATAAATAGACAAATGAGTAAATAAAGATGTAGAAGACCTGGAAAGCATAACTAACAGAGACCTAACTGATATAGCTGCATCAGTTTGTAGTGTACAATACTCCAAAAACAGAAAACACTTTCTTAACAAGCGCTATGGAACATTTATAAAAGTGGATCTATATTAGACCCTAAAGAAGAATTCCAAAAATTTTCAGAACCACAGCATTCACAAAATCCAATACAGTAACGTTAAAGATTAGTTACCAAACTAGAAAACAAAGATTTCTACTCCCTATACACTTAAAATTTCTTTTAAAACCATTCTTAGGTTAAAAGTGAAATAAAAACTATAATTGGACACATGAAGACATTACATATCAGAATATGAGGGATGTAACAAAAGCTAAGCTCACCAAATAAAAAAGGTATTGTCTTAAATTTATTAATAAAGAAGAAAGAACAAAGGAATGTGTATTAGAAATCTATGAAAGTAGAAACAAACAAAATTTCAAAAAACTCCTAAGTAACATAGAAAGAATTAATAGAAATAAATTCAGAAGTTAATAAAATCAAAAACAAAAATGATGAAACTAATAAGTTCAAGAATTATATTATAAATAAATACATGAAAATAAACCCTCAACTAGCCTAATAAATTGATTTGAATAAGTATATGCAATAAAGAAAATACCTTTGCCAGCATTTCTTTAAATGCAAAAGAAAGTCCTGCAAAGAGCGATGAGGCAGACTCAGTTTATCGAGATGTTTTTTAGTGTGTTTCTTTGTTTTGACTTGCAGCTCCTGGCAGCCTCCTTCTCGATAGTCATGTACTCGTTGATCTTATTTCCCCTTGTGAAGGCAAACATTGGCTGCCCAGGCATCACATGGATTGCATCGTGTGTCTCAGTCTCTGGAGGCATCAAGAGCTGGCTATGCTCTCCTCTGGTTTCCACCTTCCTAATACTTGAATTGGGTGTGGCATTGTGAGAAGACCCTAGACTGGTGGTCCTGCTGCCTGAGTTCTAGTTACATTTCTGCTACTACCTTTGGATATGCTCAGGTCAAAGTCTCAAATAATTGAAATTTCACTTTTCTCTTCTGCAAAATGATGGAGATTGGTTTTGATAATTTCTGAGTCTGTTACAAAGATAATGTTTTTGGTTAACTGCCTTTTGATATTCAGTGACCTGTTCACGATAACTTCAGCAGTTATCAGTTACATTGGTGGCTCAGACTCTGCTCTCCTCCACCCTAGGGTAGTGTCAGGCAATCAGCCAGAGGACACAATAACCCCAGATTTCTTTGATGACTTGGCTAAAATTGGTTCTAAAAATTTCATCAGTGAATTTTTTTTCTTGAACATATGTACAAAAATATTTTATTTGGTTTACTGTGCAGACTGATAGTGAGTTCAGTAGGAACTGAGCCAAACTAAGTGCTTCATTTACAAACCAGAAAAATGTAATTATCATTTCTTTCATTGAATCCTGCTTCATTCAGCCCATTTTCATCTGAGTTTGGAGCTACTTTTGTTGATCAGAATGATCATCTATTCCAGGTTGTATTTCTGCCATATGTAAAGGAAGGTATTAAATGCATTATGTATTTGGGGCTTTTTCAGAGTCAGTCCACAGACAGTAGAGTGCTGCCCAAAAGTTAAAAAACAGTCAAACAACATTCTCATACCCATAAAAAATCTGAGAATTTTCAGAGGAGGCAAATTCTGCAGACCTTGCCATACAAAAGTAGTTCTTTATGAGAACAGAATATGCAGCAACACATATCAGCTCCTCCCAGATCAAGTCTGCTTAGCTGGACACTTAGACTGTCCTCCCTAACTAGCCTGCATCCACATCCTACTATTCTTACTGATACCAATCACATTCTACTGAACACAGGTTGGAACCAGGAAAGAATACCAGCTCCCATATGCAAAGTGTCACCTTTTATGAGCCTTAATAAGTATTCATGAAACAAAAGTAGGACAAAGAAGGGGAACTCAATTTACATTAGGAGAGTGTAATAGTAAACAGTAAATAGAGTATAGAAGAAAATTCGCTTACGTAAAAAGAAATTATAAAATACATTTAGATTTCTATGCTGAAACATTTCTTTGTTGTTCCTTCTGACTAGAGAGAATGTCAGGGAGTGAGTGATGAGCCAGCAGGCTTTGGGGTGAAGTGTTGCTTGCTCATGGGTGGGACTATATTTTTGCTTTTCTTTTTAATGATTTCTTTTTATGTACAGCTGCCATACAATATTATATTAGTTTCAAGTGTACAACATAGTGCTTAGACATCTGTAGAACTTGTAAGTGATCATCCTCATAAATCTAGAACCCATCTGACAATACACATAGTTATTATAATATATCGACTATATTTCTTATGTTTTTTATCCCAGACTTTATACCCCCATGACTATTTTGTAACTACCAATATGGACTTCTAAATCCCTTCCAATTTTTTACCCCCAAACCTCCCTCCCATCTGGCAACTATCAAAATGACCTCTATATCTATGAGTTTGTTTCAGTTTTATTCAGTTATTTAGATTCCACATGTAAGTGAAATCATGTGGCATTTATCTTTCTCTGTCTGACTTATTCCAGTCAACATTATACCCTCTAGGTCCATCCATCTATGCTATTACAGATGGCAATAGGCATTTTTATGGCTGAGTAGTATTCCATTGTATATATGTACCACCTCTTCCTTATCCATTCATCCATTAATGAACACCCAGGTTGCTTCCACATATTGGCCATTGTAAATAATGCTGCAATAAACATATAGATACACATGTTTTTTTGAAATAGTGTTTTAGGCTTTTTCAGATAAACACCCAGAAGTGGGATTATTGGGTCTTTCTTGTTATAGCCTTTTTTCTGTAACAAGATTTTGGGTCCTTTGTCTCTTGTTATAGCCTTTGTTTTAAAGTCTGGTGTATGTACTGCTACCCTGGCATTTTTGTTTGTTTGTTTCCATTTTCATAAAATATTTGTTTCCATCTCTTTACTTTCAGTCTATATGTCTTTTATATGAAGTGAGTCTCTTGTAGGCAGCATATATAATGGTCTTGTTTTCTTATTATTCAGCCACTGTATATCATTTATTTAGAGCATTTAATCCATTTACATTTAAATTGTCGATAGATATGTAGCTATTGCCATTTAATTATTCACATTTTTAAACTTTTTTTTCCTTTTCTTCTTAAAAAAGTCCATTTAACATTTTTTGTAATACTAGTTTGGTGGTTATGAACTCCTTTAGCTTTTTTTTGTTGTTGTCTGGGAGGCTCTTTATCTGTCCTTTGACTCTAAATGATAGCTTTGCTGGGTAATCTTGGTTGTAGGTCCTTGCTTTTCATCACTTTGAATATTTTGTGACACCCTCTTCTAGCCTGCAAAGTTTCTGTTAAGAATCAGCTGACAGCCTTATGGGAGATCCCTCATAGGTAACTGTTTTCCTCTTGCTGCTGTTAAGATTCTCTCTTTGTTTTTAAACTTTGGCATTTTAATGATGATGTGTCTTGCTGTGGGCTTCTTTCAGTCCATCTTGTTTGGGACTCTCTGTGCTTCCTGGGCTTGTATGTCTATTCCTTTGCCAGGTTAAGAAAGTTTTATGTCATTATTTCTTCAAATAGGTTTTCAATTTCTTGCTCTCTCTCTTCTTATGCTGGTACTGCTATGATGTGAATGTTGGTATGCTTGATGTTATTAAGCATAGATCCCTTAAATTATCTTCCTTTTTTTAAATTCTTTTTTTCATTTGCTGATCTTCTTGGGTGTTTTCTGATACCTCATTTCCTAAATCGCTGATTTGATCCTCTGCTTCATCTAATCCATTGATTCCCACTAATGTATTCTTTATTTCAGGTATTATATTCTTAATTTCTGACTGGTTCTTTTTTATGTTTTCTGTCTTCATTTTTATGTTTTCTATCTCTTTGTTGAAGTTCTCACTGAGATCACTGAGCATGTATATATAAAACCAGTGTTTTGAACTCTGTATCTGGTAGATTGTTTGTCTCCATTTTATTTAGTTCTTTTTCTGGAGCTTTCTTCTGTTTTTGTCTGTTTGTTTGTTTGTTTTTCATATATTTCTTTGTCTTCCATTTTGGCTGCCTCCTTGTGCTTGTTTTTAGGTAGGGTTGTTGCTTTGTCTCCTGGTCTTGGTAGAGTGGCCTTATATAGTAGGTGTACTGTGCAGCCCAATGGCGCAGTCTGCATGATCACCTTGGCTGGGTCCTCCAGGTGTGTCTCTCCTATTGTGTGTTGTGTGTGCCCTCCTATTGTAGTTGAGCCTTGGTTGCTGTTTGCACATCATTGAAGGGGTTGACTCTCAGGATAATTGGTCGTGAGGACTGGCCGGTGATTATAGAGGAGGAGCTATTCTGCAGGGGCCTACTCTATGAAGCAGGATTCACTATAGCAGGGCTTTGGGTGTGTCATCCTCCAAGGCAGCCTGGTGGTGCTCCAACTCATTCTGAAGCTGGCCACCAAGTCTGCCAGCCCTGGGACCTCCTGAGGGGGTAGAGCACTACAGGCCAAGTTCAGCTACAGCCTATGCCCTGCCCAGAGCCACCTGCCATAAGTCACAAAGCAATCCACAGATGGTCGTCACCCATGCTGGGTGTGGAGGTGACTCAAGAGACAATGCCATACACTAAGGCCAGCTGCCGCTAGTACTGGACTTGAGGCAGCTCAGCCCAAGGTATGGGATACCCTGAGACCAGATGTTACTTATCTGGGTTTTGTGAATCTTTGAGAGATTTTAGGAAAGTCTGTGGCATGAGAAAAGATAGGATGTTTGTATGGAAAATCCACCTGAAGTGACAGGTGGTCCTGCATATTTGGTGGGGTGGGATCTCAGGGAATCACCAGGAGAGGTGACAGTGTTAGCCAGATTTATTGAGACTCAGATATGGTGGCCACCTGTATTTGCATTCTGGGTGGAGGTAGGCCTCAACAAAGGAACAATGCCCTTTGCCAGCACTTTTGTCTAGGATAAAGCTGCCCCTCCAGCCCTTGCCCTGAAGCCAGACAATTCAGTTTCTCCCTGTACATCCCTGGTACCTTTCAAACTGCTACCCCAGTGCTGGAGCTCAGAGTGAGTCCAAAGTTGTTGGCAAGTCCATGCCTGAGACCTTTAAGAGGAATGCTTGGGACTCTATCTGCCCTCCATCTCACTCAGCCACAATTTCCACTGGTCTTCGCAGCCAGGACTTGTAGGGACTTATCTTACCAGCACTGGAACCCGGTATGAGGCTGGGATCCCCTCACTCTTTTGAGGGGACTTCCCCAGCCAAGATGTGCCTCCCGATATTTAACTGCCACATGCCAGTGTGGGACCAGCCAGTTCTGCATCCCCACTCCTCCTACCAGTCTGGGGGTGGCTTCTTCTGTATGTCCTTAATGGAAGGACTTCTGTTCACCTAGACTTCAGGTGATTCTCAATAATCATTGTTCTGTAGTTTAGTTGTAATTTTGATGTTGTCATCAGAAGAGGTGAACACAGTGTTTTCCTACTTTGCCATCTTTACTGGAAATCTCATCAAAATCTTTAAATTTTTAAGTAAACCTTGTGATACTGCATTTACCTAAAAGTAAATAATGTCTCCATAAATATGATATTCTACTAGGCAGAGGGCAGATGCAACCCATACCTTTCCAGAACTTATTCAATTTAACCAATTAGTTAAGAACGTATTTGGAGATTTCTCTTCCATTTGAAAAATTGGATAACACAATCAATTAACTGAATGTTTATACACAAGATTTTTTAATGAAAAGGGTAATAAGTGTTTATGCATTTTTTACAGCATTCCCATTGGTAAGAGGGAAAGAATGAATAAAGTTAGAACAGCAAATTAGGAAGAAACTGAGTATTTATGTATCCTGCATAATGATATTAAATGTCTCTATGAGAGATTTAAAAGCACCATGCCAGATGCTTTAGAGGGATATAAACTTGGGTAAGAAAACTCCTTTTCTAGATGCTAGGAATCACTTGTCCAGAGGCTGAATCTGAACACAAATAGCCAAAATACCAGTAAAATTCAGCAAATGAAACTAATAATTTCCCTTAAGATTTGACCATTTTACATAGGTCACAAATGAGAAAATGGTAAGAAAACATTGAGAGTTCAGAGGAAGTGAGTATCCCATTCTGCTCAGGAAGAATTTAAGGTAGGAGGTACATGAGCTCACCCATAAAGAGCCATACATTTTAGCACTAAAGTGCATCACAGAGAGAAGATGCAGGGGTAAGTAGAAAATAAAGAAGACTTGTTTAGGGAAAAGCAAATTGTAAATTTAAAAGTTAAATTTAACTAAGAGTGTCAGATGTGTGAAGGAGCTACTTACTGTGAAATATAAATAGCATTTAAGTTATAGGCTGATAATGGAAGGCCTTAATGCTTTAATAAATTAAAATATTTTAAGCAAATATGTAATACATTCAGCAACAAGCTTGAGAATCACATCTGCCATTGAGACCTGGAGACCATGATTTGGAGATTATACACATAGGAATGATAAGTCATACATAGAGGTACTATATAGAGAAAAAAGAAGGCATTGAAAGAAAGGAGAGGAAGGCTGAGAACATTTTCAAGGTAAATACTTATTTTAAAGAACAAGCATAGAAAATTATACAAGAAGACGTAAAAATAATCATCAGAGAAGTTGGAGGAAATAGTTTTGGAGAGCCAAGGAAAGATTCAGCTTGCAGAAAGACTGGTTGGCAGCAGATCAGATACTCCAGATATTCAAGAAAGCGGCTTCTGAAGAGTGTTGGGAAAGAAAGGTAATTGTGTGTGGAAAAGGGAAAGCTACAAATGGAAGATAGTCTCCCTGTTATTTTAGTAGTGAAACAAAGAGAAGGAAATAAAAGAAATAGGAGTAGCTTTAGACAAGAAGATTCCTTAGTTTCTGTGTAGACAAAGGAAGATGATCGATAGTGATTGATTTATGCAAGGAAAGGTAATAATTCACAAGGAAAATAAGAGGGTTTATAACAAGAGCACAGAGAGCCTCAAGTTCATAAAGGAAGACATTTTCTTCTGAGAAAGAATATGAAATAGAAATCATAATTAAATACACAGATATATTTAATAAATAGGATAGAATAGGGCAGAATATACTTCAAATGCCTTTGAATTTAAAAATAAGAGATGAGATACTTTATTATCTGTGTATGATGAGAACTGATATAAATTTGGGTTTTTAAGGTTATGCAAATTTCAAAACACTGTGGTGGAAAATTTAGTGCAGAATAAAAGTTTTATGAGAAATAAAATTATAATTGTTCTATTGTAGGTCAAGATAAAGTTAGCTAATATGCACTTATAGTGGACTTTATGCATATGGTTAATATTCTTAAATACAGCTATACAGCTTAGGTATACATATAACACATGGAAAGCAGAGATATTTGAGGTAATATTGGCTATAATAATAGGTCTGGAGATAATAAGTAGGTCAAAGGGATAATAGATTCTATAATGCTAAGAGTTTCACTGAATGCTTGATTATGATCTAGATTCCAGTCAAACAAAGGAGAACAATAGATTTTGTGAATGAGAAGGCCAAAGTTTATAATGAGAATGAGAGGTAGCTTAGACAAAAGTGAAAAACTTTGGGATAGCAAATAATAAATTAGAAAATGTAAATCCACTTGTTCTTCTGTGCACTGCATAAGAGAACAAAGGATCAATAGGGTGGAATAAAAAAAATTAATCACATTAAAACACAAGATATAAAATCACTTAATAACTTATGATATCCCAGATGATAGAACTGGCTGGGATGTTGTTATATAGAGGATATATAAAATTTAGAGTGTCTCATCTCCTTCCAGGTATAACATATCCTTAGAAAATGGTTAAGTTATGGTAGATGTATTGATTCATTTCTTGGGTGAATGGTTATCTGAAAGTGTTTGACTGTCAGTTGTCAAAATGAAGACTAGGTAAACATAAGAAGATTGTTCAACTTAAAATTTATTTCCAAATCAAAGCCCAATTGTCTCCATTGATTCTCTCTGTATCCAATGATCTTCCCTGTAGCTTGCTAACTGTGACTCTTAGCTTAGGTTTTAATATCACTGATAGAAGGAAGGAAGCAAAACTGTCCTGTAAATATAATAGAAAAAGTCATTAGTTTCTGTATGTTTGAAATAATAGATAGAGCCTTGTGAATGTGAAATATTGCATTGCATGGAAACATTTTACTTTAGAGTATTTTGATTTCAGTTATATGGAAAAACAGTATGCATTTTTGGAAAACGTGTCAAAGCAATGAAAGCTTCTTAATAACAGAAACTGGAAATTGCCTGACAAAGTGAAACGTTTTAATGATGTCAACTTTTCTAAAGCAGAACCCAGTCATTGTTAAAATAGAGACGATTTATCTTGTTAATTCAGTGATAATTCTAGTCCATTTTAAGCTATATTCTTTCATAATTTGAACAATAAAAGGTAGTTTGCTGAATTAATATTACTTCAAAGAATATTTCTTTATCTTTTCTCTGTTGCATTTTTACAGCAAAGAACATTTAACACAGTTATCTTTGGTGAATTATACAAAATTAGTATTTTACCATTCCAGAAGTCACACACATTTTGGTCTCCATTCAAGATACTTGAGAGCAGCATGAAATTAAATTCTTAGTAATAGAAGACTACTTCAAAATGGTGGGGAATCCAAGGGAAAAAAAAGATAGACTTGAGCAAATTGCATGAAATAACAACTTAGAACAAATTACATAAAGTAATTTAATAAACAACCAGCATGATATTTTAGTGATGTAATCTTGGAAAAAGTAATTTTGGTTGGGAGAAGATGCACTCAGTAAAGCTTAGGTCTAATAAACTCACTGAGAACTTAGAGTCAAAAGTTCATTTATGAAAATTGGATTCCACATCTAACACTGAGTACGTAAATATATAGATGTGCAAACAAGAAATTAAGTAGAAGAACTTAAAATGTTATAAGAATTCACTCTCAAAATCTAGAATCTATATTTATTTAATCATATAACAAGTATTTGTTTATGGTGCCTGGAAGATCCAGAAGTTGGTAATTCATGAATTCTACCTTCAGCTTGCTCACAATTTAATAAGTGAGAAAGACAAAGAAAAAAATAAGTGTAATTTAACTTGTTTAGATTTCTGCTTACTTTTATTTCATATATTTATTCTTATATGTGTATGCAAAATATAGTACATTGTGAAAATAAAATACTAGACATGTATAGAACAACACAGTCTAGAAATGTACATCCCTGTGTTTTTGCTGCTAACAGTCTGTGCTTAACTCCCAGTTCCATTGGTAACCAGTTGTAAGTTAGTTTAGATTTCTCACCTGTAAAACAGTATAATAATAACTACTTCACAGATGACTGTAATGAAGGTTAAATGGGATGACACATTCAACACACATCCTAAAGTACATTTGGCATTAATAGCCATTTGATAAATGTTGATTAAACAATGATCATTATTTAAGTAGTGGTGGTATCCTTATGGTATAAATGACGAATAGGAGTTTTCTGAGTGCTTATGGAGGTGTTACTGTGCCAGAAATAGATATAGAAAAATAATATGGTAAATGTTGTGATATCCTTGATAGTGCCTTTCCTTTTATCAAGCTTTAAAAACTGTAGTTCTTCCCCACTTCTTTCTCTATACTTTCATCCTAGCTCATCTCAATTATTCCCTTGGTCATAAATGCCATAAAAATATTATTTATTTTCAAATTTATATTTCTAATATGAACCTCTCTTTTGAACTCCAAGGTAAAATATATAATCCCTCACCACCCAGTTCATTAACTGGCATCAATATCTACCCAGTAGCTCAAGCAAGAAACCTAGAAGTCATCCTTGATTGCTTTTTCCTCCCATTCTCTATGACCATACATCAGTGAGTCTTCTTGATACCTGATTGTATCTCCAAAAGGTATCTACACTGCGACTACCCTCTCTCCTGGCCTACTTCAACAGCATCCTGTTTTCACTCATTCCTCTCTAGTCCTTCCACAAAGAAGCCAATCCTTATCTTTTACAAAGATTGGAAACTGAAATGCCCCTTCTTAAAATCATCCAACAATCTCATTGTAGCTAACAATAAATCACCGCCAGTTACCAGACTAAGGTCTAGCAAGATCTGTCTCCTGACTAATTACCAAATTTACTTCTCTCCCTTACAAATTTCCAGGCCCACCAGCTGTCTCAGTTTTGTGAAACAGGCAAGAGTTTTCCCCACCCAGAGATTCTCTGCCTGGAATTCTTTATGTACAACCTTCACCAGAGTAGCTCATTCTCAGTCTATTTAAAACATACCTACTCAGAGTAAACTCCCTTAGTCATCTTGTTTTAAGTATATCTACCACTTTCTAGTTATTCTCTCTCATAATTCTGTTCTTTTGATTCACAGTAAGCTCTATACTTAAGACAGTATCTGTCCTTTTTAAACCACTTAGATTCTCTGCAACCCAATTAATGATGCATTAATTCTTTCAGTCCAAAAATATTAGTTGAATAGCTACCATGTGCTCAACATAAAGTTACATGATATAATCTATGTTTCAAATACATAGGATGAATTGCAAAATGGCAAGAGTGGAAACACCACTTGTTAGTTCATGATGTCAGAGAAAAAGTGATTGTCACTTTGACTAGGCTGATTACAATGGAGATTCAGAAATATGGATAGGTTTAAACTGTTCACTAGAGTAGAACAAATAGGAATTGCTGATGGAATGAATGTGGGAGTAAGAGAAAGTAAAGAATGAAGAAAAATTACACCAAGGCTTTTTACTTGAGCAATCAAATTGATAATAGTATTAAACAAGGAGTGAAATTGGTTTGAAAGATAGCACTTTCTGTTTTATATTTGTAAAATTCAACATGCCTTTAGATATGCAAGTGGGAATATTAAATTTGTAGTTAAAATGTTTGTTGGAAACCCATGTGCAATGTTGATAATAAATACAAATTTGGTTGCTATCAGCATGGAGATAGTACTAAAGCCACAGTATTAGAGAAAATATTCTAAGGCGTAAGTGTGATAAGTATCACTAACACTGACAAAGCACTTAACAACCGCCAGGTACTGTCCTAGGCTTTTTGTTTATGTTATCTCATTCTCTACAAAAACTCTAGGAAGTAGGTACTATTGTTACCTCCATTTTAGATAATAAAACTGAAATACTAAAAGGATAAGAGACAGCCAGAGTCACATGGCTAGTAAATGTTAGGTCTGGGATTTGAGTACAGGATATCTGTCTCCAAATTCCAAGGATAGATGAGAGAAGTCCCAAGTTGAACCTATTATATGGTTGAGGAATAGAAATCACCAAAGAATGAAAAAGAGGTTGGGGAACTAGTAAAATAAGAATGAAAAGAGTGGACAAAAGGAAAATTAGGACAAAGTGGTGTCACAATACGGATGGATTTTTTCAAAGGAAGGAGGAGTCATTCACATTTAATTCTGCTAAGATATAAAATAAAATATGAACAGAAAAGTGTCCTCCTAAGTTCGGCAATAAGGACAATGTGGGAATGCAGCTTCAGTGGAGTAGTTAGAATGGAGAGTGCCTAGAAGATATATTTGAAGAAAAGGTTACGGCACAGTAAGTTCTTTTGAGCTGTTAAGGCATGTTAGAATGTAGAAAGAATAAATAAATGTAAGGATGTAGTTTGGTAATATGTGAGCACACAGAGAGAGCATGAAAAATGAAATTAGGGAGATATTAAGTTCCACATCACCAAGGTCTTTACATTCCTGGGTCTCTGCATGAAAATAATTACAGTACTTGCTATTTTGCAAGCAAATGTCTCAAATTATTATTTTTGAATGACATATACTAAAAGGAAATCAAACCATCATTTGTAGAGTTTGATGAGAATATGCAATAAATGATAATATTTGGAAATTTTAACCCTTCACTTTGCATATAAAATTTTAAATAAGAATAGGGAATTGTTAAATCTTCTTGTGTAGATTTTTTAAGGTGAAATCAAATTTGCATGTAGTGAAATGTACGGATGTTAAGTGTTTCATCTGTAGCCTCTGATTTATTATTTATCTTATTGTGTCAGAAATGTGAAGTAATTTAGATTGTGGTCAGTTAATGCCTATTCAAAATTATTTTTCAAACATGAATCTCACAGATGTCTCCAGAAAAAGAAAAAGATTATCAAATAAGGGAGTAGATTGATTAGCACTTCGAAATCTGTAAGTGTTGTACAAATACATTAAAATAAGATAACATATTTCTGAATAACTTTCATAGTAAACCTTCCTCCTGTGGAATTTATGAACTTATGCAAAAACTTTGTTAAACTTGATACAAATATGTAAATGTTTTATGAAAGTGTCTAAAAGCAATAAATATCACAGTAGGAAAAATAGCTAAAAATCTCAAGGAAGAAAAAAATTGCTATTCACTGATGCATTCTAAAGAAAATTTAGGGGCTTCTTACTATTGAACCGTTTTTAAAGGTCATGCTAGACCATTACTCTGCTAATACTTTTCTCTTTGACTTAAATGGTGGACTATGAGAATGGCATGTTTGCAGTTACCTCACCCCTGTTATGCAATAATTAATCATCATGAATACGAGTTAAGATCAAGCCATGGGAAACTTGTCTTCTCCTATCTAATTTGATTAATGAGTTTTATGGCTGACATGCATTGTAAAGAAAAAGTTGAGTACCTGAGGCAAAGGATAATTGTGGTACATCTCACATAACTTTTTAAGGAAATAGAAACAATCATGAACATAAAAATTCCACTGTTACAAAGTGACATCATCTATCTAAGGTGGCTATATATGATCATTAAAGATTTCAGTATTCTCTATAATCTAAAAATAAATAATGCACTATCTATGTATTTTCTTACAATAGCTTTTAACATACTCTAATAATCAGTGAGAGACTGACGCATCTTTAAATTGGCTTCTTTACAAGCCAAATAGCCTCAATCTTTTAGAAGCAATTAGGGTTCTTTAAATATTGACATTGTCACTCGTAAAACAATATAGTTTCATAAGTAAAAGTAGAATTGCATTTATGACACACAATTTAAAAAATAGCTGATGGAAGCTTTTTGGACCTTAATGATTCAGTGAAAAATATAATAATCTCTTTAAAAAGTCAATTGAAAGTAAAGAACAGCTTCAGTAATTTTTAAAATGTCAATACAAAGCTACAAATAACAGACAAATAAGGTAAATTATTTTTGTCATGCTTTGGACAAAATCCTTATTAGTGTTAGGATTTATATTACCCACTTTTTAAAAATTATGACAGTCTTTATTTTAGAAATCTGATATTTTCTTGACCTAAATTTACAGATTTTTTCTAATATATTTTTTATAGTTTGAATATTGAAGCTCTTTTGACATTTACTCCTGAAGTAAATTTTTTTCTTAAAACATTCTTTCTTCTAAATTTCCTATCTAATTGACTTTTGTGTGTATCAAACTTCAATATTTTAATCTCATTGCTCACAAACACACATCTTTAATGATCTCACATAGAAACAAAATGGAGAACACAAAATATTACTAGTTCCTCATATGTTCTCCGTCAGGCATTGGACTGATAAATAATTCTAACCAAAAATAATGACTATTGTATTAGTTTCCTAGGACTACTATCACAAATTACCACAAACAGATGGCTTGAAGTAGTAGATATTTATAGTCTCACAATTCTAAATGCTAGAAGTTCAAAACCAAGGTATAGACAGGGCCATGCCCTTTCCAAAGATTCCAGGAGAGAAAACTTTTTGCCTATTCCTAGCTTCTAGTGGTTGCAATCCTTGGCATTCCTTGGCTTGGGGTTGTGTCATTTCTATCTCTACCTCAGTAGTCACCTGGCTATATCCAAATGTCCTGTGTCTGGGTCCAAATTTCCCTCTTCTTATAAGGATTCCAGTCATTGGATTAGGGCCCAGTATAATCCATTATGACTTCATCCTCATTTGTTTATATCTGCAATTACTCTATTTCTAAGTAAGGTCACAGTCACAAGCACTGATATTCAGGACTTGAATATTTTGGGTTGAGGGCGCACAATTCAATCCATAGTAACCACCTACAATATGTAGTCCTAAAATTGAATTATTTTCTAACACTGCAAATCATTACTTTAAAAATTATTAATGTGTTGACTTTCATAGCTTACTCATAAAATGTTACTTTTTCTTTAGGATAACTATATATTTTATGGAAGAAAATAGCTCTCTGACAAAGTGAACCTTGGACACTTTTTAAATCCCTTTCTTACATATCATTAAAAGGTAAATATGCTAAGTATATGAACAAGATAACTCTCATTTATTTTATATTTTTTTCTATTTAACAATTGAGAGTATTTTCTTCTTTTATATACTTAAATATAAGCCAAAGATTTAAAGCTTTGAAACAGTAAAATGTAAATTTTACTATAACATCTGTTTAAGAGCATATTATATCTATCTACCTATATAAAATACATTTGCAAGAACTTTACATAATTTATAATTATATATGCAACATTTTTTAAAGCAAGAAAGGTGAAATTAGGGCATAGAGAAAATAAGTGTAAAACAAGTGCAGAACTTGATAAAATATATTTGGTATATTAATAATGGCTTTGAATCTGTTTATTATGGGCTTAAATTTTACTCAGTTTTCTGGCAGCTCATGTAAAGAATGAAATGAACTCTCAGTGGGCACTTTTTAAAAAGCAGGTATTCATAAAATATATATTTATTTCTGATAATAAAATTAAAAAATAGTTTTCTTGTTGATGATAATAAACTTGAAAATAGTATGATGCAATGAACAATAACCATAAGTTTTACATAGGTGTTAATTATAACATGAAAGTAATACCTTTCGTATGACCTTTCTTAAAAAAGTAATTGCTTTAAATTCAGATCACAGTGGTCAAAAGACTTCAATCCAATATAAACCTTTCTTAAGGACTGATATAATCTAAAGATAAAATTTTAAGTGTCTAAAACTGATAGAAAACATTAAATATCTAACACTAAGTTTCCAAACATATTTTGCCAAAAAACTAAGCTGTAGATAAGTTTTGAAATATAGGGAATTGAATTGTACCTTACATTTTAAAGGCAATCTGTATGGTTTAACAGTACACCAACTTTGTCAAAGTTGAAAAGACATAATCAAATAATAAAAATACACAATTGAAAACAGGCCACCCTACAAATCAAAAAGAAAAAGATAATAAAGAAATTATGAAAATGATGGATATAGAAAATTCACAAGGGTAAACACAAATTAGAGTAAACATTTGAAAGAGGATCAAACTAATGATAAACAGAGAAATACAAGTTAAAACCATAAAGAGAAGATATCTTAACCCATAAACAGGTTACCGAGAATTAAAAAGATGATATCCAGTAAGTCTAATACACAGGGAAATAAATGAGTACTGTGTTATACCAAATGTGAGAGTGTAAATTGTCAGAATCTATATAAATTAGTAAACTTTTTTTATTCATTCTACATAAAAAGCCACACATATACAGAAAAGGACAATTATAAGGATGTTCATTGCAGTATTGTTTGTAGCACAAAATAGCAAATAACCTAAATGTCCATTGGTGGAGGCAAATAAATTATCACCTATCCATACTATTAAACACTACACAGCAGTCAAAATAAATGATGTAGAATAACAAAATATTTTCAAGGTATATTTTTTAATAAAAATAACAGGGTGCTGACACTAAAGATATTCTTTTCTGTAAACAAATACAAAGCAGGAGCAGTTTGTAAGTCAGAGATCTCAAATTTGTATGAAGAGCATATAGTAGAATGTTTATCTTTCTGTCCTCCAGAGTAGAGTCATTTATCCAACTCATACAAAATTAAATCATATAACATAAAGTCAAGGGATGGCAGGACACAAAACTGGTTTATTCCACTAGAACATTAAGTTTTTGCCAGCATATGTTAATAAAAGATTTTATAAAAGCATTAATAGCTAAGGGTTTATGTCTCATTTTTATGCCATCCCACAGGCACTTCCAGTTCATTGACTCAAAGAAAAGATGTGAACAAACTTATGTTGTTCCAATGAATTTATCCACACAATGACAGAGTTTAAAAAGTATCAAAAATAGGATGGCTGTGTCAATAGCTTGCCTATGGCTGGTTATAATATATAAATTCCTGCAAAGCCCAAGATGTAAGTGACAGACTTTTGAGATGAAAAATCTATAAAGCTACTCTGAGGCAATTGATATATATTTTTATCAAATGAATTTTTTAAATAGAGAAAAAGATGGTTAGAAAAGCATATATTCTTCAGTGGGTTCATACTTAATGATAGAAAAAAATAGAATGAGGCCCAATCTCTAGGACCATAATCAGTGATGTTATAATGCCTTCCCAATATCCTGAGGAGCCTTTGGCTTATGGTAATGAAATTTTTATGACCATCCCCTTCCATCTGATATGAACTCAGTTAGAAAAAATGCTCTCATGTTATTTTTAAACACAGAAGATTTGGGGAGAACTCTTATAATGAACACATGTAATATCATAACACCGAGCACAGCTATGATGAAAACTATTTATAAGTACACATCTTCCCACCAAGATTAAAGGTATAACAAAGTAAAATAAGAAACTTCATGAATAAAAATTTTTTTATTATTATTAAATTTACTGGGGTGAATTGGTTAGTAAAATTATATGTCTCCAGTGTAAATTCTACAATACATCATTTGTATTTTGCATTGTGTGCTCATCACTCAAAGTTTATCTCCTTTGGTCAAGATATTTTGACCCCTCCTCTCTTCAATCTCCCCAACCCCCTTCCCCTCTGGTATCTACCATACTATTGTGAGACATAGTTTTTAAATGTGAAATATTATAGCTAATAAGCTACATGTTTTATAAAATTCAGAAAATCAGAAGTTTTCAAAATTTGCCCATAAGATTTTTAATCAAAGGATCGATATTTGTTTCCATTTTTATCACAGAAGTTTTTCTGTTTAGGAGTCCCCCATCAGAGGTCTCCTCAAGTGGAAATAACTCAGATTAAATGGCTGTGCTCTAAAAGCATTCTTCTGGCATGTCTTTCTGACAAGATCTTCCAGGTCAGTAATGAATACACCTTTTGAGAAGGCAGAGAATTTCACTGAGTTACAGGCCTATTAATCAATTAATTCATGTGGTATCCAAAGGTGTGCAGATGTTCTACTATCTAATCTTTGAGGAAAAAAAAAATCCATCAAGAGGCACTTTCCAAATTACAAATTAGAAGTTTTGCCTTACTGTCATTCAAAATACAGGCATACCTTGGATATATTGTGGGTTCAATTCCAGAGCACCACAATAAAGTGTGTATCACAATAAAGTGAGTTGTAATCATTTTGCTGGTGGAGGGCCCTGCTTTCAATCTGTAAGAAACACAACATCTGTGAAGTGTAATAAAACATGTCACAATAAAATGAGGTATTCCTGTACTACCCAAACCAGTTTGTTTTATTAATTTCTATATTTTTGAACATGTTGAATTAAATATATCAAAGAGGAAAAATAATTGCTTCAGCAAAATAAAAGTAAAAACATTAAAGTGTGAGAGTATGGTTTCCTCTTTAATTGTACATAACCCCTGTTAATTACTGAGTGGAGTTAATATAAGTAGTTTTCATAGAAATTGTCCAAATGAAGGAGAAAACTGAAGACATTTTTAAGAACTGAGGTAATTCTATATTGATACAGCAACAAAATAATGTGGATAACGACAAAGGTGTGACAGTAATATCATACACAAAAGCTATAATTTACTAAGGGCTAAGTGCCTGTCACTGTGCAAAAGCACTTTATATAGATTTACTCCTCATAACAACCCTGAGATGTAGATGTTTCTTTCTTTATTTTGTACAGTAGGAAACCGAAGGTAAGCAAAGTTAAAAGGCTGGCCTAAGTTTACAAAGCTAAAAATATTGTTATCAGCACTCAAACCCAACCCACTTGACTCCAAAGCTCACATTCTTTAACAAACACAGAGTTGTTAAGAGTGGTTTTAAATCAGGTGTTTCTGAAAGACATTTCAATTCAAACTTGGTCATCCTCATAAATGCTTTCAGAAATTCATAATACAAATATTTATTGGTTACATATTCTCCAACAATCTGCTCTTGGTACTCAGTATACAATAGTAGCTACATATTTTTTTAAATGTTTAAACATCTAATTCAAGCCATAGTTTTAACTTGACTAAAACTAGTCCCATATGAACACTTGTCATACAGGAAAATATATTGTTGACTTTTATTTTTTAAAAGCTGAAGAATGTGCCATCCTAAGCAGGTATACAGAAAAGCTTGTAAGCTTGTACTGGCACTGTGCTTAATGTTTAGTGGTTTAAGGAAAGTAGAGTCATTTAACATGATACAGCATTCCAATCAAGTAGAAGAATTTAGTTAAAACAGGAAAAGCCTAATAAATATTGTCATTTCCTGAAGTTTCGTAGAACTTTCCAATTTTTTTTCAGTTTTACTTTTTAATCCTGAAGGCATTACTTCAGTGTGTATACATTTATGCTAATCATATACCACAGCCATGGGTTCTTCTATCAATATGAAATGTTTTGTACTTGCTGTTTTTGTGCATCTTGTATTGTTATGTGCAATATACAAAATAATGTGTCTAACTATGCCATTTATGCTTTTGAAAGAAAAAGCAAATTACTTACTGAAGAGAATGGCATTTGCATGCATGTGTGTCAGCTTTCAAGCCATTTCCTTCTACAAAATATTGCTTTCTACACTTAGAAAATGCATCCATCCATCAGTTACAAACCATTTCAAAGCACTTTATGAATCTACAGAGCAAAATGTACTTATCTTACATTGGCAGTGTCCCAGCTGTTATAAAATTGCTATTGTCCTAATACTTACAAGGCAATTTTAGCATCAGTTAATAATTTTACAGGATAGATAACTTCTAAAGCATTATAAAATGACAGACATTAAACAATAGCAACTTAGCATTTTTTGAAACAGTTCATGACAGCTTAAAAACTAAAGTGATTTTAATGTATAGTCTATGCAGTTTTAGTTTCTCATTGACAATTCCTTTAGAAGATAAAAATGTGAAAATCCTTTTAAACAGTGTGTGAAAGAATAAAACAAATTTATCTTTAAAAGATATTCAGTAAAAATCTCAATTAGAAATAATGTCTCAAACCTTCCTGTACAGATAGTAGGTGACAAGAATTTGAATTTATTTAGGCAGAAAAAAAAGTGATGGTATCATTTAATGGTAGGGTTCCACAAAATAAAAGGCATATCTATTCATTAAAGCTAATACAAAAAGAAAAATACAGCAGTAGCATTTTATATAAATCAGTATGCATTATTTCTTCCTAAACACTGTTTTCTATCTATCTTAGTTTAAAAGTTTCAGTTAAAAGAAAAATATGGGTAAATGTAACATATGTGTTCTCTCTCACTCCCTTTGTTTAAGTTGTTGGGATAGCAGTACAACCCATTTTGGGCTGGATGTTTTACCATTCACCTTTGATAGCTAATGCCTTGATGGTACAAAAAGAAAAATAGCTCCAAACAAATTACATTAATTGGTAGTTTGATGCTGTAGAGGTGCAATCCCTTCAAGGAAAAAAAAATGCCTTTGATAAGCACCAATGTACAACATTGGCTATTTTTATAAATGGACTTATTAAATAAAACCAATTGTTCAGTGAATGTTTGCAAAGGCCACATAATTGACTACATCATCAAAATACAACTTAAATTTCTTTAGTAAATAATTACCATCTTCTCTCTATCCCTGAGCATATTTATATCACATAGACTCACTTTACACCAGTTACTTCAGAAAATCAAGTTGAATTTTCAAATGATGTAAATTGTGTTCACACATTTAATTTTCTGTAGAATATTACATGTATCTTTTAATATTGTCATTGTCTCAAAAATATAAAATGAGAAGTTTGCATAATTTAAACCCTTTTCAAGGTACCAATATATGTGAAGAAAAGTGTAATTCAAAGAACTCAAATGCTTTTTCAGTATACGATATATGCTAGTTATTAAATAGTGTATATTGTAAGGCATGCAAATTCTTATTTACTCCTACTGGAAGGAATACATCTAGTAAAATAGATAAAATAGCCAGAATTCTATATTGCCAGCTCCACAGAGGCAGGGACCATCTCTCTCACAAATTACTCCATTCCTATTTGTCATATACAGTGCCTGGAACATAGTTTATGAACCTCAGGTGTTTGTTGACTGACCAATTGATAGACTTGTTCTGATTCAATTGAGATTAACTATTTCGATCCTACATTAGCTGTTTTTATTTACATTTTAGATTTCAAGATTTTTCAGTGTTCATGTAGAGAATAGTTCTTGAAAACAGTCCACTTAACTCTAACTTAGAAAATCAAACAGCCACTTCTTGTCAAAAATTAATTGAGAAATATAAATCTTTCTATTAAAAACTATTTTATGTTATTTACATATTACTTACAAACCTTATAATATTCTTTTTTTTAATTGTTTAATAGGGTAACATTGGTTAATATAATTATATAGTTTTCAGGTGTACATTATAATTTGACATCTGTATATTCTATTATGATATTCTTAATAAAATGATTTATATTAATAATATGAAACTAACTCATCTCTACAATGCAAATGTAGAAAATGAAGATGATAAGTATTTCTTTCCTTTTGCTTTCATATATCACTAAATTAATACTGATGTACATAAAATATCAAATATTTATTTACTTTTGCCTTTCTAACATGTTTGTTATTAATGAATATTGAATACAACAGGTTTCATACAACATACCAAGTAAAAAAAGTAAATAATTCTTGGTAATGAGACTAACATGTCACTTAAAGTTGTAATTTTAAAGCATCATTAAATTTAATCATTTTTGAATCTCAGTCTGAAAATATAAGTCCATCTACCCAATTTTTAGCAAGAATGTATTTAAAGACAATGGTAATGAATTCCTACTTATGGAGGAAAAAAACTTATTTGGGGGATTGTCATAGAAGCAAGGTGGAACTTGGCAAGCCCTCGTTTTCTCAAACAGGAAAGCAGCCTAAGACTTCCATCATCTTTTATTACTGTGTTTTAAGATACAAGGACAATCTAATATGCAATGTTCATGGCATGTTTGTAATATATCTTTCTTGAATAGACCTGGAATAGGTATCCACTTTCTTCTTCACATTATTACATAACCGTGCTATATTACTATGTTTACTCAAATGTGAAGACTTTCTAATGCTACTCTCAAAATAGATCGGACACTTGGCCTACAGAGCAGTGAACCTGAATTTATACCCTAAGTTAAACCTGAAACAGGTACTTGAAGATTGGACGACCCCACTGGAAGATTCTACTGTAAATTTTTAAGCCTATGACTGAGAACTGGCAATGGATATTTGCCAAGTTGTTGAATCCTTAAACCTAAAAACTTATTGCTAACTCAGTTTTCTTTGCTAACTTCTCAAACACACCTGCATTGCATGAATTGTTAATGTAAATTACATTTTGATGTTATACCATTTATATACACATCAACTGGTTTCAGACAAGAAAGCCAGAACAAAATATGACAATTTAAACAGGAAAACTAGCATGATGGAGGTACTAGCATGATGTTATATATTTTGAATACAACTCTAGATACCATACTATTTCTATGAAATTGGTCCAGAAATAGCATGTTTGAATTGTCCTACTAAGATTTCTCATTGCTTTGATTTTTCTAGTCTAAAGTAGGCAGACCTAAATATGAAGAAGAATGAAAACTATTCTGATTTCTTGAATATCCTATACACTAAAGTCAACACGATCCTGCACCTTAGGAGTTTGCCAGTTGTCACTGGGCCCAGCCTATCCCAGATCCATATCCACGAAACTGCCATTTTGAACAGATGCCCTAAAGCAATTGTCTACTGGTGGAAAAAGGATCTCTCTTTGATGTGAATGCAACATTTTAGAAACAAATGATCAGCCCTGTTAGAAACTACTGCAGCTTTAAGTTGTCCTTCATACCACAGCAATAAGAAACTGAGTCTTTCTATAGATAATCTCATCCAAACCCTAGAATGACTTTAATCTTGCATATATTTAATAAGGTGTTAATATTTCAGCATGCACTCCACAGCTAGAATGTTTGGATTTACGTCCTGCTCTAGCATTTTTTACCAGGTCCAGCCTTAGAAAAATTGCTTAGGAAAAATGCTAAACACCTGTCCTTATTTATAAAATGGCAATGATTATGATGATAATAACCACCAAAGAAAATTAGGTTTAACTGATAAAATCCGTATAAAGTATTTTTGATCAGTGCCTGAGATACATTAAGAAATCAGATACAAGTTAGTTATCATATTTAACACGTTTGGCTTCATCGTCTTCTACCTATTAAGTATTTTCCTTAACAGAATAAATCAGAAATTTGTTCAAATCAGTACAATACTTTAGTTAAACACTCACAAAGTAAATATAAAATAACATACCGAGTTGAGTAGATGGTACAGGGAAATAATCTTATTTGAGAGGAGAATTTAGATATTTGTAATATCACAAAACTATCTACAAATTATAAATTGGTCAGTTGCATATATTACCGCATAAGAACTGGAAAACTAAAACCAATCATTGTTTTTACCATTGTATATACATCTATGTAGCACATAATATAAAATATTATAATCAATAGAAATCATATAAGATAATTGAAGGAAATCTTATATAATAAAATTGAAGGAAGTATACAAGTTCTTAAAATTTGACGCAACACTGAACCTTTTTGAAAATAATGGGGTTCCAAGAAAGTAAAGCACACAACCTTTGTTGCTGTTATTGCAAATGAAAATATTGATACTGTTATTTCTGGCTTACCCATTAAACTTTGATTCAACTTTTCATAAGCTTCAGAGAGCTTATTTTGGGGACTCATTTACTTTGAACATGTAATTTTATGTACTTTTTTCCCCCAAATTTTGATCTAATTGTAAATCCAAAATATTGTTTTATTTATTTTTGAATGTTAAAATAGTCATTTAAGTTATAAATGCTTATGCTATTATTTTTAAAAAATAATTTTTAAAACACAAGGATTAATCCAATCTTGAACAGATTTATTGAAGATCGAAACCTAATTCTCAAAAACAAAGTGGATAACTAAAAAATGTATAAAAGAATTACACTGAAAACATGGTTGTGACTGTTTATGTTAAATGGTAAAAAAAATTATGAAATGAATACACAAATGAGTTATTTAAGAAAATTTATTGAAAGCATGTTTCATTTTATATTAGTACTATGTAAAATATTAGATAAGAAAATGTATGAAATGGACTTAACATAGTATCTGGTACATAGTAAGCCTGTAGTATATGTTAGCTATCATTAGTGATCATCATCATCGTGTTATATAAACCATGTTTTTTTGTCATCGTCTATTTCCACCTTGAGTATAAACTCCTTGATCAACTGACAGAAGGGTATACTTTTTTGTGTACTAGGACTATGTGAATAATTTATTAGTTTTCAGACTCTGCTCCCACCCAAAAAGGTCCCATTTTAGTTTAACCATAACCATACTATGTATCAACATAGTAACAATCCATCTCTTTTTAAGTTTGTCTGTAAACATAGTGATAGCAAGCTTTTTCTTCATTATAAGTATTAATATTTATAATGTTGTGTTGTTATTGTAAATTATCAATAAAAAATATTCAGTCATCTTCATTTGGCTACCAGATATAAAAGATGGAGGGACTGTGTCTCAGTCGAAGGAGCACCTGATAATAGCTCTGGGATTGACATTGCAATTCTCATACACAAACCATATCCAGTAATGACAAAATATGTCGTTATTTTTCTCAAGCATAACAACTCATAATTGGGCAAAAGGATTTCACAAAAATTAACAGTTGTTTGTCTTTTAGTATATAATGTATGTCCAAATTGAAGCTATTCCCCAAGAATAAATTATTGTCCAAAGTTGTATTTTTATAGTAATTTCTTACTCCAAAATAATTTTTTAAATTACTATTGCCCAACTATGATATAATCTTGAAAAAAAGGACAGAAAGGTTTGTTATTAAATTTAGTGGAATGATACTGGTTAATAAAATTATACAGGTTTCGAGTGTACAATTCAGTAATACATCAGATGTACATTGAATGTGTATTCACCAACCAAAGTTAAATTTCCTTCTGTCACCATATATTTGACACCTTTACCCTTATCTGTCTCCTACTCCCTTCTGATCCAGTAATCCCTCCTCTGGGTATTTACCAAAAAAAAAAATGGAAAACATATATCAGTAAAGATATATGCACCCCAGTGTTCATAGCAGCATTATTCGTGGTGGCCAGGACATGGAAACAACCCAAGTGTCCTTCGATAGATGATTGGGTACAGAAACATTTTTATAAAAAAATAAAATAGCAGTCACTCAAGAGTGCTTGTAAAAGCAACAGACATCTTTAAGGTGAGCTGTCCTGTTTTTCCCATGAATTAAATAAATTACTATTTTTATTCAGTGTGAACATAGAATTTTCTACAAGATTAAAAATATAATTTTGTAAAAAAATGCAAGTCTATTCTGAGCATCTCAAACTACACACCAAAAAATTATAATTTAAGGGTTATGGTTAAATGCATATAAAAATTAGAAAATTAAATCATGATATTTTTAACATAAATAAAATTTTCAGAATTTCCTGTACCTGTGAAATACTTATACATTTAACTCTAAGGCTTTGATTCTCAACAAAGTCTAATATTGTGTGAGTTATATTCTAATATTAAATCTTCACATACATTACTCTGTTAACACTCTTCTTTTGATCCCATCTTAGATTTAAATTTTTTTTAATTTGCTCACATTTCAGAGAATAGAACTAAGATTTTTATGATAGAAATAGTGTTTTCTTCAAGAATTTCTTGAAGCATGAAGGCTCAGGTCATGAAAAACTTTCCCAACCATATGCCCTCAAATTACAACATATTTTATTTGCCATCTTTTCATAGAAGATCCTGAAGTTATTTATAATATGTGTGATCTTTAAATAGAGGGTATGTCTGTTCCATAGCTGAGAACATTTATGGTACAAAAAGGCAAAGTGGTAAACTTAAGATGGACTATAGACAAAACCTTTCAGAAATAAGCAGGAAGGAGAATGATGGGCTTTGCTTTTCATAGATTGTTCCTCCACACTTCTTTTAATACTACACTCAAAGTGATTTGTGATTGATCTACTTCAGTCTCCAAAACATGTACTGACCAGTTGGTGTTTGTTACTTTCTACAGAGATACAAATAATGTGTGAGATATTAACTTGGCCTTCAAGAACATTACACTGTAACCCAGAGATAAAGTTAGACTTTGGGAAACTAACTTTGAGGATAATTGGGTACTGAAATGCACAAAGTGGCCAATAAGTGTGCCAGAGGTAATATTTTTAAATGCCTGTCAGTTTATGTTGAGAGGTAATTATTTATGAGTTTCTTTCCCTGCAACATTTTTGCTACTTTGTCCCAGTAATAGATAAAGTGAATACCACCTATAGAAGGAGGAGGGTATGATGGAGGCAGTTTCTGTCAGATTGGGAAATAAAAAAGCCTTTCATTCCTAGGTGAAGAAGTCAAAAAAGAAAGGCAGAACGAAGGAAAAGGCGTGAAGTAAATCGTGAGCATTTTTTCTTGTCATTCCTCTATTCCCCAGAGAGTGGAGCCAGGAATGGTATATTAGATGGTGTGTGTGTGTGTGTGTGTGTGTGTGTGTGTGTGTGTGTGTGGTCACATAGTGTATTTATTTCAATTTTGCCAGAACAGTAGTTTAAATTGTGGTGGTACAAAAGCATTGTTGACTTCAGCTAACATGATATTGTTTTTCAGACCATGAGTACTAACTACCCTTGATGCACATTGACATTGTTCTTTCAAAATACCTGGATTATCTTAGTTGAGGCAAATTCACTAGGATTTGACTTTTAGCAAGATTTTTTAAACATTTTATAAAAAAGAAATTTAGGCTTTAGAAGAGTTACATAAATAGACAAAAAAATTTGTAGACCTTTCATCCAGCTTCCCATAATGCTAACAGCTTTTATAACTGTAGTTCAATTGTTAAAATGAGGAAATTAACAATGACAATATATCATTAACTAATAAAAATTAGTTATTTTTTATTAAAAATTTGGCAGATTTTCTACCAGTATCCTTTTTTTCTTGTTAAAGACCCAATCCAAGGTCCCACGTTGTATTTAGTTGTCATGTTTCTTTAGTGTCCTTCGCTCTGTGACAGTTCCTCAGTATTTCATATTCTTAACACTTTGATGTGTACATGCCAGTTATTTTTTAGAGTATCATTCAGTTTATGTTTTCCTGATGCTTTATCATAATTAAATTGATGTTACACTTTATTTGCAAAACTAAAACAGAAGTGATGCTATGTCCTTCTCAGTACATCCTATAATGGGTTTTATGATGGCATTCATTATATCTGATTAGAGGTAATGTTAACTCTGATCATATTGGGTTAAACAGGATCTCAAAGGCTTAATATTTTCCCTTTGTAGTTAGTATTCAGTGATGAAATACTTTAAAGCTATATAAATGTCCTGTTTCTCATTATTCTTTAATTTCAGCATCCATTGATGGTTTAAATAATATGTATACAGATGGATAGATATAACAAATATTACAGTGGTTTTTCTTCAGTGGTGAATTTCCATTTCCCCTGCTCCTTGTAGATTTATTAATTCATATTCTACTATAAAGGAAAGTGGTCTTTTCTATTTATTGTTTCAGTTATATATGTATGGAGTCATTGATAATTATTATACTGTAAAGACTAGAATTCAAATCTAGCATTATTTGGGTTGTTCTGTAATTGACCCAACTTTGGCCATTAAGAGCACTTTAAAACTGGTTTTTGTGTTGTTTTTGTTTTGTTTTGAGATGCTTCCATCATTTTGTAAGTACCTCTATACTTTTCTTACCTTAAAATGTTCCAGTCCTTCAGGTTGTATCAGAAAGTGACAGTAAACAAAACAGCATAAAAACAGACACATGAACCAGTGGAAAAGAATTGAAAGTCCAGAAGTAAGCCCACATTTATATGGGCAAATAATTTTCAACAAAAAATCCAAAAACATGCAGTGGAGAAAGGAAAGCATCTTCCTTTCCTGGTGCTGGGAAAATTGGAAGGCCATCTGCAAAAGAATGAAACTAAACAATTGTCTATCACCACACACCAAAATTAACTCAAAATGTATTAAATACCTGAATCTAAGAGCTGAAACAATAAAATGCATAGAAGAAAACACAGGAACTAAACTCAAAGACCTTGGACTTAAAGAGGATTTTATGAATTTAACCTCAAAGGCAAGGTAAGTAAAGGCAAAAATAAATGAATGGGACTACATCAAACTAAAAAGCTTCTGCTCAGCAAAAGAAACTGTCAACAAGGTATAGAGACAACCATCGGAATGGGAAAATATATTTGCAAGCAACACCTCCAATAAGGGCCTAATATCCAAAATATACAAAGAACTCAAAAAAAAAAAAAAAACACTGATTCAATCAAAAAATGGGCAGAGGACCTGAACAGACACTTCTCCCTAGAGGACATACAAATGGCCAACAAACATATAAAAAGATGCCCAACGTTTCTAGCTATTAGGGAAATGCAAATCAAAACCACAGTGAGATACCATCTCACACCTGTTAGAATAGCTATAATCACAGGACAAGAAATAACAAATATTGGAGAGGATGCAAAGAAAAAGGAACACTCATACACTACTGATGGGAAATAATTGTTACAGCCACTATGGAAGACAGTATGGAGGTTTCTCAAAAAACTAAGAATTGATCTATCATATGATTCAGCAATCCCTCTACTGGGTATTTACCCCGAAGGCTTGAAAACCCATGCCCGAAAAGATATCTGCACACTGATGTCCATAGCAGCACTATTCACAGCGGTCAGGACATGAAAGCAACTGAAGTGTCCTAGATAGATGATGGCTAAAGAAGCTGTGGTACATGTATACAATGTAATATTACTCAGCCATTAGAAGAGATGAAATACTGCCATTTGCAGCAACACGGATGGACCTTGAGATAATCATGCTAAGCGAAATAAGCCAGACAGAAAAAGTTGAAAATCACATGATATCACTTACATGTAGGATATAAACCTAAAAGCAATGAATGAACAGGACAAACAGAGACTCATGGACATGGACAATGGACTAGTGGTAGGCGGTGGGGGAGGATGGCAGAGGTAGATTGGGTAAAAGAGGTCAAATATAGTGAGACAGGAGAGGGTGAAGTGAGTAAATGGGATCAAATAAATGGTAGTTGAAGGAAACAGGACTTTGGGTGGTTAGTATACAACAGAATATAATTTAACAGATGTTAAATTATAATGTACACCTAAAAATTAATTGTATTAACAAATGTTACCACAATAAACTTAATTTAAATATAAATAAGTAAATAATAAAATAAAAATTAAATTAAAAATACAACTTGACAAAATTTGTGGAATGCAACCAAAGCAATGCTTAGAGGAAAATGTATAGTTCTCAGTATATACATTAAAAGAGAAGGAAAAAGTCATAAATCAATAATCAAGCTTCCACTATAGAATATACAGGTGTCAAATTATAATGCACATCTGAAAATTGTATAATTGTATTAACCAATGTTACCCCAAAAATGTTAATTGAAAAAAAAATTAAAATAAAATAAAATTCAGAAAAATAAATGTTTCAGTCTCATCTTGTATTTTCTTAGCCCTAGCCCTTCCAAGGAGCACTCAGCTCATTCCTTTAATTGGAAAATGATATTTAGATTCCAAGTTCTCTGCTAAGTTTGAGCATGGCTCCTGGGGTGTAATTGTTTCTAGGCCCTCTCAGAGAATAGAGCTAGACAAATGCTAGGGAGATCTGGCTGTGACATGTCACCCCAATGATCACCAAGGTTGATTCAGCTAATCTGGCTTGCTAGCCGGGTGTCCCCTTCCTACCTCACAGCTCCATGTGCATCCCTCCCCAAGCTGCCCACTCAGTGGAAGAGGATAACCTTCCTTGATAGAGAACAGAGCTAAGATGTAGACATATGTATAATAACACTGATACATACATTTATTTCTATATCTATCCATCTGTATATACACATATATTAAAAATTATGAGTTCATACTAATACCTTTTATTCCAATTAACCAAGATGGGGTTTATTTGAGTCTTTCCTATTTTCATGTGTTACCTCTTTCTCTGACAGTGAGAAATTCAGCTCTTTACTAACTATATTTATTTGTTCAAGCTCTAGAACATAAAATAGTTCAGAATTTCTAACTTATACCCATGTTAGAATCAAATTTACTAAAGAGTATATAGCATTTGTGAAAATATGGGGTGTTTTTGTTTGTTTGTTTGTCTGTACACTTATTATATTTAGTCAAAATACTGCTTACTAATATAATTTATGATCTTTTATCTTCACTCTCATTGGTGTGGTTATCTTATTCATTTGTAATACAATTAGGTTACTGTTTGTTTTCATTTTGGGTTCTCCTCAAACCCTTGTTTATTTAATCATTCATTTATTTATTTGGGAGGCATATGAAACAATATCATGATTCTAAGAAACAGTATCATTGTTCTAAGAATAAGTATATTCACAAAAGTATTGCTTCTCCATCATCCCTATACCATGTTCCTATTGCCTCCTTATTTCTATCCCTTTCTCACTAATTCCTGTATATAATCAATCTCTCTAGTTTCTGTTTTGTTCTTCTTTTATGTTTTTTCCACAAATGAGCAGATAAGAGTATATTCTATTATACTCCCTTTTCTTGCTTTAAATTTTGGTCACTTACTATACATACTTTTTGCACTTTGCTTTCTTCACAGAACAACATATCCTTAAAAGACCTTTCTCATTCTTATTTACAGATTCATTTTAGTTCATTGTGTAATGTACCATAGTTTATTCAACTACTTTCCTATGTGTGGGCACTTAAGCTGTTTTCAATTTTTCACAAGTATAATAAAGAAAATTTAAGAGAGACCCAGAGAAAAATTTTGTTCTTGTATTCTCAAGATATAGCCTAGGGAAACATCAAGAATCTTAGACAAACTCCACAACAAACAGGGCACTGAATGTACAGTGCCTCAGGAGCTGCAGGTTAGGAACAATCTGTGATAGTAAAGCAACTCAGATGATAAAGTTCCTCAGGGCCCATACCTGATACGTGAGGCATTCAAAGTTTCCACACGCCTAATTGCTGAAAATACAAATAAATTAAAAGAGAACTGGGGCCATGGCAAAGACTCTAAGGTGCAAGTATTTTAAGCCCAGAAGCAATGACCAAGTGTACAATCAGAAGGAATAGATTCCAGAAAGATATTCAAATGGGACCAGTCTCTCAGTGAACTCTATTCTGGGGTAGGGAGGAACAGTATCCAGGTAGAATGAGGGTCTTCTCAGCAGAGGGGAAGAAGGCCTAGAGAATGGTACAAAACACCTCCACCTTAAGCTTTCCTTTGGAAACCTGCCATTTTAGAAGAGTATTGGAGGAAGGAGAGACTCTTTGAGGAATTTGGGCAGCTAATCCTATTAGGGAGTTTGAATTGAAAATTACTGAACATTGCTTTACAGGAACTATGTTTCTAAGTATGTATTGCTCTGTAACAAATTACACCAAAACTTAGTAGCTTAAAACAACAAATATTTATTATCTCCAAATAGCTATGGCTCAGTAATTCAGGAATTGGCTTAGCTAAGTGGTTCTGGTTCTGGGTCTCATATAAGATTGCAAACAAAATGTCAGCCAGGACTTCTGTCATTTGAAACTAAGTTTATTCACATGGCTGTTGGCAAGTGACCTCACTTTCTCACTAGCTATTGGCTAGAGGCCTTAGTTCCTTGCCACATGGGTCTCTATATGGGCTTTTTGAGTGTCCTTTTGACATGGCACTTGGCATCCCTCAGAATTAGTGACACCAAAGAAAAAGCAAAGAGGAAACTGCAGTGCCTTTATGTCCTGATATCAGAAGCTATCCGTTGTCAATTCCATCATATTCTTTTCTTCAGCAGCAAGTCACTAAGTCTACATTTAATGGGAGGGGAATTAGGCTCTACCTTCTGAAGAGAGAAGTAGCAAATATGTGGACATAGCAAATATCAAATATGTGGACATATTTTACAGGTATGACAATTGTTTATAAAGTGTGGAAGACATGAGCTACTTATAATTAACAAACAAAAATTTCTTTCTGTCATCAACAGAGCCTAGGCTCTGGAGCAAGATTAGTACATAATAAAAGAAAATACTTTTTTAATATATGTGATGAGAAGATTGTCACCCTTGCTACAGGGTAAAGATAAATCATCATGAGCTAATATGCTGACAAAGACCATATACATTAGCAAATAACTTTGTAGAAGATTACATCTATATTACCTCCACGAAGTCACTAATGGTATTACCTCTTCTTTTATCGTTATCACTAATAAGATTGAAAAAGTTTTAAATTACCATTTTCACAATTCTTGAATATAAAATACTTTGGGTTTAGTAGTAATAAACCTTGGGAGAAAGAAGTGGACTCCAACACGCTGTAATCTCATTTTAGTTACTGGTTTTGTGTGAAAGTTTCCTAATGCCTCAATCCTCTTATGTGCAAATTGGGATGGCGATACCTTCTTCCTAGTATTGGTATCACTAAAACACCTAGCACAATACCGAGAACATAGTGAGTACTCAAAAAATGATACTATCACTCCATACTACGTAAATATAATTGATACAGTTTTAAGATTGAATTTCCTAACCTTCATTCTGTTAAAACTCTGCAAAATGTTATATCTAAGTACAAGCGTCAAGGACATAAAATCCAATGATGTCAGTAGACAAATTTTGCCATCTTAATCAAAGGTATTATTTGTAGTACATAGAAATAAAATCTATTCACCAATACCTAGGGTTAAAATACATCTTTTAAATAACTATAGGAAGATTTCTGAGCATTGGGAGTTCTGATACTGGAGTCAGATAACCTGCATTAAAATACTGGTTCCACACTTACTAGCTGTGTGACATTGGGCAAATCAATAACTTCTCTGAGCCTGTTTCATCATCTATAAAATATGCCTATATAATAGAAATGTGGTAACTTCCTCTTAGGGTTGTTAAAAGAAGTAAATCAGTTAATACATTAAAGTAATTAAATGAAAACCCAGAATATAGTAGGTACTAAATAAATGTTAGCTATTTTTATTAACATTATTATTATTATTATTATTATTATTATTATTATTATTAATGTTATTGCATTCATTTTGCTTTTGTTCTTTAAGGGAAAAAAGAGTGTTGAAAATTCAAAATAAAAGAAAGTACCACTATTAATACCAGATGACATTTTTAAATAATTTCCTGTGGGACTTTTTTTGCTGAATTATTTTAGAAATAATAAGGAAAGATTTGGAAACAACCAAAGTGTCCTTTGATAGATGATTGGATAAAGGAGATGTGGTGCATACATACGTGGAATATTACTCAGCCATAAGAAAAGATGAAATACTGCCATTTGTGACATAGATAAATCTTGAGATTATCATGCTAAGCGAAGTAAGTCAGAGAAAGTTGAGAACCATATGATTTTATTTATATGTGAGATATAGAAAAAACAAACAAGACAAACAGAGACTCATGGACATAGACAACATGAGAAAGGGGAGGTAGGTAAGGGTAAAGTGTCAAATACATGGTGACAAAAGGAAGTTTAAGTTAGGGTGGTGAACACCCAATGCAATATACATATGACATGTTATTGATTTGTACACTTGAAACCTATATAATTTTATTAATGTCACCCCAATAAATTTAATTAAAAAATAATAATAAGGAAAGTTTTCTTTTTAACCCCTAGTCACTTGAAAGAGAGAAGAATCTCAGAAGTGGCCAAATGTTGTATGTATATGAATTTGAGAGCTAGAAATGTCAAACACTGCTTTAATGTTTCTGAATCTAGACTAATGGGTATTACTTATTCATCATTTTTGAGGTCAATCTGAACAGAATGGCTCTCCAGCCCTGTGTCATTGATGTTCTCCATTTTCCTAGAGTCTCTTTCAATATCACTCCAAATATGCTAACCACTGATCAGAATTCTCATGAGATTCTTTACCCAATTACTTAGTTCTAGTGATATATTTAGTGCCCTTCAATAAAAGTTGAAGTTCCTTTATTTGAAAGAATTTGCTAAGGAGCTAAGTGGCACTGTGTAGCCAAGAAAGCTTACTCTAAACTATATGAAAATAACACTAACTTTTCTCCTTGTGATATATTGTAGAAAGCACAGTTCAGCTGAGAATTGTGCATAAAAGCAAAATTCAGCTTAAAGTATTAACTCATTTATTATTGGAACAATATAGAACTTAAGCAGAGAAATTTTAAAAGTCACAACTTTCTTACAACATAGCGGTAGCCTCTCTAAGTCGACAGAAGTCTGTCTCGTCATCTAAGTGAATATCACCCACTCTAACTTTACCTATAGAGAAAAATTAAATAAAATCTATACATCACTTCAGCTGCCTGAGACTATGAGAATGATCACATTTACAACAACACTCAATTTTTTGATAAGTCGTAGTGCATACATTTTATTTTCCTTCTACCTTTTCCTCAAAACTCCCCTACTGACATTCTCAAGGAGAACTTTCACTTGTGTCCAGAAACAAGTTTCAGTTCTTTTTAATCTCTGCTGGCTTTACGGAAGTCAGGTAATGATAAGCTGCTTGCGGGGGGGTGGGGGGTGTATCACCATTATTGCTGCCTTTCTCTGCCATCCCCCTAGCTATTGCTCCTGGAATGTGAATTTTGCACAAAGGTCTATAGCAGTCTGGGGATTCAGAGGTAGCCTTCTGCCCAATTCCACGTGGAATTTCGGTAGTATTACCAAGATGATAATGCTTTACATTAATTTGTACTAAAACATTAATGATTTCCACATAATATTTTCATTGTAAAAGAGGTAATTTAATGCTTTAGTTTAATAGAATGATGAGATTTTTCACTGAAAAGCCACTGCAAGAGATCATAGGGGTGGTGTAGTCTTATGGTGCCTTTCAAAATAGAGATTGACCTTATTGTTACAAAACTGATGAAATAGTATAATTCTTGGCAAAGAAAAAGAATAAAAAAGAAAAATTAAAAATAGCAGCAGTGAAGACTCATCTTTGCCTCTTTTAGGAACTGCATATTCTTTTGAGTGAGTCCATAAACTCAAGATTTTTCTTTTATTCTAAACATTAAAATGGGCTTATCCATCTTTGCCCATTTTAAATGATAGATATTAATAACTCTAAATAATGGGTATAAAGAGCACTTTACTTTTCCACAAAGGAGGGTTGACTTCTTTGTTGAAATTTACTTTAGTAATTGAGTAAATATCACTTATTTATATTCCTTTAGTTCCTAAACAGGAAAGAAAAGACTTGCACCCTGAACTATAATTTTCTTATCCTTTAAAAAATTGTCATTGAACTAATATAAACTACCCTGACTCTCACCTCTGCTCGTTGGTAATGAAAGAATTACTTTGCTTCCAGACATAGTTCTTTAAACTCCTAAATAGGCACTATCTATCACACTCTAAGTTTGAATCTATTGAATAAAAAAAGAGTTTCAATGAATTCAGAAGTAAAATCTATCAAATCTGAATCCTTAATATTCAAAGGAAAAAGTAGAGTCAAAATTCTCATTCCACTGAAAATGTGATTTTCCTTAATTTCAAATGATAAGAATTTAGCATGTGATTCAAGTAAACTCCCTGTTGGATAGGGAAGAAGTGATATTCTTCAGGGAAATGAATAAAGCCAGTGCAACACTAGCTGACACCGGGAAAGTGACAGGAACAGAGATGACTAATAATGGAGGTAAATCTGAAAACTAAGAATTAGAGAAGACCTACTAGCCCAGTAAATAAAAGTTATTTTGTGAAAAATGATTAATTCTCATATAAAATAATACATTAATGTAATTCTTAAGACTAATTTTGATACACTATTGCTGCAAAAATAACTTTTACAACTTAGTCTAGAGAAAGCTCCTTATGAAGAGAGCAAAATGTTCCCAACTTCATTTCCCACCCTTCTTGTGTGTACCACTCATTAGAGAAGAAGGTGTTCTCCAAGATCTTTCTGTTTAAGAAAAAGAACAGGTTTCTCAAAAGACTTATTCTAGGAATTATACCATCTAAATGTAATCATTGTATGTGACTTTAGGTTTTTTTAAAGGCAACTTGGATGGCTACCCATTCTACTGAAATGAAGAGGAGGGAGGAACCCTACTTTTTCTGGAGGCCATAGCATCTGAAACCCAAAGCATCAGTTTGAAGTATTAGTGAGATGTGGCCAAGATGAGTGTACTAAAAATCTTCTTACCATCAACTTATATTTTTAACAAACCTCAAAAATTCAGAATCTACTGAAAAGATCAAATTTTTATCCTCAAGACATAACACTGATATGTTTTAAAGTACAAAACAATCTTTTTCACAATGTTCTATAAAGTAATTGGTGAGGTTGTCCTTGCAAAATAATTCATTTTATTTACTATATCTATCTATAAAATGGAAACCTAAATTTTGTTTATGATAATTTGCATTTCTATGAAATGTGCTATTGCTTTTAATTTTTAAAAAGATGTATCCCTTTCAGAAAAATAATGATTTGGTATCAAATGATCTTGAAAATACAATGTCTTTGACTGTTTAGAGACTGAAATTTTATTAGTAGGCTTTTAATCATTTAAAACAATAAAAAGAGTATCATCTATTCTTTTTCAATAGGAAAAAGCAGTATTAAAACAAGACCATTCCATCAGAGAAGCTTGATTATTTCCTCAGTGTTTTAAATTATGCATATGATTGGTGACACAAATACATGTTTAAGTGGTTGCAAATTTAAAAAATCAATATTCCCAAAGAACTAAAATTATGCCCAATCATAAATAACAAATTAATTCACCTGCATATTTTGAACTACAACTTACCTCATGAACATGAACATTTTATAAAAGAGAAATATCTTTTCACATCAACTTGTGTTCATTATATTTCATACAAATATCGTTCAAATCAAACACAAGCCTTGTCAAAGAGAAAAAAAATAGAACTGTTCTTTTCTTTCCTAGATGATCTAGTGTAAGATGTGGACTGCCATGTTACACCAAACCTACAGCAACCAGAACCATTGTTCTCAAGGGAAACATAGCCTATGCGGGAATGCAATGGTGTGCTCTCTGCAAGGAACATGGAAAATAGCATATGTCACTACTGTACAGTACACAACAGACAATTATGATTCAACTGTCCAAATTATAATCAGTTTGACAAATGTCCACAAGCGTCTTCATTCTATTTGATATTTTCCCTAAGACAAGGCAATCACACAACCAGACAATTCCATCAGGGAAGCTTGTTAGCTGCTTAGTCTGTTAAACCCTGGTTGCCATAGCATCTAGAGTTGAAAAAGCTGCAGATTGGCATGAAAAAGCATGTCGACAATTGCCCTGTCACAGCATGCAAGCCAGGTCTGCTCAAAGGCAGCACACTACAAGTTTTCTTTCCCAGTTTGCACTACCCCATGCTGTTTAATAATATCCATTTACTGGTATTGGGATTGATCTAGCGCAGTGTAAAATTCACATCTAGTGAGACTTTGCTTTTCACATGGAGTGAAATTCTTTAACAAATGGGAGTATGGCAATTAATATAGAAATATAATACTGTATATACTATAAGAAGTATATTTAGATTTAATAGAGAAATGGTCCAAAATTTTAATACACAGTTCTTTAAGGAGCCCAACAGTTTTAGTTGGCAATTTTTCAGTTGACTTTCTAGTCATTTCTGAACCTAGCTAGTCATACTTTGGAGATGACAGACAGCATTCAAAATTCAGTGGTACATTTTTTAAACATGTTTTAATCATGCCATAGTCATTTCTTCTTTATGGGCATGCTATGTAATTTAATTAAGGACATACATTTCTAAAATAACTATAATTTAATTAAAGATTAATATTGTGAACACTGAAATTATAGTCCAGAGAACAATGTGCACCAGTTTTTTTCCAGAGGACCATATACTTAATGGTGATAAATTACCATGTATTAATAAGAAAAAGTAGGCTTCTACCAAATGGTATTCAAATTCCTGACAACTATCAAATTTATAATGTATATATTTTAAATCAAGTAAAGCATGTTTACAAACAATGATTGGTGACTTACTGAAACTACAAAGAAATGTGGAATTATCTACAAAAATTGTGAGACAGAAAATTTTTATTCAGAAGTTTCTATTTGGGCTATTCAGTCTTTCCTTCTTTCATTATCTTCTATTCTAATTTGTTACTTCAATTAAGTTTTCTTTCAATGTCACAAAAAAATAAAAATTTTAAAATACATACTCAAGAGCACAATTAACTTATCAAACCAAAATATTTCAAATATAGATATTTTCTATGTTTTCTAAAATCCTTGTTGTTTTTATTGATATCTGTTGCTTTGCTCTTCTAATGTCAAAAATCATGTTTAATAAGTAAAAATTATTTTTTGAATGTTACATATGGAAAAAGTTAATAAATAGTTTGCCAGAATACAAGAAAGAAAAGTTAATATTTATACTAAAATTGAGATACTGAAGTGATTGTTTTTTATATTTCTGAACTACTAAAGACCACTTTTTCCTAAACAAGATTATCAAATATTTTGTTAAATAGAATAATCAAAGCATAATACCTTGAGTTTTATATGTCCATATATGTCATTACTAAATGGTGTCAGTGAATGAGCCTCTTCTTCAGACTATAAATTTAAATCCCTCATTTTCTAGAAAATCTCAAAAATCTCAAAATCTTGGGATGAAACTTGGTTCACATATGGTGTCCATGAATGTGTTTTCTTATACCACATCTTCCAGTTAAAAAAAAAAAAGAGAGAGAGAGAGAGAGAGAGAGAGAAAAGCTGTTTACTTGTTAAAGGTCTTTTTATAAGCTTTGATGACTCAAAAACACCTTCATCTTAACACATGGAATTTGGCAAAGAAGTTAACCATGTTACCATTTGAAAGACTTTGATATTTTGAAAAGGAGAATTAGAAACAACAAAGATTGAAAGTTAAGTTGGCTTTTGTGTATAGAATATAATTTTCTCAAATATATTTTTTAGTATAGGACTTACTACTGAAATTTATCTGCCAGAATACCATAACATAGCAAAGCTACAGTTATCCCAAATGAACAATGGTAAATAGAGCCACAAACTTTACCCTGGTGTATCAAGTTAAAAAAAAAAAAATACCTTGGGTATAGCATTACAGTAATCTAAATAGAGAAATGTATATGTCAAATAAAAAGTTTAACAGAAGGGTGAAATTAAATTTCTTCTCTTTAAACTTTTCCAGAAAGATTGTATTTAAACTTTGATTCTCTTCTCCTTAACTCACATGCAATACGAGACAGTGCCATCTTTCAAGTTGGATTAAAGAAGTTACCACCTCTTAAGCAGGCTTGAGGATATGCATGTTTTCCTACAGTCTTCAAAATATTCAGTTTTCAAAGCCCAAGAAATGGGTAGCATGGAAATGAGAGTTTATGCTTTAACTTAGAGTACTTTTGCTTTAGTCAGATTACTTCAGATCTTCCCTGTAACTGAAATGCTGTCTTTGTCTGCAATTTGCCAACAAATGTTGGTGTTTACAACTGTGTTATGCTAATATTATTCATTCCTACTACATTTTTTTAAAAATTAGTTATGTGTGAACTGCATTTTCTTTTTGTACCTGATTTATTTCATGTTCATGCTTCTAATCTGCAATTGGAATTTACATGATTTTTTCTGAATTACTTAGAATATTTTTTCTGGATGTCTTTATTACTTTTGGATGTCCTCTACAAAAATAATAAAATCTACCTTTCAATCATTTTGATTATTGCCAAATTGGTTTTACAAGAAAGTGTTGATAAACGTATCTTCCATAAAAAGAAAAAAAATTTTGATTCACTGCAAGTGGTATTTTGCAATGACAGTAGATTTTTTCAAAATACAAAGTATCAACATCATAATAAAGATAGTACACTGCTTTACTTTGTAAAATAAATACATCCTATTTATTTCCAAAATGAAGTACTACCTTACACGAAATGTAGGTTTCACAAAATGCAGGTTTCATATAAGCATGTACATTCTTGTGTAGTTTTTGTTTTTCTGGGTGATTTTGCCTTATTCTGAAATTTTCTTCACCTGACTGAAAGCACATTAACTGCTAGATAGGCATCACACTGATGTCTCCATGCTGTAGCATACAGCCGTGAATTTGCTACGATCTGTTTAATCAGCAGTGTATTGATTTTCCGCAGCTTTCCTTCATTTTAGCCCCATAGCAGGCTTCTGTAATTTCCTTTGGACAAAGTGTAACCAAACTGTGCTAAGTGATGTTGATTTGCAGGCAAAAGTAAAGGGGTAAATATAAATTAACAAGCTATAAACATTTTACAAGTGGGGAGTCAATAAAAACAGTGTCTGCAGTTTCTTTTTTAAAAAAAATGATTTGAAGCAGATTGTTAACAAACGTGTCCAAAGAAACTGACATGAGTCTGAGAATAATTTTTGCGCTTTGTGATTAAGAATTGATCAGTCTAAAAGCCTCGGATGCAACTGAATCACCCATAAGCTGCTGGCCTGAAAAGGCTCAGCAGGGGCTGGTATTTGTTTGTTAAACTCCCATGATTCCAAGTAGATAATTGGTCTGTGAAGTTCATGGCAGAATCTGAATTTGCTTTCTTGCTTCCCAGCTGGCTGAGCACTGGTTTATAGACTTCTGTGTACAAATTTAGCCAGCAGCAAACCTCACATCTTTAATATAAAAGGTGTTTTGTTGTGTTTTTCAGGTGCTGAGTGGAATGCCCACACTCCAGAAGCTCATTAAAAGGGCCAAGTTACAGTACAGGTTTATTTCTGTCACAGCGTTTCTGAAAACAGTGACAAGGATTAATATGTTTCTTTAGTACTGGAAAAAGCCTGACACAATCCCTTGTGAATTTGATCATCTGTTTCATTGCCTGTATAAGATTCAATCTCCTATTATATCCTGAAGTTACAGCTGTAAACTAATGCCGGTAAGAATTTATAAGCTATTGCAGAAGCCTGGGGCAAAACTAACTGTTTTATTCAACAGTCACTTATTTATTTATTATTTATTTCATACCTCTCTCCTATCATCTTTTTCCAGGAATCCTCAAAGTCAAAATTCTCTTGGCTCTTTGTCTGAATGTACAGAGCAACTGTAGGGACGTGGGGAGTTCATGTTTCTAGGAGCTTTCAAAAGTTTCTACAGATGGGTGTACTGTGGAAGTGTGATCTACCCTAAATGTTTTATAATACCATTCTTCCTTTCCTTTCCTCAACATGGAAATTCCTTATTAAAAAGTAACGTCCTCACAAACATTATAATCTTTGTGTTCTGAGCAGTCATCTAACAAGAGGCTTTCTCTGCTTGGTGGTTGCTGTGTTTCTGGGACATGATTTGACATGTAGTACATGCAAATCCTAGTAAAGTGCAAACTATATTGTAAATGATTCTGTTTTACATCAAATTTAGATGGGCAAAGAGCTATTTACCTTTTCAAAAATCAAAAATTATAATAATATGCTATATGGAAACCATTAAATGAATCATCTTTTAAATTGAGAAATCTCTCATTATTTGTAGAGAAATGCATATTCCTTACTTACCTTTGTTATTATGGCAAATTATATGCAGCATTCGAATTTTAGATTTAAATGTATATTCAAAATTTCAAACTTTATGCAAGTACAAAATAAGATACAAACAGAAGGATCCCTAATAATCCATTTCTGTACACTTTTTAAGAATTGCTAGAAATTACTGCAAGATTAAATTGAAGTACATTCACACAATGCTTGAAATTAGACAAGCTTCCATTACTCTTTAACAGAAGTTGTATGCCTAATCTCTATGCTCCACAGACATTTTAACCCATAATAACTGATTGTAAATACAGTATGTAACTAGCTAGAGCCATATTTACACCTGCCAATTTGCTGCCCTCCAGCACTAAAAACAAAAACAAAATGGTAGCTTAAGAACTGCCAAGCAAAACACCCTCTGCCCCTCATGTACAGTCCTTTCTATATTTCCACAAATAGAATCTTTGCTTCTTGTTTGCCATCAATAAATTCAACTTTGGGATTTAAAATTAATAAAAAAAATATTTGCGTGACATAATAATAACAAAATAATTGTTAAAAAGGTCATCTCCTTCAAATGTGTGCCCTTAAAACACTGTAAGCACTGTAAGTGCTTCATTGAACTTTTAATTGAGAAGTAACACATGTACCACACTATGCATACATTGCAATGGCAGCCATTTACTTTTACTGAATAACTCCAAAATTTTCACTAAATAAAAGCCCATGTGATTCATTAAAAGAGAATATATTATTGGCATGTATTTTGGCTGATAAAGTTGCAGTCTCTTTTTTCCATCCCGTGAGTTTTTCTGTCATCTCATTTACATAAATAATAACAACACAATTATTTCTGTTTTTATTTTTAGAAGCTTAAAGTATTTTGTCAACATTTTAGTGAGATTTTCCTTACTAACTTGATTCAATGAAAATAATTTCTGTTAAATGTTAGACAGTATTTTACCCTTCTATTTTGGATACGATAATTTGCATTATTAATACATATATTACTTGCCTATATTAAAATAGTAACATAAGGCATATAATAATGACTTACATACATAATAATATAAATATGTGTATCAATAACATCTTTCTTCAATGAACTTAGTAATTAATGCAGTATTATTGACTATATTCCCTATGCTGTACTTTATATACACATGACTGTTTTTATAACTGGCAATTGTACTTCATAATTCATTCACCTTTTTCACCCAGTCTCCCAAAACCCCTCCCAAACAGCAATCATCAATTTGTTCTCTGTATCTATCAGTTTATTTCTTTTTTGTTTATTCCTTTATTTTGTTTTTTAGATTCCACTATAAGTGAAATCATATGGTATTTGTCTTTCTCTTACTTAGCATAATACCCTCTAGGTCCATTCATGTTGTCACGAATGACAAGATTTCATTCTTTTTATGGCTGAATAATATTCTGTTGTATATACGTACCACTTCTTTATACAGTTGTCTATTTATGGACACTTATGGCTTTCAAATCTTGGCTATTGTAAATATCACTGCAGTGAATATAGGGGAGCATATATCTGTTCAAATTAGTATTTTGGATTTCTTCAGATAAATACCCAGTAGTGTAATTACCGAGTCTTAAGGTAGTTGTTTTTTTTTTTAATTTTGTGAGGAACTTGTTTTTCATAGTGGCTGCACCAGTTCATAATCCCACCAACAGTGCACAAGGGTTTCCTTTTCTCCACATTCTTGCCAACACTTGTTTGTTGATTTATTGGTGATAGGCATTTTGACAGGTGTGAGTCATATCTCATTGTGCTTTTAATTTGCATTTCCCTGATGATTAATGATGTTGAGCATCTTTTCATATGTCTATTGGCCATCTGTATCTCCTATTAGGAGAAATATCTATTCAGATACTCTACCCATTTCTAAATCAGATCATTTGGGTTTTTTGGTGTTTAGTTGTATGAATTCCTTATGTATTTTGGATATTAACTCCTATGGAATATATCATTGATGAACATCTCCCATTCAGCAGGTTGTCTTTTCATTTTATTGATGGTTTCCTTTTGACTTTAATTTAATACCAACTTAAAGTGGTATTTAATTAATACCTCCAACTTTGTTCTTCTTTCTCAAGATTCCTTTGGCTATTTGGGGTTTTTTGTAGTTCCATATGAATTTTAGGATTATTTTGAATTCCAATCTTAAACATTGAATACATTGAATGGCAAAAAAAGATTCCTACATCTTGATTTACTTTTTAAGATTGTTGAAAACAAATACTATTTTTACCACATAGAAGAAAATTGAGGATTACTCCATGAACAAAAAAAAAATTGATAGCTAAGCCAATTTAGAGCTCAATACTTTTTAGATTTTATATCGCATCTTAATATTTCATACCAAAATTTATGATTTCCAGTGCTGGTAAACACTGGATATCTGTTTTACTGGGTAAACTGTAGGTTTCTGAAGGCAGAATAAGTGTTTTATTTAACTTTTCACCAACAATAAACATATATTTGGTATTCAGTAAATATTCATTAAACTAAATAAAACCAAGGCTTATAATACATTAGTTGCCAGTATATAGTATCTTAGCAGAACATACCATTTCTTATCACTGACAGCAATGATGTTGATCATTTTTTCAGATCAATACATTACAACTAGAAACTGTCACACAGACTATATTTTTTGTGCCTTCTAATGATAAATGAGATGAATAGGAATAAAAATCAAAATGAAAACAATATCTGACATGCTATATTTGAATGTTATATTACTCCTATAAATAAAAAGAGATAGGTATTTTAGGAGAGAAAAAAGTAAAATTCTAAGAATTGCCTTTTTTTTCTGGTAAGCCTATAAAGTATAGAATCTTTTGAAAATGAAAAAAAAAAGAAAATAAACACAAGAAGAATAGGCATTATTGTTATAGTTTTATGAAAGAGTACTAATCAATTCATATCATTCATTAGAAATTATATGTAAAAAACATGAAGTTCCAAATTTCTGTGTGTTTTATTTGAGTACGTAAGCAGCATGGCCTTATATTTACCATAGAAATCTATAACAAGAACTGTTGAGATCAAGACAGACATAATTTGTTAAAACAAACTTTGAAACCAACTATATGTAACTTTAGTCAGTTAAAAATAACCAAATGTTTCAAATTGCTAGAAACCTTTTAATAGACAAAAGAACAAAAATTTTCATATTCAAAGTAGAAGAACATCCACAAAACATTCCCATGGCTATTTTGGTCTTTCTTTAGATTTAGAAATTTTTTCTACTATTTCTGTTCTCAGATATTAAATCTTAGAGTGTCGGGCATTAAGTTATGTAGGTATATGATAGAAATATGAGGCATATTTCTAAGAACAATGTCAATCAGAAACTTAAAAAGTTCTATTTATTGAGGATGATTAATGACTATCCAATGTCTTTGTTGACTTTTCTTTGCAGTTAAGTGGTGGTCTCAAGTTTATTTTGGTAATAAAGCACTATTCTTTATACTGTATTTGTGCCCACACTGAACAAAATGAATGATATGTGCTTTTTAGCTGGTTCTTATTCATCCTCTAATTTTTTTCTAATTCATTTATGCCTTAATATCAAACACATGACTCTATTCAGTTATTTTAGTCTTCATGCAAAGAATATACATTTCATTAATATAGCTGTCATCAATGTAGGTGATGTATCCTAGGGAATTTTATAATTAAAAATATAAAAGAATATAAAAGAACATTTATATAGTGCATAAATATACATTGATCTCTTTATAACCAACAAGTATACCATAAATATGACACTTAGAATGACACTATTTACTTATTCCCAATCATAGACTGTCGTATTTATTAAGCTATCTGTTTTTAAATTTAAAATATGGTTATCTAATTAATTCTTATAGGAAGCTATTCCTTTGGGGAGGTGGAATTATAATATCAGCTAGGAGACTGGCCCAAGTGAATTGCCGGGTTTTCATCAACAATATCTATTAGTATCTTACTTCATAACAGAACACTATAAAAGGTATTTTGTATTGAAAGAGTCCAAAGAAGAGGGTAGAGTGCGGGATTCTTGCCCACAGAGCATTTTAATGTATATTGGAAGACTAGAACATACATCAGGAAGACTCAAATAGATACTTTTATTAATCAGAGTTACATAAATACCAAGCAAATGACAAGTGGAAACATAATCATAGTCAGATAGGATTAAGCATGAAAAACTTTCCAGAGAAACTTAGTTTTAAACCAGGTTTCAAAATAATTAAGAACTATTTAATGGAAAAGAGAGGGACTAAATTAGCTCACCAGAGGGGAATTAAATATAATTTGACAAATATTGAAGGCCTTCTATGTGCAAGGCACTATGCCTAGAACTTGGTTGATATGCAAAAGAAACACTGTTCCTGCCCTCATGATCTCTCCATCTAGTGATGGAGACAGAGGGGCAGAAAACAATGGCATGTACCTAGCTCAGGGGCAGACACATGCATAAAATGCTCAGAGAATGGAAAAAATTTGTTTGCCTGACCAAACTTTCCATATAGAAGAATGAAAATGTTAGGAAAAGAACAGGATTGGATCATCAGCTGACAGATGATCTTGAAGGCACATGCATCAGCTAGAAACAGCTTCAGTGCTGACTGCTGTGAATCAGAAACTTCAAAATGTCATCAGTGTCCTGGGTTCCTTCTTTCTGCTCTATGATTCATAGTGTAAAACTCTAGAACTTATAATCACAATATATCTTCAGCCAAAAGTTATTGGAACTGTATTCCAGGCCAAAGGAAAGAGAGAAAAAAAAAAGGTGACTGTACTATTTTCCCATTTCCTTTTGAGGATCTTTTATGAAAAACTCACCCTATAACTTCCAGTTATATTTTTTTGAACCATACTGTGACCCTAACTATAAGGGAGGCTGCTCTTATAGTTTTTCACCAGTCATGTCACCATTCCCAACAAATCAAAGTTATATGATAAAAAAAAGAGAATAAATATAAGATTGGCAGTCGGTAGTCTTTACCAGAGTAAAGTTGAAGAGTTCTTTAGAAAGCACTGAACATAAACAAGAAAGTGCTGAAGAAGCATTATGAAAACAATAACTGTAGAGACTGTGTTAATGATTGTATGTAAAATAAGTTTTTCCTGAAGATTGGATATAAGATTGTTTTTAGACTGTTGAATTAAAGAGCTGAGATATCTTCGATTTAAATAGTTGTAGTTAAACTCTGGAACTAGTGAATCTAAGAGCTGACCTAAGGAAATAATCCTCAACATTTATTAAAGGAAAATATAAAAGTGTGAAAGGATTGTGTGTATGAGAGAGATTGAGACAGGGGGAGAGAATCAATATTTGCACTTACTTGACAATCATTTTGTTTAAATCACAAAGACTATGATACAATTGTTAAAAAAATGGAGAAATTACAAATCTTTGAAACAGAAAGAAGGCAAAGATGCTTAAGAGAATAAGACACACGTGTAAGTAATTTCTTCTTTTTTATATATATATAGTAAGTTTTGTAACAGATTGTAGAATGGGTACAACTCCTCTAAGACTACAGAGATTGATGTAGAAGTGGAAATATAGTGGACCTGGACTTCTTTCTAGCATGCACACATATGCACACACATACACGCACACTTTCCACACCTTAGTTAACTTGCACCCCATTCATTCAAACGAAAAATGTAGGAGTCACCTTTTCTTCCTTTCCCTACCACTTGTATCTAATCAGCAGCATTTCCTGTAAGCATTACATCTGAAATCCTTCTCACCATCTCCTCTACCATCACCCTAGTTCAAACTTCCAACAGCTCCTACTGGACTTACTACAGGAGTGTTCTATATGTTTATCCTGAACTCTTGTTCCTCACAATGTTGTCTCTTCCTGACAACCAGAGGGATCTTTTTTAAAAATACAAATCAGATTATGCCTCTCGCATGCTTAAAACTGTTGAACAGCTTTCTATTGCAATTAGATTTAAAACCCTCAGGTTCAGTATCAAGGCCAGCCTACATAGCCATAAATGATCTAACTCCTCAACACTCTTTTACTCATTCTCTTCACATTGGCACACATCTTATTTTTATAGTACATTAATATCATTCCTACTAGAGTGTGTTCACACTATTTCTCCTTCCTGCAACACTCTTCCCTCTAGATGATTAAACCTGTATATCTGGCTCCCTATCCTTCAGATCTCAAAGGTTTTTAGAGTCCAGCCTATCTAAAATGGTGTCCTTTTACCTAGGCATCACCCCTGTTTTATTTTTTTATTGTCACTTTCACTAGCTAAAATGTAGATCTTATTATTTATTGTATATTGTGTCTGCCCAGTAGAACATAAGCTCCATAAGCAGTCACATTATCCTATGAATTATTATTTCCCTTCATTTAGAACAGCTCTTGCTTCAAAATAAGCACTCAACAAATACTTGATGAATAAATGATTAGAATGGCTATTAGAAGATGTCCACAGCATTATCTTTGAAACGAGGCAAGTTTGGACTAGCTGATGAACACCAAGGAGGAATATTAATACTCTCTTACAATAGCAAAAGTAATGCTGTAGCAGGAAAACAAAATACTAGGCTGTTCTAAGACATTGTTCTACAGTATACAGCAGACAGAGAAACAGGGCTATTCGGTTTTTTAATTTAACAAAAAAAAAAAATAACGGTCAGAACTGTAGAGTGTGGTAGAGTAACTATACAACCCAATTTACTTGGGATAGTCCTATTTTACATGTATTGTCTCAACTTCATTATTAACTATGTCCCTTTTACTCTCAGAAGTGTTCCTTGGATTAAAAAATTATATGATCAACCTAAGTCTAGGTTGCTAACGAGCTATCCATGGAATTCCTGCAAGCAGGTGAAGAATAAATGGAGATCTGGTAGTTTTCACTTGCTTCCCTGAACTGTGGAAAAACACAGAATGTTTTCCAAAGGCACAGGTCTCCAAAGGATCGACATGGACTTTTCCACCAGCTGCTTCAGTGACTCCGCAATAAGCAATCATCCAGAGAACTCAGCCTGAGCTCCTGTGAAAGTATTTGGCATAAAGGAATTAACACTGCTACTTCTGATGCAAGAACAGCATGTACTTCACTGAATCATCAAGTCAAACCAAAGATGGAAGGAGTCCCAGAATGCCAGCTGGGCTAGGTTCCTGCTTTAGGAAGCTAAATACAAAAACATGATCTGGTATCTAAAGACATTACCTTAACATACAGGTAAAATGGGCCATGCAAAGACTATATTACATAAATAAACCACCTAATGGCAAGACTTCTCTTCTACTGGATTTGTAGCTATAAGTCTAATAATTTTTCATTCTATTTTCTGTAGATTTCTTCCAATTCTGACTTGAGAGAAAATTTTTTAAAATTAGATTTTATAGGTTTTCTCTGAAAAATTTACAATTTTTGCTATTAGCAGAATTAATGTAGTAAAGAATAGGTTCTTGCTTGGTGCTTTAAGTATATCAATTAATTCTTATAAATACTCTAAGAAGTAGATTCTATTACTATTCCTATTTTATAGATGAGAAACATGGATCCTTGTGAGGTTAAGCAACTACCCAAAATTACCTAAATAGTGGAATTCAAACCTAAGCCTGCAAACTACAATGCCTGTACTAATTCACTGTACTCTCCTCTTAAGAACTACAACAGAAACACAGAGAAAGAACGATTTCAACTATGAAATCTAAAATAAAATTTTAAATTGCAAAACATGTTTGAAAACTATTTTCCAGTTTTAAAGTGGTTTTTAAATTATGATTTTAAGAAAGAGATTTTTTTTATTTTAATTTTTCTATTTAATCTCTTGACTTTTCAAGGGACAGGCCTGCCAGTTTGGCCACAGTTTAATTTAAGGAACAAAGGGACTATGAATAAATCTATTCTCTCTGGCAAAAGTGGATTGTAATGTGAAGAGGTGTTAGTATGTGTTGTCTTGTCATTTTGGGCAAGAATTCAAGTAGTAGATGAACTGAGAAAAGCATATTAAATTTTTTAAAAATATACCTTCTGTAATATCAGCACACGAAATACTGAAATATAGGTTCTACAGATGTTATCTACCTCTCTGGCATTTGTACTCAACATCTTATTTGGGAAGAAATGGAATTAAAAGTTGTCCTCATACCACTATGGAAATATCCACAATAAAGATAAAAACTGGGTAGAACTGTGCAGAAATAGAGAAGATTCCTCAGCTGCTACATAACATGAAAAGTACTCAAGATTTTCCATAATTTTTTGATGGGGAAAAAAAAAGATTGTTGTATTTATATTTAGCTACCTACAAGTGGGCCTATATGGTAAGATTCAAAATAACCCCACAACATAAGCTATGCTGTGGAAATTATAGACTAGGAACTAAATGGAGAATGAGACACAGACTTGAAATGGTCTGTAACACTGGCAAGGCTGAGGTGAGACTTGGTTCAACCAGGAAGAAATAGTAGGTCCTAATTAAGCAGAGAGAACAGATCATGAGTTGTACCAGTAGCAGGATTCAGTGTCATAAGCTGAAGGAATGCTCAGAAGTGGCATATCTTGGACTGAGCAGGCCCTGGTCCAGAGAGAAGCTTAGACTAACCATTCCCAGACAATCAGAGAAAATTCAGAGAATTCCAAGTCAAAAGGGCCTGGCTACATCAGTTCTAATAATTCTATTCTCCATCACAAGGAGAAAAGTCTGTCTCTAATATCTCAATAAAAAATTAGGTCTACCTGAAATAACAAATCAGAAATAAAGCATACATTTAAAGAAAATAATTAAATTATTGGAATACTTTAAGCTCATAGAATTGAATAAAATAAGAGTTTTGTTGTTGTTGTTCAACACCCAGCCAAGATCGGATGACACAGAAAAACTGAATCAACTCTAAAAAGAGAGAAAAAAAAACATTTAAAAACTCTACTTTTCCCAACATACATGAGTATGCTAAAATTAAGTTTAAAAATTAAATTTAGTAAGTTGAGAGAAAAACTGGTAGAGTGAGAGATGTCCACAGATCTCTCTTCTTGAAACAACAATAAGCTGAACATCTAAAGCTCAACAACAACTAAAAAACACCCAAACTGCACACCAACATGTCTGAGCATAAGAGCTACCATATGTCAGTGGACTGGGAGAAATAAAAAAGCTGCCCCTCACAGCCACCGAAGCTAACTGTAGGAAGAGGAGGAGGAGGGATGAAGGTGTGGTGAGTTCCCTGAACAACCCTATCTGGAAAAGTTGTGAGTTCCACGTATACGGTGGCAGGGCCCAGTCATCGGAGCAAAAAGCAGAGAAGCAAGATGGCAGGTGATTTAGAAAGAAGAAGAGAGAAAACGAAGAATGAAAAATAATGAAAGGGAAATTCAAGAACTAGTTGATACCATCAAGAGAGGAAACATAGAATAATGGGCATTATCAAAGGCAAGGAAAAGGAGCAGAGACTAGAAAGCATTTTCAGATAAATAGTGGACAAGAACTTGCCAAATCTAAGGAATGAGCTGGAGCTTAGAATTCAAGAAGTCAACAGAACACCCAATTATCTCAACCCAAAAAGACCTTTACCAAGACACATTCTATTAAAATTATTAAAAATCAATGACAAAGACAAAATTCTCAGGGCAGCCAGGGAAAAGAAAATGGTAACTTATAAAGGAAAACCCATTAGATTATCCTTGGTTTTTTTAGAGCAAATCTTACAAGCCAGAAAATGGAATCAAATATTTAAACTATTTAGTAAAAAGAACTACCAGCCTAGAATAATGTATCCAGCTAAGCTCTCCTTTAGATATGAAGAAGAAATTGAGACTTTTCCAGACATACAAAAATTGAGGGAATTCTCCACTATGAGGCCTGCACTACAGAAAATACTGAAAGGGGTCAACTCACCTAAAATAAAATGATAAAAAATAAATAAATAATTAGAAGTAAAGTGACTATCAGGCAGACAGAAGCAGAGGAGTGCAACCCTTACTAAGAACAAAGCATTATAAGCTTAAATAATAAGAGAATTGCTATAGCAAGATAGTAATGAATGTTCATCATATATAGGGACAAGTTGAGATAACAGTAACTGAAAAGAGAAGGATTCAAAGATCCACATTCACGTAGGGGAATGAAAATAAGGCAAACGCAAAAGAAAAGGGATGACGTGTGTGTGTGTGTGTGTGTGTGTGTGTGTGTGTGTGTGTGTGTGTGTGTGTGTAAAATGATCCTTTACATATTCATAATGGTAACCACACACAGAATATTCAGAACAGAAATATATAACAATATAACATAAAAAAAGAAGAACCAGAGGGAAAACCCACAAAAGTCAACCAAAATAAAGAAAACAGAAGCATACAGACAAGGAAGCATTGGAAACATCGAGCTACCAGAAAGCAAAAGATAAAAAGTAAATGGATGTAACTCATCAATAAAAAGGCACAGAATTGAAGACTGGATCAGAAAACAAAACTCAACCATATGCTGCCTCCAGGAAACACATCTCAGTTCCAAAGACAAGCATAGACTCAAAGTGAAAAGCTGGACAATGATATTTCAAGCAAATGGCATTCAGAAAAAAGTGGTAGCAGTGGTACTATTATCAGATGAAATTGACTTCAAAATGAAAAAGGTAAAGAAAGATACTGAGGAACACTTCATAATGATAAAGGGAATCATCATGCTTCAAGAAGACATAACACATTAATATCTATGCTCCCAATCAGCGAACCTTGAAATATGTAAAGCAATTACCAACAGAACTAAAGGGAGAAACAGACCAAAACACTATTGTAGTAGGGGACCTAAATACCCCACTGTCAGATATGGACAGGTCATCCAAACAGAAAAACAATAAGAAAATAACGTCCTTAAATGACACTTTGGACCAACTGGACATAATTGACATTTACAGAGCCTTTCATCCCAAAACAGCTGTTTATACATTCTTCTCTAGTGCACATGGAACATTCTTAAGGATTGACCACATATTGGGGCATGGAGATAACCTCAACAAATATAAGAGGGTTGAAATCATACCAACTATATTATCTGATCATAATGTTTTAAAACTAGAAATAAACTGCAAAATCAAGAAGAACAACAAATACATGGAGATAAAACAACATACTACTGAAGAATAACTGGGTCGGAGAAGAAACAAAAAGAGAGATCAAGAGATATGTAGAAATGCATGACAATGATAGTACAACATATCAAAACTTCTGGGACACAGCAAAAGCAGTCATAAGAGGAAAGTTCATATCATTACAGGCCTATCTCCAAAAACAAAAATGAGCCAAATAACCTAATGCTTCATTTTAAAAAACGAGAAAAGGAAAAACAAATGAGGCCTAAAGTCAGCAGAAGGAAAGAAAGAATTAAAATTAAAGCAGAAATAAATGAAAAAAAAAACAAAAAAAATAAATGCAACAAAGATCTGGTTCTTTAAAGTTTAATAAAATTGACAAATCCCTGGCCAGACTCACTAAGAAAAAAAGATGACACAAATAAACAAAATCAGGGATGAAATAGGGGAAATTATGACACTAGAATACTATAAAAAAGTTCATAACAACAAATTTAATAACCTAGAAGAAATGGACCAGTACTTAAAAAATACAACCTTCCTAGACTGAATCAAGAAAAACTGGAAAATCTAAATAGACTGATTAGCAGTATGGAAATTGAAACAATTATCAAAAAACTACCAAAAAGTAAAAGTCAAGGATCAGATGGCTTCACCAGTGAATTCTACCAAACATTTGAAGAATATTTGATATCCTCCTCACATTCTTCCAAAAAGTCAAAGGAGGCAGTACTTCCCAACTCATTTTATGAGACTAATATTACTCTGATACCAAAACCTGGTAAAGATAACACAAAAAAAAGAAAACTACAGACCAATATCACTCATGAATACAGATGCAAAAATCCTAAATACGATGCTAGCGAACTGAATACAGCAACATATTAAAAAGCACCATGATCAAGTGGGCTTCAACCCAGGGACACGGGGATGGTTCAATATATGCAAATCAATTATGTGGATACAACTGCATAAACAAATTAAAAAATAAGAATCATATAATCATATCAATAGATCCAGAAAAAACCTTCGACAAGATTCAGCACCCATTTATGATCAAAACACTTAGCAAAATCAGTACAGAAGGAAAGTACATTAATATAATAAAGGCCATATATGACAAACTCTCAGCCAACATTATACCTAATGGTCAAAAACTAAAAAACCTTCTTTCTAAGACCAGGAACAAGGCAAGGCTGTCCACTATCACCACTGTTATTCAATATAACATTGGAGGTCCTAGCAAGTGCACCCAGTCAGATAAAAGGCATCCAAATAGGAAATGATGTCAAACTGTCACTATTTGAGGATGACATAATTCTCTATATAGAAAACCCTAAAGACTCCATTAGAATGCTACTGGAAACAATAAGCAAGTACAGTAAAGTTTCTGGATACAAAAATCACTGTTCAAAAGTTCATAGTGTCCCTATACTCTAACAATGAAGCATCAGAAAAAGAAGTTGAAAAAATAATTTCTTTCACAATTGCAATAAAAAACAATAAAATACCTAGAAATAAATCTAACAAAACATGTGAAGGACCTATAGAATGAAAACTACAAGACCTTATTAAAAGAAATTGAAGAAGATAAAGGAAATGGAAAGATATTCCATTTTCTTATATTGGAAGAATCAACATAGTTAAAATGACCTTATTACCTAAAGCATTATACAGATTTAATGCAATCCCTATCAAAATCTCATCAGCATTTTTTAAAGAAATAGAACAAAAAATCATCAAATTTCTGGGTAAAAGGGATCAAATACATGGTAGCTGAAGGAAACTGGACTTTATGTGGTAAACACACAATAGAATATACAGATGTCAAATTATAATATACACCTTAAAATCACATTTGTATTAACCAATGCTACCTCAATAAACTTAATTTAAAAATAAATAAGTAAATAAAACTTAAATTGAAAATACAACTTGGCAAAATTTGTGGAATGCAACCAAAGCAATGTGTAGAGGAAAATTTATAGTTCTGAGTACATACATTAGAAGGAAAAGTCATAAATCAATAATCAAGCTTCCACTTAAAAAAACTAGAAAAGAGAAAAATCACTCCAAAGCAAGTAGAAGAAAATGATAAAAACTAAATCATAAATCAGTAAAACTGAAAAGAGTAAATCAATTTAGAAAATCGATCAAATAAAAGGCTAGATCTTTGAAAAATATGTATAGAGTGTAACTTCCTCAGCTTGATAAAGAATAATAATAATAATAAACTGCAGGAAACTTTATACTTAGAAGTAAGAAACTGGCTGCTTTTTTCCAAAAAATGAGGAACATGGCAAAGACATCCCCTCTAATTATTTCTACTCAGCGTCTTACTGAAGTCCAAAATAATGCAATAATACAAGAAAAGAAAATGAGAGGTATACACATTGGGAAAGAAAAAATATACAAAATTTATTGCTTTTTCATATGCTAGCAATGACCAATTGGAATTTAACATTAAAAACATGCATCATTTTTATTAACACCAAAAAAATGCCCCCCACAAGTGTAACATTAAAAAATAAATAAACCTGTATCTGATTCTCATACAGATCTTTATATGAGAATATAAAAATTTATGTAAGAATCAATACAAAATGCTGTTGAAAGAAATGAAAAAGATCTAAATAAAGTGAGAGCAATTTCATTTTCATGCATAGGAAGACAATATTGTCAAGATGTCAGTTTTTCAATGAACAATCCGGTAACATGACATTTTCTGAAGTTTATATGGAAAGGCAAAAGACCTAGAATAGCCAATTCAATACTAAAGAACAAAGTCATAGGATTGGCACTATCTCACTTCAAGACTTATAAAGCTATAGTGATTAAAACAACAGTATCAATGAGAGAATAGACAAATAGATTGATTTAATTTAATAGAGAGCACAGAAATAAGCCAGTACAAATATGGTCAACAAATATTTGGCAAAGAAGCAAAGGCAATTCAAGAAAGGATGCCATTTCCTGGTCATTTTGTAAGTTATCTGAATGTCTAATCATGAAATTGATGTTGTACACATGAAACATATATTTTATGTCAACTATAATTGAAAAATTATAAAAAAGAAAGGATGTTGTTTTTCATAAATGATGTTGGAACAACCAGATACTCATTTTTTTAAAATGAATCTAGACTCAGACCTCACACCTTTTACAAAAGTTAACTCAAAATGAATCATAAAACCAAAGGTAACATGCTAAATTATAAAATTCCTAAAAGAAAATGCAGGAAAAAAATAGGTGACCTTGGATTTGGTGATAAATTCTTAGATACAACACCAAAAGCATGACTTCATTAAAATTAAAAACTTCTCTTCTGCAAAAGACTGCTAAGAGAATGAAAAGCTAAGCCACAGACTGAGAAAAAAAATCTATTCAAAACACATATCTGATAATCAACTTGCATCTAAAATATAGAAAGAGTGTTTAAAACTAAACAATAAGAAAATAAAAAACTAAATTGAATAGGCAAAAGATCTGAGCAGATACCTCACCAGTAAAGACATGCAGAGAGAGAATAAGCATATAAAAAGATGTACAACATCATATGTCATTAGGGAATTATCAATTACAACAATAGGATACCATTACACACCTATTAGAATGACTAAAATCCAAAACATTGACAAAACCAAATGCTGGTCAAGATGTTGAAAAATTGGAACTCTTCTTTATTGCTGGTGAAAGTGCAGAATGATACAGCCATTTTGGAAGACAATTTGGTAGTTTCTTACAAAATTAAACAGAGCTACTAAGCATATGATCTACCAATTGTACTTCTAGGTATCTACACAAAAATCTGTATATATATATATAGCAATTCATAATTTCCAAAATGAATAAACTGATCTACCCATACAATGGAATATTATTCATCAATAGAAAGAAATTAGTATTAAATAAATTTCAATAATTGTCAGAGCATCAGAAGAGGGTAAAGAAGGATGAATAAGTGAAGCACAGAGCATTTTTTAGGGCAGTGAAACTATTCTGTATAAAACTATAATGGTGAATACATGATATTATGCATTTTAAAACCCATAAAACTGTACAACACAAATAATATATCTTAATGCATGGATTTTAGTCAAAAATATGTCAACATTGGTTCATTAATTTTAAAAAATGTACCACACCAATGCAAGATGTTCAGAGGAAACTGGGGATAGGGTTAAAAAGGAATGATGGAGTGTATGGGACTTTCTGTGCAACTTTTCTGTAAGCTTAAAATTTTCTTTAAAAAAAAAAGTAAATATGCCCCTGACCATGTATGTTTATAAGAATTTCAATGGTGCTGAGATAATGAATATAAAAATAATCTTATTTTAGAATTTGTCAGGAATAGGATGAAGATCTCAAGTGCCTGGAACTTGAACAACTTACTGTTTATAAATAGAGATAAAGATAGAAATATTGATATGAAGAGAGCTAAAGACAGATCAAGGATTACAAAGTTCTCCCCAAGATAAAGAAATCACAACATGTGAAATGATAAACATAGGCCAAGCACAAAACTATCTCAATAATTGCTTTTGTGTATGACCTTGGAATCATCTTTGTCTTCTCTTGCACCTCTTATGTATAATGAAATCACTAAGTCCTGTCAGTTCTAATATAGTTTGCTTGTCCTCTTGATTCTCATTGCTACTTTCTTCATCAAATCTCACATAGACTTAGCCTTTTAGCCTTTTAGTTTGCTGAACCTGAAGTAGAGTGAACAAACAGCAAGCAAATGAGAATTAAGAAGCTTTTCTGACGATAAATGTCAATATCAGGAATGCTGTCAGGAAAGTCTTGAACAAGCATCAAGGAAGGAGAAGTGAACCCCAGGCTCCTGCATCAGCAAGTGGCTCTAGAAAGAAGCTTAAATAGTTTCAGGTTGATGGTCTTCTGCTATCAGGAGCTAACTTCAGGAAAGGGGACCTGAAACATAGACTCTTAACATTGGAAAGAAACTCTAAATAATTAAATGCTTATTTAATGAAGGAAAGAAGACAGAGTTGGTACTGGGAAGAAACTTAGATTTCAACAGTAGAAAGAAAGAAATGCAATCTGCTCTAATAAGAGAAGCTGAATGCACACAACATGTTATATAGTTGCACAGAGGTATCCAAGATTCTCACAAATTTAAATCAAACAAACAAGCACTTAATTGAAGATCCTCAAGCATGAAAGAAAACAAACCATCATGTGTGAATCAGTAGAAGCAATAAACAACAGATTTATTCCCAAGGATTTCAGATATTGACATTCTGAGGATCAAAATATAAAATTTCTAAGAATGAAATATTTAAGAAAATAGAAGATGCAATCACAATGTTATCAACTGTTTCTTCACTTAACATTTTTTCATAATCATTTTTCTCTGTCGTTAAGAATTCTTTTAAAATATTTAATAGCTTCATATGTCTAGATCAGAAATTCTATAACCTCTATTGTTGAATACATGTGTTCATTTCATTTTTTGGTATTCTAAATAGCACTGTATCAAGTTTTGTTTTTACACTTGAATCTCTGCCTGAATTTCTTTTCTTTATTTAGAAAACTTACAATTGTATTAGTTTGCTAGGGGTGCCATAACAAAATACCACAGATTAGATGGCTTAACAACAGAAATATTGTCTCCCCATTGGAGATGCTGCAAGTCTGAGACCAAAGTTGGTTCCTTCTGAAGGCTGAGAGGGAAAGATCTGTTCTAGAATTCTCTCCTTGGCTTGTAGATAGGTGGCGTCCTCTCCCTGTGTCTTCATGTTGTCTTCCCTCTGTGACTGTGTATAGAACATCAGTCATATTGGATTAGGGCCCACCCTAATTATCTCACTTATTGCCATATTGGTCATATTCTGAGCTACTGGAAGTTAGGATTTTAACATGAATCTTTAAGGGTACACAATTCAGCCCACAATAAATGGCTTTGAACATTTTTAAATATGTGAATGCATTTAATCAAATAGCCCTTCATTAATGACACAGAACAGTCATTTCCAAAAGTGTGGAAAGGACTAAAAGTGAAGTTACCCCTGTGGTATGTCCTTTTAAATGAATATATGCAAAGTAACTCCAAGAAATTTCACTATTTCGGAAATGGAGAAGAGCTCTATATCAGACACTGACTCACTGTTTGAAACATATTTGAGGACAGAATTTATTTATTATACATGTAATTCAGTAAAAACTAGTGCCAAATAACAGCCTGAGTTCTCTTTTCTGAGGGACATGGATTACAATTACATTATCTCAATGTTTAATATTAATTTATCTTAAAATAATAAATATACAATATAGTTTACCAATATGTTATAGCTTTTTACAGATGAGACATTTTAGACCAATTTCTCAAATGTTTCTTCTGCCATATTTTGAAATCCTACTTGCAATCAGGCAATAAACTGAAAGGCAACTAAAGAAGTCCAACACAGCTGCTAGAATAATCTTCCATAAATGTTTGGATAACATCATTCCCTCTCTTAGCTATAGTGATTTTCAACTGCTTTTTGTTCTAAATATAAACTTCTAAATATTTGCTGCAAAGTTTGGAAAAATTTAAACCCACCTTCCAAAACTATTGTTTCCTTTACCTGATGCTTCGCAATCCAATTTTTCATTCTATCAAGTAACTGCTAAATAACTTTCAGGGCATGTGTGTCTCACTGTCTCGGTTGACTTTTAGTTCAGCTATTGCTACCAACCAAACCTCTTTGCCATAAGCTGAAATTCCTTCTTTCCACTAAAATTCTTTTATAAAACTTGCCTACCCCAAAGATCTTTTGCTAAAAACAAACAAACAAGCAAAAATAAAAAGAAATTTGTTTCATCAAAACACTACAACAAATCCCAGAATTAGGTTCATTTTAAGGCCTGTAAGTAGGAACATTTGCTCAGGTCTCAACTACTTTTTCAAAAATGTAATCCTTATTAGTCTGGTTGCTACATAGCTTGATTTTGTAAATTTTTGAAACGTTTTTCTAGTGTTCAAAATATTTTATATTAACTGAAATTATAGTGCACCCAGTACATGTAGTTCAATGTTTTTATTTATAATGATAAAATATTGCATATTACTCTCAAACACTGTTGCCAGAGTATAAAATTGTGCAACATTTTTGAGAGAAATTCTGCCATATGTATCAAAAAAATTTACAACACAAACTTCAATACAACAGTAGGTTCCATTGAATACAATAAATACATGCATAGAAAGATAAATGTTTAATGATGTAAGTAGCAGCATTGTTTAATGAAAAAAAGTTATGCGATAGAAAATTATGGAACTTTTTATGATAACTTTAAAAATTAGCTATTTAGCCAACCATCTATCATAGGACACTTGGGTTGCCTCCATGTCCTGGCCACTGTGAATAATGCTGCTATGAACAGCTATGAACATCAGTGTACAAATATCTTTTCATATATGAGTTTTCAAGTCTTTGGGGTAAATACCCAGTAGAGGGATTGCTGGGTCATATTGGCTAAGGAAGCTATGGTACATATCTACAATGGAACGTTTCTCAGCCATAAGAAGAGATGAAATGCTGCCATTTGTGACAACATAGATGGACCTTGAAATAATCATGCTAAGTGAAGTAAGCCAGACAGAAAAAAGTTGAAAGTCAGATGATATCACATATGTGGGATATAAACCTAAAAGCAACAAATGAACAGGACAGAGACTCATAGACATGGACAATGGATTAGTGATTAGCAGAGGGTGGATCAGGGAGGAGGAGAGAGGAGGTAGATGGGGGAGGAGGAATTAAATTTCTCCAAAATTAATTAACTAATTAATTAATTTTTTAAAAAGGTACATGGAAAAGAAGCTTAACTCTGATTTTTAAAGAATTTGCTATTTAGAAATGAGGTAGCGCTATGAATGGTGATAAGATAAAGTTTACTAGATATAGTGAAGCAAGTAAGTTCACTGCAGAGCTATAAGTAGAGAATGATGCCATTTACTCAAGATAATATTAGGAGTCCTTGCTTCTGGGAAGTATGGTACTTTGAATTTTTTTTTTTCCAAATAGATTGGAGCATCTATTATTCTTATAGTATAGAATACAAAAAACAGTTTTGCCTGCTGCTCTGGTGAGAGCTAGGCTGAATGGAGTGGAGATGGTAGTGGGCAGGCAGAAAGTGAGGATGAGAAGTGGGCAGAGGAGAAGATGGAGAAGGAAAAAGTGCAGGAGGAGAAAGTGCAAACAGAAAAAGTTGCTGAGGAGATCAACAACAAAGAGCAAGAATAATAAGATTTACAAAAAAGAAAAAAAAACAGAAGAGGACATGAGTAGTTTAAGATACAATAGAAAAAGCTGCATTTGGCAGAATGAGTCCTCCTCAAATTTATCAACCTTTGTCCAAATTGTGCCACTTGTTCTATTAAGACTGTCATCGATAATGTGAAATTGCATGGAAAGTTATGAGACTTATCAGTCTCTAAAAAGCTAAAAAGCAAGAAAAGTGAGATTCAAAAATGGCACAAGAAAACCTTCAGAGGCAATAGACATGTTCATTATTGATTGTGGTGATGTTTCATGAGTGCATACATACCTATGTTAAAACTGACTAAATCAATCACATTAAATATGTTCAGTTTATTGTTTATCAATTATAACTTAATAGAGTTGTTTTTAATATCTTAGAAATAAAAAAATCTCCTTACCTGCATTGGTAGGAACAATGAACAAAATGGATCAAATTATATTTGATAAAGTATGTAACACAGAAATTGCTATTATATCATGTGCAACAAAGAGGCTAAAATATCTGTTCAGTAGGTATTTATCAGTTTGAGAACTACTCTATCAAGATACCGCCTACATCCTGAGTAACATATCAAGTTCCTTTATGCCACATCAGCACACACAGTGTGAAGACTACTTTTCAAGAGAGCAAGTACGGCCACTGGGGAATTTTATTTTAAACAGATTTTTTTTTTTTTCTGTGAAGATCCTGGGACTTACTGAGTGTTATTTGTTTTTTCATTTTTCTCAAACATTAGAAAGCACTTCTTTTCAGTGTAAATAAATTTTTACTATTCTAGTTAGAGTAGTGCTAAAACAAACAAACAAACAGAACCTCCCCCTTTTTTTGTATAGTCATCCATAGAAAGGAGAATTCTGTAATTCAGAGAAGTCCATCATCATCCACAGCGATGGTGCAACCATACCCCTGATAAAATCATGCAGAAAGAAGCTGATGAGATCAAGCTAACTGAACACATTTCTCTGAAAATATGAGCCTACAGCTCCTTGGTCAGAAGACTTATCAAAAAAGAGGAAAAAAACAAAGAATATTAATCAGGATGCAGTAACAAAGATAACTTCACTGCTTCATGATTTGGACATTTAAAACCGTGAAAAATACTACCTTGAAGAGCATAGTTGAGGCCTACACTAATGATATGGCAGAGATTATTAAGAAGCTTCATAATAACTTTGGAAATTATATTCTGGCTGTTAATCAACATGCCAATCTGACCTCAGGGTTGAACCTTATCTACTTGATATCTTTTCAAGGGGAAGTCCATGCTGCCTCCAGAATCTGCAGCTGAAGGATCCTCACCTCTACTTTGCTATTCAATCCACAAACTTCTCCATTTCATTGCTCTTATCAGGTTAACCCATTTCTTCATCATCGCTGTTGTCCAGAGCAGGATATTTGAATCTCTCAACCTCACCTGCAATGTGGGAGACATGATGGGGAAAACAGATCAACACATAAAAATTTATGATATTTGCTGGAACTTCCATCAAGATTGTCCCAACAAAAAGTCCGGATGTTAGAGAAGATTGCCATCATCATCAGTCCACCTGTTCAAGAGCCAAAGGCATGTCTTTAAAAAATCCAAAGAACAAAAAGTATTTAACCCAAGAAAAGATGAATCTTAAATCCCACATCAGAGTAGCCCTGCAAGTTACTCTATAAGTTTGAACAGCGCAGAAGTCATCATGCCCTGGGATCAATCCCAGATGAGAAGAAGGAAATAATGGTCCTAATTTTCAAGCATTTCTTTACCAGCCGAACTGCACAACACAAGATCAGGAAAACTATCTCTGCTATAGCAGAAGAAGCAGAAATATTCTTGGGAAGTCATCTCACATTGCAGCAATTGAGGATCCCAGAAGCTCCAAGAAAACAACAGATGGATGTAGTCTTGTTAATACTGATAGAATAAGATCAGAGCCAGATAGAATAAAGAACAAATGAAAGACCTCCCTGAGCATGAATTTTCGTGGATACCTTTCAAATATCTTTCTAAACTTTTTGACTGCCCCAAATGACTTTATCCATTAAAGAATTTGTCCTTCAAAGTGTTCAAAAAATACAAACGGTTAAAAATTTAATTTAGTCAAATAATATGATATACAAATTCTTTGAAGTTTCTTTGTATACCATAAGGCTGCCCCAAAATAACTTGGTCTTTTAAGTGTTTACCATTTAAAGTGTTAAAAGAAAAAAGAAGATTAAAACTTTAAGTTACTCAAATTATGGGACACAGTATTCCAAAAACATATTAATGCTTTAGGTACTCTGTGTTTTCTTCAGGCAGCACATCTGAACCTATTTCTTTCTCCCGTTAATACTTACACATATGCAGAGGCTGTTTTCCACCAACAAATAAAAGGATGTAAATTTTTCTTTGCTTTGAGCATAGTCAACTCTATTAGCCCATGTAACTAGGATGGTGTCATGAGAATTATGTATGTACTATGGGGGTGGAAGTACACTTGGCTGGAAGCTTTCAGAATCCCTAGTAAGAGTCTTATGGCTGAGGAGGTCTGTCTGGTCTGATGAAACTGATCTGACTCTCTTCCTCCCTTCGTAGTGCCTAATATTTTTAGGGCCTCTTTTAATGATTTTTTTGCCTCAGCACTTTGCTCTTGTGCTTTTCATACAGATTTTGGAAAGCTGATGGTTGTAGCATATTTTTAGTAAAACTGAGTTGGGAAAGTAAGACATAAATTGCTAGCCTCGAAAAGGTAATGATCCAAGTGAGCAACAACCGTTCTGAATTGTCTTCAGCTAGTCAAGAACATATATAAACTTACTTTGGAAAAATCTTGATAATGTTTATTACTTTAAAAATAGAAACTAAAAGAAGAGAGAAGTACTGTGATTTTAGAATTTCACAGGGCATGTACCATTATGACTTTTTGTGTTAAAAGTTGACATTGCACTGACTTAGGTGAACATATCGTTGTAACAACAGACTATGGTGTCAGTTTCCTCTACTGCAAACACAAATTTTATAATTTGAAGTTATTCTCATTTTAGAGAAGTTGTGAGCAAAAGAAGGCAAAATGGTTGATGTTGTGAATACTTACAATGAAGTGTTATAAGATAAATGGGTACCAGGAGTGTAATGTACATCATGGTAACTATAGTTAACACAGCTATATGGCATATTTGAAAGTTGCTAAAAGAATAGATCCTAAGAGTTCTCATAACAAGGGAAAGATTTGTGTGTGTGTCTCTTTATGAGGTGCTGGGTGTTAAATATTGTGGTACTCATGTCACAATGTATGTGTGTCAAATCATTATGCTGTACACCTTCACCTTCTACAATGTTGCCTGCCAACTATTTCTCAATAAACTTGAAAGAGAAAAAGTAGTAATAACATAAAAATAAGTAAATAGTATAATTTTTACTAATTTTACGTGGACACTTGCCTCAGAGAGTTGAATTTTTTTTTTTTTTGGGGGGGGACTAATTCACCTACATGTTAAGTTTCCAAATTTCAGCTTCTGCTGAAGTGAATGAAACTGAACTTTTCTTGACCTTCCTCATCCTATACACCTGTATTCCAAGTGACATATTATCACCCAATGAAATTCATGCATAAACAGCTTCTTCTCCTTCCTGAATTTGATACTGATAAGGCTATGGGCTTTTGACTCCTATAATAATATTTTAATTTCATCATCAACACTTTCTAAGATTAACCAAAAATTTTTTCTTCCTCTAATTAACACTTCAAACTAGAAATCTTAAGCTTTCAAAGCAACCGACCTTACCAGAATTATTAAGTAAATTCCTCTAGTTATGCCATGTCTTCTTCCTCTGCATTCCTGATTCTGACACTAAAAACTCTAAATAATTCACTTCCAATTTATTAATTTTTTTTACAGTTTGTTAATTTCAGGACCATATTCAAATTCTCTCAATCTTCCAATAAAGATAGTTAACAAATTGTAACATTTACTTGCATTACAAGTTTTAAAGTTTTCAAATCTTTTTTTTTTTACATTGTTTCAGTTTTATTGATAAATAATTGACGTACATCACTGTATAACTAACTTTAAGGTGTACAAGATGATGGATGGTTTAATTTACATATATTATGACATTATTACCACAATAGGTCTAGTTAACATCCATCATCTCATATAGATACAATACGTAGAAGAGAAAAGAATTCTCCTTGTGATGAGATCTCTTAGGATTTACTCTCTTAAAAACTTCCCTATATGTCCTATAGCAGTGTTGCTATAGTCATTATGGGGTACATTATATCCCTAGTACTCATTTATCTTATAACTAGAAGATTGTGCCTTTGACCACCTTCCTTCAATTCCCCTTCCCCTACACACCGCCCCTGGTACACAGGTATGACCTCTTTTACTAGTTGCTGTTTTATTTTTGTTTTTGTTTTAGATTTCAAGGTCATACAGTATTTATTTTTCTCTGTCTGACATTTCACTTAATCTAATGCCTTTAATATCTGTCCATGATTTTGCATGTGGTAGGATTTTCTCATTTTTTATGGCTGAATAATATCCACATAGATACACACACACACACACACACACACACACACACACACACACACACACCACATCTTCTTGACCCATTCACCCATCGATGGACACTTAGGTTGCTTCCATGTCTTAGCTGTTGTAAATAATGCTGCTCTGAACTTAAGGGTGCAGATGTCTTTTTGAGTTAGTGTTTATGTTTCTTTTAGAAAAGTTATATAAGTTATTACACATATATGTAAAATCTTATTGATATGCAAGTATAAGGATTTAAAACTTTGTATATATAACATTATATGCTTTTATATTGTAACACACTTTACTCACTATACTGTATAGTGCTGTTATATCTATGAAAATGAATTTAGGTTGCCAAAGCCCTGCTGATAAAAGTAGACTGTTCCAAACAACAGGATTAATTATATTTTTTCTACATTTTCACCGATTGCTCGAAATTATAATATATTTTAGTTTACTGCATATTTTCAAATTACTTCTTGTTGAACATTTTTTTCCTAGAGCTTCCTGAAGGCTCCAATTTATTTTCTTTCTTTTTTTTGGCAAAATAAATATGTCTTTTTATTATTACTAAAATTGTCCAGAACTTTGTAATTATGTTATTTTGTATAGTGCATTTTTTTAAAGATACTTTTTTGGTATCAATCTGACTTCAAACCAGTTGTACTGATTGTTTTTTTTGGCTTAATGGATAATTGTCAAACTGTGATTTTTTTTTCACTACATTCCTGAAATAGGTTAACTATTTCTTGCATCTTTTGTCTTTCTCGTTCTTGTTCATTTGTGTTTCCTGAGGTACATTCTCAAGTAAGCCTACTGATCCAAGCTTACGTAGCACTGAGCTTTCTAAGTCATCACCTGTTAGAAAATATATTTATTTTGACATGTGATTAGTAGTTTGGCTTTACTTTTCTGCCATATTTCTCAAAAAAAAAAAAAGAGGAAAAAATAGAAGTTCTGTAAAGCACTGAACAGGTTGCAAGATCTCCATTATCTTAGAGGTGAACCTGTAAGCAACTAAACCCATGTGGCAAGCCAAACAATGGCCTCTGGAAGATGTCAGTGCCCTAATCTCTACAACATGTGAATATGTTAAATTACATGCCAAGGGTTTTTTTAGATAGAATTAAGGTTACAGACCTTGAAATAGAAAAACTATCCTGGATTACTCTAGTGAGCCCAATCTGACCACATAAATCTTAAAAGCAAAGAACTTTTCTCTGACTAAAGTCAGAAAAAGTGCTGCTGAAGTCAGAATGTACGAAAGACTACACATGTTCTTCTTGGTTTAAAATGGAGAGGGCAATGTGATGGAAAAATGTGGGTGGACACAAGGAAGCAAAACGTGAGCCATACAGCCACAAAAAAACTGAATTCTGCCAAAAACTTGAATGAGCATGGAAGTGGATTCTTCCTCAGAGCATCCAGGTAAAAAAAGCTCATGCCTGCCAACACCTTGATTTTTGGCCTTGTGAGACCCGAAGCAAAGAAAATAGTTGAGCCCAGTGAGACTTCTGACATATAGAACTGTGAGATAATAAATGTGTTTTGTTTTAAGCCACTAAGTATATCACAAGTTGGCTTGGCAGCAATCTAAAACTAATATACCAAGCCTTCATCAGAAGATTCGTTAGAAACTTTAAGAATCTAGAACAACAGCAAAGAATTTACAACAAAAAAAAAAGAAGATAAACATCAAGGAAATGGAAAACAGTTCCCTGGGATATATGCTAACTGTCAGTTAGCACTTTTCCCTCTAAAGGCTTGTTGCAAGTTGTTTCTCTGGAAAGAAATAGAGATGAGTGTTCAGGAAGTTGATTGAGAGCAGTCTTGGTATCCACACTGCAGAGGAAAGAGAAGGAAGAAGGATTGGGCAGTGGGAGAAACTGAACTCTAATTAAGTCTTAATGAAGGCTTTAGTCCTACAGGGAGTTCTAAAGGCGGATGGCCCTTCAGAATTGTCCCAAGACACAGTGAATAGTTCAGGTCTTGATACCCATACTTCCCATAGTCACTGGGTGTGGCAGCCCCAGTAAAAGTTATGACCTCAAACAAGGATATTCTCTGTAGCTAAAGCAGTCCCTCCATTGAGGTAGCTGACAGTTGAGAGCTTGATGCTAGCAGCACTTAAACAGCAGCAGAGGGAGTAAGGCGTTCATTCCAGAAGGTGGATCTTAGCATCACATTTCAGTATCCTCTACAATGGCTGCTATTACCAAATCACCCACAGTTTATATTGAAACACAACATAATGTGTCTTGTGGCCAAGAGGTTATTCAACGTAGCCAAGATCCATGACCGATTCATACATATTAACTCAATCAACAGATTTTTTTAAGTACCCAAATGTCCTAGATACACTGCTTACTTACTTAGTTATTTACGTAACTTGTAAGATTTGTATTCTTGTCAGTTTATTTAGACTTTGTATTCCGCCACTGGGTCTATCTTGGTGAACATATTTTGTTCAGTTGTAAAATGTGTATTCTACACTTGCTGGATATCAGATAGGTCAAGGCAACTGATATTGCTTTTCAGATCTTCTAGATTTTTACTGCATTTTTTTCTGGTTGTTCTATCAGTTGCTGTGAGAGGGTTAAGATCTCTAACTATGATTATGGAATCATCTATTTCTCTTTTTAATTCTGTTAGCTTTTGCTTGGAGTCTGTGTTGTGTATGGATCAGCCAAAGATTTAGATAAATTTAACACATAAAATTTGGAGGTACCCTCTCTAGCTGTCTTCTTTCCAGGTTATTTACCAGTGGCTGTGGTTGCCCTGACCTCTGTCCTTCAATAATTTAAACATGTAAGCTTGTAAGTGTGCTAAGGGAGTGTTTGCTGCTGGCCTCATTGCAAAAGGCTAAAAGGAAGATTTACAGTGTATACTTATAACGATGATGCAAAGTCTTTCCTCAAGAGCACCTGGCCTCACTTTTAGTTAGGTGTCTTGTTCTGTGAACTGTCTTATATCTTTAAACTGGGTGAGTTTGCATGTCATATTTTGGATACAAGACTTAGAGTTTTTCTCATTGTGAAGATCAAGAAATAATGTGTCAAGCTGCTTATTAATTTCATTGTTAAAGACTCTGTAATCATTAGCTACCTCCAAAGATCTCAGTGAGAAAATGCATTCTTATTTCTGGTAAGTCTTTGCTGACCTTTACCAGTTAACATAATCACCATGTTTTTGACAATTAAGTGTGGCCACTTAGCCTCTTCTAGGGTCACATCACCCCCATTAAATTAGGAAACCCATCTCCATGTTGGCATCCCCTGTAGTCATATCTGGACTATAAAGGGGACCAACCATAGAATTTTTCAAGGATGTAGGTACTCTTCTCACTAATCTTATGTCTTAGTGAGGTCAGTGTTCTCTGGGATTTCTCGTGAAACATACTAGAAGGCAGATATATAGATAAATAGCACATAATAAATCTAGTTCAACTTTTCTGTTTCCATAAACCTTTGGATTCCCTCCCACTCATCTTGCCAGAGAGGCTCTGGAATCTTAATTTCATTAAATATACACCACTGTTGAGTCCAAGTTTCAGTCAACTCAACTAACCTGTTAGAACCACCACTAGCTGCATGAGCTAACACATTAAAATTTGAGTCTTTTGTAAATAATATCAATAAATTTGGTGTTGCATTTTGTCTTTCTTGATCTAACTCCTTAGAATCTATCTTCAAACATGTTCCCAAGACTTTTTATATGTTAACAAAATCTTGCAATTTCTTTGATACATAAGCTATTTCCTCCCAGTTCATAATGTGTTACCCTAAAGTGGTGACTTTCAACTGGTGTTGACTTTCCCCCAGGAGACATTTGGAAAATGCTGGAGACATTTTTGATTTTACAGCTGAAGGAAGGGAAGTCTCCTGGTATCCAGTGGATAAAGACCAGGGGTGCTGCTCAACATCCTAAAATGCATAGGACAGGCACCACAAGAAAGAATTATCCAGTTCAAAATGTCAGTAGTGCTGAGGATGAGAAAGTCCACCAAGGAGAATGCAGAGATCGGGTACTGTTTTAGGGTTTGGCAGCAACAGGGGTAACTGTGGTTGATCTTGCAGAGAATAAGCATCCCCCTCCAAGACATCTGTCCCACTGTGATTATCATAGGGTTTTCAAGCAGAAAAGGCTAACCTCTTTGGACACTGGAGTACAAGTTACTTTCACTGACAAGGGAGGCTCAGAGTGGCATATGATGGGTTCAAGATTGTCAGTTTCACGTAGGTCCAACCAGCTCTCCCCATTGCAAGGTTTCAGAATTCCATTCTTTTTCACTTTCACATGAGAAACTTAGCAAGAGTGTGGATTTGCCTGTCATTGTAGTTCAGCAACTCAAGCACTTGCATTTTGCATTTGATTTTCACTAATATTAGTCTGTAGCAATAAGAAATAAAGTATTTTTAGGAATATTGTAGAAATTCTTTGGTTATAAAATTATAAGTTAAGTTTAGAAATAATAGAGTTAAGCTTGTTATTTTCTCTCTATAAGTGATAAAGGGCACGCAAAAATATTTTTATCTCACATTCAGGTCAATATAGAATTTACCACTTCCATCTGGTCAAGTGTAACAGCCACTTGAATTCCCAAGAACTGTTGGAACATTATTCCATTCAACCACAGTTGGTAGCTTAATTAATTGTGATGCCACTACAAGCCATGGGTTACTAGCATTATTTTCCATTAACAAAGAACTCAGCATTGTGCTAAAGCTCAAGGGCATGGCGAAGCAATGTCAGAATCCCATCTCCGGTGACCCATTCCACATCTGATACCAAATTCGAATCAGTCAGGATCTAATAAGGAGATAGAAGCGACATAAGTGGGAGAAGTTTAATATAAAAAATAACTAAGCTGTAATTAGAGTAACTATAAAATTTAAGAGAATTCTATGTCTCCCTCAAGCTATAGGGGAGTACCTAAAGAAATAAAAGCTCAGACTTTCTTAAAGAAGACACAGATGCAGAGTTGGTATTTAAGGGTGAACTTGGAACTGAGAGGCAATAAATTGATATCAGGTAAGTCTCTTATTTTTTACTGCAGCCTTTTTCCAATCCATTTATTTATTTTTTTATTGGACCAATATTCTTGAGTACTTACCATGTTTCAAGTACTCTTTTCAGTTCTGGAGATAACACACTGGGCAAAACAAAGCCTCTGCCCTGATGTCATTTTATTGGAGAAGATAATAAACAAGCAAACAAATCAAATAATTATTTCTCAGATTATGACATAAATATCTCTTTAGAGCTATAAATCTGAGTACATGAACAAATTAAAAGAGAGGAAAGCAAAGAAATAGCCAATATACAATGTATCCTACTTCAGAATTCTACAGTCCTATTTAAAAAGTCCCATGAAAGCTGAACTTTTAATTTGATTGAAAGGCTTAAATTCACACACACTATTTTTTGGAAGCACTTGGCAGCTAATAGAAATAACAGTACTCATTAATAAAAGTCCAGGCTGCCAGCGACAATAAACGTAAGTACATGTACAAAATTGTAGAGCTATGCTGAGCAATAGCTGAGATTCTAATTATATCTTCTTATTAGCCTCAAGAGTTTACGTATGTAGTGTGAGTAGTACCTTAACAGTCAAATTTCAACAGAAAGAAAAATGAGTGAATAGGAAGATATTTTCCCCCAAATTTCCAAGTTTAGTTAAATTTCAGATAAGAACATATTTTGTCTTATGCGAAGTTACTTTGGAAATATCATGAACACAAAGCCATGTTTTAAAGGGAAATTTTCTTTTAATGCCATTTACAAGAAATGACCTGGAGTTATACAGAAGCAATTCCACTGGCCTTTCTTTTTAAAGAAATCTACATTCTACCCAAAGCATCTGTAGGCTACAGAATATTATCAGACAACTAATACATCCCAATCAGACTGAATTTATTTATAGACAACGTTCTTTTTGCAATGTTAGATGCCTCATTAACTTGATTCAGCTTGTGCATAGCAAAAATATTCCCTCCCTCTTCAGATTTTTGATAGAGTGAATTATAATTTCTTCTCTCACTCATTATAAACCTTTAGTTTGGAGGACATTTCAGAAACGCGTAGTGCCACTTATGTGAATCCTGGATTATTTGTCCTGGATTAATTATGTGCTTTATTTATTTTTCTTGGGGAGGAATATAAGGTGATATAGTGACCATTCTTAGTTTTTAGTTTACATGGAAAATAAGTTAAAATTTAATTTTGCTATAAATCTCCTCCTAAGAAAAAGTGAAGTGAGAATTTGTGTTTGAATAGATTCCACTATACACTTTATTGTTAAGTTAGAGAGATGTGGGTGGGATAGTTGGGTTTTAAAACTCCTGAAGGCTTAATAATTCAACTTACTTTTTAGATGTGTTCATCTAAGATCAAAACTAAGGTCATACTGTGAAAAAACAGCACATATAACTCCCATATTATATTACACATTTTGAATTTTGAAATTTCCTTTTGAATATCACTATGCAACTTCGTGTTGCATGCTCTTTTAATTTGCTTGTACTTCTATAAGCATGGGAGAAGAAAGGATTTTTTCCCTCAAATCTTCCACTACAACTGTTTCAGAGTCATTTTCGAAACCAGGCTTAACAGGTTACACTGAGCTCAGGAAAAAGACAATAATTTAAAAAGTTGACTTGCATTTCTATTAAATTTAATATTACATGCTTTCAGTGATTTTTCACACAAATAAAAATAGTTAATGTTTGATGTAAAATGGCCACTAATTATACTGTGAAATATTTTTACAATATAAAATGGTAATTTTGTGAAAAAGAAACAACTTATCTTAAATTATAGAATACAGTGAGAAAGACCATGAAATTAACTAGAAATTTTTTCCACTTCCAAATCATAAACTGTCTGGATGCACTCTGTTTGTTAAAAATTCTGATTCTTACAAAAGCCCAAGAATATATGTGGAACAGCATGACCTACGTTCATCAAATGAAGTACTTTTCTTTGAAAGAGGAACAGGAATGGAAAACTGAAAAAAAGTTTTAAGTTAAGACAGAGTTTCTAAACTTGTTAAGTCAGCCTAGCATGCAAATGGTATGTGCATGGTTTAAGCATATATGACTGGCCTGCTGATGAACTGTCTTTTTTAGAATACATAAATGAAAAGTTACTTGTAAGCCAGTTTTTTTTTTGGTCCTAAAGAAATTCCTAATTTACCTGATAATGATCAGGCTTTGAGGCTTCAGGATACATATGGTAAGCCCAAACTAGAGACCATCCTCTATTCTAATCACAGTTAAAGTCAGCTGTGGGTGGCTGCCACCCTTGAATGGTTATAATCAGCTCGAGACATGAAACTGACTCATTTCTGGAAGTGTGGGAGCTGTTTTTTCACTCTTTTCAGTACATGACTGCCACCATAAAATAAGATCAAATGCTCTGGTGCTGCCCTACTGCTTTCTTTTCCTATTTGTTAGCTTTTCATGGTATATGAATTCATACTGTATTTATGTTTTCTCAGCTTCAAATTATCTCACAATTTTGCATTGGACAGCCCATTTTGCTATACTTTAAAACAAGACATTGTTTCTATTATGCTATGCTCTTATTAGATTATTTTTAAAGGATAAACACGTTAAATGTAAATAGATATAATACTTAAACTCATTAAAGTTATAATATCTTTGTTACTATCCCTCTCCATTCAGTGTCATCTCTTGGTAGATTACTTGTGAGCTTCTTTCACTTTGTTTAAAGGTGACTGTAAATTTGTCCATTAAAATACTATTATTAGGGAATCACATTGAAACTATAGACTTTCTTCCTAAATCTTCTAAACTTCAAACTACATACCGTGTTTCATTTCCTTCTTTTAAAAGTCTTGGTCTCCTAAATTATGGACATATATCTTCCAGGATCTTACAGACATTTACCTTACTTAAGTTATTGTTCCCTTGAACTTTGAAAAATCTTACTCAAGTTTTAAAGGAAGAAAAGGCTTAATATACTCAACCATAAAATAGGTTAGAAAAATAAATTTATATATATATATGTACACACACACACACACACACACACACACATATAGAAAGAGAGAGAGAGAGAGAGAGGTGACAGCAAATGTTAAATGTAAAAATCAGTAAATCTTGGAAATGAATAGGAGTTTTCTATACTAGTCTTGCAATATTTCTTTAAGTTTGAAGTTATTTCAAAGTGGAAAATATTTTTAAATATTGCTTTAGACATGTAGCAAATAATACACAGTTAATTATCAAATACTGCTCTGATAATGATAATACAATAAAACTAAAAATACAGCATAAGTAAGATAATAATTGGTAGTTTTCTTCACAAAGTCTGTTTTTGTTTTTGTTTTTGTTTTTGCTTGCATTCTAGTTTATTATAAAACTAGCCACAGATGACCGGGAATTAGGTCATTTCTAATAAACTCACATCTCTTTCTGAGTATGTGGTTCATGCCATTGTGGGGGAAATGTTTTACCTTTTACTTTTGTCAATTTGTAATGAGATTTCTTTTTACCCTTTTAATTCAGAGATCACCTGATGTATCATCTCAAATGCAATAAATATACTCTTGAAGCCAAAACAAAATCTTAAGGGTTTTCACAACAGCTTTATAAAATACAGAATCTGAAAGACATTGTTGTGATTGCTTTTGACATATGTATAACATCATGAGAGCTTACCAGTCTTACCATGAGTGCCCATGCCCAGCACATATCTAGCATATAATAGGAACCCAGTGACTATTTCTGAATAAAGATATCAATCCCAGTTTATCTTAAATTCAAATAACCTATGCATAGTTTTTATTCTGAAATTTTTCTGATTTTCTATGTTTTTAATTGGAAAATGTAGAAAAGTAACTAAAACTTTGAGATTCAACACAATATCTATTCAATAGGTGTATTAATAATATAACATATTCATTTACTAACTAGCTCAATAGAGTCCTACACAGAGGGAATTCCACATACACATAATGAACATTTCATCATGTCTTTGCCTTTACATTGAACATGTGAATAATTTTTGTAATAGTTTAAATTTCCTTTTTTTAAAATGGTGCAGGAAATTATACACTTTATATCTAAAACAAAAATATATATATACATTTTATTTTCTTCAATTTGGAATATGTTGTTCCTAAAGGCAAACAAGGTCAAGCTTATAATTTTCATAAATGCAATTTTTCAAATTTCATAAAAGCTAAAACTTCTTTTACTTAATTTAATGAACAGGCGACGGTGACATGAATAATGCAGTTTTCACAAATGAAGGTAAATGTAAGTTCAAATTTCTATATTCAAGAAAAATATGAACTAACTCAATAAAGATGAGCAATATTAACCTTAAGGAGTTAATCATCAGAGTGAATGAGGGAAAATAGTATAATTAGCAATATATGAAGGTAGTCATTAAGGTGAACTAAGGCACATAATATAGTTTGCAGTATAATGTAAACAAAAGCCAAAGTTCCCATAGCAACACAAACTTTTCTTCAATATATACATACTCTATTTTGGATTACCAGTTAGAGTTCTAAATTTATAGTTTCTTATCCTTGTGTGTAATAATGGTATGTCAACATACTATTACCACAACATGGTTCTGAAAACAGTAAGATTTATATATTCAGATTCAAATGTATTTAAATTCATAAGCTACACACTTAATTTTCTATATAGTTGACATTCTCTAAAATTATGCTGGCATTTCAGGTCAAAGAAATTACATTTATCTCATTTATGGCAATGTCTGTAAGTACCTTCATTTAAGCTTGTATGTTTTAGGATGCATATATTTATTCTGTGGTTTGTGAAATTCAAGTTTTAAAACTTTGATAGTTAAATCTAATGGTGTTAAAATATAAAGTTATATAAATATTAGACAATCTTTTTTTTATTTCTTCCCAATATTAGGCAATCTAGTAACCAACCCTAAAGTGTTTCACATAAACCATAAAATAGCAAACATAGAATGATGTTCTTAGCTTAGATGGACAATTGTGTTGAGTCACTCTTTTCATAGGAAAAATGTTTTTCTTATAAAATTCTAGCTCAAAATATCCACTTTTAGCTATACCTTTACTTTGTTTTTCTTCTTCAAAATAAAACAAGGCTGTTTAAACATTTACATTTACAAAGTCCTTTACAATAATCTGTATACTAATTCTCATAAAATTTTTGTGAATGTGCCAGGTGTGCAATAACTACAACTTCTTGTATTTTACATATGGAAAAAGAGGCAAATACCGAAGGATACACAACAACAACCAATTAGTAATACAATAGTTAGCATAACAACTTTAAATCCTATGTTATTTATATAGGCTGAAAAAGAACTACGGAAAACCTTGTGTTTTATTTCATATTCATATATTTATTCATGAAGATATAAAAACACTCATTTTTATAAAGAATCAATAATAAAATGTTTAGAATATTCTGGAGAATCCAGAATAATCTGGAAACATTGACCTTTTTAGGGTTTAAATTATTAAGAGATTTTGCCCATTGTAAAATGTAAAGAGTTTAAAAGAAGATGTAGTTTTACTAATTTATTCATCCCCAGTTCAAATACCCTCAAATATTTGTCTTTTGAATTATATTATGACAAGGATGGAAGGATCAATCTTTAAGTGAAAATTAACATCAAGTTTCAAAATTAAAGCATTTTGGAATTGAAACTCTCAGTGGCATAGAACTGAATATCTGACATATGGAAGATAGTATTTTCTTATAATTTGAATGGACACAATAAAAATGTAAATATCTCACCAAACTTTTCAGAAAATATAGATTTGCATTTCCCTATTAGTTAAAATATATTGATTTGATAAATATATACATAAGAAGTTGGAGGAGCTGGATAAGGGTTAAAAGTAATAAAAAATAAATTAAAAATATATTTCTTTTCAATTAAAAATGAAACAAAATAAATGATAGAAAGGGGCATAGGTGACATTAATATTTCAGCATTTTCTAGTACCTGGACATGTTCTCATTGTGGTATGAATATAAATGGTTTCATTTATGTTGGTATTAAAGTGAAAATAAATGTGTCAGAATATAAATTTTAAAACAAAGATGTTCGATTTCAGGGAGAAAAAATTCATTTTGAAGATGATAAATATTCACATTTTCCTCTATAAAGCCAATATTTTTTTTGTCTAAGTCAACATACTTTACCATTTTTAAACTTTCCTCATCATATCTTTGACAGCAGGTTTTCCAATTTTGACAGCTCTTTAAAAGTAATTTTAACAGCCGAGTGATTTCTCTTCTAAGCAAAGTCAGATTATGTGAAATGTCAGTGTAAAAACTATACACTCTGACACATAATCATTTTTAGTTGAATTTACTTATTAATTTTGCTTGCTATTACTAATAAAACATAAGTGCTTAGCTAATTTATTGCTTTTTGAAATGTTTTAAAGGTATTAAAACTGTATCCTTTTTACTACAGAATGTCTCACTTTATCACAATTAGCTGTTCTTCCAAAAATGGAGAGGAGGGAGGCGTAGCAGTCCTAGGCAGATTAAAGGTAACTGAGATACTGAGTAAAGTGGCTACTGTAAAGTGAAAATACAAGTTGTATTGGTTAAAACAGTATGGAGGTACAGCTGAATCCCCTAGGGACCTCTTGCAAATATATGCATATCCCATCTCCCCTAACTCACAGTCCTATCCCCCCAACTCACATTGTTGAGATTCTGGTACATTCCCAGTGTAGGAGGATTGAGAATATCTTTTAACCTGCCAACCTCCAACCTCCCACCTCACTGAAAACCTCTGGAAATAATTTATATAAAAGCTGACAAGTTTCTTGACTGAATTAATCCAGTTAATTTCCTTAATCCTTTATTTTATAATCAGTGTTACAGGAGGTGAAGTAATTATCTGGTAAATATAAACAAATGGGTTGTCAGTTCGAAATTATCTTCTTTTTATAATATTTGCTCTAGTCTCCTATTTCTTGATCTTTTTGCTTTGATCGTTAAAGGCCTGTTTCTCCATAGAATGAATTTGTCATAATTTTAAATAAAAAAAGTTTCACAGAAGAGTATTTTATTTTAGTTGATGATCCACCACTATGTGTTAAGTACCATCTGATCACTAAGTGGAATCAAAATGTCATTATAAAAATTGGATTAGTTTTATTGGATAAGTTTATTGAGGAATGTACATTATCTAGACTATGAAATTGAATTCTAAACTACCCTATGTTCCCTATCATTGTAGTAATGTTCCACTTTACATTGAATGAATAGACAGAATTGCCTTAGATAAATTAGGAGCATCAATTACATTTAATGTATAAATAAATAAACAAAGTCCAGATTATAAATAAGATTCTACAGTTCAATAGCATCACTCAATAGAAAGTGGAAAGCAATGCAGAAATGACTTAAAAATTCCAAAGGAAAATTATTTTTAACCAGATAGTCAATCAAGTATGAGAATAGAATATAGTCTTTCTGGGTAGCCTAAAGGATGTACCCTACCAAGGCAAATAAACAAAATCAATTAAACGCTATCCAGCAATTTAGCAAACAGGGAATCAAATTCAGGAAAGATATAAGGATGATTTCCAGGGTGATAAAAAATCTTTAATAAAATAACTATCTAGCTGGCCTGAATTGCTGATAATGCAGTCTCATCAGAATAATAAACATATCCAAGAAATTAATAAAAGGGAAGGAAATGAATATGTTGCCTGATGTGTCTGAATATATCAAAACAAGTTTTATAATTTTGGTAGAAAATTGGTTCTGAAATTGCAATCGTCACATAAAAAATAACAAAGGTAAAGTAATGTAATATGAACCAAACTCTGGGAAAAAGAAAAAGTTGTATAAGGAAATTAATGTAATCAGAGGAAAGAAACACCTAAGCTAAGAAGAACATTTATGGTGTTTTTTTTTAAAACAGCTTCAGTGAGATATTTGCAAACGATAAAATTTATTCTTCCAAAGTGTACAATTCAGTATTTTTTTGTATAGTCACAAAGTTGTGCAATTATTACTACTATCTAAATTTAGAGGGGGACCCCATGCCCATTAGCAGTCCATCCCTATTCCTTTCTCCCCCAACCCCAATAACCTACTTAGTATCTCTATGGATTTACCTATTCTGAACAGTTCTTATAGACAGAATCATACAATATGTGGTCTTTTGAGACTGGCTTCTTTAAATTAGCATAATGCTTTTAGTATTCAGACATGTTGCAGCATCTATCAGGACTCCATTTATTTTAATTGCCCAATAATATTTTTGTATGAATATCAAACATTTTGTTTATCCAACACTCTGTAGATGGATATTTGGGTTGTTTTCTACCTTTTGGTCCATAATAACAGATAATGCTGCATGAATATCTGTGCACAAATTTTTGAGTAAACATGATTTCATTTCTTTGGAGTGTACATCTAGGAGTAGAATTGCTGGGTCATCTGGTAACTCAATGTTTAATGTTAGAGGAATTGCCAAACTGTTTTTATAGAGTGGCTGCACCCTTTTCCAATCCAGCAATGTATGAGAGTTCTAATTTCTCCACATCCTTGTTAACACATTATTGTCCATCTTTTTTATTTAGCCATCCCATGGGTATGAAGTGATATCTCATTACAGTTTTTGATTTGCATTTTTCTAATGACGAATGCTATTGGATATCTTTCCATGTGATTATTGGCTATTTGAATATCTCCTTTAGAGAAACACCTATTCAAATCTTTTGTTTATTTTTAAATTGGTTTACTTTTTATTATTGAGTTCTAAGAGTTCTTTATACATTTTAAATACATGCCCTTAATTGTATATGTGATTTACAAATATGTTCTCATGATCTGTGAGTCAGAATATTCTCTTAATCTAAACTTTAATTATATTTTTAAGATAGAACTATGGGAAGCTATTGTGTGTGCATGTTTGTGTGTGTGTGTGTGTGTGTGTGTGTGTGTGTGTCTGTCTGTCTCTCTCTGTGTTTGTATAAGTTTGGGGAGGGATGTTGATTCACCTGGCAATTATCTTGGACTTGAAAATATAACAAGACTAAATTCAATTCATGCAATTGAGTAATATGCTTGTTTTCATATTATACAAATGTAAAGTTCATAAAAGAAATTTTGAGTGCTCCTCAGTTTTCCACATTCTCTACTCTGTCTCCTCCACTCCCTGTCCCTTAGTCTGTATATGCAAATAGAGAGCTGAGATAGAGAAAAATTTGACATTTATTAAAATTCTATTTATTATAATGACAAAATAAAAGTGTCTGCTAACACCGAAGAGGTAAAAGAAACAAACTTGATAGATCACCTTTTCCCAAATTGGCTTTTGGGAATAGAATCTTCCTTAAAATGTCTTAGAGAATTACAACTTTGTCATGAAAGATATGCTCAGGCTTTTTGAAGGAAACTAGAATCTAGAACAAAAAAAGAAAATAATGATTTTTGTGAAGGAAACTACCAAAAACCTAGGCTTGCTTGTTCTGTGTCAACAATGCATTTATCTGATGATGGTTTTGAAACCTTCTTGAGTCCTACCATTACAGATAATGAGAAGCAATGATAAGTGTATATGTACCTATATTTATTCTTAATTTTACTCAATTTTATTATGAAAAATTGCATTTACTTAACATCCATGTATTAAGTACTTTTGCAACTAAATGTAACAGTGCAAAAAGCAGACACAGCTCCTGTTTTATTCTCTCAAGAGTCTTGATTAAACTGATTAAGTTCTATCTCTGCAGGACAGTGACTAATAAGTAGACCCTTATCAAATGTTTGTTCATATCTTGGCCACTGTATTATATGATATGTATACAAAACAAAATAACACAAAAGCCTTGACTTCAATAAGTTTAAAGTGTATATTCAGAGACTGAAAAATAAACAGAAATTTTCACCAAAGTGCAGTGTCAGGTAGAGTTAAGTATGGCACTTAACCCAGTCTGCAGATATAGAAGTGGAGAAGACTTTATCAACAAACTGACATCTGAGCTTAGACTTCAAGGAAAGAGGTTGAAGAGTTGAAAAAGGAATAAAAGTATATTGGACCAAGGGAAAAGTAAATATAAAGGTCCAGAGGCGAAAGAGACCATCACACATTCCTCTTGATTTTAATTTTAAACATTTTGGTATAGATCATTTTAAATTACTCTCATTCACCCATAATGAATTGTGTAAATAGCCACTGACTAGCATCTTTTTTTTAGCTGGGGAACCTAGGATATAGAAAAGATTAAATTGTTGTCTGACTGATATTAGAGCCTTTGAAATTAAGACATGGCATAGTTGACAGAACAGATCAGAAAAAGCAAAAAAGAAAATACATTAATTAATTATTGTTTCCTCAATTCATCTGATACCAATTTATAAATAATTACCAAAAAATAAAATTTAATAACATATTTTTTACACAGTGCTCGACAAATCTTTATTCATTCATTTATCCATCTATTCATAAATAGATATGTAACTTATTTTAGGCCATATTATAATCACTGGAGATTTATCATAAACAAAATAATATAAAAAAGACAAAATTCTTCACTTCATGAAGTTTGCATTCTAGTGAGAAACACAAACAATAAACAAGATAAGTAAAGTATATTGTATGTTAGTTAAATGCTAAAGAGAGAATTAAGCGGGGAAGAGTCATAGGAAGCATGGAATAAGGGTTGAAATTTTTGACAGTGTCGTCTGGAAAGGACACATTGAAATCTGTGTAAAGGAAGTGAGGAGTAAGCCATTTGTTATATATGTGTGTGGCTGGGAGAGGAGAAGCTTTCCCAGCAGAGGAATAGGAAATGCAAAGGTCCTGTGACAGGAACAGTTTTGGTATCTTTGAGAAACAGGAAGCTAGAGTGACCAGAGAGTGATGGAGAAAGAGAGTAAACAGGTATGAAGTCAGAGGAAAGGACACAAGTCATGTTGGGCCATGTATATCTTTTCAGATTGGCTTTTAGCCTGACTAAAACCACAATAAAAGGTTGAATAGAAAAATGAGATTACCTGAGTTAGGTTTGAATATTTCCTTGCTATTGATTGTATAAAAGCTTAGGAGTGATAAGAGCAGAAGCAGAGGCTGTTGTAATAATCCAGGAGATATGATGAATAGCTTGGACCTGAGGTGTGGCAGTAAGGGTGGCAAAGAGCAGATGAATTTTGGATACATTTTGAAAAATGCATTTACATAAATTACTGACAAATTGGATGTTGTATGGAAAAAAAGGTAAGAGGCAAAGACAGTTCTAAGAAATTTTCTATAACTGGAAGATTAGAATTGCCTTCTCCTGAAAAGGAAAAGACTGGATGAAGAGCAGGTTGTGGGAAAATACCAGGTTACTTTTGGACATACTGAACTTCAGATGTCTATTTGCTGGAGATAGGTTGTGGGTAGTGTAAATAATGGAATTCACAAAAGAAATCTAAACTGACCATCTATATTTATATATTTATATTGAGAGATTTATGTAGTATGTATTATACTCCACAAATATATAATACATATCTATATTTTGTTTTATTATATTAAATATATACTTACATATTACTAGAGTATATCAACGGTAATTAAAGCCTTGAGAGTGGATGAGTTCAACAAAGTAATTATTAAAGATAGAAAACAATTGATGTGAGTACTGAGCCAAGAGACACTGCAATATTTACAAGTCAGGGAAATTAGAAGGAAATAACGAAAAATTTGAGACAAAACATCCAGGGGTAGGAAAACAACGCAAACATAAAACACAGCAACACTCTAAGTTTGTTTCCTGGAAGCTAAATAAAGAAAATGTTTTAAGGATATAGTAATCGATTTTGTAAAATGTTAACGAGAGTTCAAATAAGATGAGGCCTGAGAATTAAACTTTGGATTTAGCAACATGGAGTTCATGGATGACCTCGATAAAAGAAATTCAGTGGAGTTCTAGTGCTAAAAATATTCTTGGAATGGATTGAAGAATAGGAGGGAGAAATTGGAAACCGCATGTAGAAACTCCTTTTTCAAGTTTTGCTTTAAAAGGAATGAGAGAAATGGAAAGGTTGTAAAGAGAATGAGGGAGAAGGGGAAGTAGAGTCAAAAGTGAGTTTTTTAGAAATACAAGAAAGAGCAACGTGTGCGTTCTAACGTGAAGCACCCAGTAGCTGGGAGATGTATGTGGTGCAGGAAAGAGAAGAGGCAATTGCTAGACCCACATCGTAGAGTATGTGGGAGAAGGATAGAATCTACTACACAAATAGAGGGCTAGCTGTCTCTAGGAGTAAGGTAATAAAATTTCACATAAATTTGAACAAATATAGTTAGGTCAATGGATATAGCGATAGGAGCTCATTGAAAGTTTCTTCTGTTTACTTCTGTTTTCTGACTGGAGGAGAAATCATGGTCAATTTAAGAAGAGAATGTAGAAAAGAAATATTGAAGATTTGGAGAGAGAAGATGTAAAATAATCATCTAAGTCTTATGAATGAACTAGGGAGATGTAGTATGATTGCTAGACAGTATTAATGAGCCACTTGAGAAAAGTGTTCCTAAAATTAAAGTGAGATCAGTCAGCATTGTTTTGTCTTTTTTCTTTTCTCCAGCCACATTGAATTGCAAGTGAGCAAACGTTGAGTAGATTAAAGGTTTGATTTAACAAAGGTGGTGCTTTTTCCAACTGAGCATAACAAAGTAAGATTAGGGCAAAGGAGTGGATGGTGTTTGTAGGTAGGTGACTGATTTTCACTGATAGTAGGTCTTTAGTTATACCAATTTAATTATACCATTTTTGGATGTCATCAACTGCTAAGTTTTATGGTGGTCTTTGACAGCACAGAAAAAACACTAAGTTCTGTGTGAATATATTCATTTTGCGGTTCTAAAAATGTTGCTTTTGTTCTTTGCTAGTCTTTCAACTGTATCATTTGAAAACTAGAATATTCCATTATCAACATAAATATTTGGATGTGGGCTGCTCTAGAACAGCAAAATTTTTTTTAAAACCTTAAAATCAAAAAACCAGTAATGTTAAATTATCCCTGAGTGCATTATTTAGTTCCTCGTTAACTTAATTGTTTTCAAGTAAAAGTGAAATGTGCAATATGCAAATTAAATAATATTGCATGTCAGAGTTTGAAAGAAATATTCATTTAACGTTAGAAGAGGCTTTTTTTTCCTAGGAAATCTTGTTCATTTATTTTACAAGAATTTTTGTTTGTCGCTATTTGTTCGAACATAATACAATTGTGAGACCCAGTGCCTGCTGGCAAAGTTGGAATAGCTGTCAGCAGGAAATGGCAAACTAATAATAAGTGCTGGTAAAATATTTATATTATAGTTTACTGTGAAGCTGAATGTAGTTTGTATTTCATTATTGCTTGAGGCAGTACATAGTAACATAGTTGTGCTCCAAAATAAGTGCATAGAATTCTAAATACTATAGTAAGTTATCTCTCAACTATTTGCTGGGGGAAAAAAGAATTAATAAATAATAAAGCCTCTCATAAGTTGAAATTTAAGAAATTTTAAACGAAGTCTGTAGGGTAGTAATTAGTAGCAACTCACATTCAGTGTTATTGGACACTAGGCTGCTGAATCAACCACTTCTGTATGAGGCCTAGCAATTTAGCTGTGGTTCATAATTTTCAATAACAGAGCTATTCAAGAGGGAGGGGTGGTCTTAAACCACCAGAAGACTCAGAAGTATGGTGATGTTCAAGTACAACACTGTGTTTATGTACTCCCCAAAGTGTATCAAAGCTCAGATCCAGAGAAATAAAAGAAAAGTCAAACAAAACAAGCATTAGACTGCGTAAAATAAGGTATGGACAAGGCAAACAGGTGAGGCATTGTTTAGGTGGCTAAGGTAGATCAATATCTATTCTTGCAAGCCAGGAATCCTGCCTGCTTTCCTCTGGTGCTCTGCAGATCATCTTACGGCTTGCAGACAGACTGTCGCCTAAACCCAACTGACAGACAACCTATTTCACCCTGCAAAAATCATACCCATCTTCTTTCTTTGTGGTTCACCGAGGGGAGAAAAAAATATAACTGCCAAAATAAAATAATACCAGATTGGTTTTACCACACTTTAGCATCCCCTTTCATTAACTTAATTATAAAAGACTGGTTCCTAATTTCTCTTTCATATATAACTTTAATCTACTCAATAAATGTAAGTATATTGTGAGCATAACAATGTGTGTGTATGTGGAGAAGTGATCAAACTTATCCAAACGGTAAACATATATAAAGTGTCTTGTACATAATAATCACTCAATAAATATGAGCTAATATTAATCTTCCTATCATAACTATTTTTTAGAGAAACTAACATGATGTACAGAGAATCAATTAGAAACTGAGGAAATAGATTATTTTTACCAGTAATAGTAATTCAGAGTAAGGAGGTGATATCTCAGTAATTTTGAAAACATTTAACAAGCTTATAACAGCTGAACTTAGAGTAAATAACAGAATATCAGATTGTTTACATTTTATTACATAGTACCATCAATTTGCCTTGTTCTGATAAACTATAAGTTTATGCATAACAATTAGTAATCTTTTAGTTTTTTTATATAATGTTTTAATTCTGATGGGAAAATCAAAATCAGAAATGTTTTTTTCAAAAACAGGTATTATACTATAGTCCTATCAAAAATAACCAAAATATAAAACTTGTTCTTTAGTTTCATAGAACTTCAGAAAATTATACAAACTTCCTTGCAAATTGAGAATTATTTCGATTTTTTTACTTTACATATATAACTTTATTTATTTATTTTTTTTACTTCATAAATTTAAAGAGAAGAATGCCTTTTGCTTTAGTAAATTCAATGGTGATTTCTTTAACAAGAAAAGCTCTGTGTAAAGGAGAAACTACAACAAAGGCAATTTAACAAAATATAAACAATAAAAATGTATACAATTCTAATTCTTCTTTAGTAAAAATAGGAGACATTTCATGTTTTACTCTTGAGATAGCATTTACTGAGACATAATTTTTCATATGTGTACAATGAACTATAGATTTTATTTCATACAGATTTTGATATTAAAACCTCTCATACTATATTTTACACTCTGAGTTGACTAATAAAAGGAATGACTATTTTAATATAATATTTAAAATACTAAAAGTCAAGACAACTCTTTATTTTAGTGCTTTTAGATATTTTGTCTTAATCTTAAAAGTGGAAAAGGTCGTATATTGTAGACTGATGCATATCATAATTCTGAGTAATAAGAATATGTCCTTTCATCACTGCTACAGTTTTCTGCTTACCTCTTTATGGTGGAAGAAATGTAATTTACTTGTCAGATTGAATGTTTGATATGAAACCTTATCCTATCTTTTGAACTAGCATTTCTGAAATACTACATTGTAAACAAATGGTATGTTTAATTAAACAACTACTTTACTATTAACTGAACAAGAGAGTGTGATTATATTAATTTAATAGTAAGCCATGTGACTAGAATTTAAAGAAGACATTTTCAATTCAGCAAGAAAGTATGATTATACTAATTTAAAATCAAGACATGTGATTGGAATGTAAACAAAATACTTTAAGTTCCTGTCTTCAGGATACATTTTAAGTTCTTGTCTTTAGGATATCAAAATAGTTTTTTTTTAAGAGTTAAAGATAATATAATTTATAAAATATTAGTTCATATTAAAATTTCTTTAATTTACTAACCTACATACAAAGTTTACAAGTCAATGATAGTTTACTTTGATGCTCAAAACTTATTTTAAATATAAACAATTTTGATTTTTAAAGGATTCATTTTAATTTGGTATGTGACTACTTTTTCACAGATTAGCAATTCTGAAATATATTAGGTCTATTCTAATAAGAATGAAAATATAATAAATTTAGCTGAATAATTAGACATACAATAATATACATGATTATGTATGTGTGCATGTTTATGTGTATATGTATATAAAAATATATTTAAATATATAATATATGGTTGTTTGAAAGCCTGGGATTAATTTTACCTTCAATTTCAAAATTTGAAATAATAGATTTGCTGTAATCATTCAATAGCCTTTGCTGTTGAAAGGTCAGTCCAGTTTTACACATTTGTGGGAACAAAGAAAAATAAAAAATCACTGGGTTCTGACCTAATCAAAGCCATAAGCTGTTTTTTAAAACATGCATTGTTAGGTCCTAATTATCTTATTTGTGTTTGTTTAGATAGATAAACAGATGAAACATTTCTGATCCAGATGTGACAATCTCAGCACTGTCATTTACCTTTCAAGGATCATAGAATTTTTGCTTTTAACACATTCCCTTGAGTACCTACATGTTTTCATTATAAACCAGGAGTTGAGAAAACATGTCAGATGCTAAATTCAAAATCCACTGTGCAGGAAACATGGGGAAATGTAACAACTGTTTTGGAAGAAGATGTCTTGAAGTCAACTTACATAAATTCTTAAATGATTTGTCAATGAATTATAATTAGCATTTAAGTTTCAAGTGCAAATGCCGAACAATTTCTGCTTAACTACCATAGGACTGAAATTATTTTTGTCAAATATGTGTAAAACCTTAAGCTAAAATGTTTGTGTTCTATAAGCAAACTAAAAGCAATACAAATGTAAAATTTGTAATATACCAATTTAGTTATGAAACAATAATTTAAACTCTAGAGCACTTAAAATCTTTTAATGCTTAATACATTATATGAAATCTCATGAAGAAAATGCAGAACTCAAAGTAATAACATCTTATAGAAATATTCAAAAACTTGTATGTCCAAGTAGACTGAAACCAGAAATATTTCTGAAGGTTCACATTCACTAGAGTAAATTAATTGAAAGTTACAGGATGCTCATATAAAGGTTAAAATAGCTCAAATTATTTTCTCAGTAAAGGTATTCTAATCTTTATCAACCATTAATCTAAAATATAAAGAAAATAACTTATATACCAGTATAATCAATAAAAGGCTATATGCAAAAACAGATAATGCAGGGTAATTGAGCTTATGATACATAATACCTAAAATGTTTAGTTATAGTTCTTATGTGACTACATACTTAATGATTCTACTTAATAAAATAGTAAAAATTCCATTTTCCACTTTTTAAAATGCATATTTGCAAACATTTTTTTTCTCATGGAATTGCTTAATTTAATAATATGTATTTGAAATTAAAACTAATGTATGCATGGATATTCATTTTTCTACCTTTATTTAATAAAGTCTACACTTAGGCTAGCATGGAAACAATGCTCATGATGTTATTTTGAACTCTATAACCTCTTTTATCTTGCAAACAGGTAATTATATGAAAAATTGTAGAATGCACTAGAAAAGCATGATATTTTCTGTAAGAATTATTTAGTATTATAATTACTAAAAGTGAGATGCAAATGAATATATAATCATCTAAAGAATGTCACTCTTTCACTTCAGTGAATTACTAAATGGACATTTAAGAATGTATCTTAATGAAATTACAAATATATCTTTTGGTTAGCATGAATAATGAATAGTTTGATTTTTAAGAAAAATATCAAAATATAAGATCAAGTTTATATGTACATATTAATTATGAGAAAATAATTAAAATATTTATGCCTTTCAAAATAGTATCAATATAATTAAAAATAATCAGTGGAAATGAAACCATTAATACACATAGCCAATCTCCAACAGTTTTTTGGTATTACTAAAATGTGGATGTTGAGTGTTAGTTACTGTTGTTTGCGATTTGTTGGGTAAAGTGTAAAATAAGCAGGATGTTTGAATCTATTTCTTTAACCATGATGAATACACCATGATGAAAACAATAAAAAAAATCTGTCTTTTGGAGAGTACCTGGGAATTCATGTACTAAATGGATTTTAATATAAAGAACCCTCTCATCGATAAAATGGAACTTCAGAAAAAGTCATATTTGGGAGTATCATAGCAAAGTGTGCACTGTGCATAAAGTTTACTATCACAGCAATTCTTTCTAGAAAAAAATTCTTAAATTTAAGGTTATCAATCTGCTGTTTTCTGAGTTTTGTAATCATTTAGAAATAGCAGTTAGTGAAAAATACTCTTAAAATCATTGACTTTTATACTCTTGTCTAACAAAACAATTCGCTATTTACTTATTTCACAGTTAATCTCCATGCTAAATCTGAAAGTATGTTCTCAATAACAACTATAATAAAAGAATGGTGGGATAATGACAAAAGATGATAAAATCAAGGAAAATGCTCATTTGAGGATATAATCTCTTTCACATATATGAGCTTTAAGTAGAAATGCCTCACAAAGTGCTTCACAAAAAGTTACCCAGAGAATTCCTATAGAACATAAACATATCAAAAGTCTTCCTAGCTTCCAATGTTGACAAAGTCTTTGTAATGTGAGATATACAGCTCTATAAAATTATGTGTGAATAAATTTTGTAGGCAAGAGTTCCTCACCATTTTAGCTAATTAACTTAGTTTTATTGGTGGAAATGTTTGGTCTGTTGCTAAGGCAGAGATAATGCTATGTGTTCAGCAATGCATTATTTTCCATTCCAAATGCACAACTAAATTACATTCCAAAACCCTCCCTGCAATTAGGTTGGGCCATATGACTTTTGGCCAACGGAATAAGGTATCTTTCAGAATCTTCAACAAGTTTTGTACCTTCCCTATCTGATATCCAATGGAGTATCCAATGGAGGACTCCAGAACTCTAGAAGATAGCAGAGACACTCCTGGATCCCTGAATGACTGAATGGAACTAAATGGAACAAAGACTTACCCCAACTCTCTACTTGACTGTAATGTGACATAAAGGAGTAAGAAATCTTGATAACATTAAGCCACCGAGACTTGGAAAAGGCTTTTTAGAGTATTTATTTATTTATTCCTCAAATAATAAAGAGTTATTATAGGGGACAAAAATAAAACTCAGTACTTGAGAGGAAGAGTACTTGAGAGGAAGGCTAAGGTGGTAATTTACTGGATCTAAATATTAGAATAGGAATAGCTTTTAGAAATTACATGAGCTAGTGTTCTGTCTGCAATTGGTCCCTATTAAAGTCTTACTTCCTGAATTGTATACAGAGTCTACGTCATCTTATTAGAATATTATTAATTCTCTTAGTGATAAATGAGTAAAGCATTAGCTACCATTCATTTCTTACCAGACTCTGGGCCTATATTGGGCTAAGCACTTTATGTGAATTATCTTTTAATTTCAAAGTGACCACATGAGGGTTTTTAGACAACATACTTATTTTACAGAGGAAGCCAATATCTATGAAAGTTAAGATGATCTCACAGTAAGTGATGAATCCAGAGCTTAAGAGGTCTTGTTTGAACAATGGTAATTTACTTCAACTAGTCCTACCACAAATGGAATCATATAGTTGTATAATTTTTGTAGGTCACAGGAAAGGCTGAAAGGGTCGACCTTAACAAATATATTATAATCCTCGATCTGCACCTCATAGTGGAAACCTTACACCTGATTTTTTCAACATGCACCAAATTGATCCTCCTATCAAAGGTAGATGCACAGTAATCACTAATGTTTTGTCACAGAAATCCAATTAAATATATTAAATGAATTAATATAATTAATTATATCTATTATATCATAGTCACTGAAGTCCTGGAATAATTACCTAAAGGTAACTACCATTATAAGTATTTGAAATTCATTTTAGATAAGCATATATTCTAGAAGAAGAAATACTTTGGAAGCCAAATAATAATCAGAACATCAAAGGACATGGATTAAAAATGAAGATATTTTAATGGATAGAATGTTTCGTTAACATCAGGTTTAAGCAGCCCGATACTCATTCACATTAGAAATAGCCTTGTCATTGGGATTAAAGTTCAGTGGAATTCAGTCCACTCCCTCCTCTCTAAACCAGATTTGGATAGGCTTTGCCTACATTCCATTTTCTTTTCTTTTCTATGCTTTCGTGGCTAAAATCGTTTCTGTGGATATATCAGTAACTTCAACCTTTCTGCACAGGAATTTGTCTGTTAAGATAACTTTGCACATATTCGTGCTGACATATTTTGTGTCAATCTTGAAGCTTACCAATCAAAAGCTAAGCTTATCTTGTATCCTTTATTTTTAATTTCTTGCCAACACCTAAGAACAATGACAAAAATCAAAAGAATTAATTCCAGGATAAGATAATGGTTACTGAAAATCCTGGCTATTTATGAGAAATGAGTAAGGATAAATAATAGCAGGTGTCCTCTTTCTCTTTCCCTTAGGGTAGAACTAGTATATCCACAGGATTCAGTTAATCATCTTAACACACATCTTGATTGCTAGGATAAAGCTCTCCAAACTTCTCCTACAAGAGGCACCATGTTTCTCTTTATAATGGTACCAAACCCCATGCTAAGCTAGAACTATTGCTCTGGAAGGAGGTGTGGCCCAGAATAAATCAAAGCTGGCATACAATGTCAGGAAAAGATGGTGCTATGCCAGTTATATTCCATCAATGAAAAAACAAGCTTGTTCAAGATTTATGCTGCCATAGTGCCATGCACTTCAAGAGCAAAGTCTAATGCCACAGTCCCAGTGTTTCTTTTTCCAACTAGGCAAATGCCAAGAGGAGCATTTTCCCACAAGCAAGTGTGTGGGAGATAGTAAATGCAATAATAAGGCTAATTAACCCATCAGGGTGCTTCAAGACTGGAATGATTCAGTCAGACAGAAACAAGTGATTTTTATTCCTTTATTATTATGTCTTCTTTATTTGTAGAGCCAGAGGGTGGGGAAAAGACCAAGAATTCAGACATGGCAAAGATCTGAATGAACTTAGGAACCTATCTAGTAGTTTAGAGTCTGGAGAATACTGTAGGGAGAAGTATTCCAAAAAAAAAAATGCTAAAGCAACTTTCTCTGGAGACACGTAGGGAGTTCCCAGACACTTGTCTGCCTAGATCCAGCTACTTTTCATTGAGTTGGAGAAATATTTGGAAACTTCTGATTGATAACAGCACACCGATGAATAGTTATATATGTTTTGATGCGAAGTGGATGACCATGCCATCAACCTTCATTGTACTGACCAACGAGAAATCTCTGAAAATAATGTGGAAAGAAAAAGACAACAGATGATTAGTGCAGAAAAAGCAAAACATCTTAATAAGAGAGAAACAAAGATAAAAGTTAAGTTATAAAAATAGTCTTAAACTATATTAATACCATATTTGTAATTTTTTAGTTACTGTGTTGTAGTATGTTGTTAAGTTTACCAAATTTTATTTTTACTAGAACTAATTTAACTAATAAAATGAGGGAAATTTTATTAAAGTAAGTATTGTCATTAATGTTGTAGAAATTTGGTAAGATCTGAATACTCAAGCAAAAAAGAACACAGATGAAAACCAGTTGTGTATAATTGAGTATATACAAAGTTACCCTCCACAAAAAGGAGTAAAGATATTAAAAAAATGTAAAAGGAAAAATGCTGAGAGTGATTTTCGAAAAAATAATTGTAACCAATCCTAAAAATCTAATTAACTTAACTCTATTCAATTCTCACCAACAGTAAAAGACAAAACGGCACACCAAATGCACCATCTATCACATGATTTCACTTGATTCTACTGAATAACAGTTTCCTATAGTCAATAATAAGATGATCTCTATTAATGAAGAGAAATAAAAAAAAAATAACTGTAAAATTCTAAAAGAATATATTCCAAAAGAAAAAAAACTAAAGAAATATCTAATAACATACCCAAAATAAGAGATAATTACTTTCTGGCAGAATTAATGAATGGGGGGGGGGAGTTGAATGAAAGCTTCGTTACATTTCCAAAACTACTGAATAATAGTTTGAAGTATTTGTCTAAAAGTTTTTTGGGACAATTACTTTTGGTTTGTGGGGTTGTTTTTTTTTTAAACATTATAGCTTGGTAGTATGTACACAATAAATAAATAATGAGCTGCTAAACTTTACCTATGACTCTTAAAGATTAACTTTAAAAAAGGATCTCAGACCGAATTATAATGTTGGAAGAAACTTCCACATTTTGAGAATACTGTGGATTTGACTTTCAAGTCCTAAAAAGTCATTATCATGAGGCTCTACTTTAATCTTTTTAGTCTGTAACCACAGACTGTATCTGGGTATCCTTTTCTAAAAATAGGAAATCAAAAGGGATAAACTACTAACCATATTTATAATCTTTTCTTTAAAATAATGGGAGACATGGTGCCTAAGTTCATCATTTGAGTGGGGCATTTGGTTTGTTCTACAACAATTAAATAGGGCAATACACAAGATGAAGCCCCATTCAAGCTCTTATATTTTTAAATCAGAAAAAGAAAATGCTCAGATCCTGTGAATTACCTGTCCTGTTTCACCTGTATTGCTGCCACACATCTGTAGAAGCACAACATCAGCCAACTGTTAATCAAGGATCACTTCCCTTCAAAGTGACTGATGATCCACTGTTAAAACAGCTTATAAAAATAACTTCTCCTTCGAAAAGGTGCTTGAGGGTTTTCAGACACATCTCACCATTCCTGCTAGCTTAATGCATGTTTGAAAGTTAATTTCTCATTAATATTTAAAGAACAAATGGCTTCAGAACAAATTTTAAATGATCCATTACGTTTTAGAAATAAAATATTATTGGCATTATTTTCATCTCAATTACAAGGAATAATAATGTCCAAGATTGGCTTTTAAAACTGTTAATGAGCCCTGGCAATGTGAAAAAGATATGGATTAGGTAGATGTAATGAGATATGATTAAAGGGTGTAAGCACTGAAGGGTGTTGGAGAAATTCTTTTCAGAAAGAGTATAATTAGTGTCTGATAAAAGTACTTAGTAGATAAGATTTTTGAAGAAGAAAGGTTAAGATAAACACATACTTTATGACAAACCTGCTTAATTTTTCCCCTTTGGTTCTCTTACATACTCAATATTATGTTGAAGTTTTTATACATAAATAATGTTTGTCGAATACTTGATGCAATTCTACCAGACAATTAGAGTGTTTTAATTGCCAGACACAGAGAGCAGAAAATGTGTTGAAACATCTTATTCCATTTTCAGTGTACACTTCTTTGTTGATTTATGTAATGTAGCTAATAATATGCAACGTACCCTAGTTTTAAACAAACAAATGAACTTCTAAAAAGCAAGCTTCCCATGAGTTGCTAAGCAACGCCAGACACATTTTATTGATTTAATAAATAACATTTAGATGAAAAATCCTTAAAGAAGATTTCTAACTCTATTTTATAAAAAGTAGAAAATCTAAGCAGGTATCCTTCTGATTTTCCTGTTTCTAAGGCCTCAGGGCAAAGAAGAGACACTGCCATTTTGAGTTCCATTTGACTTACTAAACAAATAAAGCATTTCTTCAATTCAAATTGTTACTGTAATAGAAGTTAGGTTCTAGGAATCACTGTTAGAGTAGGAATCCAGAGTTAGAGTTCCCGCTTCATTCCCACAATTGAAGTTTCTCATCCTGGGAACTATTGACATTTTGGACTGGAAAATTCATTGGGCAGGGGATTCTTCCTGTGCCTTGTAAGATATTAAGCAGTATTGTCCTTGGCCTCTACTTACTAGATGCCAGTAGCGGCCCCGTAGTTGTTACAACTAAAAATGTCTCTGGACATTGCCAAATGTGCCCCTTGTGGGTGGGCAGTATTCAAAATCTCACCCAATTCAGAACTACTGCAACTAAATAATGGGTAAGTATGAATAATAGGTAAATGACTAACTTCGAGTCACCACGAGTCAACACCTAAGATTCTCTAGGACCACCAGCAATGAAGAATAAAGGGGTAGTTCTGATTCCAGTGATACTGTGACTCTTGTTCTATTCAAGGCTCATTATGATCCCATTTCAGCAGAATTTCCATTATATAAAAACTGGGTGGAAAGGTCCTAATGATTACTCTGTCTACAGACACTCTCTAGTAATATCCCGATCTGGTCTCTGGTCTTTAAGGTTTCCTACAAATTACCAAACTCCATCTCTTCAAACATCTTTCTCATTCTCCATGAATGCCACCTTTACCCGCCCCCAAACACAAACAGCTTGCATATTCCAATCTTATGTGACACATAAAGGACAAATTATTTTCCTTCATGAAAGACTTCCTAATTAATCCTTCCTTTATTTCTTATCAGCATCATATTTCTGTTAAAAAATGACATGACTGCCAATTAATGTGAGGCAATTATTTACTGAATGTTTTCAATATGCCAGACACTAAATATTCCTTAGTAGCTGTTTCTATCAATTTACATTTACATTATTTATGCCCAACTAGATTGTAAGTTCCCAGAGGATAAGAATGAATCTGCTGCCTCTTAATAATGATGCTAACAAATATACTTTAAATTTGATTAGCAATTATAACCTTTCAAATTACTTTCATGGTTATTACCTTATTGGTTACATTTTTCACTGTTTTATAGTCAATGAAAGTGGTATAGTAAATACTCTAGGGACTAGTCTACAAGTTACATAACTTGTGCCCAGTAGAATATGCATTTAATATATGTTGACTGACTGAATCCAGTCTCACAACTTCACCACTATAAAATTTCTCTCCTGGAAAGTTCATGTAGCATTTAAAAACAAATGTTATTGTACAGAACCAAAAAGCTCAGTGATGTAGAAGACACACGCAGAAGTGCATTAGGATTGGCAAGGGTTAAACTATAACATAGCTTGAAAGCAAAAGAGAAATATTAGTTTCTCCCTCAAATTGGCTACAAGAGATTATAAGGCGATGGCCTCTTACCACAGAAAGTAGAACTTGGAAAAGAAAACAAAATGGAAAGGAAAAAACACAGAAGAGCTTAATAAACTCCCAAATTCTAAAAAGCACAGCATCTTGCTTCATACATAGAAAGTTCAAGAAAACATTTTCAACAACTCTTAAGATATTTCCTCCTTTGGTGTCCCTAAAAACCATCAGAATGCTGTAAAAACCACTTATTTAGTAACCTCACAACTGACTTCAACAAAACACCAAGAAGTCAGAGGTCAGCTGATTTTGAAAGATACCCACTAACCCTAAGCACCATGAGCCCAAAGAAGCAACATCATTTCTTCAGTAATTATTTCAATATTTATTGCACACTTACTAAATGCAGACACTGGCCTATCCCTGGAGCTAAAAAAAAAAAAGAAAAAAAAAAAAAAAGGCCTACCTCGCAGCTGTTAATGTGAATTTGTGCAGGGAATTTAGAAAGGGGCAGGTGATCCAAAAAGGCAAATTGTATTTATAATATATACATACATATATACATATATATGTGTATATACACACACACACACACACACACACACACACACACACACACACACACACATATATGTATGTATCTTCAATATTCCTTAACTCTCAACCCCTGACCCTCCTATTCCACCCCACCCCCATCCCACCCTGCCTTCCAAGTTTGAGAAAGCAAGGAAATCAAAGAAAATTGAAAATAAAGAGAAATGAAGGAAACGGGTCAAGGTCTCACCAGTCGCAAGAAAAATATAAAAAACCAGCCCTCCACGCGATCCCTTGGCCACGTGACTGGGCGGAGGCGCAGGCGCCCACAGCAGCCGGGAGTGCTGCGGGCGGGCGCGGGCCCACGGAGGACCGGAAGTGCAGGACGGGGAGCGCGCGGGCGGGAGACGCGGGCCCCGGGCAGGTTTCCACTCCGGAACGGAGGCCGCGCGGGGAGGGACCTCAGGGTTTCCTCCGACCTCAAAGCCCCTCTCGTAATCACGGCAGGTTTTCTGCCAAACTAGGGATTTTCCAGCTTTTCCAAAGCGATTCCTAAATGGGGCGGGGAAGCTTGACGTGCGTTCTTCAGGGAAGGGCCCGTGCTCGTCCCCCGGCGCTGTCCGAGGCCCCCTAAGCCCACACGCGGAGGGAAACGGACACTTGAAAAGCCCGGGGGTGTTGCCCTGCCCAGAGCTTGCCGCGCGGCGCCCCCTTCGTGATGGGGGAAGAAGGAGGTGGGAAGCGGGACGGTACCCAGGGCGGATGGGACGTCGGAAAGCGGGCGCTCCGGGGCACGGGGGCTCTGATGGGGGCCCCCGATGTGTCTACCGAACGGGGTCGCAGCGGGGGCGAGGGCCTTTGTCCTCGCCGCCCTTCCCCGACACCCAGCGGGTTCGCCCGGGGCGCCTGGTGAATCCGGCCGAGGACGCGCTCTGGCCTCTGCGGACGCCCGGGGCTCGGGCGGCGCTTTGGGAGCCGCTGAGGGGGGTGGAGGGGAGGGGTGGCGCGCGTCGCCGGGCTCTTTTGAAATTAAATTGCTGAGAATCAGGTTGTGGCCAGGATTTTTATCTGGGCTATAGAAAAGATTTCAGAAACTCGAAGTTTGTTCCGGTTTGGCTTCCCCCTGCTCCCGAATGCTGAAGCTCTCAGGCTTGCGGGCAAATGCAGAAGCGGGAGGAGAAGGGGCGCCTCTCGTTTCCTCTCCGTTAATCTCTCTCTCCCCTCCCTCCCTCCCTCTCCCCGTGGACAGAGTCACCCCCGCCCGCACCTTCAGCCCACTCACTTCATTGGACTCTCTCAGGAGTCCAATACATATTCAGCACAACACTAAACGACCATAGCGCTCCACTTCACTCGTTCCCAGCATTACGCGGCGACGAACGTCAAGAATGAGAGAGCTAGAGAGTGTCTTGCTGGTCTTAATATAACTCAAACGCACCAGTCCTGCCCTTTCTCAAGGATGTGAGAGGGACAGTGTTTGGACCTGGCGCTGAAGGTCAATAGGTCAACGTGCTCATGAGATCACTTCTAAGATCTCCTCATCCTAGTCGTGACCGGGAATTCGGGTGAGAGGAGGTAGCTTTCGAGATTTAACTTTCATAACGTGGAACATAAGGCTCCTCATTCTCTACTCTCTTTGAATGGAAACGCCTACGTTAATTTCCCAAAGTCTAGTGACCCAGAGGAGCCCTAACTCCCCTTCCCTGCACTGCTTGTTCCCCCTACCATCCTGGGTATGGGGGAGAAACCCTGGAATCAGTGGCGGCAGAACTGAGCGCCCTGACTACTTCTGATTATAGAGAGGGGGCGTGGAGAGATGGAGGAGAGAAATGGAAAGAAAAAAAAAAAAAACATTTGTGTTCATTTACACATTTCCTGTGCGGAACAAAAAAGTCCCACCATCAGCAAAAGAAGTCTCTTCCTCCAAAATAGCAGCCAAAGAGGGAAAATTAGAATATGCATAAATTCCTTCATTTTCATTCGCACGGAGCATGATTTCCGGCAGATTTGTGTTTAAACTGCTCCATTAATCCCAATTTCTGTAAAAAGCGTTTTACTTAGCATCTTCCTAAAACTCACCTAAGGAATATTGCTCTCCTCCCACTATCGTTTTGAAGCTTCCCTCTTCCCTATTCTCCAACTGCCCGTGAGAATTTCTTTGATAAGACTGTAACTTTACTTTTCCTGTCCATTATTTATTTTCTTTTCAAAACTGGACTGAGGCATTGGACTATATATAATATAAGCTGGCTGCTGGCTGTGAAGCCATAACTGCAAAGGAGAGCCTAGTGGAAAGGACACGTTTTTGAAAAGTACTTAAAAGAGGGTAAACATGATGGGACCAATAATAGACTTTTGCAGGTCCTCTCATGGCATGGAATTCTTTCGTAATCTACACAAGCCATATCCTTTCACCATTAGCAATAGGTAGGATGCTTGGAAATGTCTACCCTCCAAACCTTCCTCCTCCACATGTTTAAGGAGCATGAGAGACAATCACACAACCCTATTCAAAAGAGTATTACTCTTCATAAATATTCAGAGTATCAGTCCATTAAATCCCCCCACAGCCCATTACTAAAATGTTTGCTTTGCCACTTGTGCAACAGATCTGGCTGTATCTGCCTTGAAAATTCTTTGTTGGGGGAAAAAAAAAATGTTAGCATCGTTTGAAGCCATTCCCTTTCTGAAATATCACTGCTTGACTTGGGCTTACCTCTTCTGTCTTGAAAATGTATATATTTCTTTTATCTGATAGTAGGATGTTAGTATTTTAAAAACAAAATTACTATATCATGGTTTACAGAAAATGTATATAGATTTTAATTCCACTCACCCCTAAATTCCTTACTCTTCTTGCATATACCAAGAGAAAGAAACCTAGATTTGCTTCATAATAAAATCTAAACAAAATGTAGTGGTTCTGGCTTTCCTTTAGTGTTTACAGATCACAAATAAACCCCAATTATCGGTAGTCAAAAGTTAGAAATCTTAATATTTGCTTAATATATTTAGTTCTTAGTTTCTACAAAATAAACATACATATTTGAGCTATATGCAGTATTGTATATATGATACTTCAAATATGCATAAGCATTTAAATATCTAGTTTATGTTGTTTAAAGACAAGATATTTGAATAGAGAAGCCTATTAATTTTGTTAAATGGGTGCATAAACTGAGTGCACCTGAATGTCTGCATGACTTCTCCTACTTTATGAAATAACTGCATCTGTTATTTTTTTTCCTTTCTGTCAAATATTTCCATTACAAATGTATTAACTTTCTTTTGGTTAAGCATGTCTCCAATGACTCAGAGGTTCTCAGTTATATAAAATTAAAGCCAAAGTGTTAAAAAATAAATTCTTAAAAGGAATTTGGGGGAGGTGTATAACAGGATTGAGGGCCACTTTCATTGGCATTGTTTACTTCTTTTAATTTTTGAAACAAACGATAGTTTTCTTTTAATCAGAAGAACAATTTGAACACATAAAGAAACAATCACAATAACTGAGAATAGTGTCCTTACAGTATTATTTTAATTAGAAATGGATTTTGTATGGAAAGCTCCAGTTTGAGTTCAGGTTGCAGAGCTGTACTTCCAGAAGAGTTGAAATTCATAGTTATTAATTACTATTAGTGCAGAGAGAGAGCCTGAAGAACAGAGCACTACACACAGTCACCTTTCTTCGGTTGCAGACTTAGCATCATCTCAGTTAATTTATCCCTAGAAATGAAAGTTCTTCATTCTTTGCTAATCTGTAGTGAAATAATATTCTCGTGAACTGGAATATTTCCATCCTTTTTAAAGTAAAAAGACTAAATCAGTGAAAGATGAAGAGGTAGATGCACATACAACCGGCAGGAAAGTTGTATCCTTCTTTTATTCCCTCCCTCTCTTTCTTCAACTTCTGTTTGGTTTATTATGGACTATGTGTGTATGTGAGTTTGAAGATAATATCTAAAGGAAAAAGTTTTCTAGAGGACAAAGCTGGGTATTGACAGTTATGCCTTTTTGTAATTTGTTTTTTAACAAAGCATACAGACTTATTTTCTCATAAATTTTCAGGGCTCCATTAATTTACAGGAAAACAGAACAAAGCAAAAATATTTACTGGTTATCCTTTCTTGCTCCCAGACTTTCCTGCTATATATAGCTAAGGTCCTTCTCCATTTGGCCCTAGCCGCTGGGCTGCCAAGGAATTTCTATCTCAGTATCTATTCCCCTCTTATAACCGACCTTCCTCTCCTAATCAGCCTTCTTTCCTCTCCACAGTTGAAGGCGGTTATCAAACAACCTGCTTTAACTCCAACATCTGCCTGACAAAACATTGAGTCTAGTTCCTTCCCCGACCTGATATTTATTTCCTTTCATTTCTTTTTTCTTTGTGGAGCCACTGGGGGCTCAGGAGATAGGGAGAACATTGACTGGGCTGAGAGAATAGTTAGATTCCTACAGATACCGACTCACTGAGAGATTCCTGCTCGGGAACTGGGGCTATTCTCACACCTAAAATAATAACCTTGGCATGTTTACAACTTACAGAGGAACTTCTCCCTCCTCCTAAGGTGCCAAACTTAGCTTTACTATCTAGATCACCACCATTTACACCTTCAACCTGGTCTCCTCCTTCTACTTCTACTCCCTTCATTTTATTGCCCCCTTTCCCTAAAGAAATTAAAAGAATTCATCCTTGGAGACCTAATTTCTAATTTTCGTGTCTTGCACTATGAGCTGAGTTTCTCAAGGCCACTGTTCTCTTTGGTCTTACATGAACCTCATAACTGAGGTACTTTCCTCATCTCAAACTCCTCAGCTCCAAGAACATGATTCCCAAATATGACAGCTTGCCTATTCACCAACAGAGCTCCAGCCAGAGGCATCAGGAACTTCCACTCAAGAATCCCCTCAAAATTTTGTCTTTGCTCCCAGTCTCCTTCCCAGGTTGATTTACCTCTGAATGGTGTTCAAGGGGAACATGCCCATTGCAATGAAGAGAAGTGGGTACAAAAGTACTCATTAAAAAGTACCATTAAAAAGACCTACCATATTAAACCAAGGGAGTCTTATTAGAACACTAGAGTTGGGTCCAGAAGGATCACCCACCTAACCAGTGAAACAAGAAATCCGAGGAATGCCTAATTGTAGCTGTGAAACACAAATTTCATCATTCTGAAGCCAGAGAAATTATTTTAAAATTGTCTCTATTATTACTTTGTTTGCATTATTACTATTAACGTTTTATTCTTGTCATTATTGCTGCAGATTTTATTTTATTTGTGTTGTTGTTGCATCTATTATACTATTCAACAGAAGTTTAGGAACATTAGTCAGATTAATTAGTTTATCAGTAATTTAAAGCTGAAAACTAGTAATTAAGCCAAAAACTAAAAATGATCAGGGATGATTCATATGAATGTAGGATTTGGGAGGAAGGGAATCTAAATTTTGGGTATAAAATTTGGCAGTCGTGAAATAAACAGGACTTGGGGATCAGAAATCTGATATTTGAAGTATTTTAGTCACTCAACCTTTCCCCCTCCTCCATATTTAGCTGAGATCATTCTGTGATTTTCTTGATAGAGGGAAAAAATTAAATTTGTTTTTGTTGACAGAGAACAAAGACCCCATGCTTGTTTTTCATGTGATTTGCATTTGCATGTGGATTCCCTCTGCTTTGGAACTTTCAAATGTCTAAGATCATTCCCCTCCAAGTTTGACTCCTTCATCTCTTTGCTCTTTTTACGCACCTCACTGAAGAGGGTGCATCATATGAGACAGGTATATAGTTTCAGCCCTCTTCACAGACAAGTTCCATAGAATATAAATTCAATAATACAGTTCTCTTCACAACAAGCTCTCTGCTCTCTTTCAAATATAATTAATGTTTTGATGGTGTAGTTCTTTAACTACATATATATACACACAAAAACAGACGCAGCCTCTAGCTTTGCTGTTTATGCATCTAAAACAAATGGATGTGCTTCTTTCTCTGACTCCTAAAATTCCTCAACTTAGCCCATAGAAGAAATCTGTTTAGGGAATAACTACACAGTTTGTTGTGTCCCCGAAAATATTTAAAACAATAAAAAATGCAAGCCCCTACTTTTTGATAGTAATTTTTTGTCAAATTTCCTAGAAAATAAAGGCTATTCTGAATTGATATTTTAACATAAGACATTCACTAGAAAGCAGTTAAAATCAACAAAATCACTGTCCTAAGCTACTGGTTGTCTTTTCCAAGTGATGATGATGGAAACTGAATTTCAATACTTTCCATTTTAAAAGTCATTTAGGGCTAACTGACACAAATATATAAAAACCAGCAATCATAATAACAAAATTATGACTTCCATTAGAAATTGCTTACTCCATCAAATACCTCAGTTATATGTTTTAGGTGGATTAATTCATTTAATTGTAATCGGTTGTATATTGACATTCTTATGTAAAATAGATAGTCAAAAAGACTGACAGATGCGTAGATGACAATGTGGCCAGTAGGAACTGAGTGATCAAATGCTGCTGAGCTTCCATATTCAAGTGTACCCTACCCCTAATGTTTCTACAAGCTGATTACAATTATCAGAGGACAAATAACCTTTCAGACTGTAGGACGTGATATGTTTTTAGTCTTTAATAAAGAAAATACACAATCTATAATAATTCAATCAAAATATAAACCTTAATCTTCCTATACCTTTTTTTTTTTCAGTTAAAGAAGCCAGTTATTTTGAACTAACACACTGATTTTGAAGCATCTTAGCCATTTTGTTTGATTTGTGAATGTAGATAGATAAGATACTAGCAGGGGAAATATTTTACATATCTCTCCACACATTTTTTAGAGGAGACATGTAAAAGGGATTTTTTTAAAAATCTATCGAGTTTTTATTTTTTTACTCTTCATGTAGTTTTTGATGTTTGGAATTGTAAAAGAAGATTAAAAATGAGCAAGGAAGAGGACATGTCGCTGATTTTAAGTAGATCTTTAAACTGGATGGGAAAAAAGCAAAAATATTTCCCCAGTGAGGTTGTGCAAAAAAAAAAAAAAGCGAGGGGGGGGAGAAGGGAGAGGAGTAGGAGACTGTGATTTGTGAAGAACTCACTTGTACATTTTGTTATTGTTTAAGATGGTGGCCCATCAGGGTTCCTTTCCCATTACTCTCTTCCAAACTGTTTTCCTTGAAAGCATAAATGTGGAAACTACTTATACATTCATTCCCTCAGAGGATAACATAAACAGCAAATATTTTAGTTAAATTCGAATATTGTCTTAGTACAGGACCAAATTACCAATCCTAGTTGATTAAATACAGTTAACTTGACGTTTGCCTCTAATGAGCTATAAAAAATATATATAAAGGTAAGATTTCTACAATATTGATCAGCAGCAGTGTGTGAGCTATCAAAAAATTCTCAGACTTTATATTTGTTTTGATTTCTTCCCTGTTTTCCTTTTCCTTCCATTTATTTTTGAGGCATGACACGACTACTTCTCTGGTTCTCAAACGAGGTTCTGTTTGGCTCAGGTTAATGTTAAAGAAGATCACATATATGGTTAGAAAATATTGTTATTTTTCTTTAATGGGGAAAATTGGACTCCTGCGTGTCAGATCTGTGGTTTTCCGAGGGGCAATGGAAATGGTACTGACATCACTTTGCACTTTAACAATCGGATTTGGTCAGAGTACAAGTTGTTTGTTTAACCCGACAGCTCGGTGCACCCCGTCGCACGCTTTGCACACTCATTAAAACGATTATTCACGACCTGTCGAGTGTTTTCGGGTTCATTCACAGGAAAGGCTTGGTGCAAGCAAGAGCAATTCAAGTCAACACTGTCCACTACCCTAATGCACGTGAGGACGAGCTGGTGCGTGCGTAAAAAGACAGAGGGAGGGGTGGAGGAAGCACGCCCTAGCTATAAATCCTGTTCCTCCGATGTTCTGGAATCTCAATCTCGAAAGAATGCCAAGTGCTTGGTCCTAAAAGGCCAGGGTCCTGTGCTAACTTCAAGGGCTTGGCTTAGGACACAACATAAACTCAAAGCTTTCCTCCCTCCGTTCATCCTTTCAACCCTCTGCAAAGCTTGAGGTCCCCCGGTTTGCGCACCTTCTGTCAGCAGCCACGGGACTGCGAGGCTCCACCTCTCACAGTGCAGATGCTGAGGTGAAGTAGTTTCAGGAAAACTCGCCAGAGTGAGATTAATTCCTTTTCCACCTCCCAAGACCCTTTCGTCTTCAAGAGAGAATTCGGTTAATTTCCCTCCCAGTATTCCTCTCAAATACTAGAAGGTGTGGGGGAGCTCAAGAAATGGTAAATAGAACTATAAACTGTCTTTGGTAAGTGTATTCCAAATGATTAGCAAGGAAATATCCATCGCCCAAACTGCAAGAAAACTCTTACAAAATGAGGAGTAAATAGCCCTTGATAAATTAAGCTACTTTTATCTTTTCAATTTCCAAGTCACCTTTCAACATTTTATGACGACAATAAGAGAAGCATAAATTCAAACGCTTGGCAACCTCCCACTATTGCCTTGTACTTATAAGACACACCCTGTGGTCCTTAGTTGTCATATTTATTCAAATGAGCCCTGATATATAACATTCATATATGAGCTATTAGTTCAAGAGAAATGCCTATCATTGTAAGGTATGATGGGACACATACACTAAATAATAGACTAGTTGAGTGTAAGTATTTAATATGTACTGAAAATCTCTGGAATATCCTGTTCAGCATAAGTATCCCTGGCATAATTTAAGAGTCAACAGTTTTTAAAACAAGGTCATTTCTATATTTGAATCCTGCTGCTCCTTGATTTTTCATCTGCAGCATTAGTAAATCCAGGGACCACCTTATTGTTATGAGGGTAACCTAGTCGTGCCAATGGAAAAAGACAACAAGGGCTTATTTATCAGTTTGATTCTGCCATATCTGATATCATAAATTTATGTTTTTATATTTTATTGAAACACATCAATATGATAAATGAAGAAAAGAATGCAAGTTTTCAAGTAGCATGAGGTTTTAATCAGAAACAATTTCTTAATTGCTAAAAAGCAAGTGCGAATAAGTAATTTAGAAAACTCTTTGGGTTGCCATAATTCACTACCTGGTTTACTTAAAATTGATCTGTCAAGTGTGTTTCCTATAAAAGCGCTTTCATTAAAGCCAACCTGCGATAATAATCAAGAGGCAGATGCTGAAATATGTAAGTAAATAACCGAAAGCCTCTGCATAAATAAACAAATCAATGCAGTAATAGACAACACTATCGATGTAGGAATGATCGATTTTAGTCTTCTAACCTGCAATCAGAGCTCAAAATGCATAATTAAAAGTATATATTTCAACTCTACTAATACGTCTACTACTGGAATAAATAATGAACAAGCTCTGCTGCCAGTTGTACCTGATTCTATTTCATTCTATCTAAAGTACTTTTGATGGGGTGGGAGGAGTACTCTACTTTTTCTAAGAAAGCTTTGCCAACTTTAAAGCTACATCACTAATTATAAAAATTATAAAAAGTATTAAATAATAAAATTATTACCTTATTCTTGATCTGAATTTTCAACCTTCATCATAGCCTCTAATTATTCATTCAGCACATTTTAATAGAAAAAACACACAATAGTGCTCATTATTTTTAAAGATTTTTTTCAACTACCATAATATCTTCGGGTTTAAAGATTCTTTGGCCCTTTTGTTAAAACAAATGAGAAAAGTGCCATTTCCTTACTATACCCTGGAAGCTCTCAAGCCTATGCCTGCATATGCAAGCAATCTGAAACAAGGGGCGGGGAGAGCATCTGCGCTATTCCAAAATTGTTTCATATAATGATTGCAAAACAAACAAGTGTCTGACTCAAAGAAATAAATATACTTTGGATTTCTAGAAATTCATATCTAAAACAACATTTCAGATTTTGCTTAAAGTTAAATTTCCTTTTTGAGAATATTTATCCCTGGAGGACAGAATTAATTTAGATTAGCAAGCACCGGTATATGATGAGTTTGAGTATTTAGGTTTTGTAGAGTAATGAAAATATGGTGTTCATATTTTTTTCTTAATCAACAAAGATGCTTATTTACATTCATCTTTGAATTAGTGTGGTCCTCTAAAGCACAGGCCTCTAGAAGAATTTGTTTATGAAATTCAGCTACTTTGAAAGTGATTTCTCTTACATATCACCAGCACATAAATATTGGTTTTGATTATTTTCACATTTTTATGTGACAGAGCATTCTCTTTGACTCTTCTCCTTCCCGTCTAGGGAAAAGAATTCAGGGGCAACCAGACCAAAACAGAAAATATCATCAGTTATTGTTTAGAGCTAATTTAACAGATAATTTAACTTCCAACAACAATGATCAGGTCACTGTTTCAGAGCAGTGAGGAAATGAAAGAATGGAGACAACTCTCCCTAACCCCACTACAATTTTTAGTCTTCCAGCTCAATCAATGGAATCAACAAAGCCAGACCATACAGACGTGGAGAAAGATATGTTAGCACCTCAAATGCATTCTATTCAAAGAATAAGACAATAGAAGGGGAAGGAAAGTGGGAATAAAACGGAAGAAGACCGCCCCAATGCGGGAGTGCTACCTGGGTAGGAAAATTAAGCCTAAAACAAAAATAAATATCCAAACATGTCTGGCAACTGAACACTCTTTTCACTCAGACGCAGACGCAAATCTCCAAATCTTGCAAGTGAAATGTGCTTTCCTCCCGTGCAGCTCTTCAGAAAGACCGAAGACCAGGGCAAGATATAAGTCAGGTAACGGACCATGAAAAGAACATGGGGCATTTTATCTTCACTCTTACCCCCACAAACATAATTTTGAGTTTAAATGACTTACAACAATTTCAAAAGTGCTGCCTACCTCAAGTTTTGATAGAGGGCCAAGTGAGGATGATGTTGAAGCGTTGAATTGGGTCTTACGGGGATGGGGGACCGTCGGAAGTGGATGAGCTCTATTCTGCATCGTCCTTTCCTTCCCGTTGTCTTTCCGAGGTTGAAGACCACCACCCGAGAATCTACAGACGAGGGAGGCTCTGCCCACCCAAACCCCTGCCTCTTTCTCCCCAACGCAGTGCCACCCTTGGTGCTAAAAGAGCTCCTTCCCACCTCAAGGCTACCTCCTCTAAACACTTCACCTTGGACCACAGGCTTGGGAAGAAAAGGAAAATGGGGTCGAAAGCGAAATGAAAGAGGAAAGTGGAGTGTAAAGGAGAAAAGATGTCTATTTCAGAGAAAACAGTTTTATCAACTAATAGATCAGCGTTGAGATCTGAAACCGCACCAGGTAAACAAAAGAAACCACTTGTAGGGAAAAGAGAAGTGGGGGGAGAATCTAGAAGAAGAAGAAGAAAAGAAAAAGGTGGGGAAGCGCGCCAGCCAAGGTTCTGGAATCAGCTTTCGTGGCATCAGCCAGTGTGAGCTCCCGAACTCAAACTCTGCTTGTCCTGGGCAAGAGCGCCCTCACCTTGCTGCTCGCTGCGCAGCGCCGGCCTTCCCCTCCGCCCGAATCGCGACCGCCACGCCAGCCAGCAGAGCGCCTCTCCACCCCGGCCGGCCGCTGCAGCGCCGCCGACGCCGCCGGCGCCGCCCAGGCTCAGCAGCCCAAGTCACTTTTCTACATGATCCCAAAACTCAAGAAAAGGACGCTGCCAGGTCCCTGCCTCCACGACATCAAGCTCTGCCTTCAAGCTCCTCTCTGAATTCACTCAGGAGTCCCTGGGGCGCCAGGAAGGCTAATACGAAACCACAGCGGGGGCCCCAAATTCACTTCGGACCAAGCCAACCTGTGTCTGGTGCGCTCGCAGCCACTCTTGGGACAGCCAGGCTCTTGAGCTTACACCGATGTCCCCTAAGCGTGCATTAAGAATCAATTATTTGCCTGAGATTCCCAAAGCCAGGAACAGGGATATTCCCAGCAGGGACTAAGTCAAACCCAGAACAGTGCTCATTTCCCTAGTCCTTCGAACAAGCAGAAGAGAAGCCTTTCCACCCCGGTCCCACACCGCCTTCTACCTGAAGCAGTTCCGCTAAATCCGGCGGGGAGTGGGGTGTTGGGGGGCGGGGCTCTCCTGACCCAGGCCACAAAGCTGCCGGCGGAGGGCCAGCTCTGGGAAAGGTTGGTGATATTAGTGTGAAAACGGAGAGAAGAGGCGTCCTCGCTTCCAGACCCCAACCCCCCCCCCCCCAGAAAAAGGAAAGGATAAAGAACTTTAGAGCGACATAAGTCCTTGGCTCGGGAGCAAAGAGCTTTTTCTCTAATAGGGAGAGCAAATACCTATGGGTTGGAACATTAAGAAAGTCCAGTTAGGATATTCTTGCAACTATTGTTAGATTCATAAATCATATTTCCACGAGATAAATTACTTTGCACTTTGAGACCTATTTCGGTCTCTCACTGATCCTTTTCCATATAAATTTGTCTCGTTTCCCTTCATCACTCTTTCAAGTCCCTGTTTGCTATGTGTACATCTCTTTACTTAGAGATCCAGTGTGACTATCTGCCGACCTGCAAAAAGCATGCATTCCTTCAGCTACTTCCGTTGATAGCACGCCCGGCTAAGGAAATTTTTTACAAAAAAATAAAAAGAAGAAGAAGAAGAAGAAGGAGCACTTTAGCCCCGGACTTCAAAGTCGCGGTTTAAGCCTCAGTCAAAAGCAGTCAGGCGTAGCCCTCCTCCCCTCCGAAAATCACTTTCACTTACCCATCTTGGGGTAAGGGCGCTTCCAGTCCTTGTCTTTTTCCTCAGCATCCTTCGGACAACCTCAGGCAGTCTTGTGTGGAGGGAAAAAACAGATAGAAATCGGAAGGGAGAAAACAGACTCAAAACGTAGCACACCATATATTCCCTGGAACCCCCTTGGCCTACATCATCAGGACAAGGTCCCAGGTGAACCGACTGCTACAGAGGGGTAAAGGTCGGTTTGGGGGCCTAAAACTAAGAGGTGGATTGTTTTAACTTCTGGTGGTTGGGGAGGGGAGTCTCTGGAGAGGGGGTAGTGAAGGAGTAATGATTGGGATGAGGAAAAAAAAAAAGCCTTAAAGGTGGGCAGGGGGAAGCACGCAAAAGAAAATCGAGAATGAAGTAATGTGAAAGATAGCGCCTTTGAACTCTTACAGGTAGGTGGTTCTTAGAATGCAGACGCGTGTGTGTGCGCGCGCGAAAGGAGAATCTAGATGACCCCCATCCTTTCCATATCTCCAGGATCTGGCTTCAAGTAGAAAAAAAAAAAACAAACAAAAAACAAAAACAAAAAACCAGGAGAATTTTAATTTAAGTTTCACCTACCCCGTTTGTTGGAATGGCTGAGCAGATTTTCATGTTGGAGAGTTCCATCTGTCTGGCAGAAGCTGGAGTGGTGTTGGGGGCAGGTTATCTGGTGAAGTAGGAATGTACAGGAACCCCGCCCTCTAGGCACAGTTACACAACCCCAGCAACCCATCTCAGCCAGCTCTAATGATCTTCACCTTCACCCTTTGTTAGCCTACTTCTCCAACTGGCATTTAGTCCTAAACACAACCAGTCACTTTAGTTATTCATAAAATTAATTTTCCCAAAGCAAAATTACTTCAATACATTCAAATTCCTCAACAATGCTGTAGAAAACATGCTTTAAAAATATATTTACAGTTCTAAATATATTTGATTTGTCCACCTACTTGGGTGAAATATCCACCAACTTAAATATATTATTAATCAAAACACTACAAGACTCATTTTTTTGTACCTCTCTATCCTTGATTTTATGCAAGTCATAGAAACCACATGAAATCCTCCATGATCATATTTGTATTAAATCTTGTTAGTTCTGGGCTTTGTTCACTTGGTTTTCAATTCTGTAACAAGATGAAGAAACATATTTGGAAGAATCCTTTCACTGCTCTATTTTAACTAAATCACTTTCTCAACGTTTTATATTAATAATTTGTATTAACTTTATACCAAATTCAAGTAAAGTACTTTAAACCTGGAATAAGCCATAAATTGGGATTTCAAGTTTAAGTCTTGATCACTTTCAGTTCCAAAATCTCAAAAAGAGCAACCTTCATCTCATTAAAAAGTTATAAGTATGAAAGAAGAAAAGCTTCAAATAGTTTTGAAGTATTTTTCTGGCGTAAGCTAATTTTAACTGGCAAAGATTAGTGACAACATATATCAACACAACATTACAACCAATTTGTTGCAAAAAAAAGTCTATTAAATACCATACTAGACTGTCGTGTGTTTTTGAAGAAAATAATTTAAGGGATGATAGGACAGATAGAGATAAATAAAATGTTCTTATTGGGTTGCTGGAGGCCTTCACAAAGTTCTTTCTCTGTTTATACCCCTTTGTACCTAATATGCCTATTATACAAGCCATTTTTACTTCTATTTACATGCACTATGTACCTTGGACATGTATCCGAGAATTTCCACTCCAGTTCTTAGTTCCTATGAATTTAAAGAAGTAAATTTTACTCTTGACCTCAAAGTATGACGTTTGCCACTGAAATTCTATTTCTTGATCATGTAAATAAACCCTTATCACAAATAAATATAGCTATTTAATATGGCTAGAAAAAAATACTCAATGGGGAAAATTTTCTTCTGTATCTATGTTCCTTTATCTCAACATGAGTTCAACTTTCTTTTCAACTTCTGTTAGGCAAAATACTATATTTCTTCTGTGCCAGTACATTCTCATCCACAAATAAAATCCATGGTAAAAGCAAACAAAACATCACCTTTTCAGTCGAAACATGCATTTCTTTGAGCTGTTTGGTTCACACGTGTTTAGAGTGGATCTCCTCTGCCTACTCTCATACACTTGGATTCTATCACTATTTTTAATATCAGCCATAAATTTGGCTTCTAAACCAATTTATTTGTGGCATTTTCTTTCACCCTTCAATCTGAGAAACTGTTAAATTTCATGAAACTTTGACCTTTGGTGAAACCACTCTTATGTGAAGATAATAAAATAATGCTAAGTCTGCTTAAAGGAAATAATTAAACTAGCTGTCTTAGTCTATTTGGTCTATTCTCTATTTGTGTATATTTGGTTCCAGGTCTTTTAACTTTCCCTTACCTATCTTTCTTAGATCTCTCTGTCTCTGTCTCTCTCTGTCTCTGTCTCTGTCTCTCTCCTCAAAGATCCTTTTTCCTTTCCTCTCCCTCTCCTCTATCTCTCCATTCACAAGCCACCCATCCCCATGTATCAATATTAACTATTTTCTATTTCTATTCCAAATCTGTTTCAGTCACCTTGCTTCTCTCCTAGCCTTTTTTATCCCCCACCCCCCAGCAACTCTCTAAGTGTTTGCCGATAACATCTTGGAGACAGATTATTTTTCATTGGGCCCATTGTAAGAAGGAGCCAGCTTATTGCATTACTGCAGAACACATTTCAGACTATACAATTGTAACAAATGAACAACTTGTCCTCCACGGACTCACCACAGGATCCAATTAGTTACTAAACCTTTTACTTAGGTTTTCTAATTATTTTTTGGAGTCATAGCAATTGGGCTGCTGAAACAATTCAAAAATGGTTTCATTTTGTTTTAGATTTATATATATGCATGTATATGTATATTACAAGTTAAAATTATGACTAAGCAAAAGAAACAAATCCCTAGATGATAGATACATATATATATATATATAAAAAGGGAATCAAATACCTCTAAATTGTCAAAATGAAAGAAAATGAGGCATTTTACTTCTTCTGAACACCTAGAATTTTAAATTGTTATAATTTAAAAATAAAATATAAACATTGATCTGCAAGTCATTACAACAGGTGATCACTTCAGCAAAATCTATATTGCAACTTCAGCACATCTTTATTAGAACTCTTTCATTGTGGGTAAACAGCCACAAAAATAAATGCTGACTTAGAAAGTATAAATACAAATATTTAAACAAAAATATTTGCAGCATTCATAGCGCAAATTGTACCTGAACTGAAGGGCTCTGTGTGTCTATATATATTACATATACGAGTGCATTATATTCGCTTCTATCTAACCATATACATATATTTATTTATAATTTTCCAAGTGCTATAAACAAGATACCTGAAACAAAATATATAAAAAGCATTCTATTAACTGATTTGAAAATAATCACAAGGTAAATAGCTATGCACATAAAATTATCTTTTTCCTGTATATCTACAGAAACTTAAAGATATCAGCTGAAAAGCCTATGCTTTGTTTAAAGTTAGTGTTTATTAAATAGCCTGCTCCTTGTAAAATTTGATTCCACAATGGAAGAAAATACTATTTTCATTTTTAAAGTCTCAATTCAAATGAAAGGAGCAGTTCAAATTTTAGTGAGCTGAAAAAGCCTTTGAATTCCCTGGAACTTTAATGGTCTTTTCAAAATTAGCTCTACTTAATAAAAGAGACAAAAGTATCAAGATATATATGAATTTAGCCTATTTTTTATTTCTGTGTGTTCATAGTAAACATTTTTGTAAGTGACAAACACGGGCATATGACCACAGTATCACAATCAAGAAATTTTAAGACAACATTAACAATCACTCAAATTTATGCGGCATTTGCGCAACACAGGTTACATATTTGCAAGGTTTACCTATAAGTACAATAGGTATTAACATTTCACTACATTTAGAAAAAATAAAAGTGACCTGTTAGTGACCACATACAGCAAAATATACACAACACAAACTGAAGGCAATCATTAATTTTGTCCCCTTCCAATTCATTTGAATGGGCAGTGCTGCCAACTGAAACAACTTTCCTTTTTTTGTTTGTTTGTTTTTTTAATACTTAGTATACCAAGTGCATTTTCCTAGAACCCAATCTTTGGTCTAAAAGTAAACAAAAGAAAAAAAACAGTTTTTAAAGAAAAGGACAAAACAATAAATGGCCAAAATAATTCCTTGGGCACCTTTACTACGAATGCTTCTTAAATACAAATTACAGTTTAACATTTAAAAACTCTCCCCATAATTTAGGTTGTTCTCAAGGTCTGCGTCCACCATCTAGATCCATGATAACTTATAATACTGCACACATGGAGATCCGGTGGCTCTTAGAGATAGACTTGTCAGGTTTGAATGAAATGGTAAAGCAGTCACTATTTAGATACACATTCTACTATAATTTTGACTTCCAAACCTCATATTCTACAATGTATTCTCCCCACATTGCACCTCGCTGACACTCCACACCTTGTTAGAATAATAAACAACCCTAAAGACTGAACAAACGTACAGAAATGGGGGGGGGGGCTTAATAAAAAATACCTGGACTTATTTTTTAATTATCATTTACAATGCAAATGTGTGTAAAACGTTCACTTACAGTCTGGTCCCAGGGATGTTAATGTATTAAAGGGTTGGAAGAAGACCCCTGATTTTGATGTGTGAAATAATCAGACAGTCCCCCGGACAGTCCCGTCGTGAAGCTTGGCAAAGAGGGTCTTAAAGACTCACAGGGCAGGGTCGAGGGGGCCTGCGGAGACGTTGAGGAGGACGCGGCCCGGGCGCTCATGGACGTGCTGCTCTGCGAAGTCATTGACGGGTGCGGGACGTGGGGGAAAAAGTAACTGGTCTGGCCCGCGAGCAGGTTGACCGAGCAGGGGTTGAGGGAGTAGGTCCCGGAACAGGGCACCGACAGGCCGCAGGGCACTGAGGCCGCGAGCGCGGCGGCCGTGAGGTGGTGCGTGGCGTACGGGATCTCCCCGTTGACCAGCCGGTCCACGCTCAGGCCGTTGGCCGTGGAGAAGGAGTGGTTGTTGCCCAGCGAGTTCTGAGTCAACACGGAGCTGTAGGGCATGGGGTGGCTGGGGTAGGCCGACGTGGTGCCGTTGTAACTCAAAGTGCTGCTGGCGCGGGGGTGGTGCAGGGACAGGAAGGGCGACATGGGCCAGTAGAGGGAGCCGGCGCGGTCCATGAAGGTGAGGCCGGTGGAGGTGAGGCGCGCCCCGCGCTTAAAGGCCAGCTTGGCCCGCGACGTGGTGGACCGGCGCCGCAGCTTGCCCGTGGTGCCGCCGATGAACACGTCGTCGCTCGATGGATCCAGCATCCAGTAGTTGCCCTTGCCCGGGTCGTCGTAGTGGCGCGGCACCTTCACGAAGCACTTGTTGAGGGACAGGTTGTGGCGGATGGAGTTCTGCCAGCCCTGCTTGTTCTCGCGGTAGTAGGGGAAGTTCTTCATGATGAACTCGTAGATGCCGTTGAGCGTGAGCCGCTTCTCGGGGCTCTGCCGGATGGCCATCATGATGAGCGCGTTGTAGCTGAACGGCGGCTTCTCGTACTTGCCGTTCTTCTTCTCGCCCTCCTTGCCCCCCTCCCCGTCCTTGCCGCCCTCGCCCGCCCCCTTCTTCTCCTCCCCCCCGGCGCCGGCGCCCTTCTCCTTCTCGTCCGGCCCGACGGGCGCCAGCTCCCCGGGCCCGCCGCCGCCCGGGTCGCCCTTGCCGCCCAGCCCGTCCGCTTTGGCCGCGTCCAGGGCGGCGGCCGACGGCGGCGGCGGGAGGAGCAGCTGCTGGGGGCCCTTGTCGTCGTCAGCGGTAGGGGCGCCCCGAGCCTGAGGGGGCTGCGGCGCCTGGGGCGGCGGCGGCGGCGGCGGCTGCTGCTGCGGCGGCGGCGGCGGTTGCTGGGCGGGCGGCGGCGGGTGGTGGTGGTGGTGATGGTGGTGGTGGTGCTGGGGGTGGTGGCTGTTGTGGTGGCCGTGACTCGCGTGGTGGTTGTCGTTCTGGACCGCCTCCGGCACCAGGCTGTTGATGCTGAACGAGGACTTGGGGATCATTTTCACCTCTTTCCTATCTCCCATGTCCAGCATCACCCAGTCGTCGAGGGGAAACGGCGGCGGCGGCGGCGCGGGAGTGGGGCAGCGGCGCGGCGGGTGGCGGCGACCGGTGGGTGCCGAGCAGGTGGCGGGCGGCGCGGGCGGCGGCAGCGGCACTGAGCGCTCCGGCAGCAGCGCAGTTGGACCGCAGGCTCCGGCGCTGGCAAGTCATGTAGCAAAAGCAGCAACCACCCCTCAGGAATTAGAAGAAGAAAAAAAAAAAAAGGAAAAGAAAAAAAGAAAGAAAGAGAAAAAAGAAACAACCACCGCCCCGGGGGTGAAGCTCCCTCGCTCCCAACTCTACTTCTTGGTCTCCCCCCCACCCCCCGCTCCCCCCCCCTGCTGCTTCCTCCTCCTCCTCCTCTCGCAGCAGCAGTCACAGCAGCAGCAGCAGCAGCCCAAAGGGGGGGAGAGCCGGGCGGCGGGCGGGCGCGTCCCGGAGCGGCCGCGGCGAGGCTTGGGAGACAGCGATCGAGAAGGCTATAGCCACAATTAATTTTCCGAGCTACAGGCGCACACTAGGGCTGTAAAAAAATTTTTGGTTTAACCTTTCCTACCGCTGGGCCAATCAGAGCCGGCGGCGTGCGGGAGCGTCTCTCCCGCCGTCGGCCAATCGGCGGGCCCAGGCCCGCCCACCCGCGCCCCGCCCACGGCCCCCGCCCCCTCCGCTGCTCACCTCCCCCTTTCCGCGGGCCTCGGCCTCGCGGCCGCGCGGAGCCACGTAAGGATACGCCGGCGGGAGCACGCGGCGCCGCGGCCCTCCTGTGCGCCCCCCGCGCCCCCTCGGCCCCGCGGGCCGCTCAACCGAAATTCCCTTCTCCGGGCCCGTATCGCCCACTGCCGCCTCCCTTCTCACTGCGTCGGGTCATTTTCGTTTGCGCGTCCGTGTCTGTACTGATTAAAGTTGGTATCCGATTTGATTTTGAAAAGCGGGGGTGACGGCGGCCACGGTGGCGGAGAGGAGAGTGGGAGCGCAGGGAGAGGATGCAAGGAGAGGGCAGGAAATGGAGGAGGCAGAGGCGAGGCGCTACCTTCCCGGGTCGGCTCTGCTGGCCGGCTCCGGCATTTCTGAGTCCGCGGGAAAAATTGTGCCCCTCGTAGGTAACACCCCAGCGAGGCTCCGGGCGTCCGGGGAGGGAAGGCCCACCCCTGGCGTGGGGAGGGCTGCCCGGTACCTGGGGCGGGGACGAGGGCCTGGGAGAGGTTTGAAACGACGGGGCGAGGAGGAGGAAGTGGGCCGGCGAACGCGGGGCCAAAGCGGGATTACTTACTCGGTTCCTGCGGCCTGGGCGGCGGCGAGCTCGGAGCTCGGGCGCCGCGGAGAAGCCGGGCCTGGGGCTCGCGGCGCTGCGGCGGCGGCGGCGGCGGCGGGCGGGGGCGGCTCAGTGGTGGGCGTGTATGACGGCCTTCCGAAACGAGGGGTGCTCAGAGAGAAAACAATACCAAACAATCTCGAAATAAACCAGGTAACACATGCTGTATATAAGTGTGTCTCTTCTTTCCTCCTCTCTCCCGCTCCGGACCGTCGCTCACGCGCTGGGTGACTCGTGGTCGTTTTTCTCCTCGCCGCTCCAGTGTCTCCTCAATTTCTAATCCGAATTGGAAGCTAGTAGCCGCGAGCGATCACCCTGGAAATGTTTTCGTTTTGCTTGTTGACATTGGCGGGAAAATAAGGGTGGGCGTCTATTTCTTTCCAGTTTTTTTTTTTTAAAGCCTTCCTATTTTCACTCCTTTTTTTCCCTTTCCGTTTCCGAAATGCTTTTAATTTGTGCGGGCCTTAATCCTGAGAGAACCAGATGCTGAGGTCAGCCCTTTCCCACCCGAATGCTGGGAGCCTTGGGAAAGTGGGTCCCACAATCCCAGCTTCCTGGGCTTTAGGACAGGGAAGGTTCGGTTGAGGGCTGAAGTGAGTGGGGAGATTGTGATTCGGGGGCTTTAAAAGGATCCCGTGGCCAGGGGCAGGGCTAAGGCCCAGCATTTCCCAGGGATTGGAATTTGGTGCGGAGCACACTGATCAAAGGCTGCTTCATCCCACATGAGCACGAAACGCACCACATTTTATGGAGGATGTAGCCCGAAAGAAGAGGGATGTACAAGAGAAGCATAAATGAAAAGCACCGTTTTCCTCCTCTGTAAGGTAATCCATCATAAAATGTAAACATTTCTTCACTTTTGATAAACTCAACTAAATTACCTGGCAGATTTGGTATTTAAGAAAACGAAGGAAGAAACAACGGTGCATATGTGTGATGGTAAATGTCAATTCTAATATAAAGAATACAATTGAGGAATACCCGATTTATTAGGGAGTTATCCCATGCTCCCCACCTCACCCCAACCCCATCTTGAAATTCTGAGAGAGGAGAATAAACTTGAAGAGATTAACAGACAATTAGAAATAGCTAGTGATTTTTAAGTATTTCTATTAGGAATGCCATAAAGGAGCTTTGAACATGGGATTAACCTCATCTATCCTTCCACTGTATGCATTTCCCCCCTACTTCTACGTATTTTCTTTAAAACAAACTGTATTTACATATGGGAAAATTCAAGGGTTTTGGCTATCAACGTTGATTGTGACATGGCCCCCAACATTGACTTCTAAGCTCTGATTTCTTACAGAGCCCCGTGAGCTAATGGGCTTTTCGGACCAGGCTGAAGAGAGATCTATGGGCCTTCTTCCTGCTCACTTTTCCTCCTCACACTCTTCTCCCCTTCTCGGGCTTGTTATTCCTACTTTTCCTCAATTCGCTTTCCTCCCTCCTCCCGTCTTCTTCCCACCTCCCCCTCACTCCCCCATCCGCTCTCCTCCATTCCTCTCCCTCACTCCATTCCTACACCTACTCCTCCCCATTTCTGCCCCCTACAACCCCCCTTCTCATTGCCACTTATAATGGCACACAAGGGCTCCCTCTGAGGTGGACGGCCCGGTACGTTTTCGTAGTCGGTCTAGCGTGAAATGATTCGGTGTAACCGGATTCTTGGGAAAGGACAGGTTACGTAAACATTTACTGATGTGGAGTAACTATACTATTTGTACTCTGATATGCAGGAAGGAAAGTGTTGATTAACACAGAAGAAAAAAAAAGCGAAATTAGCTGATTGCATGCTCATAAGTGCAAGCTGTCATTGAACTGCTTTTAAAATAGACACAGCTGGGTGTTTGTGTTGAAAAATTTCTTGTGTTTTTGCTAATACTGAAATAAGCATGATTTTGTATACCAAACATTTTCAGATCATTAAAATTTGTAATCTGTGCTGGTTTTAAACACAAAGAAAAGAAACAGAATCATTTCGATGTAAAATTTGCTGATATTATATTAACTCAATCAGGTCTGTACAAATTGTGCATTGTGCCTCCTAAAATCTGTTTGATCAATTTAATACACAAAGTGCCAAACGTGGGTATTGTTTGTTAACATTGGGCATTTTATTCAAATCCAAGCTCAGCAGCAAACTAGAGGAGCATTCCTTGAATACAACACCAGCACTGACTGATGAATTTTTAATGTTTTAAGGTGTTTCTTAGGTCAAAGCTGAGTGTGCATTGTTTTGTAATCCTGCATAAAATTTTAGCAGGTGAAAATAAGTTTTTCTTTTATTTACTTTCAAATAGCAAAAACTGGGGTCTGCTAATGAGAGATTTAATGATCTGATTTTATGTGCCAGGAGCTTATATTGACTGGAAAAAATGTTTTGCATGCAAATTAAGAACGTGTTATATTATTTTCAGGATTTCATGAATGCAAGTCTCCCCAAATAGGATATTTGTGTAGGAAAAAATAGAATATAGTTTAATATAATCATAGTAAAGATCTATTCTTCCTAATGAAAAAGGTCATTTGCAATTTTGGGAAAGAGAGTTTGAATTCCTGTTAATAATTTTAATTGGACTTTGTGGTGAGATAGTGCCATATATAGGTGTGGGGGTAGGCTTGTTCAACAAAACATGCACTGTTTACTCAGCAGCCCACATTTGTCTCAGCAATGGCTTCTTTTTAGAACTGCTACTAGATGAAATGGAGGGGGAGGGGGTTCTTGGACAGAGTATTGTGCAAGTTGAAAGTCGCTGGATGAAGCTTTGTATATCCTACCGGCCAATTTGGGTACAAATTGGATTTGAGGGACTGCCCACGTCTACTTCGGGCCCCTTTCTAAACACATGAAGCCTTAACGCTGTATTTCTACCTCACTCAGTCTTAGTGATTACTTTCAGAAGCCAGAGGGCATCCAGTAGTCTCAGATCTGAAATAAAATTCATTCTAATATTTTCTTATCAGCAGTTTAATATTAATATCTCACAGACATCGATAAATCTATCAATTTATACATCTATAAATATACACTGTGAACGAATCAGAATAAGTCAGAGCAAATGTAATTTTCTGGTAACTTCTTTCCTCTCCTTTCTGCTGTCTCTCCCCCCACCCCAAAAGAGTACAGGCCTTGTTAAGAGTGAGCAGTTCCAATGGAAGAATTAGTTGGGAAGTGAATTAGATTATTCCGTCTTTAGTTGTAACCAAGGCTCAGCAAACCTATTGCATCTAAGTAGGGAGCAGCACATTTACTTTTTTCCATTTGGCAGTATTACAATAAGTCTTCCTTAGGACCCATTTCCTGCTTTTGGTCTGTGCTTCTTTTTCCCTTGCTACCTGCTGGTTAAGGGAGGGCTGGCCATTCCTACTTAAAATCCACTTTGCAGGGTCTCCTTAAAGCAGCGTGCCCAGCTCCAAGCTCTGGCTAAAGCTCTCTTTCTGCAGATACATAGGGAGTCCCTGACCCAGTGACGTTTGGGAGCCAGCGGAACCCGTGGAGAGGCATCTAGGTATCTCCAGAGATCCTGTAACAAGCTAGATACACCCTTGCTTGAGCCAGCTCTTCTGTAATCCCTTCCTAACAGCAGGTAATGATGCTAACATTTAGTGATTATAAGTTACTCTTTAGCGTGTTGTATCCTTGTTCTGTGAGTTTTGGTTACAGGTTATACGATTAGGTTTGCGAGAACAGTAGTGAACTAAACTTCTCAGTAAGAGGTCTTCACACCAGGGAAGTGTTACTTTTCTGCTGCAGCCTTGCCTCATCACTCATTAGGGAGCTGCAGGTTGTCAAGCGGCAGCTCTCTGCGCGCACATGCACCCCTCAACATCCCCGGCAGCGTGCACATATATGTGTGTGTGTGTGTGTGTGTGTGTGTGTGTGTGTGTGTGTGTGTGTATGAGCGCGCGTGCGCGCATGCACACACACACACACACACTCATTCCCCACACTAAAACTAAATTAAGAAGCCGATGATTAAGACAAGCGTCTACTAGGCCTGTCATTTCAGCATCCTTCCATCATAACATTGTGGCAACGGCAATTTTGCTTGAGAACCTCAAGAAAAAAAATCTATGGGAGAGCCTCGTATTTGAGAGTTGAAATGTTTAACTTGTATAAGCAAGGGAACCACCTCGGAAGTGAGAAAGTCCAAGGTATATAAAAAAGAAAGGAAGGAAGGAAGGAAGGAAGGAAGGAAGGAAGGAAGGAAGGAAGGAAAGGAGGGAGGGAGGGAGGAAAGGAGGAAGGAAGAAAGGCCTATGGATAGAGACTCCTGGGACTGCTCAAGCAGGTTTCTGTGATGCTGCCAAAAGTTCTAAGCTCTCTGAAGGCAAGTACATACTCATGCAAAGGAACCATCCTGAGACCTGCAACAAAGTAGACCCAGAAGAAGCTTCTTCCTGATTTAACCTCACATAGAGCTAGGTGTAGAGAGATCTATGATGAAATATTACCACCCCATGGTCCAAGGACCTTTAAAAAGTCTCTCTGAGCAACCTCTCTCAGTCGAATACTCTGCACGCACATCTCTTATAAATGTAAAATGCCTACTACCCTTTTACTTGTTTCCCATTATTTGCGAGTGCGCCTGGGATCTTTGAGAGTGGACAATTTGAGGAAAGAGTTGAGTCCCTAATAGGGTGAGGGAAGGCCTTCTATTATCCCCCATCCTTGACCCCATCCAACCATAAGAAGTGGTCCCAATACCTTTGAGCAAGCACACACTGAGGAGCCAAATCCTTTTTTTCCCTCTGATTCCCCAAGGAAATGGCAAAACCCATCCTTCAAAAGTGTCAGGAAATATTAAAGAGACAAAGAATTGGAAGGGTGATATGGTAAAGGAGAATGAAGTAGGCTAGAGCTCAGGTCCTTAGCTTTAATCCTTAAGTTTATCTGAAAAGGGAGGAAGTGAGACTTGGCAAAAGTCAACACACAAGACAACACTGCCTTGAATTTTTCATCAGTAACCCACCAAAAGAGAGGGAAAAAATTTAATAAATACATAGGTTGAAAGAAGAGCTTAGAGGCCTCAAAATCCTGAGCTTCTAATAGTCGGAGCTTCCAACTATCCCATCACTGTTCTTAATTAGTTGGAGCTTCAATTCTATTTTCCATAGCAGCGTGAATAATCTACTTTGGGAAGTGTTATAACACTCTTCGGAGAATGTGGGGCATCGATTTTCTCTGATTTTTAGCACCCTTCCAAAAGGTCCCCCAAATTCCCGTCATACGGAGAGATGGAACCGGTGTGACTTAGTCGCAATTATTAGGCAGTCAGCTCTGAACTAGCCGTCTTCTCAATAGTTAAAACTACACGAAGAGCACTGAACAGCCCAAGTATGTTTTAGAAAATGCTGTCACCCACCGATGGTCTGTAAAGGAATGAGAAGAGAGAAAGCTGCATGGGGCGGGCAATTCAGGAGACACACAGAGAACCATCCATCCCAACGTCCTCCTTTGCATGAGGAAAGCCATATAAGAGAAAAACTATTTACTAGTCAAATACATTTGCTTCCATTCTAAAAACCCAGGTAGACGAACCAACGAACCAGTTTTTTACTTCGTGCCTGTGTCACACTCACCTGCCTCCTCTTGAACTGTGGTTCCTGGAGGTCTTCCCCCTCCCCCTCCTAATCGCAGCAGTAGAAAATCTCTGGGAGCAGTATTTGCCAAAAGGTCCTGATCTCCCTCCCCCGCTCACCCCTCAAGGCTATAACCACGACAGTTCTCAGAGAGGAGCATCGGGAGCCCCCGTGCCTCCCTGCGCACACCCTCGCGCTGGCCCCGCGCTCCTTTGTCGCCTGCGCCTGCTGAGCGTAATCAAGCTAGAAGACTTGCTTTTAGGTTTCATTTCCGGATTTTCCCCCCTTAAAGTTACCTTTTCAGCCGAGAAGTCTGATGTTTGTACATCACACCGGAAGCGCGCACACAGATCAATATTTTTGGGCTAAGAGGTCATCTGCCACGGTGAACGCGGAAAAAAAATAGAGACCAGTTAAAGGTTTGGGGCTTATTATTTATATAAAACACAGCTCAGAGTTAATAGACTGGGGTGCGTGCAGGAGAAGTTCACTCGAATATTCAATTACATAAAGGGGAAGTTGAAACCAGTGCGGGAAGAGCCTTTATACCCCTATTTCTCTCCTGCCCTTTGGAAGGAGCCCCGTTCAGGGAGGAGAGGAGCGGCCAGGATGAGCTACATGCAGAATGGCGTCAGGAACAAGTTACCGTTATGATGTGAAAACAAAACAACAGGACTCCTCCATTTCAGAATCTACAAAAAAAGGTAGTGGGGTGAGGGGAGGCTTTAATTTGAAAAAGCAATCCTAGATAGATTCTCGTTTACCAATTTTAGTATCTTACTCCGTGGTTTGTACACATGAGAAAAAGTAATGTTTAAGAAGAAGGCACGGTCGGCAAGTTTGATTCCGGTGCGTGGGAGAACTGTGTATCACTATGGTGAAGGGGTTTTCTTTTTATTCTCCCCCTTTTCTTTTCTCCCGGAGGAGCGTGAACTTGTTAGATGAGATAGAAGAGGCCACGGGGAAATGGAAACGACGAAAAAGCCCGGCTCCTTTGGAGAGCGGCCTGCGAAGCTGGCAGGCTGCATCCGCGCGCTGTCTGAGAGGTGAGGGGCTCAGGGCTCGCTCTGGAGCTGTCCCCACTCACGCCTCCGCAGACGCCCGCAGAGCCAGACTCTGCGCTCGCTTCGCTGCCCAGGCAGCCCACCCTTTGGCCTGAGAGTAAACACCCCAGAAGATGAGAATGGCCCCAAACTGGACTAAGTATCTTCTCTCCGGCCGGGAACACACAAAACGCGTCCCTCAGATTTTACTGGAGGAAATTCGAAGTCCCGACTACAAAACGATCAGGGGATGCGAGACACTAGATTTTAAAGGAATCTGGAATCACACATGAAATATTTTTCTCATTAATTAGAAGTAATTCTCTTTCCCTATTTATACGTATGTACACGCTATTGATTACACTCCGCGATTTACTTGAAAACATGCTTAGAGTATCTTTAGCACACACTCCTCATTCTTTGTCCCCTCAAACATTTTCAGCTGATAGTGTGGCTGGTTTGGGATCAATTAGTGTTGGATTTTGCCCCAGTATTGCTCCCCAGGGCGGATAAATGGAGCCAACTCATTTCCAGCGACTTTTTTTTTTTTTCGCCCACGTGCGTATCCACGCCAGGGCTTTAGAAGCAGTTCAAAATCCCCAGCCTTGGTTTCACTTGATTTTGTTGTTGTTGTTATTGATAAATATTGGGTCATACACAAGCCACTTGTCAGAGCCTTTGGCTCCATTTCGCAGCTGCAGCTCCTAGCGGGTCATTTGAGTCGTGTCCTAGAAACTGGAAGGATTCATTGGGAAAAGAATTGCACAATCTTGCTCCTTCAGTCACGGAGATGGCCCCTTAAAATCCTACATCTTGTCCGTCTGCTATCATATTTATGTCTTAATTTGCTCAGATATGTGAACACTGGATAGATAGACGTGTGTGGCTTCCCCCCAGTATCTTTTTTATTGAAATTGTCTTTTTTTTTTTTTAAGAGAGAGAGGGAGAGAGAGAGAGAAGCTATTGATCCCAGTTTTCTATGTATATTTGAAACCAAAAAGAACAGGCGAGCAGACAGATAATTGTTGTAATTGCGGAGGGGTGGGTAGGTAGATCGTTCGGGGGTTGTGTAATTGGAGTAATATATACAGTTTATCTTCTGGTTTCGCTGTGTATACTCTTTCCCTTGATACATATTGCACATGAACTGAACCCATGGTCGGCTTGTCTTGGCATGTTTAAAGCCCCAGACACCCAACAGTATCATTACAGGAAAGAGACAAAATCCCAAAGATTCTAGGCTGGGAGGCGGCTGCCTTGGAGGTGAATGGATAGTTTGTCTTGGCGTTGGACTTTTCCGGTAAGCGCACCCAGTGGCTCAGACTGCCTGGCAGCTCAGAGTTCAGGTCTTCCCTGTGCTTAAGTGCAGGGAGAGGGTAGAGGAAAGAAACAGCTGAATTTCGACATTTCTAAGGGACTCTTTCTATTTATCACTGTTACCGAAGTGTACGTTACTGGAGAAACAACAAAACAAGCATAGAGCTGCAATTTTCAAGAAAATAGGATACCCAAATATAAAAATAAAAAAGTAGCAGATAAGATGTATAATTCAATCAAATTACACAAAATTGCTTCAAAATCCAGAACAGTAGCGATCCATTATGCTTCTGTTTTATTAGTGACAAGTACAATTACTCTAAAATAAAGAACACTGTTGAATATATAATTGGCTGTAATCATGTTAGTGTTTGAATAAAAATGACGGGAACATTTAACACTTTGACAACAAAATGTTCAGAAATAACTTATTTATTCAAACAGTTTTTATTTTCCACCAAGTGAAGGAGAAACACAGTTTGCTTAGGAAAATCAATGACTTTTCCCTGCAATAAATAAATATCCAAAAGGGGAAAAAACAGCCCCACACCTCTATATTATTACTATTATTATTTTTAACCAGCAAGAAGCTTAATCCTGTGTTTGGAGTCAGCACCCGCCTAACGGTTGTTGGTACCAACGTCCGCCACCTAGAGGAAGAGCTCTGCAGCTCACCCAGCGCCAACCCGGTTTCCGGCGGTGACCTCCGGAATCAAAGTTAATATTCCTTTGCAAATTGCTCTCCAAACTAACTCCCTCCTCCTCCACCCCCTCACATCCCCATCCGCTCTAAACATCGTCACAATATTTTCTTAGTAATTGCTCTGTGCAGTTAGTTGACTGAAGCGCCGAGACTCCGGCAACGCGGGGCGCTCTCAGCTAAAGCGCCAGAGCGCGCTGGGCGAGCAGGTCAGGGGATATGTGGGGCTGGGGAGATAATCCACTTTCATCCAAAATTCGTCTAGAGCAGCCTGAATTCGGGTCTATAAAGCAACGGCTGATGCCACAACGACCACATTCCAGTGCTTTTCAGAGCTTTCTTGGAGAAAACACCACCCGGATCTCTCTGTGGGCCAGTTGCTTACGGGGACTTTTCCGGCTTCTCCCCAGTCCACACTCCCCTCCACCCCGCCAAGCATGAAGGTCTGAGAACCCGGCTCTCCCTAACCAATTCTTCGAATCCTACGGGTTTTTTGACTTTCCTAAATGGGTTGCTCGTAGGACTGTGGGGAAGGCATTCACAGGGAGGCCGTGTTTGGACGGGTCACCCCTGTGGCTCAGGACACCCACCCAGGGGAAATCCCAGGTCTTTACACCGAGTTCTGGAGTTTCAAGAAACTCCCAAAGTGTGGGGGCGAATTTGGGCTGGGTCCGAAGGGACTAGTAGCCTTTTCTCATTTTAGTCTCCTATCTCTCATCGTCTCCTTACTTCCCGATCTTGCCTGGCCGCTCTCAAGCAAATCTTGGGGACAGGAGATGCTAAGCCAGGGCGAAGCGGTCGTGGAAAGAGAGGTAAGGAGGGTACTCGGTGCGCTCAGTGGCCGGGTGGTACCGGGCTGGCCGAGGTCGACATCCGTGCACCAGCCCTCCAGGCATTTCTCTCAGCCCCATCCATCCAAAGTTTTGCTTTAATTCACCTCGAACACTTTTAAGATGAAAGTTTGCTAGGAAATTAAGGAAGTTGCACAAGCAGGTTAAATTTGGGAGGAAAAAAGGGGATAAGTAATTGGACTTCAAATGAGTTTTCTTCCTGCAGTTTTCTCTTCCCTCTCTTCTTTCCCTTAGCTCTTCCTTCCTTTTCCATGCAAAATTTCTCACTTCGCCCTCCCCTCTTCCCTCCTCTCTCTTCGGCCCCCCTTTCCCCATCTCTCTCTCACTCCCTCTCAAGCGCTCTCTCTCTCTTAAAAAAAAAAAAAATCTGCTTCTCTCCATAAATGTAAGAGTAAAGAAGCAGCAGGAGGGGTGTGGAGGTAACGGGTTTTATGCTGGGACAGGGAACCTTTTCATTTGTGGGTTCTCAGTCCCAATGCAGGAGTTTAAAGAAGACATTCCAAAGATGACTCTTCCTGTCGTTCCTCCCATAGGCGACCTCAGAACCATGGACTAAGAAGCTCTTTTCATACTGTAGATTTTTTTTAAGCTGGAAGAAAAATGTATGTGTGTGTGTGTGTGCGTGTATGTACACACACACACACACACACACACACACACACACACAACAAGCTTCTAAAACTGATGTCTCTATATGTGCCTCCCCTCTGGAATGAGGCCCGCCCTAAACTCGCACTGCCCAACCCCCTAAGAACTTAGGTTCTCAGAAATGTTTCATTTTGTTTTATGTAAAACTAGCTCTTACACTCTCGACTCCCAGGTCTATCATTCCTCTCTCGCATTATATTAACAGGCGATGTTAGCCTTCCCCTACGTGTTTAGGCTGCTAATGCGGGCCACTTAACGCAACAAAAATGCTCATCTGTGGAGATTTTCCCAAGGCTAGCCTCGATGCTGGCTCCTTTTTTCCTTTCTTTTCCTGGCACGTCCATTTCCTTCTCGTCCTCCCCCCACTGTTTTTTTGGAGGTAGGGACTGAAAAGGGGGTTCGACAACTTTGAGTCAGTGTGTGAGAGCTCCCTCCTCTATCTCCTGTCTGCCAATCCACCCAAGAGGTAGTGAATTTTTGGTTTTCCCTTGGGAGCAAGAATATCTGGAAGCTTCAGCCACTGCATTTGGTTGCTTCACGCAGTTAATTTGCCTCCCTCTCTACTTCATTCCTTTCTCCTCACCTCAGTCTGTGAAAGCATTTTCAGGGTTGCTCTCACAGCCTCCTCTGCATCCTTCTTAGCTCTAGCCTTGTAAAGAAAACTCCACTGGCTTTCTTTTCTGTCAGCAGAAAAGCTGAGTTGGAGGTGCTCTCTGTATAGGATTGTTTGTGTGTTGTGTATGTTTGTCTACTTTTAATAACTTTACAAGGGAGACTTTCCTGGTTTTGCTGTCCCTGCCTCCCGACCCCACCCAATTGAGGAGATTCTCTGGAGAAGGAATCACCCGAACTTATATGATGATCTTTTGTCAGGTTCCCTTCCTCTTTAAAATCTGGCCTGGTAAAGTCAGGTATCCTCATGATTCATGTGCATCTAGTTTTCAAGAAGGCCATCAAGAGAAAGCAAAATAAAGCTAATTTAATATGCAATAAGTATTATCCAATGAATTTGGCTTTAAAAGATGATTGCCTCATTGCTTCCATCTGGAACACTTGTTTTTTAAAAATGTATCCACGAGAACAGTTTCCAACTCTGGCTTTCTTCTACAGATCCTTAGGAAGTTATTTCACCTTTCTAGTTACTTCTTCATGAGAAAAATAAGGAATATGCATTTATTACTATATAAAATACCATCCACTCACCAAAATTTTAACAATAAAAACAATTCCCAAAACCATAAAAATCTTTTTTTAATGGAAGAGAAAATCTCATTCAAACGGCAGCAGCGACATCTAGTGACAATACTGCGCAATAACAGTGATCACAATAGTTCACTTAGATTTTTAAGAGAGACATCCTGGTTTTTCTAATATTGTCTGTCAGGCAAACAGTACTCTTTTGATATCAAAGGGCATTTTACTGAGTTGAATTACGTTGGTAAGATAGAGAAAAGAAAATGTGCTTAACACCTCAAGGCTGTACACAGGGAAATTAAAATTGATAAGAACATTCTAGTATTTAAAATTCCATGTGAAGAGACTAAAAAATAATTTTGTGGGTTCTGTTTTATTTAACTAATTTTCTGAATTAAAATCAAATGTATTATTGCACAAACACTTAAAAACTAAAAAAATAGAAATTTCAGACATTTCCTTTTGTCTGGACCAAACATTTAGTTTATTTGAGATTGCTGTATAGTCAATATCAGGGAACATACTGAAAATAACCCCCTCCTTTAACTCCCATATATATGCTCAGTCTCTATTACCTTTGCTCAAAATATTTTAAACTCAAAGTCATGGGGTTCCCATTCCTGGATGAGTTCTACCTCTTCTTTTTATAGCAAAGATCATATGGAAGATGTGGGCACAGTGAAAACTTAGCAATGGCAGCAAGACATATAGCTGGGGACTTTTCAAAATAACAATTTCAGCATTTTCTTGGCATTTAACACTTTAGACAGAGGTAAAAAAGAATTTGTCTCATTCTCTGTGACAGATAAGCTGGCCATGTTGTGGGTGCAGTTTTTGTATGAACTTGCTGAAGCATGTTTCATTTCCTTTTAGCAAAGCAGCTGATAACTACTGATGACCCACATTTTGTAACTTAAAAGGAAGTCAATTTTCTTTTTACTTTTGACTAATATGTGGTTTTACTATGGATTTGGCTACTGATTGGGATACTAGCTAGTTTAGCCAGAGAGTATTCTTTTTTTTTTTTTGAAAAAGTTATGCCATTTTTATTTATTATTAATTAATTAATTAATTATTGGGTTTATTGGGGGTAACATTGGTTAATACAATTGTATAATTTTCAGGTATACCTTATAATTTGACATCTGTATATTTTATTGTGTGTTTACCACTCAAAGTCCAGTTTTCTTCAGCTACCATATATTTGATCCCCTTTTCCCACTTCACCCTATCTCTATACCCCCCTACATTTGGCCTGCTTTACCCCATCTACCTCTTTCCTCTTCCCCTACCCTTTGATAACCACTAATCTATAGTCATGTCCATGAGTCTCTGTTTGCTTGTCCTACTCATTTGTTGCTTTTAGGTTTATATCCCACATATTAGTGATATCATGTGATTTTCAACTTTTTTGTCTGGCTTACTTCTCTTAGCATGATTATCTTGAGGTCCATTCATGTTGTCATAAATGGCAGTATTTCATCTCTTCTTATGGCTGAGTAATATTCCATTGTATAGTTGTACCACAGCTTCTTTAGCCGATCATCTATCTAGGACACTTCAGTTATTTGCATGTCCTGGCCACCTGAATAGTGCTGCTATGAACATCGGTGTGCAAATATCTTTTGGGATATGGGTTTTCAAGTCTTTAGGGTAAATACCCAGTAGAGAGATTGCTGGGTCATATGGTAGATCAATTCTTAATATTTTGAGGAACCTCCATATTGTTTTCCATAGCAGCTGTACCAATCTGTGGTCCCACCAACAGTGTATGAGGGTTCCTTTTTCTCCACGTCCTCTCCAACATTTATTACTTGTCCTATTGATTATAGCTATTCAAACATGTGTGAGATGGTATCTAGCCAGAGAGTATTCTAGAGCAATAAGATAACTTGACTTGTTGATTTCTGGGAGGATTTGAGCTAGTCACACCACTTCCTTTGACCTTAGTTCCCTTATATACAAAATGAGGAGGTTGATCTCTCCACTGTCCCTTATAGTTCAAAAGATCTATAAATCATCAGTCCTCATGTAGGAATGAGTCCTCTTCTGGTGCCTCGATTGTGATTTGTGACTATTCCATGTCAATTCTGAATTATCCAGTTAGGAATCTCATCAGAAATAAGAACGGAAAGAATTGACAAATCCTTTTTTATGTTGTACCCATCTCCCCCTTTGTCTAATTTAAAAAGTGACAAAACTCTTAACTTTTCAGTTCACATTCACTAACTCATCAGCATTCTCTCAACTGTCTCTTGCTGTCCACCCAAAAACATCACATGTGGGAATGGCACTAAACTGAACACGAAGCCGAGGCAGCTGTATTCAAGTTTCCCTAACATGTTCCCATATTCTCAGTAATACTTTATTACTATTATTTACTATTACTATTATTATTAATATTATTAACGAGAGCCAAAGTATTTGGACAGCAAACAGTCCACATTTCTTCTTTGCTTCTGTGAATAAATTCCTTCAGGAGGTGGCAGTAAAATGTCTTTCCCTTCTGGCTGGCTTAGGACATTACACACATTTAGCAAGGAGAAGACTGCTTACAGGAGGTAAATATTACTCCACGATGCAAATATGCTCTGTATTTAATATAGGCCCCAGTGAGATTGAAGAGAATCAGAGCTATACTGACCTTGGATTAATAAATGAACTAGGTTCATTACTAAAAAAATTCTGAATCAATCAAAGGTTTATTTTTTAGATGCTTTTCTGTTGTTCCCTTGATATCTTCTTGCTCTTCCTACTACTCAGGTGTGTAGTAAAAATACCCCATACTTGTATAAAATTAACAAGGCATGTTTTCTCTTGTGAATTCCTCTTAGACCCAATAGAACCAGGTATTAATTTATTTTAGAAGTGAGGAAACTGACATGGAGAGTCTAAATGACTCATCTAAGCTTGTACTACTAAGAAGACACAAAAAGGGAATGTGAATCCATTCCTAGGCTGTTTCTCACTCCTGATTGTCCTCAGGGGTGGGGCCTCATGCTGGGCACTTGGGTTACTGACCAACCCTGCTGATGTTCATTAAGCCTCTCACCAAGATCCCATCACATATATTTGAGAAGTCTCAACATTTAGAGGATTCTGGGGACCCTTTGTAAGATGGTAGACTCACTGCTCACTACTCTTCATTCATGTATTATTCTCTCCTCTTAATACTAACAATTTTATATTCTTTCTACAAGAGGGATAATCTTTGCCAAAGATCATACTCAAAACATGTTGGCTAATGACCTTGGGATCCAGAATTTTGGAGTTGGGATGAATGCAAGGCTTCATCTGATTCAGCAGCTCTAGCGACAGCAACTCTGTCTAAATCAATGCTCCTAGGAGTTGTGCTGAGTCAGAGTCTGGATTATTTGGAATATTCTAGAATTGTTTCCTGCTATCTTCCCCTTGCTTCTTGACTTCGTACATTGATATCTCTGGGAACTCAATTCTTGCTAGCTACCCTCTAGACTGGTTTTCCAAATGGGTTGCCTCTTTATTAGCACACTATGATTTGGCCAAGGATCCTCCTCTCAGCAGGGAGCTAAATCTTCTTGAATGTATTTTCTCACAAGTAGCTCTCTGCTACCCTCTACTGGGCGTTCAGCCACCAGAGCTAGCTAGCCTTCTGCATCCTTGGCTCCAAATGAGATAAGGAGCATTATTAACCATACTATGTATTATCTTTATAGCATGGAAAACTAGAACCGAGGCTCCCTCATGTTCACTATACCTCATGTTCTCACTTTCTATGAGTTTGAGGCTGGGCTGTGAAGAAGTGTAGCTGATTTCACTATTTTCAAGTATTTGTGCTAGAGTATTTGGAAGTACTTACTTGAAAGTGTAAACTTTCTGTTGAATTATCAAATATACTTCAGCTGTCATGATACTAGGTCACAAATTTCTGAACTTTCTATACTTACTCAGTCATAAGAAATATTAGACATTTTATCTTTAATGGTATAAAGATGTAAAGAATTATATGAAGTCCTTGAATTATATGTGTTGTTTTAATTTATTCAACAAATGTGTATCAGGCACATATTATATGCCAGAAACTATTCTTGATGCTGAGAATACAGCATTGGATAAAAGAGATAAAAACAAATAAAAATTTTCTCTGCCTGTACTGAGCTTGTTTCCTAGTTGAGAAAGATAAACATTAAACAGATTAATAGCAAAATGCCTGTTAAGAGAATATGGCATTACCATATCTATTTTCTACCACAGATTCACTGTAACAATTCCATGTTTTTAAGAATGTTAGCATTAAGGTTAAGAGAGGTGTAACCAGAGGTTAGATGGGCACTATGTACCCTACAAATATTCAATGTGTTATTCATTCATTTATAAATTTATTGTGACTATAGTATGGTCCTATAAAACGATTGATGCAGATGAATATATGAATCCCTTAGCTGCAAAGATGTTTCGTCTTTTGATTCTATCACAATCTTTTCTCTTGGTGACTGCCACCTTATTGTTACCTGTAAGAGCTATCATGGCAGCCCTTGCTATTACAGTCCTCAGTAATGGGCTCTGTTACTGTCTATCCTTTGTTTGTTTTTATTTTGTTCTCTCCCTGTGTCTTTTTGCTTTTCCTACAGATGAACTCTAATAGAAATCACTAGCCAAATGGAATAAGTTTTTATTTTCCTATATGACAGAACTACCAATCATAACTAAGCAGGTATAATCACCTGCTCTTCTCTACCAAGTCTGTTTGAAAAAAGTGTTTATCCCAGGTGAAACACAGTTGGCTTGGAAAACAAAACAAAACAAAACAAAAACAAAGTAAAGTACTATTGGCATTAATTATAGATACAATATATTTTTTAAATGCTTTATTGGTTAAAGAGTTCTTTTGAGTGTTATATCTGGGATTCAGGGCCACAATAAGCTTCCCGTCCTTCCTCAGGAATAATGCCATATCCCTCATCCAAGTTGCAAGCCATCTGCCAGAGATGTTTAAATTACTTGTTGGAAAAGTATTTTGTAACTCTTCTAGTTGAGTAGGGAACTTAGATGGTTCTGTACCCTTCTTTCTGAGTGAGCTTAGCTGTCCATCTTCAGAGTCTCAGCCTGAGCTGGCCCTGACACATATGTAATGTCTTTGGCCATAGGAGTCAATAGTTTATTAACATGTCATTTGTGGCGAACTTGAAAAGATCATGTAATATGTTTATAGAGCAGCATGGGTACTTTACTTGCACAGAGTTTATGAAACAACACATTTATGTATGTCCTCCCTGTCTTTTGCACCAGAAACCAATTCTTGTTGGCCAGGATAAGTGGTTTCTTATGTTTTAGAGAAGAGCTCTGAACTTAGAGGATATTCTTAAAATTTTAGAATTTGGGAGTTTGGTGTTTAGGTAATCAAGGTTTAATATTATTGATTTGAAATGATCCTATGGAAGAGGTGAGAGGTTAGTATGTTTTTTTTTTTTTTTTTAAATGTCAGTAACCACAGTGGCTGCAGTCAATTTCAATACCAGTTAGCTGCAGTGGGTGGCCTTTTAACAAATGTTGCCTTTTATAATGTTTTCATGGGTTTTCTGACATGTAAAATCAATACACATACAGGAAAATCTTTTGATCTGTATATTGAAATGATATATAGGAATTATCAATCAAGTTTTTCATCACACAATATACTCTTTACAAGAATATTAGTGTTTTTTTCTACAGAAAACTATAATGAGGCATGACAGTGTTAGAATTTGTAACAGATTTCTGCAGCATAAAATATATAAAATATCTATATAATAGAACACAATGTGTCTTGTTGGTAACATTTATACTTTGACCACATGTAGAAATCATTTAGAGAATTTCTTACAATCATAAATGTTAATAATATATGATGTAAAATTATATTATAGCACTCAATGATGATAAAAAAGACTATACTGATCTTAGAAAATGTAGATACTATAACTAATGGAAATAAAGTATTTAGAGTGCCACTTCAAGAAAAAAATTCTGTTTTTTTTTCCTTTTTTTTTTTTTTTAATTATAATTTATGCCTATAGCACCTGGTCTTCCTAGGTGGTATTCCATCCAAGTACTCACCAGGCCTGGCCCTGCTTAGCTTCTGAGATCAGACCTCAGGCTTGTTCAGGGTGGCATGGCCATAGACAGGTTAATATGTTTAATTGTATTGAATACACTGTCCATTGTAAGTTGCACCATTATTTTATAGGCCATGAAGAAAGAAAAAAAAATGCAGGAATTTATCTATGAGATGCCATAAATTGTGAAATGAATCTATACTTCAGAAATGTTAAAATATGTACATCTCACAATCACATAAAGTATGGTATTTATTGTCTTTGAGATGGATTCAGGTATAGCATAGCTCTTGGGAAAACACATCTATCAACAAATTGATATTGACAATTGTAAATGAGCCATAAACGATAGCAGTAAAGAATCTTAGTATAACAATTACATATTTCAGTGTGTTCTCAGATCTTTTAAAATGATTGCTGAACATGCTTTAATTCTTAATAGGAATTCGGCAAAATCTCAGGTTTCCAAGTAATATGTTTCTATTAAAAGAAAAAATAATTCATAAAATAATAATAATGCAAAAATAATAAATAATAAAAATAATTAAAAAATAATCCAAAAGTAATCCAAAAGTAATCCAAAAACCTTCATAATATAAAGCTAATTCTGGGTTATTGATCAAAAAGCTTCATCTTTTTCTGGGAAGATTTTTCTGTGTGGAACTATCTAGCTTTGTTTTATGGTGTAATCTTATGATATGGTCTTCTACTTGGCAAATGTGTCATCTTACTGATACATGTGGGTCAGGGTAACAGCTAAGAATCAGAAGACCAATCTGTTCTTACACATGAGTTAGAAGTTTATATTTTTATTATGAATTATAAAATATCTATAATTTCTGCTACTGATTTCAGCTTAACACAGACTTCTTGAAAAAAAATTTCTGGTATATTATAAAGAAGAAAATAAACATAAATCACCTGTTGAAAGAAAACCAGAGATAATGTCAGTTAACATTTTACATAATTTTAAAAACCTAGTCATTTTCTTATGCATAAATATGCACACACTACAAAGTACATTTTACATAATTTGGATTATCCTGAGAGTATGCTATGTTCTCTCTTTTTTCATTTGGTATTTTACCATGAATATTTCCTTATCACTATTTCAATTTCTGGAAATTTTTATTACAATTGTCTATACAAATATCTATATTAATTTATGGATTAACAATGAACAATATAACCATTGTCCATTAACCATTGTTTCACATTTAGATTGTTTATAATTTTTTATCATTAAAATGACCTGAGATGTGCATCTTTGCATATAGATGTATTTCCCCACCTCTGATTATTTCCTTTTAATAGACTTTTTAGGAGAAGAATTTTGGGAATATCCTAGTATATATTTTTAAAAGACAGTTACCACACACCATTGAACTGTATTTTATTAAGATTCTACTAATATTGCTTACAGTAGCAAACTATGAAAGTGCCTGTCTGATTGCACCCTCACCAAATATTAAATTTTCTTTTGCCAGTATAAGAGGAGAAAATCGTATCTAAAACTTGCTTTAATGTATATTTCTTTATGTACCTGTAAAATTGAATAATTTTTTAATATTACATTTTAAATTTCTTATTCTGCAGTCTATTTGTTGACCTTTGCCTATTTTTAATTAGAATATTTTCCTTTTCTTATTAAATTTTAAGGACTTTTCTGTGTAATAATATTAACCTTTTATCATCTGGCTCGAATATCCTTGACAGTTTTTAATTGTGCCTGAGTTTCAATTTTTGATTCCATCACTTTCTGGCTATGTAAACTTGAGTAAATTATTAAACCTCTCTGTGCTTTAGTTTCACTAAGTTTTAAATGGGGATAATGATGGTAACTATCTCATAGTGTTTTTATGAGGATAAAATAATTTAAACTTGTAAGAAAGATACTTGAAGAGTGATAAGCAAATAGTAGGCCCAAAGTAAAGATTTATCACTTCCCTTATTGCTTACAGTGTTCACATTTATGAATTTTAAGGTTTTTTCATTGCTTTTAATAATAAAAATAATACTTTATCAAGAGATGAATACTAATATATATTAACTTCAGATTTAGCTAAGATTTTGGATAGTTTTATAAATTAAATAAATAATTAATTGGATTATTCTGAGGGAAATAATAGTGTATCTAATAGTTTTATTTATTCAACATATTTATTGAACTACTATTACATGCCAGGAACTGTATGTTGAACAGTGAACAAAACAGATTAAAATCTTTGCTCTTGTGGAACTTAAATTCCATTTTGGAAGAGGCAATAAAAAAATAAATTAATGACATGAAACATATAATGGAGAAAAATAAAGGGGATAAGGAATGCAAAATAGAGTGCTTACAATTTCTAATAGCTTAGCTGTAGAGGCTGCTGATTGTATTAGTTTTCTACTGCTGCCAAAAAATTACCATTAAGTTAGAGGCTTAAAATAACAGAAGTTTATTACTTTACTTTTAATGTGGTCAGGTCAAGAATCCAGGCATAGGCTACCTGGGTCTTCTGTGAAGTCTCATGAGGCTGAAATCAAGGTGTTGGCTGTGTTCTGGTTCTCCTGGTTCTCATACAGAGCTTGGGGTCATCTTCCAAAGTCATTCAGATTGTTCATTCAGTTTCTTGTGGTTGTAGGACTGAGGTCCCTATTTCTTGCTAGCTTTTGGCAGACGTCATTCTTAGCTCCAGCAGACTACCTGCATTTCCTTGTAAGGTGACCCTCATAGGCAATGCACAGTATGGTGGTTTGTGTTTTCTTTGATGTAACCTAATGTGTGTCTCTGGCAGTTTACTTTCATCAAGTACACCCATCATAATCTGAATGATCACCCTTTTGATGAACAGACAGTTAACATTTAGTAAGATAAACAAAAGTGATATTTCATTATATTCACAAGTCCACCCACACTCAAAGCAAGAGAATTATACACAGTGTGTGTACACCAGGGGCCAGCAATCTTGGGGCCTTCTTCGAATCCTGCCATAGCAAAGAAAGTAGTATTTGAACAGATATCAAATGATTGAGAGAGTGAGGCATGTAGGTATCTGGGAGAAGAGCATTATGGGCAGAAGAAACAGCCCTTGAAAGTCCATGAAATTAAAGTATTTGGCATGTTTAAATAACAGAAAGATATAGAAGGGGGGACTCTATAGCAGAACAGAAACATTGCAGGGATTAAAAGACAAAATTAGAGACATAATGGAAGGCAAGGTGTTTTGTAGGCTCTTGTAGGTCATTGTAAAGACTTTGACTTTAATATGAGTGAAATTCATAGATGGATGGGCCATTGTGGAAGATTTTGAGCAGATGAGTAATATAATCTAACACTTTAAAGTAATTCCTCCTGCATCCTCCTGAGAATAAACTATTGAGGGGCATAGTGGGAAGTTAGTAGACAAGTCAGAAGGCTATTGTAAAAGTTCAGTTGAGAGATAAAGGGGACCTTAGGTTAGGTCATTAGCAGTGGAGGTGTTAAGAAAAGGTTGTATTTTTTAGGTATTTTGAAGGTTGAGCCTATAGGTTTGCCTGAAAAGATAAACATGAGATTTAAAAGAGAGGAGTCAATATTGATTAGAACACTTTTGGCCTGAACAACAGGAAAACCAGAGTTTCAGTTTACTGAGAAGGGGGAGTCTTTAGGTGGACCAGATCTGGACATTATATCAGAACGATGATTTGGATGAGGTTAAGTTTAAGAGATCTAGTTGACATTCAAGTGGAAATGTCAAATGTAAAATTGGATATGCAAATCTAGAGTTCAGAAGATAAGTCTGGGCTGGAGTACAAATTTTTGAGTTATTAGCAGAAAGAGAAGATATTTATAGCTAGCAAGGCCAGATGAGATCACAGAGGAGTATACAGGAAAGATGACCAAGGACCAAGTTCAATGTATTCCAATGTTAAGAAGTTGAGGAGAAGACAGGGATAAACAGGGAAACCTAGAAGAAGCAGTGACTGAGGTTAGAAGGAAACCAAGAGTGCATGGTGACCTGGAATTCAAGGAAAAGAGTGTTGGTACTTGTGTCAAATGCTGCTGTGGGCCAAGTATGTTGAATACAGGATATTGATTGTATTTTAAAATATGGAGGTCTTTGGTAACCATAAGGAGAACAGTTTCATGTGAATAGTGGATATGAAAGTCTCTTGGGTGATAATTAAAATGGATGGGAAGAAAAGAATTTGAGATAGAGAATATAGACAATTCATTGATCAGTTTGGCTAAAAAAGAAGTAATAAAAGAGGCATTAGTTAGGAGAAGGTGGAGCCAGAGAGTGTTTTGGGAGAAAAAGTATGTTTAATTGCTGATAGAAGTGATCCAGCAGAGATGGAGAATTTGATGATGTAGGAGAGAAAGGAAGGAATTGCTGAAGGCGTCCTTGAGTGGGGAGGTGAGATGGGATCAATGTCGCAAGATGGGAGGGGTTGGAATTAGGTGGAAAAATCAGTAGCTATCTTTCATTACAGGAAGAACAGTGAGCACATGGGTACAGAAAGATATATTTTTTGAATTGCTTTAATTTTCTCAGTGGACTAGGAAGCAAGGTCAGCTGAGACAGAATGACAATGGAAGCGCTTAAAGTGTAAGGAGGAAGAATAAGTTATAAAATATAAAATACTTGTCTGGGAGAGCTGGAGACAGGCAAATGCAACATGTTACCAAGCAACATTAGGGACCTACCCAAGTTTCATGTTTATGAATTTAAATGACACTAGTTTCCATGCTGTATATTTTCTCCAGCCATGTAACTTGCAGAGGTTCCAGAACTAGCAAGGCAGCAAAGAACACATAACCAGTATTGTGATCAGCCCAAATGAGTATGAAGTGAGAGAGGAAAAGGAATTGGGGATGTAAAAAAGTAGTGATTGTAACAATTGGTCATAGAATTTAAACTGGTGAGAAGGGAAATGAGTGCATCAGGGAGGAGAGAAAAGTGAAAAGTACATATTGAAGACTAGCATGTACTGTGGTAAATTTTTAGAATAAATTGATATAAGCCTTTCTTTAAAACTGCCATTTTTATGATCGCAAGGCTATGCAGTATTAAATGCTGGTGGGAGGTCAAGTGATTCTAGTCTCTAGCTCTTTGGGTAGAAGGTAACTCTCATACAATGCATTCTGATACACTGAAAGCACTTTCATAGTTCTTATCCTCTGGTAAACCTATGAGGGAGAAAAAGGCAGTAGGTATAGAAGGAGACTCCGTGACAAATTTGTAAAACAAAGTTGAAATTTATTGTTCCCTCTACTATTTCTTTGTGTGACTTTTAGCTTCCTCAGCTCAGCTCAGCGGCCTTTGCTGCCTCATGGTTGTTCCATGTTCCACACTGGCTTCCTTCCCAGATTCACAGGCAGCACCATAATTTTCTCTTCTGTCTTCCTTTGTTAAAACCTGAATGTAAGATGTACACTCCTACAGAGTAACCCATTAACTACTTTGGTAAACCAATTCCAATTTGGGTTAAGTTCTCAATGTTATTTGTTATCACTTTTAGAGTGATAATTTTCAGAATGCTTTTCCCTCAACCTATAGTGAGAAATATAACTAACATCATGAATCAGATCACGAATAGACATATGCAACTAAAACAAGATTTATGAAGTTATAGCCTTACTACTTGTGATGCAGTCTGAAATTCTTTGTTCTGTTGTATTCTACTTAAAAACTTACAAGTTGGGACCCACTAAGTGATGTACCAACTACTAATGGGTTGATGACTTCAGTTTGACAATAAGAGGGGCTTTTTATGCTTATAATGCAGGTAGGTTATAATTATGGAAGAGATTTAAGGGGTGTTCCAGCAGGGGACATTTTTGAAAAAAAAAAAAGGCCTATCTGTTTTTCTTACATTATACCAAATTTACAGTAATGCAAAAATGGTCTTAGGTAATATGTTAATAAATAGTAAATATACTTAGAAATAGATTGTGATGCTAGTTCCACCAAATCAATGGAAAAGATACCAAAGAATAAATAAGTTGCACTGTATCTAATCTTTAAAAATACATTTATGAAGTATGCTAAGAACAATTAACATATTTACTAACTTTGACCACTAATTTCTCTTCTCTAAGACACTGAAACTTTTACTTATTTATTGCTTATTAATTTAAACAAGTAAGTACCAATCACTGTTTGAAAAGCTTTAAGAGTAATTCACCCTCTCAAAATAATTCCATATTGTTGTTGCTTTATAGTTCATATTCTACAGATTAGAAACTGAGGCACAGAGATTAAGTAATTTGTCCTAGGTTCCTGGTAAGGAAAAGTATTTGGCAGTCTGGTCCCCAAGTCTATGCTCTTAACCACTATCGTATGGCTACTACCACTATTTAGCAGGGGCTAAGTCATTGTTTTGTTTTTTTTTCCTGGATCTGTTGTGTCATATATCCTAGATTTCTTATTAAACTAAGGGACTCAATGATTTTCTGCTGTATTAATAGTGTTAATAGCTGCTTTTTATTGAGTACACTGTGCTAATTAACTATTTTATTGTCTCTATTAATACCTGTGGCACTCATAAAGTAAATGCTTTAATTATTTTATCATTTTTGTGCTTGACTACAGGTGAGAGAACTGAGACTGTGTACCCCCCAAATATGAGAAAGGTCACAAATCTCATAGATGAGGGAGTTAGGTGTCAAGCCCAGGTCTCTGTACTCTAGGACTGGGGTATTACTTAATTACTCCTAAAGCTTGATGCTCACTTTATCTTACCTTGTCTCTGGGACACCATATTTATAATGTAGTTTCTGGATTCTCTGTATGTTGAGAAACACCGGGCTGCTTTTCTATCTCCTTTGCTTTTCTCTTCTGCTTTCTGTTTTAAACCTATAACCAGTTCACCCTGACTTTCCACTGCTGCTGTTATTCTACCATTAAACTCACAGCTCTGTGTCTGTACTGAGGCCATCACGTTGCCTGCTTTAATGATTACATAGTTGGTTCTTCTGAAACTGTTTTTTGATATAATTAAGGAGCTATTTATTTCCACTAGGAAACTTTTTGTTATGGGTTGGAAGTCTTGGGTTTTTATCAAAGTGTTGCCAGCAAGATCTTTCCTTTACCCTGGAAAATGGGAACAGACTTCTTTTATGATGGTTCCTATTTTTCTATAATAAATCTTCCCCCAGATGCAGAAGAACATCTGTTCTTACTGCTTGCCATGCATGGATTATGCGTTTATGTTTTTGAAATGCCTTGATAGATGTGAAGTATTAAGGTCTACAGTGATGAAAAAACACAGTCTAAGTTAAGTGCCTGCCTGTTTAGTGGCATGGGTTACGTGTTTTTTAGTGTACCTGAACTTCTTGGATTAAAGATAGTAGATAGCTTACAACTCCATCAGAAATGCTGATTTTGTTTTCCTTTGTTCTAATATTCCTAGAATGTAGTTAGAGAAAATTGTTTTAGGATAAAGTAAAATATATTCTTTTGAAGAGATATAACTAAAAAGATACAACCAAAACACACACACACACACACACACACACACACACACACACACACACACGTATGTGTGTATGTATAAAAGCTTGTTAAATGTAATACAGAGTTACATTTGTGTTTCCTGAAATTGTTCAAAAAGATCATTTTAAACACAGCTTTCTAAATGTAGCTTATGAAATACGTTTGTTAAACTTCCTTTACAACCTATTAGAACTCATTGTCATTCCTAACTGCTTTATTGGACAAGCATAAACACTTCTGTAGGGTTCATAAGAAGCTTCTATCATTTCTCTCATTTACTCTACCTATGATGAATTGTTTCTTGTGATGGGGAGAGGGGCAGTGAGAGGTTTTAAAATTTACTTAGTTTGGAAATAGTTCATCACAGGTTTCATTGTTTTACAAAATAAACAAGACTTGATAGGATATGTGTGCTTTAGTAGCTGAAACAGCCTGAAAATCAGCATTTAGTGGAAAGACAGTTGAACATTAGAAGACTCAAATCCTAGATTCCATTTTATTAATAATTGTATAATGTTGGGCTTCTCATTTTAATCTCTCATGTTCTTTGTATAAAAAAATAGAATTCAATAGAAGGTCTAACTCTGAAATTTATTCTTAAGAGCAAGTGAGACATTAAGAGAGGGAAGTTTATAAATAGCAAATGTAATATTCTGATTTTATTTCTGGATTTGGTTTATGTTGAGACTCTGAAAGTCACACAAACCCTCCAAAACATAAGAATATTCATGATCACAAACTACTACCTACTTAATTGATCTAAAGTTCTTACATGTTCTACAAATAGGTTGAATCATCTGAATATTATACTGTTCCTTAAGTATTTAGAATAAATATCACCAGAAAATATTTGCAACTTAAAAAAATTATATACTTGATATAGTACCCAAAACTTTTAGGCATTTTGGTAAAAAATGAATCATATGTTTTTTTTATTTGAGTATAAATAATTTATTTCAGTATAAATCCACACATCAACTTGGAAGGCAATGTACAGCAGCTGCTGTACATTTTCTACACAGCTTGTTTGTAATATCATTAGTCATCGTTAGGTCCTTTAGTCAGAAGTTTCAAATCTATAATGTGATTGTCAGTTTTAGTAATTATTTTTTGAAATACAGACATAAAACTTAGTGTGTTGAACTTCAGCTTTATTCACAGATTTCTCCTGTTCTTTTGCAAATCAATGTGAATAATCTCAAAATAACAGTTCCTCTCTACACTCTAAGCATTTTAGATCATATTAATGTTTTGCCCTTTACTATTTCCATTAATTAATTTTGCCCTTTAATTTTTGCTGATCAATGTGGACTAAATTGTAATTGCAACATTTCTATGAAATAATACCAAATTAAGACTGATAGTGGCATGCTGTGAGTTGGTGTGGAATATTAACATTTTGAACTTCGTAAGTTGATGTAAAACCAGATAGACTTTTGATTTATGTTTAAATTTTGGGTATGAGGATTTTGAATGTTATATTATAGTTAAAATTTCCTTGTAGTATCTGCTAAATACTGGTGGTTTGGAAAACATGTAGCTTTACATTATCTCTAGCTCTTCTACTGTCATTAGAAGGTTAAGATATCCGATGAGGTAAGAAAGGAATTAAATATCTCATGAATTTCTTTATTAACACCCATAAATTAATTGAAATGTTAATTTTAGGTTACCCAATATGGTTGATTGTTTATTCATTAAGTCAACATGTAATCATCACCTACTCTGTACCAGATAATGTACTAGGTTGATGAGGATAGAGTGATGAGTAAAATTTGGTTTCTACTCTGAAAGAACTCAGATTCCTGGGGAGGAGAAGAACACATATTTGTATCTGTACAATAAAAATAGTGCCATGTTGGAGGTGTGCATCGGATGCCATGGAAGCACAGGGAAAAGCCACTTAGATCTTGAGGTTTAGGAAAAGCTTTCTGGAAGAGATGCCACCTAAGCTTTGTCTTCAAAAATATATATATTTTTAAATTGTAAATGAAATACATGAATATGTGACAATAATAAAATAATTTAGAAAGATTTATGATGAAAGTAACAGAACCATTTCTATTCAACAGCAATTTGGCTTCCTAGAGGCAAGCTCTTTTAAATATTTTTGCTTACATTTCTTTTGGTGGTTTCTCCATAATGCTAAATTATATGATTATACCTCTTACAGATATTTTAGAGTTATTTATCATTTTTTTACTTCTCAGGTTCTATCATGAAAATAAATAATACCCTACTAAATTATTAAGATATGACATTATCATCTCTTCTGTTTCCTCCATGTTTTGCCTCTGCCACTCTACCATTCATCAGCTACTCCATTATTTTTATTTTGTTAAGATTATCATTTGTAACTTGACATGAAACATTAACCAGATGTCTCACCTTCTTCATAAATTGTCTCTGAAAGTTTATATTTTTATGACTATGCTGAGTCAGGTACTGTGCTATGATAGAATTAGTTCCCTTTTCTTAATATCAATTGCTTAAAATTATGCCAAAGATTTATTTTCTCCACATTTGAATCATGGCTTTTTAAACAACTTTGTCCCCTCCCCACTTTGGGTTAGTAATTGGTATTTCTCTCTTGTCTTAAAAAATAATATACATCTTACATTTTCACATATTTTCCCCATATATTCTTATATATTTTTTATACATATTTTTATTCTTTTTAAAGAAGTCCCTTCAGCATTTCCTGTAATACTGGCTTGGTGGTTATGAACTCCTTTAGCTTTTCCTTGTCTGGGAAACTCTTTATCTGTCAGTTGTCTCTGATTGACATGGCTTTGCTGGATAAAGTAATCTTGGTTATAGATCCTGGGCTTTCATCACTTTGAATATTTTGTGCCAAGCCCTCTGTCCTGCAAAGTTTCTTTTGAGAAACCAGCTGCCAGTCTTATGGGAGCTCCCTTGTAGATAATTAACTGCTTTTCTCTTGCTGCTTTTAAAGTTCTCTCTTTGTATTTAAACTTTGGCATTTTAATGATAATATGTGTTGGTGTGGGCCTCTTTGGGTTCATCTTGTTTGGAACTCTCTGAGCTTCCTTGGGTTATATGTCTATTTCCTTCACCAACTTTGGTAAATTTTCTATCATTTTTTCTTCAACTAGGTGTTTTCAACTTCTTGTTCTGTCTTCTTCTGATACCCCTATGATGTGAATGTTATTATACTTGGTATTGTCCCATAGTCTCCTTAAATTATCTTCATTTTTTTTTTTGAATTTTGTTGTTGTTGCTGTTCTGATTGGGTATCCTCTGCTTCTGCATCTTCTATATTGGTAGTTCAATCCTCTTCCTCTACTTTGTTAAGTCCCTCTAATGTACTCTTCATCTCAGATACTGTATTATTCATTTCTTATTAGTTATCTATTATAATTTCAATTTCCATCTTTATATATATATTTTTAAATCTTTGTTAAATTCTCACTGAGTTTATCTACTCTTCCCCTAACTTCACCGAGTGTCCTTTATAATAAAACCAGTGCTCCGCATTCTGCATCTGTTACATTGCTTGATTCCACTTTGTTTGGACCTTTTTCTGGAGCTCTGTTCTGTTCTTTCATGTGGGACATTATTCTTTGTCTCCCCATTTTGGCTACCTTTTTGAGTCTGTTTCTATGTACTATGTAAAGCTTCTGAGCCTCCCAGTCCTAGTAGAGTGGTTTTGTGGGGCCCAATGGCACAGTCCTGAGAGAGGTCCAGCTGCAGGCCAAGTTTAGCCCTAGCCAGTGCCCCTCTAGGGCCACCTGGTAGGAGTCAGCGAGCAATCCACATATGGCTTCCACCTGTGCTGTGCTTGTAGTTGCCTCAAGAGGCCACGCCAGAAACTGAGGCCAGCTGCTGTCAGTGTGGGGCTTGGAGCTAGGGGTACAGAACACATTGAGGACAACACTAGATGTGGCTTGGTTGGGGCTGCAAGTTAGGAGAGGCAGAGTTCCAGGGAATCTTCTGGGGCAGAGCGACCTCTGATATCCAGTTTGATGATATCTCAGCTATGGCAGTGTTGCATCCGCACATCGGGAGGGGAGAGAGCTCAACTAAGGATCAGTGGATACCACCAGCTCTTCTGCTTAGGAGAAAGCCACCCCTCTGGCCCTTGCCCTAAAGCCCTACAACTCATTGTCCCCCTGTATGTCCCTGGCACCCCTCTAGCAGCCACCCCAATGCTGGAGCTCAGAGCTAGAGAGTTTGTCACCACTTAAGTCTGGCTGTGGTTGTGGCCCGTTTAAGAGGAGCGTCTGCACCTGCTGCATGATGCTGACAAAGCCTCTTGTGTAGGACCGGGCAGCCTTCCGATTCCTCTTTCAATGTTCCAAGATGATTTTTTAATTCTCTCCCTAGTTGTAGGGCTTCTGTTCCTCCAGTCTCCTCCGACTCCCAGGTGATCCTGTTTGCTCTTTGCTCCATGGTTTTGTTACAATTTTGGTGTCGTCGCAAGAGGAGATGTACAAAGTCTCTACACCATCTTGACTGGAGCCCCTTCCCCATCACCCATTCCCCATATATTCTCAAACTGACATCTTTTCCCAAATGACTTCCTCCTGGCACCATCCATTCTCCTGCTCTAATCTGAATCAATTGCTTTCTAGGACTACTGAACAATCTCTCTCTAGGAGTTTCCTTCACTGCTTTTCTGGATGGGATTCATATTTTCTAAATCAAATATCTCCTCTTCTTCTTTCTCTGTTCCTTATTTCTCTAGTCAGCACCATAAAGTAACTGTTTAAGAAAAGATACATGTTAAATACATATTGTATAAGCAAATACCTTTATTCTGCTCTCCCCGTGTGTGCTTGTGTGCGTGAATTTGGACTGGGTATGTCATTCTAGGGTCAAAAAATTTCTCCATAAACTAGAAGGCATCAATCTCCTATTTTTAGTATTCAGCATTGGTGAAAAGTCTAAGTCAATTCATTCTCATTTTTCATAGATAACCTGTTTTTAATCTTGGAAGCTTTTAGTATTGTCTTAATGTGGATCTTAATTAAAATCATTCTGCTTGCCACTTTGTTCTTGAAACATTCGTGTATTTCGAATCTGATGAATTTGGTCTATTATTTCTTTTTTAATTTCTTCTCTATTTTTTGTATCATTCTTTTTTGAATTTTTATGTTTCAGATATTGTGCCGCTACACTGGTGTCCAATAACTTATCTTTCCCTCATGCTTTCTGATTCTTTGCATTTCTGCTTTACACTCTAGATGAGTTCCTTGACTTTTTTCCCTAGGCTTCTATTTTTTTTAAAAATTCCATTTAGTTGTCTATTTTGCATTTTCTAGCCTCTATAAGTCTGTTGATATCTTTCATTTGCTGATAATTTCTCTCCTACATTCTTCTCAGTTATATATCAATTCATTTTTATGAATTTCTGTTTTTATTTTAGTGGAATCTCAGGAGAGATAAAAAGTAAAGTGTATTGATGAGACCTGGTATGACTTTTGGGAGAACTGCAAGAAGTTACAAGTTGTTTACAAACTAAGAATAGTCAGGCACATGACTAAAATAATTGCTAGGCAACATATCATGAGGCCCTTGTAGATACACTCTACTAAGAATATTAGGCTTTCTCTTATAGACACTGAGAATATTAGGCTTTCTCTTATAGACACTGAGTGTTTTAATCATGAAAGCAGTATGATTATGTAAGGAATATATATTTAGAGACTAGAGGCAGGGAGGAAAGTTTGTTCAAAGAGTTTATAGTGGTAATTAAGGTATGATCTAAGGCATAAAGACCAGAGCAAAGATGAAGTAAGAAATAATAGATGGTACAGAAGAAATTCCAAAATTGATAAAGACTATCAAGGGAAGCAATGCTCATAACCCCAAATAGGATAAATGTAAAGAAAACTATCAGGCAAATCACAATAAAACTTCTGAAAACCAAAGACAAAAATAACTCTTAAAAGCAGCTGGGAAAAAATGGTATATTGCCTTCAAAGTTTCTAATAAAGGCAGAGTAAGAGTGTGAGCTATTGTCTCAAAATAAACAGTGGAATTTAGAAAATAATGGAATGATAATCTTTAAAATACTAAAATAAAATATGTCAGCTTATAATTAAACTGCAGTCTATTTCTACTTTTGTCTAATTTTCTATACAATAAGGATTGCCACTTTATTAGGGCAATATTTTTCTGGGATGATGTCCAGTTCTACAAAATTATAAGAGAAGAAAAATTTCAGTGTGGAAAAAATAATAAATAGAAATCAGGAGCATTAGAGATCATTGTTAAAAAAGCATAATTTAGATAGTTAATTTTGTAAGATGATGGTCTAAGTAGAGTAACAAAGAGATTTAAATGCTCACCGTTTAATATGTTCTAAATGATTAAGAGCCATGCCAATCTAGAAGCAAAAGAGTCAACTTATTTTTTTCAACTCCCTTCAGCTCTGGTATTAAATAATTTCTAAATCTTCTTTTTTCATTACATTTATCATAATAAAATTAACTCTTAGATTAACTGTGGCAATTTTTGACAAACTTATTAAGGCCAATAATGTAATGAAATGAAAATTATAAATAGAAAGATGTGTACAATACAGAGATTATAAAGATATAGGTCAGAGTGGATCTTTTTAAGAACTGTTAGATATTAAGTATGAAAATATGACTGTACAATTTTACATCCAGGCAGATACAATGGAAATAAAATTGAGAGGTAATATAAGAGGCAGTACAGTAATTAAAAGCATGATCTCTGAAACTCTGTTTCCTAAGTGAAAATCCAAGCTTTTCAAATTACTAGCTGTGTAACCTTCAGAATTTTTTTTTTTTACTCTATCTGAATTTCAGTTTCTGCATCTATAAGACCTTTTTATGATTATGGCATAAGGTTGTAAACATTCTTCAAATTAGCTATTATTATTATAATGAAAAGTTGACAAAACAAGGTTAGTGCATTCATAGTAATCATGTAATATCTTTTGCTAGATTCTGGTGTTTTGCTTAGGCAAAGAAAGTATCTGAGGAACTTTGCATTTTACATAATAATGAAAGAATGAAGAGAAAAAATATTGAATGCCTCATGAATGATAGGAATTGTGTTGGCAATTCACATATATAATTTTCTATGACGTATTATTTTTGTTATTTTATAGATGAGAAAACTGGCTTAAGATGTTAAGTATCCTAGATTATTGTCAATTTAACAATATAATTCATTTATCAATAAGTAAGTGGGGTAAATTTCAGGGGAAGAGACTGATTTCCTTACATCATTCCTAGAAAAAAACATAGTAGATGGTTAACTGCTTTCATGTTAAACTGATTTCTACTTGCAGATGTGATCATACATCTGTTAAAATGCTGTGTCATTCCTTTTTTTTAGCTAATTATTTAGTTTGTGGATTCCTTGTCTTTCTACTATCATTTGATTTGTAGTAGAGTTAATCAATTCTAGACAAAGTTGAAAAGTAGATGAATTCTATCTTTCATTCTAAGAAATACCTCTCTCATTTCTACTTTTCATGCAGCCTATTATCCAACGGAAACTTGTTTTTGAAAAAAAAGGTTGAAAGCAATAGTTTATAGCTGGATATAAATTTAAATTGTTTTTTCTTCTTAGAAGATTGTCCCAAATCTTATCTTCTTTTTAATAAATGTTTTACTTTATTAAAGGAAAGGTAGGCATTTTTGAGTAAGCAAGGGAGACTGGAAAGTTTGAAAGTGATCTTTTCAGGAATTCCTGAAATATAATAAGTTAGGCCGGGAATAATTTACCTCTATGTCATACAAACCTTAAAAAACAAAACCAAAAAAATAAACTAGCTATTAAAATCTTGTTGAAAAGGATTTATGATTTAACAAAAATGACAAATATAACTTAATACGTTTTTCTTTTATTGGTCACTAGACTATGTTCTAAAGTAATTTGGAAGTTCCAAGTTTTTATATAAAATCAAATTATAAAACTTAATTATATATAGCAGTTGAATTTAGGTACCATTACTATGTTTGGATTACAATGGTAGGGTTGGCTCTTAGCTACACATTTTCAAAGACTGTTTATTCTTGACTATATGAATGCCTGGCCACTCTCAATTAGAGTCAGGTCTATATTGATCAAGAATAATGAAAGGACATACTGATTGATGATGATATTTCTTGGACAGTTTCAGTGAACAGGAAACATTGTTCTCTATTAGTTAGGATAAGACTAGGATGCTAGAACCAAGAGAACAATGATTTAGCAAATTAAAGGAAATAAAAGTTGATTTCTTCTTTACATAATAGTTCAAACTGAGCAGTTCCACTTTCTCCATGAGGTTATTCAGAGATCCAGGTTTTTTCCATTGATTGCCCTGTGATCCCTTAGGGCTGTCATCCTCTGCATGATGGTGATAGGATCTCTGTGAACTGCAGCTGCTGATAAGGGGAAAGACAACATAGTGAATGTATACTTGTAGTCCTAAGACTGAGGTCTATAAACAACACATATCACATTTTGTTCTATGAAGAAAAACAATCCTATGATTCCATTATGATCAGGAGGCTGGAAAATTCCATTTAGTTTTGAGTCTAGGAATAAGAGAAAATACATTTTGGTAGACAACTAATAGTCTTCACCTTATGGTCTGTGCTTTTTCTTTAGATCATGTTGAAGTTTCCTGATGACGTGCAGTCTTGCCTCCTGAAAATAGTGAGGATTGATACAGTTTCTGTATGGACTGTTAAACTGGAGAAAAAATACCACTTTAATTTTCCTGCAGACTGTGCATTATTACATCCTGCCTGTAATGGTGAGAAATTATAATTTATCTTTGAATAAGATCCTTATTCAAAGGAAAAAAAAACTTTTCCAAAGGCCCAAAATTTATTGATTCTCAAGGGGAAAGGAGGCAATATTAAAGCTCCCTTGTGATTTGCCTATGTTTTGTAAATCTACTTCTAGTTCCTTTTATTTAAAAGGAAAAAAAGCCAGCTCTACACCTAACTCCCCAATGAAAAATAAGTTCTTAGTAGATCAAAACATGTTTTAACTGCTGTTTTTCCTGAAACAGGGTACAATTTAAGCACTGCTTAGTAGATACCTTCTACTGTGTCCTCTTTTAAATAATTGAGTATATAAGTAACTTCTAAGGTGAGGCTCATCAGAGAAATAAAACATAAGGCTTTCTTTATCGTTAATAACCTATCCTTCAGCTGAGACTCAATATTAGACACTCTATGGTTAAAAAGAAGAGAGAATGATGTCCACTCATGTAGGGATGATTCTTCTCTTATTTCCTGTTATGATCAAATTTATGTCTTGATATAGTAGGAGGTTTTGTGTTAACAAGACTCCAATAGACCCAAGAAGCCCCTTAACATCTCCGCTTACTAGCAGATGCCTATATTTCTGTAAAGAATTCTTGTTGTTTTCTGGGTAATCATTAAATAGTGAGGTTCTTTTTCCTTCAAGATTTTTCCCCCCTAGGTTTTTTCTCATATTGCTATGTCTATCTGAACAATCCATCAGAATGAACTTCACTACTTCCTTTGCTTCACTTCCTATCATTTGTTAACGTAGCCCAAATCTTTATCTGTAGCCCACCTTCTTTTTGAAGTCCAGATGTGACTGTTTAACTGTTTACTGAAAATCTCCACCTAAATGTCTTACATGGCAAAAACCAAACTTATCAACTCTTCATTTCTTCCCCTCAGACATCCCTTGTTCACGATCCACCATGGTGCTTACATCAAAACCTGGATTTTAAGTTTAAAAATCTGGCCTAAGACCACAAATCACATTGGTTATATGTTCATTAAAATAGGATCCTGTCTGTAGGTGATAATTGTAAAATTTGAGGCTTTCCTTACCTAGATTATGTACTATGATACTGGAGTATTTATGTTGTATGAAGCATCAATGCATATAAAAAGTGAAGAACATTTTGTAAAGTATCTGATATCTGGGATATGCTAAGAAAACTATAATAGTTTGGCAACTCTTGGGATTTAGACTTTTCCTATATTTGCTTGTTTTCCTGCCCTAGCATATTGAAACTTGTAACTACATACATTCATCAAAACCTGAGTCTGAAGGATGTCAAGGAGTCATATAGACTTTACTCGTCCAATGCTTTGGTGCCTTTAGTGGTAGTAAAGCCCAGTACTTTTTCTAGTTGGCACATAGTGCCTTTCTTCTCTCTATTGCCTTGTCAAGAACAGACATTATGCTACAGTAACCATGTGTTCAGTCCCACTTGAATACTCAAAATCTTAATATTTTAAAATCAGATTTCATCATGCTTGTATTTATTTACTGTCTCCTAATGTCACTTTTATTTATGTTGTTTTTATTTGTATTTCAGTACTTCTGGTAATTTATGGTGCTCTGATCTTCAGTCTCTGGATATAATTTTGGCAAATATTTCTGTGGCTTAAATTTGGGAATCATCCTATCTATTGAAGATTTACTGTATAGGCTAACATACTTAAACTCTGAAAAGTAAAGGCTTGCAGAGAAATTACACTTGTTTAGCTATTTAATCCAGTAGTTGCCATGGAACTAAAACAAAGCATATCATTTGTCATACTATTCACTCTTTAGTTTGAAAGACTCAGAACTTTTAAATTGGTACTCACTTTAGTTTCCTTCATGAATGCCTTTTCTACTGCATGGGCTAAGCAAGAAGGGAAATCTTTTACATATATACTTTCCACTGGGAAGAATACATAAGAGTTTTTTTTTTCCTCTTTCCTAGACAGCTTCCAAAGCTGTTATTGCTTTGGATGATTTTCAGAATTTCTTGACCATCAGTCTTAGGTGGGCTTGTTTTCTTCCGGTGAGATTCTACCCTTTCACTGGCCCCATTCTTACATTGCCAAATCTGTTGTCCTAATTCTTTTGACTCTTTACCTTCTTCCTTTCCTTTCTTACTTTGCAGTCTTTGTCTTATCAATTCTCTTTCAGCTTTATAGAATATTATTATTTTCATGTTCCCACATCAACTTTATTAAAACATTTATTTATTAGTGGAAAGCCATATACCTTAGAATGTTTCATTTAACAAATTATTTTGAATATTTTTCCTTTAGTCTGAAATATTTGTACCTCAGATGGGTTCCAAATATCTTTGACTTTTCAGAAACATATCAATTGCATAAAATGGAGCAGATTTGTAACATGTAATATCACTAAAGGAAAAATAGTGTTTTGGCAGAAAAAATTTTAATTAGTTTTTTAGTAAAAAAAAGAAAAGCTACAACTCTGTCTTCTATTCAGCATTGAAAATGCACTTCAGTCTTTAGGTCAGTTTATATCAGACAATTAACTGGCAGAAAAGTCAGCACTCTTCACTACACGATACAACAATATCAGGGAAGTGTTAGAATAACTTAAACTTCCCTAATGAGCTTCAAGGATTTAATGAGAAGATTTTCTATTCTTGTGTGATTAATATTGCTCTGTGACAGAAGGAAGACTTTTTTTTCTAAAGGAAATATAGAGCAAAAGAGTTTAAGATAAATGATTAAGAGGAAGTTAAGAAGTATTTAATCCCATATAACCCAAAGGGGATTAATTATTGATGACCAGTAACTGCCACCAATATGGAGTCTCTCTAAATAATCATTATAGCCTATAATAAAAACTATTTTGAAACTACTAACATTTTAACCATTTATTTTTTGAATTTAATCAACCAAACAATCTGTTTGGACTGGGTATGTAATTGTGTGAAATTGTGAACCTATATCATGTATTTAGAGACATTATTATCATTTATAGTTAGTCTAAAATTTTATCTCTATAAAAAAATCATTGTAAATTACTAAGTTAAAATGGATAAACCGGCTGTATGTGTGTTTACACGTGTGTGTGTAGTAGGTATGTAGCTGTGTGTATATAAATCCATTTGGACAGTCAGTAGGTTAGAAGAAAGAATAAGAAAAAGAGATATTGCAAAAGAGTCATTGACACTAAGTAAAATATTAGTATATATGGGCACACATAATCAGTGGCTTTTTGAGCAAATATTGATTTTTTTTGAGTTATTGTTTTTACCATCACTTGTCCACTACAGCAAGATATTAAGGAGAAGTAGTGAGAATTTAGTGATAAGTCGACTAAAAGTAGTTAGGCATAGAAGTGACTAGTAGCAGTAAAATTTAGAAGTTATGAGAAGTAGTGAAGATGTCAAAAAGTTTGTGAGAGAAGTAAAATACAGTTAGATTGTCATTCTTTTTAAGTAGAGGTTAGTCATGCATACTGAGAAAAAATTGGATAGAAGTTTGATGAAACTTAGAGACTAGGATTGCTTTTACATTTTTAATTGAGGAAATCATAGTTATAGAGAAAAGGGAGTAAGAGGAATGTCAGAGGATAGAGGAGAAAATCATTTCATTACTGGCATTGTCAATCATCTTTATGTGTGTTTAGGAGGTTTGAATTTCAGCAGGACACATCATATTTATTTATTTAAAAAGGAAGTTAAATTGATGATGTTATGATCCATGTTTCTTGAAGTTTGTTGGGAAAAGCAGTCTCTTGCACGCAGTCTTTCAACCCCAGCTCAGCCACATAAAAATGGGCCTGGAATACTTCTCTTATCAAGAGATAGGAAGCCCACATAGCCTTTCACTGGAATATCTTTCTCTGTTTCTGTGTTATGCTTAAAGGCATGGCTCAATGGCCCTCAGACATGCTCCTCTCACCCTTAGCTTTCCATATTTCAGACCCCACAAGGGAGGGATCAAGCCACTTTTATATGGCAGCAAAAAGTGGGTTACATGCAGCCACACTGCCTTGGATAGCGGCAGAATGGATCTGCTGGCCATGGGGACCCATGCATTGCAAGGGATTGAATCTTGTATGTACTGTCTCTCCAATCTTGCTTTAGGTAAATGCTGTACCACTTGAGTCTTGTATGCATATTACATGTTCTCAGCAACCTTGGATACTGCACTCGTCTTTTCTCTGGGTGTCACTTATCTGTCAGTTAAGCTTGCTTGCACTCATGTTATATTCTGTCCTGTGGTACAGCCTGACCACCTGTAAATGGTAAAACAAAGCTTCTCCTTCTCAAGCCTCAATGAGGATCATGCCATGGTTTGGAGAAAGGAAGAGAACAACAAGACATTAGTTATTTATCAATACTGATTATGATTGAAAATGGCTACTTCAGGTCTATCAGCTTATTCCTGTTTCTGTATCATTCTTTGGTCAAGCCAGCAATCCAGCAATCAACTCAGATTGGCTGATTTGTTCCTTTGGTCCAAACTTCTTAGATGGACCATGCAGCCATGCCTCTCTTAGGTTTGATTGTCTTCCCTTCAGGAATTCTTCCAGGGATAAAGGGAGAGTTACCTCCCTGCTCTGGACTCCCAGATTTTTCTTATTTCATATGTAGAGAAATATTCACTTTACATCCTCTCTTAAACTCTACTTGCCCTCTATTTTTTCACATTTGACATTGATTACCATCAAAATTAGAATCTGAATTATTATAAGCAAAAATATTATTTACCTTTCCTTGAATGAGAAGGCATAATCTTTAAAATAGTCCATGAGGGAAGGAATGGCATACCATCTTTTCAGTATGGCAAAGATAGGGGAGAAGAACAACAGTTAAGTGCCCATATTAAGACTATTCGAACATTCATATTTTGCCAATTTGTATTGAAATGTGCATATTATTTTCAATAATTAGAATGATACAAGTGGATCTTAAGAAATAGAAAAGAAAAACCCCACATTTTTCAAATTAAAGTCAAGAAGGTACGAAATTCTCCACATTTTAAGTGCTCCTTTATTACTGGTCTTTCTGTGATTGAATTTATAACAACAAAGAGAATTGGAAATTAAGGAAATTAATCAGAAAGTTCAGTTTAAAAATAGCAATGAAAAAATAAGTGAAATTTCCTACAGAATTCTAGTGTTTGGTATATACACAGCTAAGATTCATTAAATAGATGCTTAATTCTTTTCTTTATTCTTACGAAAAGATTATCCTCTATTTGTCACTGTGTATGAAGTAAAATGAAGATAGATTATACAAATATTCTGACTGATTAAAAGATTAAAATTGTGAGTCTTCCAAGAATATCTTATTGCAGTTTTTTTTTCTACTGTAAATAAAGGATCAACCAACATCTAATAACTCACAACTGCATCTTTTCTTGTTAGAACATGTTGTCCAGCACTTTTTGATGAGATGTTCTCAGATAATACCTGGGGCAGATTGACCAAAGGAGAACCATTTTTTTAATCAGGATAACATAATGATTTTATCACAAACTTTAGATAGGGCTATGGATATCATCATTTTTTTGCGAGTGTCTGTTAATAGCACTGTATCTTTAGTGAAATTGAAGACAGGACCTTCTGTAGGCATCAATGCAACTTTATAAAAGCCATAACAATGCCTTTATAATCAAATCCGCTTGCTATTCTACAGAGAAGCAAGTTTCCTAGTAAGTTGGCTGTTAGTTGAGAACAAGTACCCTGCAGACACTAAGCTGTGGGATGAGATGAACAGAAATCTGAATTTTCTAATTGGCTAAAGCCAGTGACTTTGATTTCTCTCTGCTCTTGAGCCATTTTGTGAGCCTTGGTTTCTTCACCTATAGAAAGAGAGGGTTGTCCAACATGTTCTGAGGTTCTTCCAATTCTAAAGATTTTTGGATAATTGCCCATGAGATGTCCTGAATCTGGCTGGTATGCAATGTATATGTAATGATTGTGAAAACTATGTGACTTCCAAATGAAGGGTAGCACATGTCATTTGAAAACATTGTGGGATCTCAACACTTGGGAATTTGGGAAGCAAAATCAATGTGATAAATCACAAACAAGATAACTTCCTTGTTTACTTAGGTAAAATAGAAATAGTTGTCTAAAAACCATTTGAACGGAATGAAAACAAAATAGGCCATAATTAATTGAAAATATCTAGAAAACATTATTATTTTTATCATTGATAAAATGTCAAATAAGTGGTTTAATGTATTAAATGTTTTTAAATGAATGTGTTTTTTTTACAAAAGCTTTTTAGCTAGTTGAGCTATTTATATTTTGTGACTATAATCAGTATATCTATTATTTTAAAAATATATAGTGGGAGAAATCAATATTTAGACAGGTAAGAAAACACTGCAGGTTTAAAGTTCACTCTCAACAAATTTAATAGAATTATACACACTATGTACTTGTATGACTATTAAAAGTTGAAATAGAAGAATATAGAAAGTATGCTTTTAATTGACATTTTTTACACTTATAGAGTGAATTGACAATTTTCATGTATTTGGAGTGGCTAATAATAATTTACATTTTTTGATATATGCACTATTTTAAATACTTACCTATATTTACTCTTTAAATCTTGTAACAACACTATGATCTATTTACTTTTTTTTATTACCACCCATATTTTGCAGGTGAGGCTATTGAGGACCAGAGAAGTTCATTAATTTGCCTAAAGGCACATAGTCATTAGTGGTAGAGTAAAGATTTAAACCCAGTATTCCGGTTTTCTGCTCTTAACCAAATGTAATACTGGCATCTTATCATAATTACTTAAAAAACACTACTAAATTACATTAATGTATTAATATGTCCTAATTTATTTGTATATTTACTAAAGAAAAAATTGGCCTGTTCATGTGTTTAAAAAATGCATCCTTTTCTCCTTTACCAACATCTGCAATTTTCTATTTCTTTTTGTAAAACTGAAAAGCTGTAAAATCAACTTTTTCTTTGTTTTAATCTGAGACTGCACTTCATTTCTATGATTTGCCAGCACGTGTGCTAGAATATAAATGCTTTTTATCTTTTGCTTTAATGCACAGGGAATCAATTCCTGATGAATTGTTATGAGTTGAGAAGTACTGTGCTCTCTATGAAGTTATAAGTAGCCCATATATGCCTCTTTTTATCCTTTCAGGAAGCCTTATTTAGTTGTTAGCATTATCTCAGACCAGAATGTGTTCAATTTAGAAATCACTGCATCATCTGTTTTACTCAAGCAGCTGACATTCAATCACATGTTAATATTACTTCACTTCTTATTCAGAGGTCTCAAACATCTATCTATTTCACCATCTTTCAAAACCTTAAATGGAACTGACAATTATAATTATGTGTCTTGTGATACAAAGCATAATAAATTGTAAACAAGTCACGAATAGCAATGACATAAAAGAAAGAAAGCTGAGGGGAAAAAAACCCAGTCAAAGAGTATACGATAGTTTTTCCTTTCCGTCAAGGAAATAAATGCTTGTTTGCAGTAGAATTTAACTGTTCTAAGACCCTTTAAGAAAATTTCCAGTGCAGAGTGAGAACATTTGAAGTTACATTGGAATAATGCAGTACTCACTTCTAGCCTGTAAAATAAATGTCCACATTTTTCTTGTGGAAAAGGAAAGCTAATGCAATAAACAGGCAAACAACACTCCCCCTCCCCCGCCATCCCCGCAATCTTAAGAAAATGCATCTGTAGATACATCTTAGTAGGAAAATGGTTTCCAGGTGCTGGACAAATAGGCATCTGTCCTTGATTTAATAGCTGTATTTCTATACTCCATTGAACCTCAGGGAGTCATATTGATACAATATTAGATGAGAAATTAAACAGATTGGTCTGAATTCTTATTGAACTAATTCTTAAAAATTAAAATGTTTTGATTGATCAATTTGCAACTTGAGTTGTATCAATTTAGTCCTATCCAAACTCACTCAGAATATATGTGAAATTGTTTCATAAAAATTTGATAATTTTTTGGTTAAAATTTTGCTTTGCAGAGTTGTCAGAACTCTAGAAATCATATTGCTCAGTGTTTTTGTAAGTAATGAATAGCATTATATTAGGAATACATGTCACTTAGGATGCTTTGTGAAACAAGTGGTGGAAAAATGGACTTAAGCCAGTTTAAAAATAAGAAAATTTATTACCTTCAAAGGATGGCATCAAGGTGGGTTGATTCAGCAACACAACCTTGTCATCAAGAATCCATGGTCTTCCAGCTTTTCTACTCTGTTGCCTTCAACATCAGCTTCACATACGGACTAGTTTCCATTATGGTTATAAGATGGTTGCTGTAGTTTTGTTGTACCTGTCCTATGTTTGTGTGTGTGTGTGTAGAGAGAGAGAGAGAGAGAGAGAGAGAGATGGACAGACACACACACACACACACACACACACACACACACACACGAGTATGTGTATACTTGAATACTTTAATTAAATTGGGATTATTTATGAAAGGAAAGTAGAAACAAAGAAAATATGCTAGGTGATCATCAATGTCCAAAAATACAGAGAAGTCATGTAAAAAAGTAGAACCATATCATTATATTTTAATGATAATGTTTGTGGATAGCATGTTCTAGTCAAGTCTGACTTCATTGAACTAGTATTTTGTTGTACAATATTCAAATCCATATTGAAAAACAAAATATTCTCTATTTATTACTTCCTTTTTGGAATTCAGTATGACTGCTTAACACAGAGGCTCTAAATTCTTAACTATCCAGCTACAAAACAAAAATTTTAAATGTAAAATAATTATATATAAAATTGTATTATTCATTTCTTATGGCAGAGATAGCTACTTATTCTCACAAGTTTCAGTTGGGCCATGGTTGCTTAGAATGAAAACTGCTTGGCAGCTTCCTTATAGCTAGGTGTAGCTATATGAGCAAGGTCTTTCCCTGAGATGTGAGTGGAAGTGGTATGTGCAACTTCCAGTTTTTGGTTTTATAGGGAAAATATAACACTTCATGGGTAATAGAAAAGATAAGAAAAAGCCTGGACACCTGGTAACATTAAACAGAATGTCTGATCTATCAGCCTAGATGCTTATGTCTACCTTATATAAGCCATTTTTAATTTAGCCTGAACCTACATCCTAATAGAGCAGATAGCCAATATCAATAAACTATCTAGCAATTAGGTGTGATTCCTTGGCACTAGAAACTGGACTACAATCCTTCTGGGTACAATACAAAATACATTGCTTGTTTTTAAATATTTTTAGGAGGCACAAACATGATATAGAGTTTCCAATATTTTTATTTTGAAATTGTAGGTTTTAAAAAAAAATTAATATAGCAGATTTAACTGTTTTGAATGCACTTACTAATTTTAAGCAATTAACATTCAATCACTACTTAAAATAATCAAACCATTTGTATTTGTATGTATATACAGCATACATCTTCACTGTTTACTGTCTCAAGACATTTTTAACAAGCTATTGTGCTGGCAGAATTAATTAGATCTGAAAACTGGTGTAATAAAAACAATAAAAGCTATAAGAATGCATTAAGATAGAATACCAAAATAATAGAATCTAAGGTTTCTAAAGTTGTATTTGACTAGTCAAATGTTCCTTAATATCTGGCATTGTTCATTATAATATTAAAGGAATGTAATGAAATGAAAATTGAGGCAATAGAGAATTCAGTATGCACAATTATTTTAAATTTAAAATTGTCCCCATAATGAGCTAAAAACATAAAAGACAAATGATAGAGAAATTAGAAGCAATTATCAAAGAAATTCTTAGCAGAAATTTCTGATTTAAATTAAAGCCTATGATTAAAAATCTCCTGCCTCTTTGTCCTTCTCTGCTCTACCCACAATCCCCTACGGCTGTAGCACCTTGTAACTTGATTTCTTTTCCTCAAAGACAGTCATGCTATGTTTGATGCATCACAAGAACGAACATAACTTCAGGCCTTTCTGGTTCCTATTTCTATTTGTGCTAATGCTTAACACATTAACAAAGATGGAAATGCTTTTGAATAGAGGCTGTGAAAAGTAAAATTATTTTTCGCTTAACATAACTATGTTAACTTGGTAAAACAGGACCTTTACAATTCTTTTTAAATTGAAGTTTGAAATATAGCACACTATATTTTGGGGGCTGTGGCTGATATAAAGCTATTTAGATGCCCTAAGCATTAAAAATATTATAATGCATCATCTCCAGATGTGATTTATTTATTATTCATTCAATCAAAAATTGTTTTTGAGCATTTGATCAGGTATTGTTCTAGATGCCAGAAACACAAAAGTAAACAAAATGAATTGTTTTTACTATGTTTACATTCTGGTGAATAAAATTAATACTACTCCATAAAACAAGTATGGGGCAATTCAACCGAGTTCTATTTTTCTGATGAATCCTGTTTTGCTTCTTTGGGAAATATCAAATTCCTTAAAAAATTGTGTTCTTTTGTTACTAAAATGTGTTTTTTTTGTGCATGTACTTAAACTTCATATTGGCTATTACACAGTAATAAAGTTTATTTGCTAGGTTATCTTTTGTCATTTTTCAGAAGTCATTGGTAATTAGGAATATTAAAAATCTTAATTGAAAATATTCATACAATATATTTGTTTTCCTCTTTTGAAGAAGTTATAACTTTATAAGGTTCAATATAACCAACTCATTAAAAACTACAGAAACTTGAAGTATTTTAAAAAGTTAAAATCATTAATTGTGTTTTGTTGGAGGCTGCTGCTAATTAATTTGTTTGGGATTCTGCATCCTTATAGTTATATAACATACCATTACTATAGGGGAACATATCTTAGGTAATTTTTCAAAGTGATACCTGATACATACAAAAGAATCTATATAACACATAGTCACATTATCAATCACAAAAAGAGAAATATCAAGAGTGTAACATTCCTACTTTAAAACTAAACTATTGTTAATACTATTTTTGAATAGTTTAAAAGAAAAATCTTTTTTTGGAGATTTTCTTCAGTTCATGTCCCCCTTTTTATATTTTACTGCTATCTATACAATATTTTGAGTGTTCCCTTAAGAAATATTTAGTTATTTTCTCTTTTTTAAACATTAAAGATAAGTTTTATTTTGAAATAATTCCAAATGTATGAAAATATAGCAAGATCAGTATAAATAAGTTTTTATCTGATTCACATGAAAGTGAGTTTTCACATGATGCTTCATCATCTCCCAATGCTCTAATGCATAATGTCTACATTGATGTTCTTCTACCTAACCACAACATAATAAAAAAATCAGAATATTAGCATTGAAACATCACTACCATCTAATTTGTGGTTCCAATTAATTTTTTGCCAATGCCAATAATAAAAAGTCAATCCAAGTTATGTTTTAACTGTCACTTTTTAAATTTATATAGACTTTAGTTTTTAGAGCAGTTTTAGATTCACAGCAAAGTTGAGCAAAAAGTTTTAATACATTCTCACACACTCATAACCTCCCCCATTATCAACATCTCATGGCAAAACATTACATTTGTTATAATCGATGAACTTATACTGACTGATACATCATTACCACCCAGAGTTCGTAGTTTATCTTAAAGTTCACTCTGGATGTTGTACATTTTGTGTTTCTTGACAAATGTATTATGGCATCTGCCACCATAGTATCATACAGAATAGTTTCACTGCCCTAAAAAATCCTCTGTGCTCTGCCTCGCTGTCCCTTTAACCTCTGGTAATCAGTGATTCTTTTACTGTTTCCATAGTTTAGCCTTTTCCGATATGTCAGTTAGTTAGAATCACACAATATGTAGACTTTTCATGTTGGTTTCTTTGACTCTGTAATATGCATTTAAGGTTCTTCCATGTTTTTTCATGACTTCATAGCTCACTTTTTATTTTTTTAGTGTGGAATAATATGCCACAGTTTATTTATCTAGTTACCTAGTGAAAGACATCTTCATGGCTCCCAAGTTTAGGCAATTACAAATGAAGCTTCTATAAACATTCATGTGCAGGTTTTTGAGTGGACACATTCCCCCAAACCTGTTTAAAGCAGCCTTACTCCCAATTCCAGCTTCTGGCAACTACTGACTAATTTTCTGCCCCTATAGGTTTGTCTTTTCCAGAATGTCTTATCAAGATGTGTAGCTTTTTGATTCTGGCTTCTTTAACTTAACATATTGCATTTGAGATTTATCTATATAGCTGCAAGTATCATTAATTTGTTCCCTCTGTTGTTGAGTAGTATTCCATTCTATGGATGTACAGTAGTTTCTTTTTCTGTTTGGGATACATTTGGTTGTGTAGGGGCAATTTTGAATAGACCTATTATAAACATTCGTGTACAGGCTATATGTGAGCACTGGTATTTACATTTCTAAGGTAGAGATCCTGGTGTGGGATTGCTGGATCATATGGCAAGTGTGTTTAATTTGATAAGACATTGGTAAGCAATTTTTCAGAGTGGCTGTACAGTTTTCCATTTCCATCGGCAATGTATGATAGTTCCAGTTGTTTTACATCCTTGCCAGCACTTTGTATCATTAGTATTTTTTTTTTATTTTTCTTATTCTAATAGGTGTGTGGTTATGGTTTTAATGTGCAGTTTTCTAATGACTAGTGATGTTGAACATTTTCCTGTGGTTGTTCACCATCTGTGTTTGTTCAATTCTTTTGCTCGTTTTTAAAATATTGAACTGTTCATTTTTTATTACTAGGTTTTGAGAATTCCTTCTATATCCTAGATATAAATTTTTTTAATCAGGTAAGTGATTTGCAGATATTTCTTCTCATTTAGAGGCTTATACTTCAAAGAACAAAAATCTTAACTTTTCAAAGAACAGAAGTTCCTCATTTCTTAATTTTGATAAGTTCAATTTGTCACTTTTTTTCTTATAAGGATAGTGCTTTGGGTTTCATATCTAAGTAGTATTTATCAAAGATTCTATGTTTTCTTATGGAATTTTCATAGTTTAAAATTTTACATTTATAGCTACAAAGCAGTAATTTTCATATATTGTGTGAGGAAAGGATTGAAGTATGTCCTTTGTCATATGGCTATCCAGTTTTTTTCTATACCATTTGTTGAAAAGACTGTCCTTTCTTCCTTGGATTGCCTTTGTAATTTAGTAAAACATCACTTTTCTATACATGCATGGTTCTATTTCTGACTCTCTATTCTGTTCTATTGGTTTAAATAAATATTCTTTCTCCAATAACACACTGTCTTGATTACTGCAGCTTTACAGTTAGTCTTGAAACGGGGTAGAGTATGTCCTCTAACACTTTTTTTGCCACCTTTCTTTAGATGATTAAATGTTGTTACCTTTCCTCTGCTCTTCCAAAAATTTTTTTTTTGACTCTACAGAGCCCAATTTCACAGCAGACTCCCCTGCTATCACAGCTGTGTATTAAGATCTGCTCCAGCTGTGTTTGCCTGGATGGTATATCTGAGTCATGGGAGAGTGTCAACATATTAATAAACTTTGTTTTATATTCTCTCCCTCACTTTGTTCGATACCCTTCAGATGCATTTGCAGCTATGTTACCCAAGTTTCTGCTGGTGTTTATTAGCCATACCCTGTAGATTTTTGGAAATATTCCCTTTATTCCAATAGTAGGAACCGTACTTCACCTTTGGGTCATGCTGAAATATGTCCTTAGGTATTGGTCAGAAGCAAAGTGGGAGAGGTGAGGCATATTTTAAGAGAATATTGCTTAATCTTCCCAGGCATCCTCTGCCAAGGGGAGGCTACTTTCCCCTAGCCAAGAGGAAGGGGTACTTCTTGATTATACAGTTCAGGGCAAGGTACAAGACATTCTCAAGAACATCTGTCTAAATATTCCCACCTTAGTTCTCAGAGTCCCACTCCTTCTATATTATCCCTTTTCTCTTCTTCCCTGCGAGGGCCCTAACTTGAGCATAGGACACTTGCCTTAGCTCTGAATTCTTTATAACTACAGTCAATTATTAGGTTGGATTTTCAGCACAGCCAGCTTTCTGGCTGTAAGAGGTAAGGATCTCTTTAAATACTGGCTTGCAGGCCTTTTGATTTACATACTGTGTCCTGAGTTAGTAAAGAGCTAATTTGAGCTTGTTATTTTCTTATTTCTATATTAATGTCATAATTGTTATAAATACTATTGCTCTTCTCCTATATCTTATTCAAATTCAACATAGGTGTACATTTTAGGAATGTTAATTCTATAACTCACCATGGGTTACCACCATCCTGCTTACTGTTGGTAATGGATTCCTTGTAACCATCTGGCAAGTGCAGTGGAATTGGAATCCAATTTCCAGAATTCCATTCACAGAGTCCAACTGTCTGGTATTAAGTGCTTTATATGGGGTTTCCTAGAATTTGACCAAGAAATAAGAAGAAGAAATCTGTGGGTAAATAGGTTATTTGCAAATTGATCCCAGGAAGCGCTGATAGCAACGAGATGAAGTAAGACAAGGAAGGAATGAAAGCTAGTAAAGGTGTGCTAACAAGCGAGTTACTGCTATGGGGTAACTCAAGAATCTATCCTGCTGAGAACTCTGGAACACAGTACATAACACACCACTAGAGGAGGGCAGGAGCTAGGTGATTTGTATTTCAAATGCCATCCACCATTTTCTGTTTCAGGAGTATTACTTTCTTGGCCCTTTCAGACTGTATTATAGATGGACATTGGGAAGTCACTAGCATGTACTGGGACAGAAAATCGTGATGAAATATGAAAGAAATATGAACAGTATCTACCATGATTCTATTTTATTATTGGTTGTTTTTGTATTTATGAAATATATTGAAGTTATTTATTTATATTTCTCTCATAAATTACTACTTTAATTTCCTGCTTGACTCTTTTGGAATTTTTGGTAGGAACTAAAAAATCCACAAATAATGATTACTGTGAAACTTTCTCTCTCCTATTTTATAAAGAATACTTCTTATTTTGCTTTTATTTTTGCATCATCTAGGTCCTCAAGAAAACCATTGAATGGTATTGATAATAGTGGCTTCCTGATATTGATTCTGGCTTTAGACAGAAAAACCTCATGTGTTTTATTAAGACCAATGTTTATTCTTCACTTTTATATACTTGTAAAATATTCAGGCAATTTCATTCTGTCCCTGATTTATTGAAGACATTTTAAATATTACGACTACCTGTTCACATAAAATGTATTTTCAGCATATATGTCAATAACTGACTGTTGCTTTTCTATTGTAGTCTCTTCATGTAAAGCATTTCCTTTTTTAATAAACTCATGCAATTCACTTGTAAAACCACCTGTACCTGGTTCACTTTAGGGGCTATATATTTTATAAATTCTTTAATTACTCTTATGTAATTTTTTTTCTCTTTTGCTATGTTGGTCACTTGAATTTTTTCTTAAAAGCATCTATTTTTGAATATTGGTGTATGGATTTATTATTATCATGATTTAAAAAATATCTCCATTTCTATAGTTATCCATTCACCTTCTGCCTCTTATTTCTTCATCAAATTTGACAGATGTTTGTCTCTTTTATTTATCTCTGAAAAAAAATAAGATCCTGGTTTTAATTTTATAATTCTATTGCTTTATTACATCCTAAACTTTAATATATATTTTAAAGTTTCATCAAGTTTCTCTTTGCTTGTTTAATTTTTCAAGCTTTTTGTGTTAAATAGTAAATGAATTTGTAATATTTGCTTTTATTAATTAAAAACTTGAAGGCTGTCCTCAATTTTACACATATTTAGCTGATGATTCCTATGAACACATTACTATGCTATATCATTATACAGAAAATAATAATTCTGAGTTTCTGACATACTTGGAAATGTCAACAATTCTGTATGTAGGAAAGTTACTTTGGAATTCAATTTTATATTCAGACTTCAGAAGAACCAACACACTGAGTAAAAAGCCCAACAAGCATTTAAAGAGAAAACACACACACACACATGCACACACAATTACCAAAATTACCAAGTTTTATTAGGTTATTCATGGTGGAATATAAAATGAATTTATCATATGGTTATCATTTCTACACAGATAATTAATATCTTCAGTCATCAGCATTACAAAGGTCAGAAATGTGGATATTCCTGTGGGGAGTCAGTTACTTACAGGAAATGCTGAAGATCCCATTTATTTTGAGAAACTAGTTAGTTTACTTATTTTTGGTTTATGTCAAAGTGCAAAGTGTTTCTTCCCTGTTAGCTGCGGGATGTATTATACATACTTATTCATAGAGGCAGCAAGGTAAAGTGTCAGTATTACTGCCACAGAGAACAGAAGCAATGCCTTAATTATCTCCAAGTGTTTTAAAGTCCTGAGAATAGTGCCTTGCATATTGTAGGCTCTTAATGACTATTTGTTGTATTTGAGGTATAGTCTGAGAAAAAAGTTATAGTGAAACTTTGCCACATTTGAACCTCTACACTTGTACAAGTCTTAGAATAGGAACATGAATTTCTGATGATAAAGTTTTAAAAATTTAATGAATGTATTTAGGGTATATAAAATGTTACTGAATATACATTTATTATAGCTAAAGAAGTACAAAGATGCTTGTCTTTAAAGGTAATTATGTGAAAAAAAGTTGCATTCAAAGGTGTAAGAATCTCTTTTCTACAATTGCAGTATATAATTAACCAACTTCTCTACATTTATTCAGAAAAGAGTAATAAACCACTTGTAAATAATGGCAGCCTTGCATTCCGTATTCTTAAATGTCAATAATCTGAACATAAATTTTCTCCTGTTCTTAGTTATACAAGTACATTTTTGAGATAATGCAGAGACAGGTATCATTACCATCACTGCAGTTCCATTTTCTATAGATGTAAATGTATTAATGTAAAACATGGAGGATAAATGAAGAGTTCCACTATTATTGAAAACTGTAGTGCATGGAAATTAAATCAATATGCTGCTTTCAAAAACACAACATGGTGACAGCAAAGAAGTGAAATCTGACTGCATTCCAGGAAAGAGACAAAAGTAGTAGGTATCTATTAAAATAACAATAACAGGTAGAAAAAAATAAGAACATTTTATTTCCATATTTTGATTGCCTGATGTTCTACCCTTTGATTTCTTGAGATTAATAACTCCAGTAAGAAGGAGGCTTTTGTAAAAATGTATGAATAAGGACAGATTTTAAGAATACATGGAAAGTAATTTTTCTCCATTATTTGAAATGGAATATGTTTTACCTTGTAAATTTTTGAGCTACTAGAGTGATATGATCACATGTCACCTAGGTTAATTTAGTGGTCAATAACTAATGCCAATGATAACTTCCTTTTGAGGACAGTTCAGGTATTTAATGATGTCATAGATCAACCATGAAATAAAACACATATCCAGGCATTAAATAGGAAGAAGAAAATTCAGCTCTCAATTCAAAGGCTGTATATATGATGGAAGAATGAGAAAAAAAAAGATCAGAGAACAATATTAATAAGACAAAGGATAATAGCAAAAACTGATAGCAAAGTACAATTCATCTAAATACAGCTTCAAACTGAATTGGATTCTTAACAGGTGTGTATTAATATGAAGTGAGAGCTAGGATCCTTCTAATAAAAAAATTTGGCTAGATGTTATGCACGATTAATATATCTTTAAGGTATACTGGGATATTTAGTGGCATATTTAGTAAGTTTATATATACTTCTTATGTACACTAAGGTATGAGACATTTCCCAAATTACATTTGGTTATAGTTTAAAAATCTGATGTCAAATTGGTTATTTGAAATTTACATGATACTTTTTCAATGTTATAATTGAGATGTTGTCTTCCAACTCAATTCAGAAAATAATTTAGCCCATAGTGTAGCTTAAGTCTTATCAAAAAGGAAAATAGGTGAAAACAATTCAGTTTCAGAAGTATAAAATAAAACCAAAGGCTAAGCTCTAAGGAATTACTTCTTATTTCCTCTGCATTTTATGCTCTAGGAGAAGAAATTTGTTTATAAAGTTAAGTAGAGAAATCTGTGAAGTTTCTGAAAGGAACTTCTGGGCATTTTTATGGGCTTCATATATTGAAGACAGTTATAGTTTCTTTATGAATATTGTTAAAGAGAAAACCACAGCCCCCAAATGTCCCTGATACCAAACCTAAATTTAATATCAGACCTCTTGCTGTTTGGACCTCTTCCAGAAATAAAATTTTAACCAGTCTGGAATTTTCTGGCCAATACTGATTAAGGAATCTGTCAAGTGGGTCATCTCTGTCTCCCCACCACTCCTCAGAAAGAAGAAGCAGTCAATCTGCATGATAGTAACCCTTGCCATTCTCTTTCTGTCCTGGTCTAAAAATAACCCTTTTCTTTTGTTAGTAACCCTTGCCCCACCCTTTTTCTTATAACAACCTTCCATTTCATACAATGGCTTGAGCACCCTTCTGGTTGCTAGATGGAATGCTACCGAACTTGTGAATCACTTAATATAAAAGCTAATTAGATCTTCAAATACACCTGGTTGAATTTTGTGGCATTTTTCCTAATTTGTGATTGTCATATTCCTTAAAATGTGGATTGTGAGAACTCTTCTATCCTGTATTTCATAATATGCTAGTGCTACTGTAACAAAATATTACAGATAGAGTGGTTTAAACAACAGAAATTAGTGTTCTTAACAGTTCTAGAGGTTAGAAGTCCAAGATCAAGGCTAGACATCTTCTGAGGCATTTCTTTTGGGCTTGCAGGTTGATGATGCCTTTTCACCGTGTCCTCACATGGTGTTGCCTCTGTGAATGGAAATACCTGCTGTCTCTCCATGTGTCCAGATATCTTCTTTTTATAACAACACCAGCATATGAATTTGGGAGCAAGGAAACACAAAATTCAATCCATTATAGCCCTAATAGGATTATGATTAGTTTGAATTGCTAGAATTCTTTTAGTCCCAGTTGAATCATTGTTAATTAAGGGATGGAGAACAAGCAATTAAAAAAAAAAATGAAGGTGAGAGGAAACTTGTAAAGGAGGAGATTTTTAAGCTAATTGACTTGGAATAGAAAAATATTGGGAAATAAAGAGTGTACGTGAACCTAAGTGGCCTTTAACAGGGAATCCAGGGATGTTAAAAAGAATCTTTTAGTTTCCTTTTGTAAGTAGCTTGCTGTGTGGAGAGAAGGAAAGTATGGGGTAGGAAAGTGTGGAGAGGAAAACAGTGTGAAGCCTACTGTTTATATTCATAAGTAATTCACTGGTTGAATCTTTATTCTGTGGGTGTTATATATAATTTACATCAAGACATCTATTTAAGTTTTTATTATTTATTTTATTAAAAAGTTTTATTTTTAAATCAAGGTATAATTGACATATATCATTATGTTAGTTTCATTATGTGTAACATAACGGTGTGATATTTGCATATATTGCAAAATAATCACTGCAACAATCCAGCTAACATTAGTCACCATGGTCACAAAAACTTCTTTCTCATGTCACAAAAACTTTTTTCTCGTGATAAGAACTTTCAAGATCTACTCTCCTAGCTACTTTTAGATATTCAATACAGTATTGTTATCTGTAGCCACCATGCTATACGTTATATCTCCATGAGTTATTCATTTTATAACTGGAAATTTGTACCTTTTGACCCCTTTCACCCGTTTTGCTCACCCCTAAGCCCTTCACCTCAGGCAACCACAGATTCCTCTTTGTATCCATGAGCTCGGTTTTTATTTGCTTTCGGTTTCTTTTCTTTTCTTTCTTTTCTTTTTTTTTCAGATTTCACATATAATTGAGATCATACAGTATTTATCTTTTTATGGCTGATTTATTGCACTTAGCACAATCCTGGATGATATCATCTCAAGATCCTCAACTTACTTCCGTAGGATACTTTTTCTAAATAAAGTCAGTTTCACAGGTTTCAAGTGGACACATCTTTTGGGAGGCTGCCACTCAACCCACTGTAATAGAGAAGTAATATAATTTAATGAAAATTTAAGGACGATTTCACTAAGTATATATTTGATGAATGTTTTATAAATAACTTTCTTAGCTCATTTAGGGCTTGATATTTGAAATAAAGCTTAAAATGAAATTAAGAAAGGTAAATTTTTCTTTTTTCAAATAAAGAAATTATAATTTAGATATTAATTATAATATGTAGAATCCCACTACTAATGGGAGAAAGAATTGAGATAATTAGTGATGGCTAATATTTAGTGTTTACTACATGCTTAAAACACATTTCTTTAAATGTACTACCTCATGCAAACCTCATAATAACCACAGGGTTCACAATAGTGAGTCCAAAATAGCTGCATGAGGCTTCTGGCGAGTAGACCAAATTTGAGATAAATCATAAATATCTGAAATTGAAATTGTATTGAATAGGTAACAAAGGTATAGTAAAGACTTGTTTATAGCCATAGTAGGCAAACTGATTGCATGGAGTTTTAATCTCTGGAAGAAAATGATAAGATGGTTTTGTTTTGAAGAAAGTTTGGGTTGGCCCTAGCTGCTTAAACTGAAGGCAATATATTAGGGTGAAGCCCTGTTTCTTCATCATTTAACAAGAGTGCTCTTGGAAAACATGGATGAGATTTCTTCTGGGTGTTGGGATTGTTGAGAAAAGCAGAGCACTTGATAAAATGGTGGCACATGTATTGTTCATTGTGCAGTATCTTGTGAATATGATGAAACTATTATCTGAGAGAAATATATTCTGAAAGGATAATGCTATTATTTTTTATACCAAATAAAAAGGTTATAGTATATCTAAATGTATTGAAAGACCTATTCTGCAAAAGAAATATCTTCTCTTTGGGAGATAGGAGGAATTGTCTCTAGTGTGGTAAATAGTATTTGAAGTGGTGGTAGTGGTAGTGCAGCCATAGTAGAGCAGAGTCCTCAGAAGAGCAGTGGCAGTAGGACCTGGCTTGGCAAATTATAGAGCCTGTAGTGGTGATAGGAGTTGGTGATTGGTAGTAGAGTGCTAATTAATAGCAGCAGTATTGAGAGCCTAACTGGAGAATGATGTTAATTAGACAAATTGTGGTTTTGTACTGCCTTCTTTATATAAGGAGAAAATTGTCACTTGCAGATTGTAGAACTGATCTTGGCAGAAAACTAGGTGTCTGTGGGAGCCAAAAATCTTTTGATGTTATATACTTTAGAAAAGGGACCAACAGAAATAAGGGCTTCAGAAGGTGTTCCTTTTTTTTTTTTTTTAATTGAAGAAATACCTTTTTCAGGAAGACTTGAAATCGTAATTCATTAAATACTCATGATATCATATTATTAAAATAAATTAAAAATCATCATGTGGAATGGTCAAAATTGGTAGAAAACATGATTTTTGTCATTTGATTGGCCAACAATTTGTTGCAAATTTACAGAGCACCACTTTCATCATAACATAAAGCCTCTTAGTCAATGAAAATGCTGCATCTTTGGGATATAATCCTCTTTCTTTTTATCCAAAACATATTAAAATTTCTAATTAGAAAAAAAAACCATTGTGATTTTATTTGGAAAATTTGATCTGAGTCAAAAAAGGAATGTAACAAAGATCAGAACAGATATCCATTTGGAAATCTACAGGAAGCTTAATTTGTTCTTACGCATTTATTGCACTATAAAACAATTCATCATTAAGACATAAAGACAGGGAATTGTTATAAAAAATAATTATTAAATAGCTGTTTCAAGATGGAATAATTTATTGCTGACCCCAACACACTTGTTTTTAATTTTAGTGTTTAAGTGCTCTGTAGGAAATATTAAAACACCTACAAATCCTTTAGTTGTTTGGTAGAAAAACAATAAATACGAAAATCATAGTTGTGTAATTTACTAATTGGTTTTCTTCTATTTTCCCAGGGTACCTCTGAATCACATTTAATGCTACAACTCCCCAATCCAGATGTAAATGTGGAAACAGGATATGTGGGAAAGGGTATTTCTTGAATTCAAGTTTGGAATCTTTAAATTTCTATCTGGGGATCTAAGAGAAAAGCCTGATATTTAGAAAAGTAGATATCTTTCTATAAATCTGAGCTGTTTTATATAAATTTCTTTAGGAAAACAATTTATGTGAAGCAAGTTGCCATTATCTTGGAATAAATGTTTTTCTTTCTGAAATAGCCAGTTTCTTCCTCTTTTCCATTTTCTTTAGTAATGTGCTACCATAATCTTGATGCACCTGATCCAGAGTAGATGAGGGACCCTACTTGTTTATGACATCCACACACCTATGAACATAAATTATATGGCAGTAGTTGCTAGCTTGTAGAAATGAGCCACTTATAGCATGTCAAAGTTTTGTATATGAATCTTGAAATAAGTGTGAAGAAAAATAACTGATTTGAAAGTTATTTGATATTTTGCTTTGATGACTGATGACTTTCCAGGTATAACTTTAATCTATACGTGGCCTTATCATAAATCTCTACCTATGCTTCTGCTAGCTTGAATTGTCTTTATACCTTGTGACTATGCTCTGCCAAGAAACCAAAACTAAAATCTTTGTGGTTTAACACATAAAAGTTAATTTCTCTCTCATATAAGTTTGCAGTTATATGGACAGCTTTCTTCTAAGTGTAGACTTAGAAATAAAAATCTAGGCTGTTTTAATCCTGTGCCTTTGCCAAATTAATGAGAGAATTCAACTGTTGTCACAGCAAGTGAAGGGAGAACAAGAATTTTATATGTTGGATTTTAAGTGTTTCAGTCTGAAATTGACACACATTATTTCTTTACATAGTCTGTTGGCCAGAAGTAGTCCAATGGCACTGCCAAATAGCAGAAATGCTCTAAAATATGGGTGAGCCCATAGATAGTGTGTAGTAAGTGCTTCTGTCACACAACTAAATGAGCTTAAATGAAACACAATTAATACAGAATATAATCAGCATACTCTGTATAATATGAAGAAAGGTTATAGTCTTTTGTTAATTGTGCTGAAAGATTCTGGCTCCTATCCTTGGTCAGATTGAGTGTTCTTATAAGAATACTGTTCCTTCATCTAGTTTGTATATGAGAAGTGAATTTGAGAAAGGAATTTGTTCTTATATAGGGAGTAACATGGGAAGAGTTCTAGTAATGAAAGTAGAATAAGTGGTTTATACAAAACTACTTAAGTAAGGCTCAGTATTATTTCATTGTGAATTTACTTATAACTTGAAATACTTTATTAGCAACATACCAGTAAAATACAGTAATTTTATGCTCAAAACATTTGTATATATGTGTCCCATTTATTTTTCCACAAAGGAAATGAGATGGTTTAGTTATAATTGCTATCCTAAGTATTTTATTCATTGGCTGTCCATCATGGATCTATATAAAAGCATAGAAGATTTAAAGTAGTTAGATGAATACGTTGTAGTAAATAAGTGAATGTTTCAAATAATTTTTATAAAACTAGGATTTTTGGTTGTTCAAACTTATTGACACTGTTTCAAGCACTTTACATATATTACCTCTTTTAATTTTACACATATTACCTCTTTTAATTTTACACTAACCCTTCTGGATAGGTTAGTTAATATTTTAAAAATAAGGAAATTGAGGAACAGTTTGTTAACTGCTTGCCCAGGTAGCAATGCATATTTTATGTCTGGAAGGGAATTAAATTTACCTGTCCACCTCCCTCCATCCTTTGCCTTATTGATAACCCCCAAATTTGCTTAGGTTCCCAAAACAGAAATTCAGAGCTACAATGTAGACCTCCTGACTCAGATCAGATTTTAAAAAATCATGCTTTAGAGAAAAACAGCTATAATTTAATGTGTCAAAAATGCTTAAATTGCCTTTTCAGTTCTTTGAACACAAAAAATTTTGTTTTCTGGATTATAGTACTGCTATAAAATAGGGATTAGATAGGGCAACGTGGTAGGCTTGAATGAGGGCTAAGCAGTAGAGGCAAATTGTCAGCCAAAAAGGGTTCTGGCTCTAGTTCAACATTTCATTTTGAAATATTAGGGGAATAAGAGAAATCTGTAACCTATCAAGATCCTTATACAGACATATGTTTTTTAAAGATGAAATAATATGTTGAGTTTTGCTTTAATTAGCTCTCTGTGGAAATGCTTAGAGTATCCCAAATAATTACATGCTAAATGTAAATAATGTGTTAACATTAGTGCTATAGAAGAATTGGTAAAGATGAATTTATTGAATATCACTCACCTATATTCCTTAGGGCAATACTTTGGAAATTTATTAGTTGGTACTATCAGCTGGTAATTTGGATGGGTACACCAAACAGTCCTGTGTTACAGCCCCATTTGCTTTTGATAATATCTTAACTGTATTTTTAAAAGCTAGAAATATCAGGGAAAAATAAACCGCACCCAAGCACTTTCAATGAGGATTCACAAAGTTTCATGTTTCTATTTCTTCTCTAAATACATGTTTTTACTGAGACATATAAAGTCCCTTTCTACTCCTTTCCACGACCTCATTCTCTTTGTTGCTTCCTAGAGACAACCTCTATTATGAATTTGAAATACATTCTTTCTCTCTCCCATCCTAAATTTTAACTTTTCATGTTTACACATAAACAAATACACTTTAAAAATTGTATGAATGGTCACACATCAAATATCTTCTTACAACTTGCTTTCCCCCCACTTATTGCATTTTAAATCTATCTGTTTTCATACATTTAGATCTAGTACATTTATTTTAATTGACCTTTCCTATACATGTCTCCCTGAAAGAAATAGAATTACTGGGTTGTATGATTGGGATTTTAAAAACTTCATTAGATAATACTGAATTGCTCTCTAAGGTGGCTGTATTAATAGCAGAATGTAGAGAGTTTCCATGATTTCACACATTTTTTACAATATTTGATTGCACTAGATTTTTAAAATTATTTTTCCCCCTAACTTTTAGTTGAATTATTGAATATCTTTAATATTCTTTGAAACCACGTAATTTTGTCTTCTTTGTACCCAGCAGCCTTTTTATTATGGTAGATGGTCATCCAATATATTAAAAAAAAAAACTTATTTTTAAACATGTTAGACTCTCAATATGATAACTTTATAACTATTTCATAAATAAAACTGTAATATCTACATAGATTAACTTGAATAGATTAACTTATTCAAATTAATTCAATTATTTGCATTCAGTCTAAGCTATAGTCTAAATAAATTATATAATTGTATATTTTAAAATACATATGGATATGACATATGTTATCTATATATATCTATAAAATCAATCAATCCATCAATCAATCCAATATTTATAATAAACAACATAGGTAGGTTTAACCTCCACAATATCTATTCTGTCTTGCTTATATATTTTGCTTCCCATTGCTGCCTTTCAAATCATTACAGTTTGCCTTGAAGATAAATTCACAGCTTGAACTTTTCATTTAGCTAATTGGTACTTATTTTTGCCACTGAGTTGTTCTCACTCAACTGGGTAATGAAATTGGAAATTGCTTTCTCTCAGAATCTCATTTAAATGAAGGCAAACAATAAATGAGGCAGTACTTTGCTTAAAAGTAACAGAAGATAACTGTAGCCCTTGACCTTAGATTGAAAAGTCATGCCTGATTTGGAACTTTCGGTTTGGCAACACGAGAAGATCAGCAAATTCTTTCCTCAAAAAGCAACTGTAAAATTGCACATATTCTCAAAAACAACCATTTGAGAGCTCTGGAAATCTACCAAAGGCATATAACAAAGTGAAAAGTGTTAATTCATTAAAAATAACTGAACTTCAGGTAAAATCAGTGGGAAGCAGTGGCATTCCTGCCTAGGGCTACTCCCAGTTTGCATGATACAGTTCTACCAGGTTAGGGAAGGCTAGGAAAAACTGGAAACTTTACTTTGGGTAGAGTCTCTCTTGATTTGAAGTGGAGGTGAAAAACCTCTGCTCAAGTTTTAGTGATCTTAATGACAGGCCACCAGGGAAGGCCAATAGCTCAGGTAGCCTGAGGTTGTCATTCTGACTGCAGTAAGCAGCAGATAGCAACTTAGACAAAAATCTAACAGACACATACAGGATATGAGGTAGGTATAGGAGGGACTGGTAATCTCTCTTCATATCCTTAACTAACTGGAAGTCGATGTAAAGGTTCATGGGAGACTGAACAGAACCCAGATTTTTCATGTATCATAGATGGTCTGGGAAACTGTTCATGCAAAAGTAAGACACAAGAGGGTTTGATGGAAAGAAAACCTGGATCATACCTGAAATCAGTTGAACTTTTAATGTGTTTCCCAACCTGCACGCAGATTCTTGGGCAGAGAGTGGAAACCTTACTTGGATTAAAGTGTATGAGTATAACCTATAACCAATAACTGGCTTACCATGATCTCTGCAGATACAGAGCTAGTACCTAGGAAGCTAATCTTAAAAACTGAAACAAGAATTTAAAAATCTTCCTGAATATAGATGTGAACATGGACACACCTCAAATGAGATATATTCCACAGATTTAGTCCAGGCAAGTAACTAAACAAATAAACAAAAAATAGCAACAACTACAACCCTCAGGAAGTAAATATCAGAATTTGGAGTGTCAACAATATATTATTTAATGTTAAACATTGATCAAAAGTTAAGAAAAAAGAAGCAATTAGACTGTGAATTGGCCCAAATGTTGAATTTAGAAGGTAAAAATTTCAAAGGAGTTATTATAACTATGTTCAAAGAATTAAAAGAAATGAAGTTAAAAGAATTAAAGGATGGTATGATGATACTTGTTCAATAAATAGAAATCTTCAGATTTTTTTTGGAAGTACAGAAGACCCCAAATTGTGAAAGCCATCCTGAGAAAAAAGGACAAGGCTGGAGATATCACTCTCCCTGACTTCAAATTATACTACAAAGCAACAATAATCAAAACAGCATGGTGTCGGCAGAAAAACAGACAGACCAATGGAATGGAATTGAGAGTCCAGAAAAAAACTCCCATATCAAAAACATACAATGAAAAAAGCAAAGCTTCTTCAATAAATGGTGCTGGGAAAATTGAAAAGCCACATGCAAGAAAATGAAACTACACTGCTCGATGTTACCATACACTAAAATTTGCTCAAAATGTATCAAAGACCTAAATGTAAGACCTGAAATAATAAATTGCATGGAAGAAAACATAGGTACCAAACTCATGGACCTTGGATTTAGAGAGGATTTTATGAATTTCACCTCAAAGCCAAGGGAAGTAAAGGCAAAAATAAATGAATGAAAATATATCAAACTAAAAAAGAAAAAACAACATTAACAAGACAAAAATGCAATCATCTGAATGGAAGATATTTGCAAACAATGCTTCTGATAAGGGGCTAATATCAAAATATATAAAGAACTCAGACAGTCGACTATAAAAAAACAAACAAGCCAAAAAAAATGGGCAGAGGACCCAAACAGACACTTCCCTCAAGAAGACATACAAATGGCCAACAGACATATGAAAAGATGCTCAACTTCACTAGCTATTAGGGAAATGCAAATCAAAACTACAATGAGATGCCACTTCACACTTGTTAGAATGGTTATCATCATCAACAAGACAAGTAATAACAGGTATTGGAGAGATATGGAGAAAAAGAAACGCTCAAACATTGCTAGTGGGGATGTAGATTGCTGCAGCCATTATAGAAAACAGTATGCAGATCACTTAAAAATTTAAGAATAGAATTACCCTATGACCCAGCAATCCCTCTTTCAGATAGATATTTACCCCCAAATTTAAAAACATTGATCCATAAAGATATGCACCCCGATGTTTATAGTAGTATTATTCACAGTGGCCAAGACATGGAAACAATCAAAGTGTCCTTCAGTAGATGATTGGATAAAGAAGAAGTGATACATAGGTACAGTGGAATATTACTCAGCCATAAGAAAAGATGAAATACTGCCATTGCAACATCATTGATCTTGAAATTATCATGCTAAGTAAAGCCAAAGGGAAGTTGATTTCACTCATGTGTGGGATATAAAACTGAAATCAACAAACAAATAAGACAAACAGAGATTCATGGACATGGACACAGTTTAGTGGTTATCAGAAGGAAGTGGGGGAGGGACGGAGTTAAATAAGAATTACCAGGGCCAAATATATGATGATGGAAGAAAATTTAACTTTGAGTGTTGAACACACAATGCAATATTCTATGACATATTATTGAATTGTACACTTGAAACCTATATAATTTTATTAACAAATGTCACCCAAATAAATTTAATAAAAAATAATAGAGATTTTGACAAAAGATTAAAAGTTATAAAAAAGGAAGTTCTGGATTTGAAGAGGATGGTAACTAAAATGAAAAATTTACTTGAGGGGCTCAACAGCAGATTATAGATGGCAGAAGAAAGAATCAAATAACTTGAGGATAGGTCAGTAGAAATGACCTAACAAAAGAAAAGAAAGAAAATATATTCCAGAAAAATGGAAAGCAAGGAGCGTTCAAGTTTCAATGACTCTTGTGGAGTGGGGGTGCCGGCCCATGGGGCACTGAAGCCACTGTGGGGTCTTGATAAGAGCCACTCTGCACCAGATTTCAGGTCAGCCTTGACCTGCACCTCTTGTCATCCTGGTATTTTCCTATCTGGAATGAGACTCTGCCATGCCACTCAGAACCTAGAGTGATTAGTACAATGGAAGAAATCAATAATTTCAAGACACTAAACAAATTATCTGAAAAAAAGAAATCTGCATTATGTTCAATTTTATGTATAAATAATCCTTTCTCTCTATGCAGAAGCTTGGCTTTCATACAGGGGTAAATGTCTACCTTATGAAAAGATCTCCAAGAAATTTGTCTCATTCTCCTCGGGCTGTGCAAAAGATTAATTTAGATGTAATGGTTATTATCATGTGTGAAATGGTGATGATATCAGTGTTATAGGATTGTCATTGCTTCTTTTATTTCTTCCTTTAACTCATAAAAAATGACGATGATAATATTAGTATTGCTCACAAATGGTATTTTGCTGGGGCCATCCCAGTTCTTTAAACACTGAACAAATGCCAAAGCCCGAGCTCTCAGACTGCTGCCCGACCCCTTGCTCTTGATCCTTCCTCCCTTTCACCCTTCCCCTGTGATTTAGCAAAGAAAGAACTACTGTCTGTCTCTCAGAGGCTATGGGATTCTGCTTCCATCTGATGGACCAGTGAGTGGTACCAGTTGTTAATTTTTAAAAATTAATAGACTTTGTTTTTTAAAAGGTGATTTTAGGTTTATGGAGAAAATGAGCAGAAAATACAGAACTTTTATGTCTGCCCCTCTACCCAATCCTGTTTCCAGGATTATTAACAGCTTGCATTAGTGTGGTACATTTGTTGCAATTGATGAACTAAAATTGAAACATCGAAACATGATTGTTAACTAAAGTCTCCCCACTTACATTAAGGCTCACTTTTTGTGCTGTACAATTGCTGTTTTTAATATCACTCTTGGTATTAATAATGGCCAACACTTCTTGAGCACCTGTGTGCCAGATATGCACTGTCCTAGGTCCTTTCTGCACATCCTCATTTAATTTCCACATGTCTTAGATTTTAGCCAAAAACAGAATATGAAAATTTTGTGTGACTAGTCTGCTACTCTCGAAAGGGATGTCTTAGTTAAATATTAGGATCACCTGGGGAGCTTTTAAAACTATGCCACCCAGACTATTAAAGCAGAAACTTTTTGTCTGGGGGAACGAGGCCCAAATATGACTCTTAAGCCCCCAGGTGATCCTAACATGCTGCCACGGAAAAGGACCGTGGCTCTCAGCCCTGGCCTTCAAAGGCAAACTCTCAGGCTCCATTTGAGACCCAGTGAACCAGAACGTGCTTTCTAACAAGGCTCAGTTGACTCGTATGCACACAAATGTTAGAGACTTGTGATACTTCTTCTGTATGTCACCATGTGCATATGCTCATGGAAAGATGGAGATTTTTTTTTTTACTTTTTATAATTCTGAACTTTAAAAATTATGAGAAAAAATATTAAAAAATAAAAAAGAAGTGGGCTCTTACTAGACACCACATCTATCTTGATCTTGGAATCCACAGCCTCCAGAATTGTGAGAAATAGATTTTTGTTCTTTATAAGCTGCCCGGGCTATGGTATTCTGTTAATAGCAGTTTGAATAGACTAAGACAGATGGCATATAGGGAATTTGAAGATTGTTATTTGAATAGTTTGGTATAAATTCTAGGATACAGAAGATCTAGAAAATTTTCTTTTATATGATACCATTTGTGATAGGGAGAGTTCTAAAATGGCAGCTTGAGAGTCAGGCCGCTGGTGTGCACACACCTATTCCCAGTTATTTAATCAAAGAGTAACGAGGCGCTTCTGCGAGGGATTTTGCCTGTGCAATTAACATCTCGAATCAGTTGACCCCAGATTTGGGAAAGGAGATAATCCAGGTGGGCCAGATTTACTCAAATGAGCTCTTTAAGAGCAGGGTTCCCCTCCCCCCCCCGCTCTTTCTGGCTGGTCACGGAAGATGAAGTCAGATACAAAGCATGAGAAAGATTTGTCATGCTGTGTTTAAATTGAAGATGAAGAAGGCTGCATGGCAAGGACTGTGGGCAACCTGTGGGAGCTGTGAGTGGTCCTGGCTGACTACAAGCAAAGAAGCAGGACCTCAGCCTACCACGGCAAGAAGGTGAATTCTGCCTACTCCAAAAATGAGTCATGAATTTGGCTTTTTCCCCATCCCTCACACGAGACCTCAGCTGGGCTTATGCCTTGATATCAGCTTTATAATGTTCAGAGCAGAGAACCTAGCCACGCTGTCCTGGACTTCTTGAGCTACAGAACTGTAAGTTAATTAGTGGGTGCTGTTATATGCCTTCAAGTCTGTGGTAATTTATTATGCAGCAATAAAAACTAACACATCATTTAACACATCATTTAATTGGAAATAACAACTACCATTTAATTTCCCTTTTTCAGGGCCAAGTATGAAATAATTTCATGATACTTACGAGGCTTGATGAAATATTAACTGAAACTGTTTTATACTATAGTTCACTAATTAAGGGAAAATGGGGAAATAGAAACTCATTTTATATCTCAACATTTTCTTTAGGGCAGTGCATTGGCATTTTATTTCCCTGGGAAATATATTTTAATAAAATAATCTTGGTACCCATCCTTAAATATATCTCTCTATATATTTTAGAGCTTAATGTATAGACTCAAAATATCTGACTATTTGTTAGAGATGAATTAAGGCTATCAGAACAAGAAATACTCTGCTTTAAAAATAATTGTAAGAATTTCACTATGTTTATGAATATGACACTATCAGTCTCATTAACTACTGCAATTTACCTCACTAGGGAGCATAACTGATTATTCAGCCAGGGTATATGTTGGTGACATTGACAGCCATTACTCATGATGACTGATGTGAATCATAAGCTATGAGTGATGGCCAGAAAGTTTCTGCATTGATCCATAAAGCCTGTAGCTATTGCCAAAAACTCATTTTTGATTTAAATCTGGAGGTGATTCATTTGAATTAATGCATAACTACCAGTGATTATCAGAGATGAGAACAGTAGAGTAGAAATATACAGGCCTGTCTATAGTCTAATTTAGTCTCAGTCTGAGCAACGGTTTGAGTTTAGTCTCAATCAAGGCAACCTCCAATGATTAAACTCATTTCTAGGACCATGACATTTTGGTTTCTTGGACTGATATTTACAGCAAATTGATTTGTGACCCTGAACAAGTTTTAAGTCTCTTTTCTTCTAAAACAGTAAAAATGAAATTAGAATATCTGAAGATCTTTCTGGAAGAGTTATTGAAATTAATTTTTTATAACAGCATCAAGAGACTCAGAGGATGAGAGAGAAAATCAAATCATCACAGTAACAAGATGAACAGCTCACAAGATATTTTTTACTCACAGTGTTAAATCAAGGCCAAAAAAGAGAATTCTTGGCAATAAATGATGAAGGTATTTCTCACAGTGACTAGAATGAAGGTACTAAAATTTCAAGAGAGTAGTAGCCTGAAGGGAATTTCATAGCCCATTTAAAAATTTTGAAAACTTTTCTTACAAAAAACTTCAAGAGTATTTCAAGCATGAAATTTTCAGGTAGAAGAATAGTATAATGAACTTAAAGCACCCATAACCAGCTTCAAAAATTATCTAGTCCTTTCCAATCTTGTTGGGTATGTCATCATCCCAGATTTATGACGAAAATTCTTAGATTATATAATTTCATATGAGAGTCCAAATATTCAGCTAAAATACAGTAAATTCAAATTTATTTCTAAATAATTCAAATAATTTCCAAAAAAAGTATTGTTAATCATCATTAGTCACTTGAACCAATAAAAATAAAAAAGCCAGAAACTTATTTAAAAAAAAAAACTGCACAGAACCGAAGGTGCTTTTGAAATGTAGGAAATAATCAAGTAGGCAATACTGGAGTTTTAGTTATCATATTATAATACAGAATTATGTATGGGATACTGCTAAAAACCAACAAACTCTTTCAAGGTACGAAATAACATCAGTTTCAACTACTGCAGAGAAATGCAATAATTTAGTAAATTTTAAATGAGATTTTTAATTACTTTAAATCTTAATTTTAGCATCTGCTTGGATCATACACCTATTTGCTTGCTTACGGATTTTTCTCACATAGTTTTAGCAACTCTAATCGATAGCACTTTTAGAATCATATAGTCTCGAATTAAATGTGTCCTATGTTTGTAGACAGTAGGAGCTGCCCACTTTGTATGTTATACAAACTTACATTCTTTAAAATCAGATGGATTCATTTGGAGGAAGCCACTGGATTGCTATTAGATTTTGTTTTTAGGTCATTCTTGAAGGTTATGACCCACCTTTTCCTTGCATCCACTTCTACCCTCATTAATTTGGACTACTGCTAGATTAATATAGCTAAGACTCAGACGGTAATTTTAGTTTCTATGGTCAGAAACAGAGAGCAGCTTCTCTTCACTGAGAAAATAGAAAACATACCCTATGGCTTTCTAACCGGAACCCTATATACTTAACCATAACCTGCCTTTCCAGTGTTACTTCTCCCTTTTCTCTTTCATGTACCCTTTCGTGAACTCACTGCATCACTCGCTCTTCTTTGTATATACAGTGTATTCTTTAGCCCCATGGACTTAGACTACTTTGTTGGTGTCTACGTAGGCTCTCCATTCTTTTCATCTCTTAATGACCTATGTCTTCATTTTTCATGATTTATTTTAAATAAAACTGTCTTCCTGGAATGCTCACTGCTAATCACCTCAGATATTTGAAGCAAACTAATCCTCATTCTAAAAACCAGTGGCACTTATTACATTTTCTCTTGAGCTTTGTCACTCATGTAGATTCATTAAAAATTGAATATCTAACTTGTGTCATGCACAATTTTAGGCTCTAGCGATACAGCAGTAAACAAAGCAGACAAAAATCTCTGCCTTCATGGAGCTTATCTTGTAGTGTTATAGTTGCCTTGAGGAGTTTTAAAATGTTGATTTATAATTACTCCCACTGGTAGGTGAAGAGAGATCAACTGTCAACAGATCTACATACTTTTAATGTGTTACAAAAGCAAACATAAATTGGTTCTTATTAAGAAATGCTGCCTAATGACTGAAAAAATGTGAAAGTTGCACTTGGGACATTGAGCAATAGAGCTGATTTTAGAGAGATGGGTTAGTGAAGCACAAGTTCTCATTTGTGAAGACAAGAACAGGAGAAAATAACATGAAAAGACTGCCAAGGTCACTAGAAGACCTACTCTGTCTGGTGTGGATCCCACTGTTTCAGATTCGTCTATGAGACTTTACACAAGCCTTCAGCTGCCCCTGGACAAGCAGTGGAGGCAATGGCCTGGCTATGTCTTTACTGTGCTCCAAGAGTAGCTGTGACATCCTTTTCATTGCCAAACTACCTTTTTTCTTGCTCTGGTACTGAAGAAGAGGTTGATGAATGGTGTGACTTCTCCTTTTAATAATAGCAAGCTCAAGAAACAAACATCTTTCTCAAGAACATGGGGGAGGATTGGGATAAACTTTTTCCCTTCTGCTTTTTCCTCATCAGGTTCATTGGAATCATCACTTCTTTGGATCTTACTTGCAGGCTCATGTTAATGACAATAGTCAGGGGTCTCATCCTATTTCAACAGTCTCTTTTCTCCAAATATAGTGTTTCTTGGAGTTCTTTATGAATGTATCACACGTTTTCATTGAAAGCTTGGTTGGATAATCATATTATGTAGCAGGCAGTCCTGTTGCTTCTACTGAGTGATACTGTATCTTTTGGGCTCTCCTAGGAACCACTTTTATTTCTTCTGGGTACCATAGTGCCTAAGAGGTGATGACTGTTGATGACTGTTGCATCTTGGGTATCACCACACTGCAGGCACTATGCATCTCCCAGGCCTTACTGTTTTTACCACCAGGCACCAAAAGCTCAGGCAATGTCACCATTTTTTGTCATTTCCAGTTAGGCACCACAACTAATAAAATAAATTTTTCATGGGACCAAAACCACTCAGGGGTCTGTGGAGAAGTGGGGAGAGAAATATTGTTTCCCTTTTATGTTTTATCCCGTGGCAGGTGAGAAGCAAGAATGAGCCTTCTGTTAGTAACAATTTGGTCATACCTGTCTTTTCTTCTTCTTTTTCCTTTCTTTTTCTTTCTATCCTTACTTCTCCCTTCTCTTCCTTTCTTCCCTCCTTCCTTCTCTTTCTTTCTTAATTTCTCTCCTTCCTTACTCTTTTTTTATCTTTTCCTAAGACAAGGCATTAATAATCTTTTTGTGTAAATGGACAGAGCTTTCTGAGTGTTCTTTCTCTTATTATGTAAATTGTTTTCCAGAGTCTTCTACATCTCTCAAGTAATGATATTGTGGGAGTCAAGCTCAATTGATTAAAAGATACGCTGTGATCAGTTCTATAATATAGTAGGACTCAAAAATGACTATGGAGTGAATGAATAAAATATGGAGTATCAACTTAGTGTAGTCTGAAATCACTGTACAGAATTATTTTGGTGAATCTTTTATTCTGAAATTCTTAGAAACAAAGGTATGCTTTTATTCAACAGTGCACCTTCTAAAGCTCCATGCTTACTAGCTTGCATATAAAGACTTAAACATATTTTTGAAGTAATGAATGTTTCCTTTATAGTTGCATTAAAAATGCATAGGTAAAATATGGCTGATAACTGGTATGTAGTCCAGAATTCACATTTGGGTAGCTTTAGTATTTCTTGCATATTGTAATTTAATTTTTACTAAATGGTATTTTTTAATCCTAAGGGATAGGTATCTGTCCTCTATGATTTTCTAATTTTACTTCTTTGAAACTTTAACTAACTGCAGGAATTATACATTTTGTAAAATATTATTTTCATCATTCCTATGAAAATAAATGACTTTTTTTAAACAAGTAAGAAAACAATTAGATACTGTCAAAAAAGTCAATATAACACAAAGCTACAATCACAAAATGTTATCAATGTTTTAAGAAAAAATAAATTTGTCACAGTCTTATACTAAGCATTTTTTATGCCCTGTGTTGGTTATAATTATTTATATGGTAGAAAGAAATATTTTAAACACTTATTATTTCATATAATATTTTATCTAATACTATTTGAATGTTGTTAAGGTAGGCTGTGGGAATAGCAGCAGTAAAGATGCCCTAAAGGAAAGTATTCACTTAGTGACAGGAGCTGAAAGACTTTCAAAATTTGTGGAAGGAATAAAACCCTGAAATAGGCTGAGTTGTTTACCCAAAACTGAAATTAGGCTGATAATTTAGCCGGGGGGGAGGGGGGGAGGAATTTGAGGTGAGACAGGTGTGACAATATTAGCATTATTCTTTCCAATCCTAATTTAAATGGGATTATGATGTTACCATAACACCATTGTTAGTCTTGTGTATATAAACAGGATATACATGTTAATTTTGAGAGCAAGGGTTTTAAATATACAGTTGAGCCTTGAACAATGTGGGGCTTAGGGCCAAGTTCCATGCAAGGAAGTAACAGTACAATCAATGACTGACGTCTAATCAGAAACAAGAGTTCAGAAGACATTGACTGATGTGTTTAAACTGTTGAAAATGTCCACCAAGAATTTTATAGCTAATGAATCTAGCATACCTGCTCTAAAACTTCTAAAGGAAGTTCTTTAGGCTGAAGGGAAAGGATTCAGATAGTAATTTAGATCTATAAGGAGGAATGAAGTTCACAGGAAATAACTATGTTGGTAAATATAAAAGATTAAATTTTTCTTTTTCTATCTTAAACAACTTTAAAGGTATATGGTGGCTCAAAGCAAATATTATAAAAAATTATCATGCTATTGTAGGACCTCATACTTATGCTTAATGCACAATACACTGCTATTTTTGCTTTGGTTAGTAATTCACCTTTTATAAAAATTAAAAACAAGAAATAAAATTTATATTTACCTCATTTATGATGTTTACAGTGTTCTTTATTTCTTGATGACGATCCAAGTTTCTCTCTAGTATCATATTTCTTCTGCTTGAAACGTTTCCTTTAAACTTTGATGTAATATGGATTAGCTGGCAGTAAATTCTCTAAGTTTTTCTTTCTCTGATAAAGTCTTGTTTTATTTTGAAATATATTTTTAGAGTATAGAATATTTAGTTAACAGTTTTTTCTTTCAGCACTTTAAAGATGTCACTATATTGTTTCTGGCTTGCATTGTTTCTGATGAAATGTTTGCTACAATTCTCATTTTTGTTCCTTTGTTATGTGTTTTTTATCTTTGGCCTTTTCAAGATAGTCTTTTCTTACCTTTTCAGTATTTGAACGTGTGTGTGCATGTGTGTGTGTGTGATATTTATCTTACCTATTGAATATAGAGATTCTTGGTTCTCTTTTGAAGAATTTTTAGCCATTAAGTCTTCAAATATTTATTTTTCCTAGTTCTCTATCTTCTTTTAGGGTTCTAATGACATACACAGTAGGCTGTTGCTATTGTCTCACAGTTCTTGGATACTTTTTTTTTTTCCTTTCCTACATTTTTGTGTTTGTGTTTCAGTTTTGGTTAATAATCTATTTTCAATTTCATTGATTCCTCTGCTAAGTTGAGTCTACTTATGAATCTATCAAAAGCATTCTTCATTTATGTTCTAATGGTTTTCATTTCAAGTCTGTCCATTTAATTCTTTACTTTCTTTCTGATGAAATTTCCCATTTGCTTATAAATGTTATCTACCTTTTTCACTGGGAACTTTTACATATTAATCAGAGTTATTTTAAGTTTCCTGTGTTATAGTTCTTATATATAAGAATTTTTTTTTGTCTCTCAAAAGTTTCTTTTTAATGCTTTCTTTTATGCCTTTATTTTTTTGTTGAAAGCTGAGATTTGTGTAGGATAATAGAGACTGAGATAAGTAGATTTTATGCCTGGAAATTGGTGCACATTTTCTTTTGCTAGGCCTCTGTGTGGAGGATTGAGTCAATTATTCAGTAATCAAAATGAGTTTGGTCTATGTTGTTGCTGTGATTAACTTCCATGCACCACACACTTCAAATTCCTCTAGCATTACCTGGCATTAAGGTGGGGGCTGGTTTGCCAAAAGGTTTTTATCAATATTTGCCTTTCCTCCCCTTTAGGCCTTCCCTTCAAACTTGTGTATTCAAGAGGGTTTTTCTTTACCTTCTTTCCTTCCCTTCTTTCTCCCATGCTTTCTGAGCAGAAGATTGCTGTTACTTGCTGTTACAGGTGGTAGGGGTAGGAACAGGATGACATCCTCCATTGTTCTGGCATCAGCCTTAGGTAGGCACCATGTACCCGGATTCTGGTCATGAAGAGGGCTTTCTCAGTGATTCTCCTTTCTTGTCTCAGTTGGTTTCAGCTTGAAATTTATTTTTCTCTTCCCTCAGGAAGAGAGGGATTTTTCTCTTTCCTTCTTTCAGCTATGCTGGTGCCATAAAGAGAACATCTTCACTAGTGCCCTTAAGGGCAACAGGATTTGCTGCTCTTCACCTAGTAGTTTATGGCATTTTTTCCATAAGGGAGATAGTAAAGAAGGATCTGAGCAGCCTCATGCTTTGTTTTTAAAAGTACTTTTGCTTGTTTTAAACTTTGTATGTATTTCACTCAACAGTTACCTGAAATACTTCCATGTTGTTTTGGGTATAGTTTGTTCACTAATATTACTGAAAGGATATCACTTATCAATATACTATTTATTCATTCTACTATTATTAGATATTTGGAATATTTCCAGTTTGGGTTTATTATTAATAGAGTTGCTATATATATTATTGTACATTAGTTTTGGTAAATGTGTATATTTTGTTTCTGCTGAGTTTATATCTATGAGATAAGTGCTGAATCATAAGTTATGCATATAATTAGCTTTACGACACCCGGCTTAATGATTTTCAGAGTCATTATAGCAATATACATTCCCACTAGGAATGTAAGCAAGTTTTTCTCCAAATCCTTTCCGGTCCTTGGAATATTCTTTTTCAAGTAGCCATACCATAGAATATTAAACTGTTTTCATTTTTATTTCCCCCATGACTAATGAAGTTGGCCACCTTTTCACATGTTGGTATTTAGTTAGCCACTTTTTGCATTGCTTGATCAAAATCTTTATTCATATTTTTACAACTTGTATTTTGTTCATACTTCTATGACTGGTACAGAATGCAAAAATTAGATATGGACTACATATACATGTCAACTAATTTAGGGTTCTGCACTGTAGTGGGTGGTGGTGCACTTTCAATGAATGTGAGGGGGAGGATTATGGAAGATTTTATTTTAATTTCTATCTTTATATTCTAAATGTTATACAAAGAACATATATACACACATATATGTGTATGTATATAAAACTCAAATCAGTAAAAAGGTTTAAAAACTAAAAATTAGGTCTTGTCATGACATATTGTTTGCTGGTATGTATTGATACGTACACTATAATTTTGATCCATGAATTGATCCAATCAGTAAAATGGTAAAATCCGGCTAGAGATTTAGAACTTTTAAAATGGCAAAAGGAGGAATTATGTATGTTTTATTCAGCACTCTTTCTACAATGTTTATATAATATGAATAAATGTGTGAATGGGTGAATAAATGAATTGATGGGTGAATAAATGACCCAGAACCCTCTTTTGTGATTAATGAATAATCTCCACACTTACTACCCATGAGTGCTATAAATTTTTTTATTTTCAATGTACTTATAACAAATCATTAGCCTCAAAACCTGTGTTGGCTTAATTATAAAGGGTTATACAATGCTCGAGGTTGTTAATTGAAATGGTAGTTGTCTTTTTGGAAAGAAATGATATTCTTCATTGTATTAACTTTTTTTTGGCTTATAAATAGCAGAAATTTATTTCTCACATTTCTGGAGGTTAGGACATCTAAGATCAAGGTGCTGGCAGATTCAGTGTACAGTTAAAGTCCACTTCCTGCTTCACAGACAAGTTGTATAACATTTTGAATGGAGAACAGTTGGATTTATAAGTCCTAACTGATGGCTTAATATTTTTATTATCTTTGTGATCTCAGTATTTTCCTATTAAAGGTGCATTTTTGCCTTGTTTAGAATAGAATTTACTAAGATTTGCATTAGATGCTATACAGAGTTTTAAAATAGTAAACTGACATTTTATAAAATATGAAACTTCTTTACAACATTATTAAAGGCAGGACTTATACCTTTATGTAGAGTGTAAGATAAATAGTATACATTTTAAAGCAAGTAGTTGATATGTAATAAACAATATGTTTGCTATAATGTTTTCCCCAAAGCAATTAAAAAACACTCAATTTTTATATCAGAATATGAAAGGTCATGAGAAAAGTGGTTGGATTTATTGCTTATGAGTTATCTAAATGGAACACATCTATACCATCCCATCAAAGCAATTTCATCTGCTTTAGTCACTTTGGTACAGCTTAAAATATAATTCATTAAATAATACATCTGCAACCCACTGGTTGTAGATATTGTCCTATGCAAAATGTAAAGCTAACAGTAACTAATGTTCTTCAGAAATATAGTAGCCTTTGCAAATTGCTTGGAATTAATTTGTTTTGAGTAAACGAAAATTAGTCTGTTAAATGAAGCTTATATATAAAAAAAAAGGATTACAAAGGGATAGGAGACCGTCTCACCAGGATAGCTTAAAACCCACACATTTATATGAGTCAGGAGAAGTACTATGCTTTAAAAATGATCTTATTCTTTCCAGTTGTCTGAGCTTTGTGCCTCCTGATGTGATCCGGAGATCTGGCAAAATAGAAACAAATTTAGAATCTTACTCATTAGAATACTGAACTCATCTGTCAGCAGTATTGACAAGACCTTAGACAAAGCATTTGGCCTGGCACACAACCTGTACTGAGATTTTCCTGTGGCTATAATGTAGCACACCTGACAGATGTTTGAGTCATTTAACACAGCAGGAGGTACTCATAAACACCACAGACTGGCATTCAACATGATAGGGACTATTTTTCTTTTGTCTGCTTGAAGTTATGTGGCTTATAATCAACAAAGGATTTAGGCATAACTAGCTAAAACGTAGGGTGTGATATCTTTTATATGCAGCTTTATACGCATTGTTTCTCTTGCTTATAAAGCTTATGCAATGTTCCAGAAGCTGAGATACTTTTTGACACAGGTGAAACACATTTTACATATATTTTCCTTTTTACAATCAGAACTGCTTTAGAAAAGAAAAGCATCAAGAAGTAAATTTGCTCATGAAGTAAAGATAATGTATCATCTCTATTTTCTTGATGATTCCTTAAAGATGAAACGGGCTTTACTAAATCCATGTTAATTTTTAAATTTAGAACAGCTGCAAGGACACTATATTAAGAAATTTTTTTTCTGTTGAATTTTTTAATTAATTTATTTAGGTAACATTGGTTAATAAAATTATATAGGTTTTAAGTGTATAATTCAATAATACATCATCTGTATATTGCATGGTACATTCACTCCCCAAAATCAAAATGCAAGGACACAACTATATAGTCCCAATAACAATGCATCTGAATTGGAAAAAGAACAGCAGAAATAAATGTACACTATCTGTAATTCTAAAAATTGTACTCTATGCCCTAAGGAATGGAGATAGGTGCTATTAATTCAAATGCCATGTTTGCATAGAATAAAGCACAAAAATGTTAAATTTTGCTTTATAAAAGTTTTTTTTTTTTTTTTTTAGCTCAAGTTTCTCATTTGGTAATTAGCAGTTGGAAGAAGTGCTCATTGATAAAGTTTATTTAGGTTCGTTGGGGAGCAGTAACAGGCAAGAGGCCATAGTACTTTCAAAACAGCATTTTCTTGCATTTAAAAATTATTACATAATCAAAATCATCCTGCTGTCTATAACTATAAAAGGACTTTGAAAATAAAGAACATTGAAAATACCTTAAAGGAACAAATAAATACCATAATTGAAAGATGGTGCCACTCTGGAATACATAACTTATTTTAGAAGGTTTTTATTTGTTTTTGAAGCATTAATTTGTTAGGAAAAAATTTCAGATTTGTTTGGCATAGGTCATGGCTTTTATTTCAGTTTGCTTTAGCTATCAGTGATTTACAGGACAAGCAGCATGTACAGATGCAGAAACTGTTTTGTCCTAGGAAATAACTGTAGTTTAGCATTTAGGTGTCAAGATAAGTTGTAGAAGTTAACAAAACGTTCTTTAAGGCCATGCCCAAACACAAGAAATAGTTGGAATTCAGAAAAACATGTACATGTCAGAAAGGTTGAAATTTAGTCAAGCACTTTATCTTTCCAATGTTTTATTTATTCCCCTTGCTAGCTACAGAGTACTAACTGCTTTCCTAATTCTCATATTCTAACTCATATTTCTAGGCTGATGACCCATCCTGACATTTGATTTTTGGTCCATTGGTGGTGATATTTTGAGCAAGATTTTTCTTAGCTAGCTTCAGGATTAGATAGTCTGCACTGCTAGCTACTTTGGAAGGAAGCCTCTTAAATCCAATGTGATCTGTATATGTATATGTGTGGCTTTGCTTTCATTTTAAACAAATTTATAAAGAAGGGGAGAGATCAGAGCTTTGAAATGATAGAAATGAGATCTATACTGTAGGTACTGAATATATGCCTTCAGATTTAAGCCCAAACTCCATTTTTTAGGAAAGCCTACCAACCTTTGTGACTAACTCGAGTGCCTCTATTATGTGCACCCTTAAGCACTTCTTTTTAATGAGTGTCACCATTGTGGTTGCACATTTATTTTCAGTTATTCGGTTAATATTTGTCACGCCCACTAAATTTCAAGCTCCGTAGCTACAGGGATTGTGTCTGTTTTTCTCTTCCTTATAATCTTGGTAGGTACTCTGTTAATGGTTGTCAGATCAATGCATTTTATAAAGCACTGCTTTATATTGTGTATATAATTTTGTAATGTTTAATTATAATTTGAAGCAGTCTTAAAACATACACTTTACTAGCATTTTGCTCTGTGTATATTGTTTTTTTTTTTTTGGCAGACCCATAAATAACACCCATTTTTTCCCTCTCCCCACTGTGGAACCAATTAAGAGATGTATTGTCTCTCAAAATTCAGACATAGAGAATAAGACATGGCTTGTGTGCGTGACCATAGTGCTTTTAAATTATTATCTTTACTCATTTCAACCTTACTCACAGGTCCTTACTTGGGAGCAAAGTAGATCAAAAATTACTTTTGATCAATAGGTACCTGAGGAATGGGAAACACCTTCAAGAGGAAAACTCTGGGAAAGGGTTTAGAGATGTCTGTGAGAGATCTTGAAGACAGGGAAAGTAAAAGGGCTGAGAACATTTTGCTTCAGCAGTCATCTATCTTTTCACCTAGAGATTGAAAAACAAGAACCATTGAACAGGAAGAGCAACTCTTTAGATTCCTGATCCATCTTGTTATGTTCAAGCCTAAAGTGAAAAGACTGAACTCACTGTGAATTTTAAGAAAATGCGTCATCTGGAAAAATGGAACAAACTTTTCTGAACTTTGATATCTTAACCTTAAAAGTTTCAGGGATAGTCTTTATTCTTTTGGTATTACAGCAGATAACCAACCTGTTCCCTATTTTTCCTCATCTCCTCCCAAGACATGAAAGTCATAATTATAAGGCAGTAATTTATACATAGACACAGTGTTAAATGCTTCACATGTGCAATCTCATTTTATCGAGGAGATGTGACGAGTGGTGTAGATTAAGATCCTGGTTAAATGATGCCACATACATAATGTGTTCAGTAATGTAGTTCCTGACCACATGGTCAGTGCTCTGTAAAATACTGGCCATTATTCCGATGATGATGATGATTACTATATAAAAGAAATGAATGCAATTTCTCATTGTGCAGTTTACCCAACTACTGCTCAGTGCTGAGGTTTCCTCTCTAACACACCCACTCTTCTGGATGTTGAGGGCCTCCTCTCTATCATTTGGGGGACTTGAAATATTCTGGACTTTCAAAAGAGTGTGCACGTGAACGCAGTCTGTGTGGAGCTCTGCAAAGTCTCAGGTAGGCATCTCTTGACTGGCCCGTACTCTTCAGTGAGATGAACAGTTAGTGTCGCTTCTCTGTCTGGGTAAGCATTAGTGCTTCCTGGTATCTCCAAAGGCTCTGCGGGTTAGGCACCTGAAAGTGTTTATCTGATGCTGACCTCATTCCTCTCCACCTGGTCCTCTCAGATTTGGTTCCCCCTACTCCCATCTTTGAGTTCCACCAAAGTCACACTCCATCTCTCAACTTCCCTATCCCTCCCCATAATTCTGATGACTCACCTTTCTTTCTCCAAGGAAGTATGGATGGAATGGTCTAGTTCTAGTCTTTCCACATGTATTACTTTGACTGAAAAGCTTCTTTTTCTTCTCCTCCTCTTTTCCTTCTCCCCGCTCTCTTCTTTATTCTAAAAAGCCTGCTCTAGAAGTAAAAGATAAAACCAAACATTGATTATATTTCAATCTTCCCCCTCCCTTTCAGTATAGCAACCATTCTTCTCCCTAAAGTAATGTTGAAGACTTTTATCTACTGAGGAAAAAATTCATTTTTAAAAAGTGGGGCAGGCAAACCAACGTGAAAAAAAAAAAAGTAACATTCAAGATAGTATTTCACTACAGTATTCTTTTTGACTTTCAAATTAACACTCTCAAAACCTCCCTTGTTTTATCAGCAAAAATACTAGCACACTGATGATGCAAGTAACTTGCTCTCAGTCTACAGCCAGGACTCTGGCTCCAAAGTGCATGCTAGATAGCCTCTCCAAGGAAGAAGCACTAAAATGTTCTCTCTTGCCTTAGAACCTTTGCACACACTGCTTTCTTTGCCCAATGCCTGGCTAATCTCTGCTGTTGGGTATCTCAGAGTTTGCTCAGAACCATTCATTAAAATGTGAGAAGAAAACATTACAACTTCAGTTTCTGTATTTCTAATTTTGGAATTGCAGGCTGATCTCCACATACATACTTCCAGATGATCTGTCTCTCTTAGAGAGCCCTTTTGGCTTTTTCCAGACAGAGGGGGTAGGCACCAGTCCTTCATGTTCTTCTTAGGAAAGGGGCATATATCAATCTCCTGAGAGTTTCTGTAGAAATTTTTCATTAGACTTTAGCTTAGGAAATATTTCTCTCATCTCTCCTACTTCTCCAAAAATGTCCTCTTCAAGTTGTCTACGTTTCTATGTAGATAAAGGACATAGTATTGTATGTATGGCTTTGACTACTGGTCTACAATCTTGAAATCTAAGAAGCTCAAAAAAAATGAACATATCTATATCTACCTCTTATATGTCTATATGTTTTATATTTTGGCAGCAATACCTGACTTAAACTAACATGAGGCTATTTAATCTTTATAACCTTTTAAAAAATCCCACTTGGTGGGAATATACATACATTTTGCTACAGAAATGTTAATATATAATATTCACTGAAGGTGTTATGTAATATACAGTACAATCTTTCTAAAGTAAAAAATTCAGTTATGAAGTGTATCTGTGATAGTGAGTTTTATGTGTCAGCTTGACTGGACCATGGGGTATCCACATATTTATTTAGCTAACATTATTTCTAGGTGTGTCTGTGAGGATGATTTTTAGCATTTGAGTTGGTAGGCTGTGTGAAGCAGACTGCCCTTCCCAGTGTGGGTGGGATTAACCAATTTTTTAGGGACTTGAATAAAACAAATGGTGAAGGAGGAGAGAATTTGCTCACTCTACCTGACTGCTGAGCTGGGATATCAGTCTTTTCCTGACCTTGGACAGCAACTTACACCATTGACTCTCTGGATCTCTAGCTTCAGGCTTGAACTGAAACTATGTCACTCATTTTGCTAGGCTGCAGCTTGCAGACATCAGATCTTAGCCTCCATAACTGCATGAGCCCATTCTGTATATTAGATCTCCCTCTCTCTATCCTGGAGAACCCTGACTAATATGACATCTTTCCTCAACTCAGAAAAGAGTTTCTGCAGCTCCATAGAGGCGCTTTCATTTATTTATTTATTGGATATTTGCATCCTCCCATTTTGTTGTCGTGTATATTGTCTTACCATTTTAGTCTAAATGCTTATTCTAAAATTTTGTTATCTATTAACATTTTTCTTCAAGTTGTTAGAATTATATTTATATATTTTTTTTCTGAAGAGTTGCCATTCATAAGGCAGGATGCAAAAGGACCGGTCACTAAAAATGGTGAAAACGTAATTTATTTTCACAAAGGAATTGTCATCTTAAGGGACCAGTAGACTTCTAAAGTAAAGCTAGAAGTCAGTGCTTTCTGTATCATTATGTGACTTTTCAAAGCATATTCTCTCATATCTCAAAGATTTCAGTTCTTTTTACATCTTTCTGCCAGAGATCATGAACTTGATGGCAAAGAAATGTGGTATTAAAATGAATTTTTATTTGTTTTACAATTTTGTGTAAATATTTTTTTAAAAAATTAATACATTTAAATGTTTATTTTAAAATATTTTCTCTATTGACTAATAAAGGGTTTAAATTTAAAATAATGGATATTATTTGTGAAAATCCTTTAAAGAAATCATTTAGAGGAATAGACTTAAAAATCTTGGAGAACCTGAAAAATACTAATATGCTGTAATTTCCACATTTGCCACAAGATGGCAGCAAATTCCTTTGTTTAGTTTCTAAAATTATTATCCTCTTCCCAGGTTAAAAAAAAAAAATTAAATCCATTCGTGTTTCTTGAACATTGCTGCAGTAGATATGAGCTGGCTTGATATTGCAAACTCAGATTTAACATTCCGTCCTCCATACAGAATTTCCACCGTTATTGTCATTTGTTTCAATTACCTCATAGTTCCCACTGCAGAGGAAGCGTGGAGAAATTTATTTTCTTCTTTTCTTCAGATGTACCTCTAATCCTTACCATCAAGCAAATTCTTTGGTTTTTGTTTTCATTGTCAAGCAGATTAACCTCTTCCTCTCCTCCACTCCTTACGTTAAAATCGCTTTTAACTTAATGATTACCTGCTTATTGTAGCGACTACCTGGTTTCTAGACTCCAAAATACATTCCAAAGTGATGTAATTTAGGAAAACACTAGTATTTAGCAGTAAAGGATCAAGGACTACTGTGATTGTATCACTGTCATGACTCAACTTCTTACTCTCTCTAAAGTCAAGGCCTTTCATCCTTTGTTTTCTCCAACTTCTCTCCAAGAGATATTCTCAACTCATTCTCCCCATCTCAATTAAGGTAAGTCTTAGTACTGTAACCAGCATGCAGCTCATTTATTCTCAAAACCATCTTCACACGTTTAATTTTTAGTATGCCACGCATGTCTACCACCTCTTTGCCTTTCATCTCTTTCTTATAGAATTATTGAAAACTTGACTCTTGAAAGTATTCCTTACCCCAGAGCAGCTCAATGTCACCTTATTGTCTGGTTCAGCCTTCCTAGAAATAGTTTACTTGCATACATCTTTCTATCTTCACATTGAGTTACATAATATTTTATGCTTTTTTGGAAAATGCGCTTTAATTTTTTACATATTTTTAAATTGGTGATTTTTATTTTTCAGAAGCACCAACGCATTAGAGAATAAAGTTTAAGATTCTACTGACTTTCACTTAATTTGTCCCCTAATTACATCTACAGTGTATAATGTAAGTTTTTCAATACATTTTTGATCTCTTCACATATATCAGCATATAACACAATAATCTTTGCATAATATTCCAACATCTCAATGATTAAAGATTCAAAAGAATTTTTATTATATGGTTTACTTTCTATGTTTGAAGGCCTAAATATAATTCTGACACCAACTTTTGCCATAAAACCAAACTAATTATATTTTTATAATGTGATCTATAGATAAATGAATTCATTAATATCATAAGGAGATATAAGACTTTGAAAGATTACCTAATGAGTCCACTACAGAAAATCATATCCAAACTTTCCACATAAGATATACCTTCATTAGTTTCTGTGGAGATCATAAAGAAAATTACACAGTTTCCCTCAGTTATTATTTCTTTGTGTCTCTCAACAGTTACTGGCTAGATATTCTTTGTTTTTGCTCCAAGCAGATGTTTCAGCTTATATTATAGTGAGTATTTACCTGAGGCTAGATGTGGTTTTGGATTATTATAATATCACATTTGATCTAATACCTTGACAACTGGTCTGTTTTAATCCTAGGGACATTTTGATTCATATGATGGATAATGTTCCCCTCTTAACTTTTTTTTTCATTTTGTAGTAGCAAATTTGGTTTGCTTCTAGTAGCTGTACAGTACTATTTGTGTATGCTAATTTTATCCTTGGATTTATTATTTTTCTTACCCAGTTCTTTCTTTTCCTAATCTTTCTCAATTACTTGTTCTTACTGTTTCCTCATGTGTATTTTTTTCTGAAATCTTTTATTTTAAATTTTTATTGAGGTATAATTGACACATTATATTAGTTCCAGGTGTGCAACATAATGATGTGATGTTTATATGTATTGCAATATGATCATTATTAGTCTAGTTAATATCCATCACCACACATAATTAGAACTTTCTTTTCTTGTGATGAGAACTTTTAAGATCTACTTTCTTATCTTTTCAAATATACAGTAGAGTATTATTAATTATAGCCATCATGCTGTACATTACATCTCCATGACTTATTTATTTTATAACTGCAAGTCTGTACATTTTGACCATCTTCATTTATTTTACCCAACTCTCTTACCTCCTGCTTATGGTAACCACCTATCTTTTCTCTGTATTTGTGAGTTTCCTTTTTCTTTTAGATTCCACATATAAATGAGATCATACAATATTTGTCTTTCTCTGTCTAACTTATTTCAGTTATGAATAATGGAATGTGAATAATGAAATGAATAATATAGTACTCTCAAGGTCTATCCATGTTGCAAATGGCAAAATGTCCTTTGTTATTGTTACTGGACAGTATTTCATTTTGTGTGTGTGTATCATGGTTCTTTATTCGTTCATCCATTGATGGACACTTAGGTAGCTTTCACGTCTTGGCTATTGTGAATAATGCTGCAAAGAACATGGGAGTGCATATCATTTTTGGAATTAGTGTTTTTGTTTCCTTTGGTTAAATACTTAGAGGGAGAACTGCTGGATCATATGGTAATTCTATAGTTTTAAGGAACCTTTCCCATAGTGGCTGCACCGAATTACATTCTTGTCACACTACACAGGAGTTTTCTTTTCTCCATATCCTCTCCAACACTTGTTATTTTATTTTTTATTTTTTGAATAATAGCCATTCTAACAAATGTAAGGTGGTATCACATTGTAGTTTTGATATGCATTTCCCTGATCATTAGTGGTGCTGGGCATCTTTTCAAGTACATGTGGGCCATCTGTATGTTTTCTTTGGAATAATGTTTATTCAGATCTCTGTCCATTTTTCCATTGAATTGTTACTTTTTTCCTGCTATTGAATAGTATCAGTTTATATATTTTTTGGATATATCAGGTATATGATTTGCTAATAATTTCTCCCATTCAGTAGGTTACCTTTTCACTTTATTGATGGTTTCCTTTGCTGTGCAGATACATTCTTAGTTGTAGATATAGTCCTGCATATTTATTTTTGCTTTTGTTTCCTTTGTTTTGGATGTCAGTCAGATCTAAAAAATCTTTGCTGCGGCTGATGTCAAAAAGTTTTCTACTTATGTTTTCTTCTAGGAGTTTTATGGTTTTAGGTTGTACATTTTAAGGCCTTTGTCTATTTTGATTTAATTTTTGTGTATGATGTAGGATAGCAGTTCAGATTCATGCTTTTACATATGGATATTCAGTTTTCCCTACACTTTTTACTAAAGAGAGCATCCTTTCCCCATTATACAGTCTTGACTCCTTCATCATAAATGAATTGACAGTAGATGTGTGAGTTTATTTCTGGGGTCTCTATTATGTTCCATTGATCTTTATGTCTGTTTTTATGCCAATACCATACATACTGTTTCAGTTACTACAGCTTTATAATATAGTTTGAAATAAGGATGTGTGATGCCTTAAACTTTGTTCTTCTTTCTCAAGATTGCTTTGGTTATTCAGGTCTTTTGTGGTTTTGTGTAAATTTTACAAATTGTTTTTTCTATTTTTGTAAAAATGCCATTGGAGTAATAAGGTTTGCATTGAATCTGTAGATTGCTTTGAGTAGTATGGATATTTTAACAATATTTATTCTTCCCATCTTTGGGAAGAGCACAGGATACCTTTTCATTTACTTATATCTTCTTTAATTTCTTTCATTGTTCATTTATAGTTTTCAAAGTATAGAGTTTTTTAACCTTCCTGGTGACATTTATTCCTAGGTGTTTTGTTCTTTTTGATGCAATTACAAATGGGATTATTTTCTTAATTTCACTTTCTAATGGTTTGTTATTGTGTTTAAAAACACAACAGATATTTGTATATTGATTTTGTATCCTGCAACTTTACCAAGTTCATTCATAAGTATATTTTATAAGTAATTTTAACTCTTTTGTCTGAGATAAGTCATGAATAGATATATATATTTTTTGACATCTAAACGTGACATTCTATTGCACTGTGGAGGACTGTCCAAGTCCCAGAGCCCAAGATGCTTTATAGATATAATGATAGGGATACTAAAGAGCCAAGAGAATCAGGATAATCTATAATCTGCACTAAATTAGATGTAGTTCCCTGCATTAAGACACTGCTGATAAATAATATTCCCCTAAGAACTGTATTTCCTCTAGTTTCAGAGCATTATGATCAGAGAATATGTTTGGTAAGATTTTAGCCCTCTTATATTTGTTGAGGCTCTCTCTGTGTCCCAGTATGTGGTCAATTCTTGAGACTGTTCCATGTGCACTAGAGAAGAATGTATAAGCAGCTGTTTTGGGATGGAAGGTTCTGCAAATGTCAATTATGTCCAGTTGGACTAATGTGCCATTTAAGGATGGTATTTCTTTATTGATTTTCTGTTTGGATGATCTGTCCATATCCGACAATGGGGTATTTAGGTCCCCTATGACGATAGTGTTTTGGTCTGTTTCTCCCTTAGTTCTGTTTAGTAATTACTTTACATATTTTGGGGCTCCCTGATTGGGAGCAGAGATATTAATAAGTGTCAGGTCTTCTTGGTTCATGATTCCATTTATCATTATGAAGTGTTCCTCAGTATCTCTTTACCTTTTTTATTTTGAAGTCTGTTTTGTCTGATATTAGTACCACTACTCCCACTTTTCTCTGAATGCCATTTGCTTGAAATATCATTTTCTACTCTTTCACTCTGAGTCTATATTTGTCTTTGGAGCTGAGATGTTCCCCTGGAGGCAGCATATGGTTAGGTTTTGATTTTCGATCCATTCTGCAACTCTGTGCCTTTTTATTGGTGAGTTCAGTCCATTTACATTTAGAGCGATTATTGAAATATGAGGTCTTCTTATAGCCATTTTATCTTTCGCTTTCTGGTATCTCAGTGTTTCCATTGCTTCCTTGTCCTTGTGCTTCTGTTTTCTTTATTTTGGTTGGGTTTTGTGGGTTTTCCCACTGGTCCTCATTTTATATTTTATACAACAGTTCTGAATCTTTGGCATGTGGTTGCCATTATGAATATGAAAGGGATAGTTATATATATACAGTCATCCATTTTTTTCTGCTCGTGCCTTATCTCCATTCCCCTTTGTGAATTTGGATCTTTGCATCTACCCTTCACCTTTCAGTCATTGTTATCTCAAATTGTTCATATGTATGCTGGATATTCATTACTGTCTTGTTATAACAATTCTCTTCTTACTATTTAAGCATATAATGCCCTGTTCTTAGTAAGGATTGCACTCCTGTGCTTTTATTTGCTTGATAGTCACTTTACTCCTAATTATGTATTTTTAAAAAGTTTTTGTTTTAGGTGAGCTGATCCATTTCAGTATTTTCTATGTACAGTCCTCGTAGTGGAGAATTCCTTCAAATTTTGTATGTCTGGAAAGGTCTTAATTTCTCCTTCATGTCTAAAGGAGAGCTTAGCTGGATACATTATTCTAGGCTGGTAGTTCCTTTCACTTAGTAGTTTAAATATTTGATTCCATTTCTTTCTGGCTTGTTTGGTTTGTGCTGAGAAGTCTGAGGATAATCTAATTGGTTTATTATTATAAGTTTCCATTTTTTTTTCCCTCCATGGCTGCCTTGAGAATTCTCTTTGTCTTTGATCTTTGATAACTTTACTACACTGTGTCCCAGTGAAGGCCTTTTTGGGTTGAGATAATTGGGTGTTCTGTTGACTTCTTGAAATCCAAGCTCCAGCTCATTCCTTAGATTTAGGAAAATCTTGTCCACTATTTGTCTGAAAATGCTTTCTAGTCCTTGCTCCTTTTCTTTGCCTTCGATAATGGCCATTATTCTTATGTTTCCTCTCTTGATGATATCACCTAGTTTTTGAATTTCTCTTTGATCCTTTCTTCCATTGGTTGTTTCTATTTCTCAAGCTTGCTATTTCATTTTTCAACTCTTGCAGTGTATTCTTCATCTCTAGAAGTTCTATTTTGTTCTTTTTGAGGGTTTCAGTCTCCTTGCTCTACTCATCTAGTTGTTTTTTCAGTTTCTGAAATTATTGATTTGAGTTGTTTTAGATCTCATTTGAGTTTTTTCAGAAGTACCATCCTGCATTCTCTGACATTTAACTTGCACATTTCTATGTACATAAGCTTATTTTCTGGAGATTTTTCTCTTTCTTTCTGAGATGCTTTGTCACCTTGGTTGTTCATGGTGTTTAATGGACTATTTCTCTGCATAGGCATTAATGGAAGTGTATTCTGCTGTTTTCCAGAAAGATTACATAAAGTTCTCTTTAGCCTGTTGCTAAAAGAAGGCGCTATTTTTGTTTGTTTGTTTTTCAGTAGGTGGCGTCTAAGCTTCTTGGAACCCTGCTTAATATAAAGCCTTAAAAATACCTTTTTAAAAAGTTTTTTTTTTTTTTTTGTAGATATTTAATCACGTTCACCACCCTCAGTTTCAGTCCCTGTCAGTGAAAGCCTCAACATTTGCTCAGATTCCCTTGGGACTCTGCAGTGATTGGTCTCAGAGGGTATGGAAGGATGGGCCCTCTGGGTTGGGAGTTGGGAGCTGCAGCTCAACCTCGGCTTTGCAACTGGGACTGGCAAAAATCAACTGTTGTTCCTCTGCAGTCTCATCCTACTTCTCTGCTTTCTGCGCTGAGGAGTGGGTCCTGCAGCTTTCCCAGGCAGGGCTGTTCTGAGAACATGCCGCAGGATCTCACTGCTCCTTCTCTCCTTCCCCTCCTAGTGCAGGCAGCTCCTGCGCTGTGAGAAGCAGTTTCTTTGTTTCTCCCATTCTACAGCCTGACATCTGGGGTTCCCACCTGTGGTAGCTCTTACGTGCAGATCCCATACTCAGATGTTTGGTGTGCAGTTTGGGTGTTTTTTGTTGCATTTTAAATATTTCGCTTATTGTTGTTTCAAGGGAAGAGATCTGGGGACGCCTCTCACTCTGCCATGTTTCCAAAGATCAGGATTGTTTTTCCTAAGCAAAAAGACTTAACATTGGAAAAATTCATGCCTCTACATTCTACCCAAACTACAACATGTAAATAAATGCCCATCCTCAGATTTTGTTTTTGGCAGACTGATTGACAAAGTCTTAAACTTCCTGTTACAAAACGTTTTTAAAATGTATAATCTAGTTTGCAAGAAAGTAAAGGATCATAAGGGCTCAAAGTAAAGAAAGAACAGAAAACCAAATTGATAAGCTGACTCTAGTGCCTAGATTGTCTTGGGGGTACTGCCAGTCCCAGAATGGTTGGGTTTTGGTTGCTGCATTAAAAGAGGAGTTAAGGACTTTGGACTGAATAAAGCGACATTTGGATCGAGCTTCTTGAATAAAGCCCATACCCTCAAACTGCTAAATTCTCAACAAAAACAGCTGATAAAAAATTTCATCTTATGGGAAAATAAATTTTTGTGTTTGGCAATAACACACTTCTGTAGAACTCAGAGCAGAAATCATAAATGGAAATCAGATAATATAGCTAAAAAACAAAGAAAGCACAACTTATCAAATGTTATGGGATATGGCTAAAACAATGCTCAGAAAGAAATTGATCATGAAAAAAGACTAAAAAATATGAGTTCAGTGTCCAATTTAAGAAGTTAGAAAGAGAACAACAGAATAAATCAAAAGTAAATATAAAAAGGCAAGACTGACAGGGAAAGCACAAGAAAATATATAACCAAGGTGGCACAATCACACACAAAGCAGACATTCAAAAAATATGGTGTTCTTACTGCCAATAACTTTTAAAACTTGGGTGAAAGGCAGAGTTTATTAGGAAAGTATAACTTGTCAAAATCGGACTTAAATAGAAAACAAAGATCTCTAACTACTTCATAAATTGAAATAGCATTTAAAACGTCTCCCACTAATTAATCCTACCTACCTTCTGCCCTTTCTACTCTGTGCATCTTCCAAGCAAACTGGTTTTACCTACAAGTTCTATTAGATATTCATGTAACAGATAGCTCTGGTGTTGCCATATACAGACTGTTTCAGAGACTGGAAGACAAAAGATTGTCAAACTCTTAAAACAGTTTGACCAAAGTCAAATAGGCTGGTAAATGAAAAATTACAAGTCGGGCTATTGAATCTATTTAGAATCAAAAAATCCTAAACCAATTAACAGCCAAAATCGAAAATATCTTTAAAAAAAATCATGCTTACTGGGGTTTTATCCCAGGAATGTAAGGATGATGCACTATTGAAAAACCATTAATGAAATTCATCACATTAATAAATTAATAAAGAAAAATCACCGTTATTTCAATAAAAACAAAAGTCAACAAAGTTCAAAGTTCTGTGATAAAATTCCTTAGAAAAGTAGGAATAGAGGGAACCTTTCTTAATCCATCATATCTCTCTCATTGTGGTAAAATATTAGAGGTGTTCTCTGTGAAACCAGGCATGAGAGAAACATGTCCAATTTCCCATTATACTGGCCAGCCTAGAAAGAGCAGAAATTGAAGTAAGTAAATATAAGGATTGAAGGGAAGAAACAATGCTCTTTATTTTTAAGGGTAATAGACAACCCAGGAGAATTTACAACTAACTTGTTAAAAATAATCAGATTTCAACAGATTTATTACATATAACATCCAGCAAAAAATCTGAAAATGCAATTTTAAAAGGATAGCATTTATAATAGCAACTAAAATGTAAAGCAGTAGAAATAAATCTAACAAAGTCTGTGCATGACTTTTATGGAGAAAATTATAAAACTTTTTGGAAGTCATTAAAGAAGAATTAAGTAAATGGGAATAGGTATTGTATATAATAGAAAGAGTCAGAATACTAAAGATGTAAATTATCTACAAATTGGTGTATAAATTCTAAGCAATATTCCAGTAAAATACCACCAGTATTTTCATGGAACTTATGTCAAGACATTTTAAAGTACAGGTAATTAAGAAAAGGCAATATTGATATGGGCCAATGGAAATGAGTAGAAAGCCCAGATACAGAAGTGTGTGTGTGTGTGTGTGTGTGTGTGTGTGTGTGTGTGTGAGAGAGAGAGAGAGAGAGAGAGAGAGAGAGAGAGAATAAAATTGATACATGAGAGAGGAGGTTCTGCCTATTAGTGGGGAAGGATGGACTTTTAATAAATTACTCTTATACAAAAATTGAATTCTTATCTTTCATTATAAAGAACAGCAACCAAAATTCTCTGTTGAATAAAATCCTAAATAAAATAAAAATTTAAGACTTTTTTGAAGAAAACAAAGAAAGATACCTCTTTATTTTAGAGTAATGAGAACTTTTAAAACAAGGAACATGAGACTCTTAGAACATATAAGACATAGTTGGTAAAATGGACTATAACAAAATCAAACACTTCTGTTTATTAAAAGACTTTATGAAGTAGAAAAAAACAAATGAATAGACTAGATGAAGATATTTGTAGTGCATAGAGCTGACAAAGATTACTACCATGCATATGTCAATGCTTTCTATGAATCAACTGTAAAGCAGCGAAACACTCTAATCGGAAATGGGAAAAGAATACAAAAAACAAGACGATGACATCTCACTTATCTCACTGGCCAGTAAATACATGACATGATAAGCAACTTAATCATCAAAAAAAAAAAAAAAACACTGATTTTAACCACATTCAAGTGTATGTTATAGTTTAGACTGACGTTAATTTAAGTCTAATGTGTTGACAATGATATGCAGTAAAGGAAGCTTATACATAGTACTGTGATTGTAAATTATAAATAATTTTAGAGAACAGTTGGTTATTACCTAATAAACTTGACAATGTATGTTCAACCCAGAAATTCCTACATATGTGTTCTGCAGATGATATTGCATATGTACACATAGAAATATGCATAAGAATGTTCATAGCTCATTGTTTAAAAGAGGGAAAAATCTGAGTTAATTTAGAAAACCATCATCAGTAGCACAAATAAGTAAATTGTGAAAAGTCATATGGTGGAATACATTAAAACAATGAAAATGAATGAGCTAGACTAGAACCATTTGTATCATTATGGATAAATCTTCCAAACATAATGCTGAGTGAAAAAGGCAAGAATATACACAGTATTTATTATTCCAAGTATTTAATTTTAAGAATGTATATAAGTAGTGACAATATAAAGGTAGACATAGAAATGATTCAGTATTTAATTCAGAATGATATTAACATCTAAGGTGCAGGGAGGGAAAATAAATATGATTTAGAAGAGGGACACAGGACATTCCAATTGTATAGTTTATTTTTTAAGCTGCATGTTGGGTTCATAAGTGTTTATTTGCTATTTTCATATTTTTGGATGTTTCTGAATTAAGGAAGTTCTTATGACAAAAACAACCAATAAATTGGCTCTTGATACAATGTGCCTATTAAGTATATTCAACCATTCTAAATGGGGCTTATAACTATATCTCATCACCAAATTAAGATAAAATTTCATATTTTATCTTAGACACATACCCTAGACTCATGAATGCCAATTGCTTTTATGATGGGAAATTTAACACTAATAAGTCTATTTGAAGCAAAGCAGAGGCTACCGATGTGTGTGTGTGTGTGTGTGTGTGTGTGTGTGTGTGTGTGTGTGTAAAGAGACAAAGACAGAAAAATGGAGAATGAGCTATGATTTTATGAACAGCATGATTATAGTCAGAGCTTTTATTTATAAAAGAATCAAAATTGCCCCCAAATATCACATTTAGATTATATTTCCCCCTGTTTCTTCTTTTTCTCTCTCTCTTTCTGTCCCTGCTCAGCTTATGTGATAATTTTCAAATATCTATCCAAGGCTTTTGCATGTCAAAAATTATTACTAGAGCCTGCAATACTCAAAGAAAATGCTGCAAATCCTTCTTTCATTAACTCTTTAAATTAAATATTAAGTATAAACATAAAAGGACTTATGACTAGGAACACAAATGACTACCCTGCAATTTAAAAACTTCTCTTTTTTGCCAGATTCATTATTTTCTTTCAGTGCCTCATCTAATGTAGATTCTTTAAAAAATCCATTTATTGAACAAAAAAAGCCATGCAGCAAAGACATGTCTTTTTTTTTTAAGGGTAACGTTGATTGTAATTCAGTTAGAGCTAATCTTTACAAAGATTCCTATTTCTGAAGCTACTATTTTTGCAGCAAATGCTTTCTTAAGAATAATTTATCTAACTTCTGTTGTAAATATTATATTTCTTATATGTGTACTAAGGGCTTAACAAAAGCTTTTATTATCAGTTATTTTATCTACATTCAAAGGCTTTAAAAGAATGTTTGATGCTAATTATTTTATAGGAGACTTTCTATATACTAAATTTGGTATTCTGTGTAAACATTGTCATCTTAGTGCAGGTTAGAAAGGTGAACTGATTACAATCTTGTATTGATATACTTGTAACTTATTAGAATTTATTTTCTAAGTACTAATTTCACTGTGTCATTTAGGTCTAAGGGCTCTTTTGTAATTTATATATTAATGTTGATATTATGACCAAATAACCCTTTTAGGTGAAGGTAAACACAAAGCTCAAATTTGAGGAGGCAAATTTACCTCTGTATTTTCACTTTCACAATCATACAGAATATTTCTTTGTGGAATTTTCCAGTTTTTCTGTTGGTACAGTGTTTAAAGCTCACTGTGCATGTCAAAATCTGCTTGTTCAATGACTACCTGGGTCCTTCCTCCCAAGGATCCTAAAAAAAACATGAAAATATTCTCTTTCTTTTTCAAACCCATATTAATAGGTGGGACTTCAGACTATGGGGGTTTGGGACTGCCATTCTTCCACATACTGTTTTGGGGAGCATTGGACACCCTCACTCCTCTTTGGTAAAATCAATTCAGCTCTTTGGCAAACCCTGTCAAAGTTGTTTTAAACTACAACCCAAAGTGGATACTCTTCTCACCACTCTTAGGATTATTTATAAAGTAGTTTCTTTGCAACTAGTAGTAAGAGCTTATAGATAGAAGAGAATTCAGTTCACCCATCCTCTCTGTTGGTGACCATCAAGTCCCTGTTGCCATTCCAATAAACTCATTTCCTGACTCCTATAGCTGTTAGCAATAGACTAATGCTCTAGATATATTTTCAGATTCGTTACTCACATATTTCTTATGCTAACAGAATTGTCTAGAATAGATGACTATTGAAATATACTCCTGGAACAGAATTCCTTCCTATTATTCCATTTAATACAACACAGAATCCATAGGTCATTTCAAGCTTTCTAGGTTTGGCAACTGTTCATTGTCAATAGGAAAAGCAGTCTGGAAATAATCTTGCCAAACATGACCAAACAAAAATAGAATTAATAAGTAACTGAATTTAGGTATAAGCAAAAAGAATGAAGAAGATAATGAGAGTCGATTCCAAAACTGGTGTTATAGTAAAGAGAGATTTAATTTCTCTCTGATTTAATTTCCTCTTCATTCACTATGGGTTTATTCTGGGAAAACATTATTTTAAATTCCTGCCAACTCTTGATTTTGTACCATGTGAATTGACTCCTAAAAAATAAAATAAAAAATAAGTTTCACATGGTTAATGAGTTGTTCTTTTTAAGGACTAGAACCAGGAGAAATGAGTTATAATTCTGTAGAAAGAATGAATTTTATCTCACAAACTCAAGCAAGCAAGAACCATATTATATTGTTTTCTTTAAACCAACTTAAATCATTTATGAGGGCAATTTAACCTCGTGCAAAGTTGTACAAATTTCCCGGTTTCTGTGAAATACTTGAACATGATAGAATCTCCTCTACTTGTAGGTCCCCACTGATTACTTCTGAGATGCCAATGGCAGCTGTCTGCATGGCCCATTCAGATCTCTCAACGCTATTTCCTGGTGATGACAGGGAAATTTCATTATGTGTACTACACAGCTTTCCCTGCCTTGCAATTGTCACTTCCCTGAAGCACTGGCCCAGGCTTTCCAGGTGACTGTACATTTCTTACTTTTTCCTCATTTCAGGGCCATCTTTTTCTTCTCTCTTGAGGCCCTCGGAAAAAGGAATTTTCTCCTTTATCTTAGCACACTTGGGATAAGCTCTTCAAGGAGTTCAGACTTTTACAAAAGGCAGTGAGAAATGTTTGTTCTCAGAAAAGCACCTGGTTTCAGTCCAGCAAAAGTCCCTAAGGAAAAAATGAGCAACCCCATTGAAAATGAGAATGAAAAACATATAGAAATATCAAACATGATTTAATATTTCAATAAACTAACTTACTATAAGTATATCTAGGACACTTGGTGATATTCGATGAAATTCCCTAACCAACTTTTTTGTGAAACACAGCCAGATGTTTATCAAAAGTGGTGATAGTTGTGAAGTGTTGGTGTGAATCTTCTTAAAGGCGGGTGTATGGGTTAACATCCCTTGAAGCCTATAAAACTACAGTAATGGATTCAAGTTTTCATTTATCTTCTGTGTTAAAGTGTGCAGTCTTTGAGGGTAGGGTCAGAGAAAGGTCAGTACAGCTATTTATTGCAGGCACCAGCTCAATGCCTGAGATAGAGGAGGCATTAAACCTTTGTTGAAAGAATGAGTCTAAATATAGCAACCTACCGATATTGGTTCTCAGCGCACAACAAGCTATAATGATGCTTCTAAAGACTTTTGAGATGATGAAGCACTTTCAAAATCATCAAAGACAGTTTCAACTGTGAGCAGTTTGTGACAAATTATATATATACTGTATTTACTTCTAATTCCTTAATATCCATAATTGGTATTTGGTAGTTTTATGAAATTTTGCAAAAACATTCAGTGAATACTTCATTAACTAGAATGTTCCTGTGACCTAACTGTGCTTGCATTCACAAATGTTTGAGAGTCACTCTTAGTAGGATTGAAAATACTAAAATGCAATTGTGAGAGGACATTTGCATTTACAGCAGATATTTTGTATTAACATTTTTAAAAGATTAGTTTACATCTATGATTAGCAATGAATTGGCTTCTACATAATCACTAAACATCATAAGCTGACTTCAATTTTCCAGGTTCAAATCTCAGAAGAAAGACCACCTTTACAATAAAAAAGTTTCATTATTATATTTAGTAACTCCTCTGCCTCATTCCCCTTGCAGAAGATCTAAGTCCACTCCAAACACTTGTTCCTGAAATCATGAAGGATCTTATAATTATAACAGTATCTACTTCTTTTTAACTGTAAGCATCATCTGTTATACAATCATACATTTCATATACTCTCCATCAACAGTATCCTTCATACTTTTATATGAGAGATTGGCTTCTAGACTTTGTTAACATGCTTTTAAATAAATGTGATTCTCTGAGCAGAACACTTGTGCTGTATGTGGAGCCCTATTATTTGTAGGTGTTAGTCTTATTTTCCATAATGTCGTCATATGTAGATAGCATACAATGATGGATTCATTGGAGTCATTCAATGAAGAGTCCAAGATGTCTTTTGGTCTATTTGAAGGCATGGATTAGAAGTCCAGGTTCTTGGTTCACATTTCTGATTTTCTTTCAGATATTATTTAAAGCAGTGTTTAGTATTCCAGGCATGCTCTTCCACTAGCAAATATGAGAACATCCTAAGTGAAAGGTGGAGTTTCTAAATATAGTCCAAATGTTGTGAACATCAATGTGCTCATATTTTCAAATCATGTTTACATGTTTGATAAATATTTAAGTGTAAAATACTTGTTGAACATGTAAATATTATATAAGTCAAAACCTGGGCATCCCCAAACTTTTAAAAGTGTGATTCTAATTCTTCACTCTCTGAGTGTTGATTACTCTCTATATTTAAAGAACATTATTTTTTTCTTGAAAAAGAGTATTTAATGAAAACTAGAGCTTTTTAATTACATACATTAAAAAAGAGAAATTGAATTGCAGGCTACTTTTTGTTTTGTACTCTTATTAATCAAATTGTAGTACCCTTTTTCTTTTATCATCTATGCATGGCAGCAAGAGAATGATAGTTACACACCCCACAACTAAGAGTAGGCCAGGGCCTTGATGAGTGGCGTGGGTGCCACTGCTATACGTAATGTGCTGCTTCCTACGTGCTAGGAGATGGAAAGTATTGCCATTCGGTGGCATCACTCAGCAGGTGCAAATGAAGTATGAAATGAAAAATCCCAACCCACACAACGAACAGAGAAAAAACAGATAGCACTTTGTAGTCACTGCTGTGCCAGGCTATTTACTGTCATAGACAACTCAGCTCCAGCTAGGCAAGTGCCCCTGATCTTTCTGACTCTGACACCTGCAAGAGAAATTATGTTTCACTCTGTGCTACTTTGGTTATGTTGATTCCCCTCCAAAAGCCCCTGTCCTTCCAGAAAGAAAACCAGTTCAAGTGTTTAGTAGCTGATTGTTTTCTTAACAGGATGGAATGATGTCAGGGTAGGGACAGGTGTTATTTGGAAATGTGGGTGATTCTCAAAACGAATAATAAGGTCATTCTAAAATTAAGTTCCACACAGAATTATCATGCTTTTTATTGTAACATGAGAAAATATCATAATGTTTTGCTTGTTCCATTGTTTGAGGGTTTGTAGGGAACCCAGGACCCAACACTGTTGCTATCTGAAGTGAGGATGAGTAAAATGTTTGGCTAATAAAATTATCTTAATTTAGATAAATTAATATCACCATGTTTTTAGAATATTTTTTCATATCTGTCTGTCTAATTGATCTTTATTCAATATTATCAGAACTAATAATTGCTAATTTAAAAAATACAAATATTAGTACCTTCTGGAGTGAAGACTAGATCTTTGTTACAGTATCTGGAAAGAGACAATATCCTTGCTTACTTGGAGTCTATATTCTATGAAATTTGAATAGTGGATATAAAGGACATGAATAGCACAGTAATAATCAAGATATTTTAAAGTTAGTATCTTTTGAGCAAAAAGAACTATAAATAGTTTTGAAAAATCAATGATGTTTTAGTAAATGACTAAATAATGCAAATATAAAGAGTTAGATAAACAAAATACCAAAATAGATGTGAGCAATATCATTCATGCAGAATTATTACAACTTCACATTGAATAAAGACTGATGAAAGCTCTGGCTCTCTCTCTAAGCCTAAGTTTTATCATCTTTATGAGAGAATAATAGTAATAAAATGGTAGCTATATGACAAGGTTTTATAGGGTTTAAGGAAAATGATCCATGAATAGCAAAACACTTGGCACCTAATAAGTACTACAACAATAACAGTGGCATCCAACACTTATTAGTAAGTTCTAAAGAAGTCTCAGAGAAAATATGTAAGTTAAACTTTTTAGTTCATATCTAGCCACAATTATTCTACATTATAAATCTGAATAAGTTAGCATTAACAGATTTTATGTACATACAAGTCTAATTGGAAAAACTTATCTGAAATAAGATCTTTATACAGCTAAAATAGGGATTAGACACAAATATTATTTAACTCCTAAATATAAAATTGAATAAAATTGTTTTCTTATTTTATGCAACTTCGGAGACGACTAAATTCCTCTATTTACAAAGATACACAATACTCCAGAAGTGTGGTTTATGCCCATTGCATTCATTATGATCTGGAATCTGACTCCATTATTAATTTAAGATTTTTCTCTTGGTGACTTCTTTTCTGCCAAATCCAAAGGTTTCTTGTTACACAATGTTTAACACTTTTAACGATGGATTTCTTGGTATCTAAGATTTTGGTTCTTACATTTTGGGTGGGCAAGCAAAAAAAGCCCATGTTCAGCATAGTCAAATATGTGAGATACTGAGGAAGTCTAATCAACTGGATTTGAGACTGATTAGAAGTATACAGGGACGTAGAATTCTCTATTGACTACTGAATTTTTAATTTTGCTTCCTAGAGAGGTGGTGGTCCATTTATTGAGAGAGAGAGCATATAGGAGGAAGAAAAAAATTGATAGAAAATTTGATAAGTTAGTCTGGAAATACTGTTTTTTTTTGGGGGGGTAATTATGGAACATACATCTAATAGACATCAAAGACATAAGCCTATAGATCAGATCTTGGTTATGGTAACAAAGAGTAGAATGATGAGTGTGTGTTCATTTTTTTTGCACGATGATTGTATATCACATCCTTGGTAACTGTTGAGAACATAGGGAGGACAGGTTGTATATTTATGTGCAACTGCTAGATAGCAGCTCTAACTTTATTCCTTGTTTGGGAACTCTCCCATGACTCATCTTTGTGTCTTGGACACCCCAGCGTCATTCAGAAAGAACTTTTTAAAATAATAAAAAGCAGAACTCTGGTAATTACCGATACTAAAGAACAAGCAGAAAAAGTCAAATCTGCAAAGGGAACTAAAAAGAAACTGTCAGGAATGAAGGAGAATCAGGAGAGAGTGGCCTCCCAAAACCAAGCGAAATAGAGTTTTAAGAACAGGGTACTTAACTGTCGAATGTTACTGTAAGGTCAAGAAAGCTAAATTAAAGATATGCATTTTTGTTTTAGTCAAGAAATCATTGGTGATTTTTGTCAGCAGTTTTATGAAACCATTGTGGTTGGAATTTCACTGCAGTGGGTCGTGCCATGGGTGATCAGTAATCAGGAAGCTGGTACGGTAATCCTAGAATGATCTAAAGACGAGTGGTGCTGCGAAAATAACAGAAGCTGGATGGAGAAAAATGTGGGGGGGGATTATTTTGAGAAAGACTTGACATGCTTTTAATCTCTTCAGAAGAACCCAGAAGAGAGTGAGAAAGGCTGAAAAGAGAGCGAGATGGGGTGAAAGGGGGAAGCTATGAAGTCCTAGAGAACACAAAGAGCACATGTGAGGAATTAATCTTAAGGGAAAAAAACACTTCTTTCTTTAAGAAGGAAAGAGGTGAACATGTGAATAACATGGTAAAGTGGGAACTCGAGAGGCTTTGCATCTGATAGCGCTGACCTTTGAAGCATAGACAGACATCGTCATATCTTGAAAAGTAAGCAGTATTGGAAAACGGTACGAATTTCACTTTTGACTGGCTAATAGGGAAGACAGACGTGATAGAAACATACAAATACATAAGCGAAGATGGGTGCTATGAAGGAAAAGAACGGAGTACATGCTTTGAAAGCGAATAACAGGTTGCATAAATCAGAATGAGGATTAGGGAAGGCTTTCAATTAAACTGATGTCTAAAGAATAAGTAGGAATTAGTAAAAATGAGGAGGAGAGCATAGCTTATCAATAGAAGGTGTCATGACAATTGTCAACAATAATTTTACTGGCATTTATGTTCTTCTATGTTAGGGCAGTTGGCACAATCTTATTTATTTTTGTACCTCCAGAATCTAGAACCATTATGTTTGATTACATATGGACATGGAAGCTCAGGAAGGTCCTTTTTCCAATGACTCAAAATAAGGCTGTGTTAGGGTTCAATACCCAGGTCTGTCTGATGCCACAGCCTGTGTTTGTTTCAGCTCCTTTGCTGTCTCACGAGTACTTTGTTCTAGGGCACTCTTATGTAAATTAATGCTAAAACAAAATACCCCAGGCCAGGTGACTTGTAAACAATGGAAATTTATTCCTCACAGTGCTGAAGGCTAGAAGGGTAAGATGAGGCTGCTGGCGTTAAGTTCTGATGAAGGACCTTTTCTGGGTTGCAGACTGTCCACTTCTTGTATCCTCACATGGCAGACACAGGGAGGGGAAGTAAGCTCTCTCATAGGCCCCGTAAGGACACTAATCTCATTCTCGGGGGCTCCACCTTCACCACCTCACCTAATCCTAATGATCTCCCAAAAAGGCCCCACCTCCCACTACTCTCACATTACATTTGTGGGTAGGGTTTCAACATACGAATTGATGAGGATACAGACATTCAGTCCATAACAGACAATTGCTTCTTTTCTCATTTTGTAGCCTTTCTCTGTTTCCAGTTCTAAGACTGGGTGTCACTGAGACTTCTGTCTATGGATTACTCCTCCTCCCATTTTACTTACTTCTTTGATGACATCATCTGTGCTCACAGCTTTAATGATTACATTGAGACTTCTGATTCCTACCTGTACATCTTTAGCTCTGAGCTGTACTTCAATCCTGTTTTTATGAATGTTTTCAGAAAAAAAAAAAAAACCTAGGAAATGATCTGAAAGCACCTCAAATTCACCAAATTGAACTTGACATTTCCATGGATGCCCAGATGGCTCTCTTAATTCATCAAAAGTTTATACATCTTGAAACCATTTTTTTAATTTTTCTTATAAAACAAATCTGTCCTAAAGTTTCACAGTGAAATGGAAATTACATTTCTTCTTTATATACTAGTTTAGGATGAAGGAATTACATGCTGAGACAACTCTCTGCTCTCTGCACTCCTTAGAGTTATCATTGAATACCAAATTCTTTGGCTTTCATGGTAATTCATCACGTTGGTGGCTTCCTTGCCCTTGGTTTTATATTTCCTTCCACAAAAATCTTTCATAAAAATAATGTATTCATATCAAGAGTTTACATAAAATCTATTTTAATATATTTTTACACAGTCTACATAGATGGTATTCTTCGGTCTATAATTATCCATGCCCTTGCTGAGGTTTCCCTGTGGATAAAGCTTACTTTCTCACCCCATTGACTGTTAGCTTGGCCATGTGATATGCTTTGTTAAATAAAATATGGGGTAAAGTTTAATGTGCTGGTATTGAATGGACTTGAAGAAATGTGATGTGTTTCTTCTCATTATCCTGTGCTCCTGACCTGCACCATGAGAAGAGCAATGTCCTCGATAGTTATGTTCTTTTGGCCAGGCTCCCGGAGTGAGAGACACTTGATGCAGACCTGAGGTTGAGCTCTAGAAGCAGAGCCATTCCAGAAAATCTGAGCAAGATATATCTGTTTGCTGCTTGTAATATACTGGGATTTTAAGGTTGTTAAAGGTCATTATCGCAGAAATAGCTGACTAATATATAATCATTTAGAAATCAACTCTACAATAATAAATCCAACCATAACTCTAATATTTGGTTTCTAACTGTTGAGTTCTGGGCTAAATGTTTTGAAGAAGCATTTGATCATAGTCATAAAGGCTTTGTTTTATGTGCTAGAAAGGCTGGAAATGTTAAATCTCAAAATAATTTCATTTTTGGAGGCATATGTTACAGTTCTTATTAGAATTTAAGTTATGTTATAAATAAACAGAAATAAAGTTTCTTAATAGTAGGAATTAAGTAGAAATTAATTTGATAGAAATTAGATCTTTTCTGAAAAGTCTTTCTGAGCAAGTCTTTTCTAAATACTTTTGGGAGATCCATCTTGAGATATATAGAAATTTCTTATGCTAAAAATTGATTCTTTTGTGGTGACTTTAAATATGAGGAATAGATTACACTGGGTTCTTTAATCAACTCTCTTGAGTTTATGAAAGCCATATTTATATTTTCACAGAACTTCTACTTTTTTATAAGGCAAACTTATTTTGTTCTTTGAACACTTTACAAAAACAGCTATTTTTATAAAAAAGACTTTTTGGAAGGAATTATTTCTCATCTCTCTTCTGTGATCTTTCTATCAACCTTTCTATGGCCTGATTACCCCAGATCAGATATATTGACACATTTTTATGTGACCCTTCAAAGATCCGTGAAGCAGTGTGACTTTTTATCTTTAACATGTGACTATAATTTTATAGAGACTCTTGCTATGTTATTGCCCTTATAAGTCATTCTCTTGAGTCAGTTGAATTTCTGCAAATGTGGAATTTTCAGCCACCAAGATATCCACTGGGAAAAGAGATGCAGAACAGCCAAGGTTTCATGTTTGTGGATTCATTTTAGTATTATCCGTTTTTACAGTGTATTGGGCAGCCTGAAAGTCACAAACTACATCCCAGAGAATGGGTCGAGTCTAATAGATAAACTCAAAGGTGGCAAGCACTGAGGGCCATGTTGAGCTAATATTGTTAATTGTAAAATGCTGGTGAGAATCAGTTGAAAGAGAAAGAAGGTGGGCATATTTGACAAGAAGGTGGGCATATGAAGTAGCTAAAGAAATGAATTGGAAATTAATATCCAAAGGGTTTTCAGTAGGAAACAGTAGGAATTACTTCAGAAATGTTTTGGAGGCTGGTATGAGGCATTATGTCAAAAAAGGTAAAATGAAAAATGAGAAGTAGAGAGTACATTAGGATACCATTAAAAATGTCACATCCTGCCCTCATTTGTTCAAATGAAAATCACTTTATAACTGATAGAGCAATTTTTACCTACTTTTTCTCATTTGTAGAGAGTCTATGTGAAAAGAGTTTCATTCCTTTTGATCTTCTAGCCCATGGGCCAAATCCATTGGTTGCCCTTTTTTGTAAAAAATATTTTATTGGAACCAAGCTACACCTGTTTATGTATTGTCTTTGGCTTCTTTCAAGTTAGACAAATAATGTTATTGCAATAGAGATCGTTTAGCCCCCAAAATAATATTTTTATTATCTAGGATTTTACAGAAAAAGTTTGCCAGCCCTTGTTTCAACCCCATGGCTTTCAAACATTTTTGAGTACGTCCTAAGGGGATAAATATATTTTATATCCCGACCAACCTCCATGAGCACATGTAGATAGAGATATATCTGGGAAAATACTTTATGCAATAATATTTTTTGATATACTTATTTTTCTATTTAATATTATTCTCTTTTAGCATTTCAAAAATGCTGTTTCAATCTTAATTGCTTAGCGCTCTCCTATCCTCATACTCAGGACTATGAAAACATTATTTCCGCAAATAGCAATGCTACTAATCTGTTTAGAGTATTGAGTTTAGTAATACACTTAATGTAAAGTAGAAATTTTATTATCTTTGCTAATAAAAGCTAGCAAAAGGAAAAATGTCAGCCACCTGAAATACTACCATAGGGGAAAAGATTGAAAGAGACCACATGTACACTGTAAGAACATTAGGATGCTACTAACTTAATGATTTAAGATTATTTACAAGTCTTCCTCAAGAACTTAATTTCAAATAGGTATCTTACATTCCTGGGAATTTGGTTCAATTTCATTTGTTGTTAAACTTTTCACTTGTTGATTGGAGCAAGAGCTTAGCATATAATACATAAAAACAAGAATCCAAGTAAGATATCAGCTCGAATCACTGTCAAACAAATTCTTTGCAGTTTTCATTTATTCTTTAATTCACCCACTTATTGAACACCTGTCTATTTTTTAATTCTGGACATGGCGTTGGCATTCACAATAGTGTCTTTATGAAGCCTATTGCTCAAAGTGAGAGAAATTAATCAAATGATCACATAAAATTGTTCATGATTAAAGGCATGAAGTTGAGATAGATGTGCTATGAAGCATACAATAGGGCAGTTTGACCTATTCAGGGAGGTCAGTGAATATGTCTATGAGGAAGTAATGACTAAACTGATAGGACAAGGCATTTACAAGCTGGAAGGGACAGTGGTGAGTAGACACTCACAGTATTTGGGTGTCTGCACAGAAATATACTCTGGCTCCGTCTTTGATCAGTGCTGTTGTCCCATTTCTTCAATCTTTATTTCAGGTTTTACTTTAAATTAGTTGTTTATCTTTTTTTTTGTCTGCTGCCTTTTGTCCACAAAATGGTGAAAACATAAGCTTAAAAACTCTATTATGTGTTTATTCAAGTTTTTCCATGTAAGATACATTCACATTAGTAGAAATTGTTCTTGTTCGTTAGGATTAAGTCCTAGATAGTTTCCTCAAACAGCTGTATAAATAGTTATGAAAACCTAACTTCAGTTTTCAATCAGCCTTTATTTATGGTTTGGAAATGCTTCCTTGTGATCACATAAAACAGGTAGGTTCAGAGTCACTGGACATGGATTTCTGGTTGTACCCATTATGACATGCTTGGGCTCTAGAATGGATAGCAAGGTAAAGCCATGGCAAGAATGGATTTTTTGCTGTTGAGATCTAAAACTTTTTAATCTATAGACTTCTCCTTTGGAAAAGCAACTGAAATGTAAATGACTTTTGTTTTTTAACACTATAGCTGGACTCTCAGTCCAGAACTAAATATATAGGCAGTAGGATAAAATATATATAAAAAAATAAAAATAAAAAGATGTTATAGCACCAGTAAGGCCACATTCTGGATTTTTACTGTTTTCTGTATAAAGGCGTAACATTCTAATATTTTGATTATTTAAGTGGTTAAATAGATTAAATAGGCTCCGAGTGTGAAGGTTATTAATATCAACTTACTTAGGCAGGACGTTCAATAAATGTTTTTTTTTTCCATCCTGCTGTACTGGGATTGCCTGCTCTTTAGAGGAAATATGGAGAACTGTAGTTAAGAAAATGCAACTGCTGAATAGCTGAACGGAATTAGAAGAAATCTGGTGATCTAGAAACGTGCTTTTTCTTGGGATCATTACACTTAGTTTGTTATCTTCCTCACGTAGGAAGTGACTGTTCAAAAAGTTTTTCTTATGTAAGTCAGGACTGCATTACAGCCCTTTGATTCCTCTGAATTACAAACCGCCCAGGCTGTCCTGGAGGCCTAAAACCAGCAGATGGAGCTCGGCTTCTGTCTCAAAAAAAGAAGTGAGTTGCTTGTTCTTCAACCTTATTACCATTCATTTTAAGGGGTGAAAAGCAGTGTTCAGAGAAAAATCTTTGTTAGTACAAAGCCTCTATATTTGCGTGAGAGAAAATTACATTTCTAGTTCCTTCAAAGACTAGCTGGTAATCTCTGAATTTTGGAAGTGAAATTTGCAAGTTAACTCACAGGCACATGGAAAAAAAATCCCTACATTTATTTGTTAACTAGGTAAACTCATTTGCTTTACATCAGTTCGTTGATGTTTTATTTGGGAGCATAGAAAAGGCAGCTGATATTTTCATGCATTTTGAAGGGAGAATAAAATGGCTGGTTCTCTCTGTCTTGCTTGTTCACAGATTTTGTAAGCTGAGGAAATGGATACTACGGTTGTTTGTAAAAGTGGATCCAAACAAAGGAAGAAAGCCAGGATGCTTTCTTATAACACTGACACATGTATCACACTCTAGAAAAGGGATGAGACTGCAAAAGAAGGTTTTAGCTTAGCATTTCAATTCTAAAATGGATGGCCCTATTTAATTCCACACACAATGTCTTTCCTCACCCAAAGAATAGATTAATATTACTAATCTCACTTATGTAGCAGCTTTAAAAGGCCGCAGCAATGAGGATATTTCTAAAGCAGATTGTAGGCATTTCTGCTAGTATAGAAAATTCCCTATCCACACTGAAAGTAATTGTGCTGTTAATAAATATTGCTTTACTGGGAGCCTGCATCATTCTTTGCTCCACGTGAGCTAAGGACAGGCATAATGGACAGAGTGATGAGAGAGTGCAATGATGAATTAATATCCCAGAGGTCCTAAAACTAATAACAATAAAGGCTTTTCTGTGGCCACTGGATTCCTGGAGTAGTGTTATGAAATGTGATTCAGAGTTATCTGCTGACCGGTTGCCCTGTAGAAGGTTAGAAGAAGAGTTCTCTCAATGGCAGGATTAAGAGAACAAGAAAAAGCAAGACATTTGCTTGCACCATAATAAAATGAAATCATGAACTAAATATAGATTTCTGAACAAATAAAGGGAGGATTTTTTCCTCCTCAAGTATTGTACTATATAAAACATCGCTGGTTACAGCTTAGTATTTACTTTTGGTTTGCATTTTGTAATAGAAAGGGTGGACATATTCATGGTATATTAAGCTGCTGCTTCTAGTATGTGTGGATTAAGCATCAGAGATGGCCTGAAAAATACTTTTCTATTCCTTGAAACACTTGGAGGTGTTATTGGGGAAAATAGACCCAAAGTAGGCATGATGAACAAATATTAATCTTAATTATAGTTTATTCCACTTATTCTTTTATCCATTTTCAAACTCTCACTAAGTGCCACCTTACACAAGGCATAATATTGGACACCAAGAATAACAAAGAGGCAGATCTCACAAAGATCTAACACAAACAAATGTTACTAGTAGTAGTGCAATATGATATGTACTGTAGAACAAAGGTTTTTAGGTAAATCTAGTTATTAGCCCAGAGGATTCAAATTAAAGATAAACTTATTAATGAAAGTATGTAATAGCCAATTCCCATACAGGGAAGGTATAAGCCAAGAAAAGTGCAAGCTGAGAAAACAAGATGATGAGTGCCTTTCATTTGTGCAAGGGATGATTCCACTTCTGGCCAGCATAGGAGGGAGGAAGGAACTGCAGTAGGAGAGTGTATACAGAAGGTGACCATCATGCTGCTGTTCTCATATTGTGTCTTTACGATGTGTGTTTAAATTCAGTTTGACTAATTCTGCCTTTCTAGAATGAAAATTTTTTCACATCCAAACACTAAAAGGTATTGAAAGATTTTAAGATAAATATCAGTACTTAAAACATTTGTCAGTTTAGGCAACCCAGACATCATCTTTCCTCCATTCAGACAGCTACTCAAGAATTTATTGTATCTTATAACTGGTTTTCACTGCCCATATCCTGAAACAGAATCATACATATTTTTAGTGAAAGGTAATCTAAAAAATGGAGTAAAGTATATATGTGTGGTCTTAACAATGGCTAAGTGATCACATACTATAATTTTGACACATTAATATAAATAGGCCTTAATTTTTAAAAAATGAGAGGAGGTGTGTGTGTGTGTGTCTCTCTCTCTCTCTCTCTCTCTCACACACACACACACACACACACACACAGATAGTTTAGTTCATGAGCTAGTTGGAAAATTGGTCCATGATTTTAAGTCACTTGTATTTGCTCCTGTGTGAAACACTTTCAATACACCTTATTGGTAAAGCACTTGGAGATCATTGGTTGAAATGTGCAATTGAATGTGAGTTCAGGCTTCAGAGTCTTACAATTAAGAGTCATCATAACTTTTCTTTTTGCTGGCATAACTACAGAGGTTATTTTTATGCAGAGATGTAGCTTTTTCATGTTGTAAACACTTCAAGCAAGGTGCTTGAGTAATGAATCTTAGACCAGTAGAAAAATTGATTGTAGTAATAACATATATACCAATCACTATTTGAATGTTCTGAAAACTTTCTTTACTGCCTCAGAATAAAAAAACACAAATATTTTGCAATAATTCTTTATGTGTTGTCTACATTTATGGCAGATTACAGGAGGTGAAATGCATGTTTACTTTTCAGTGGGGAAAAGGGTATTTGAGGGATCTTCCCCAATGACGCAGATTTCTATCACCTATTTAAGGTTAAACAGGCATTCTGGGATGACACTAAACTTATCAGTCACAGAAAGGGGAGAATTATAGTTGTTGGGAACATTATTTCATCACCTATCAGCCAGAAAGAAAAAAATCTTAAGGAAAAAAAAAAAACTAGAAGTAAATTAAACTTTCCTCAGCATCAACTTAACTTTTCCAGTCAGAAGGAGTTCATTGAGCAGGTAGAGAAAAGACACTGCAAGAATCAGAAGCTGAAGAAAGGACACTGATGAAAAATATATCACAAATGACTAAGAAATTGTAAATGAAAATTGGGTGACTTTCAGGTGGGAGCTGCTAACAGGCTCAGGTAGCATTTGACCTCTTTTAATGAAAGTTTTAAGAGAGGCCTGGAGGTGATGGAAGGTCGTTCAGCCAATGTCAGTGAGTTCTGAGTAGTACTCCTGGTGGGTGACACAAATCGTGTTGAAGGATGGTGGAGAAGGAGCATCAATCGTCAGGGCAGGAGTCAGCTCCCCAGCTAGGCTTTTCTGCAGCAGTACAGAAACTGCACAAAGTATGAGAAGCCAGATCTTTTATTTTACTTGTGTTTTTATTAAGATATAATAATATCTTACATTTGTTTAGTACATTATGTTTTAAAGCCATTTGCCACATTAATCCATTAAGAATACCAAAGTAAAATGTTTTCATCTTAAAATATATTTCTATGCTCGATGGGGTAAAAAAAATTCACTTACAAGTCACCTGGGATCAGAGCAATAATAAAACCAATCTTTTGCAAATATATTTTGCTCTAATGTATAGGAAACGTTGGAGAGAGTAAAAGCCATTAAGGCTGTGTATGAAAGATACATTAGAGTTACATTTATATCATTGATTACACTGTTTCTCAATTATATAGTTTGGGAAAAAAATGCAAGCAATTAATCATGGTAGGTTACACTCATTTTGTATTTGGCCAGGAGTAGCAAGTAGTTATTAAGAAGTCTGAGTTCCAATTGTTTCTCTAAATAATACTTTGTAATATCTTTTGCTCATGTGATTTCTATAATACCCTTTGGTAAATGTGATTATACCTAGAAATGATTTTAAAATAGCTCTCATTCCCTTCTTATAATTATACTTTTAAATAGATTTTTAATATATTTATATTCTTAATGTGATGCCATTACCAGCTCTGCCATTTGTCTTGTTTAATCTGGATATGCATAATTATAAACCACACCAATTACAACAACTATATATGCCTTATCAACTGGGTAAACATTTAGTAGTAAAAATAGAATTAAAATATTCACATAAAATAATCACATTGCTAGTTTATTTAAAAATAATAAATAAGGACTGGAAATTATTAAACTTTTTATTTGGTAGAAAAGTTTTAGTTAAATATAAGTAATAAAATTCAGGATTGGTAAAGAGCAAATGTTCTATAAACAACTTAATTCCTTGGATGGAATTTTGTTTAGCAATAGGAAATATTAACAATAATAACTTATTTGAGATATTGGCTGCAAAGATAGTATTTACATGACCTATTTATAGGTTCAAAGTGGCCCACCAACAGCAAAAGAAGACATATTATAGCTTTCGCAGAACTTAATACCTTAGTATCCTCACTTTGAATTTAACAAAGAAATTAAGAAATAATTAGCTAGGTCAGAATTACTTTAGATGAAGCAATTTGAAATACATATTTTTTTTTCCTTAGAAACTATAAACCCTTGACATATGGCTTTAAAAGACTGGATTTATAATGAAATGTTTTTATCCACATCTATAACATTTAGATAACAAAATTTAGCCATATTTATTTTTCATTAATTATGAACTATATCAACCTGTAGTACTTTCGGTAGTATACTAATTTGTCTAGCCTTCTGTATCTGTTGCTTGTGCTATTTGCACAGCCAGATCTATATGATAATTTAAACAGTATTCAAAAAAATGGAATATCTAGCAACATCCCGAGCTCTGCATAGTAACTTTGTATTTCTGTAACTTAGTATGGTGCCCGACATACATGGTAGATTCCAAATACATGTTGATTGAATGATTGTATTTAAATTTATTAAAATAATTCTTATTCTACATTTATTAAAATAATTCTACAAATTCAAATAGCCACAGAAACAGGTTGAGAGGGATGGTGAATGTTACTAACAATTGCTCAAATCAGAGAAGAGACTTGAAATAATACAGGAAGGGGGACAGAGGAGGAAGGAAAGACAAAAGAAGAGGGAAAGGAACATGATCAGGTAAACAGGCTGACTGGATGAAGCTGGATACGCTTTTTGGTAGTGGCTGAAAGTGCAGTGTATTCAGGTGGTGGGTGACCAGCTAAAGTTATGGTGTCTGAAATTTCTAGAATGACTTTAGTAGGTGCCTCTATGAGTACCTACTAAATATAAGTACTCAATTCAGTAATTGTTTTGTTTAGTTTTATTTTAATTTGTTATGAGCAAACAACCATTTGCTTTGGGAAATCCTTGGCTTACATTCTTTTATATTTTATGGCCATTGAGTTAAAAAAATAATAAAACATAGATTCTGTGTGCTAGGACTCACTGAGAAGCTCTATAATTATCGGGTCAAGAAAAACAGACAACTATTAACTGTACATTTTAGAAAGAATAAGCAATTTTATTTTTGTTTTTTCTTATTTTCATCTGCTCATTTCTACTGTTCCCAATCTTGGAATCATGAAAGACTACAAACTGACATAGTGTGAATTCAGAATTCCTTTCTTTTCCACCCAATTCATTCTTTCTGCTCAATGTTTGTATTCTTTGAATCTTAGCCCAAGCACTTCTGCCTTTATCTTTTTTTTATACTTTCCCCTCTCACATCACAAATTATCAACTCTATGGAGTTGATTTCCGAGTCTGCATCTCAACTTCATTCTTCCTATCTCCCAGTCAATATTTGAAAAATACTTGCTCTATATTTACAGATTAATACTGTAAGGATATAAAATTAAACATACATGGTATTCATTTTTATAACCCAGTCTCTCATTTCTAATTTTTCTAATTTCATCAGTCTAGCCACTTAGACTCAAACCTCGGATTCATAGTTGACTCAATTAATTCTTTTAATGTCTACCATTTCTTTTATCTTCTTATTCACTATTTTGTGCCTAGTTAGTAAATATACTCTTAACCATATCCTTACTTCTCTTTAGGTATCATTTTGTATGTCATAGACAATTAGTTTCCTAAAACTTTCATCAGGACATTCATAGTTTTCTAGGCCTAACATGTATTTTAAACTCTTATTTTTCTAGGCCTAACATGTATTTTAAACTCTGCTTCTGAGAAAGCAGCTTGTTTAACTAATCAGTGAATTTTGCCTCCATATTTCTGCTTTTTGATATGTTATTCTTTCTGTGTAATTATCTTGACACCCTTCTCTGCTCCTATTAACATTTATAATTTTTAAAAGCCTAGTTCATTTTTAACTCCATCTTGAGTTTTCTTTGCACAACATGGAGTTATGCATATTTTATATTTTGATACTTTTGACATTAGGCAGGTTGGTCTATTTTCTGTTCTCTAAATTCTGTTGTATAAGTAAGTCTCCATAAACTTTTAAAGCCCTTCTCCTTCCTTTCTTTACATTTCTTCAAATCTACCAAAATTTTAAGGTTACATATGTAGCACTCTGGTCTAGACTTAAGTTACTTGATGTGAGGGACTGTGTCATATTTATTTTTAGATCTCTAACATTTAGTATAGTCTCTAGCATATCAAAGGTGCTTAATGAATATTTGTAAAGTAAATGAACAAATAAACCTTCATAAGAAAATCTTCCAGAATACTCTCAATACTGTTTTCCCCATCCCAAATATCATTATATTTTCACTGATTACATAAATTATTTAGCTTTAACATATATGAGAATTAGTTCTCTTTTCGTTTAAATATTTGTCGACTGAATTGAAGGAAATGGAGGACTATTTTATAGGCCCATAGTGCATGCTTTGTACAGAGTAGACTGTGAAAAGTAGACTGATATGATTTATTTCATGGATTACATATTTTAGGTATACAGGCACATGAATACTTTAATATGGCTTGCACTTCAGAAACAAAATTATCAAGATTTACGTATTTTAAAGCTGCTAATTCATGAAAATTACTAAGGTACCTTTAAAAGTAAATATATATAAATAAAATTATTTTTAAAAGTTGAATAAATCAAAACTAATTTATAAAAAGCAGAGGAGAGCTACTATTGGACAATGTAGATGAGTACAGACAGTATTTAAGACCTGAATTTAGCTTTGGTTCACAAATTAAGAAAAAAAGAGGAAACTAGACAGCATGTAGATGTTTTATTCTAAAGATATTTTATTTGATAAAGCATACATGTTCTTCTGGAAGTTGAATTTTTTAAATCTGTTATTGAATTCTAGAAGGTATTTATTTCATGTACTTTATAAAAGCAAAATGGGTAACCTAAAGAATAATGTTGTTTTCAACTATGGTTTGGCAAAAGATACAAGTCTTTAAATGAAAATTTCTTATATTGGTACTCTGGAAAACTTGAGGGCTATTGTGAATGAATATGTGAAAAAAAACCTCACTTGCAGGCATGGGGAAAAAGTGCTGAGCTATGTAACTGAGGCTGAGTGGAGGCTACAGGATTCTTGGCAAGAGCACTATGAACATTTTATAAGCACATAAGCATTATACTCTAATAATGCTGTTTTCTATGGTATTATGAGTTATGAAGTCTGAAATCACTATTCATGTATACTGGAATTTAAAAAGTCATGGATGGCTGAAGGTGGGAGCCAGGTTCCTCAGTGTTGGAGGGGAAGATTATATACAAGGGCAAAGGCTAGAACAATCTATGAAGTAATGAGTTAGAGTTGGAGACGTCAACACGAACTCATGGTAGCTTATATAGTTATAAGTGGAAACATAGAAATATGTATAGATATGTGTATATAAACTGTTTAACATATATCCATATTCTCTTGCTCGGTCAGCTAAGTAACAGCAGGCTATGTACTAGGGTTGAGACATTAGTTTTTATTACCATTCTCAAATCAAAGGAACTGGGGCTTCTTAAAGAAATGGCTGATCATGGGGCAGAGATGATCCTGGAGTATTTCATAGTGCTACAAGTTAAGGAAATGCTCAGATACACTTATGTATATGCACACCCTCACACATTGATGGGATGTTAAAGAAACACAAGAGCCTCTGAAAGATCTCTTAATGGCCAATGCTGGAACAATTAAAGAAAATGAAGTATTATTGAATGATATCCTAGAGTATAAAACATATATCTATGAGTTCATCCTGATATAAATGACTAAGTAAATTAATAGAAGAGAATAGAAAAATATTATCTTGCAGAAGAATCCTAAATAATTTATTTAGATACTCCTTAAAACGCTCCTTACAAATACGTTTGTTGCACGGAAGTGACTTTCTCTCAAGAATATAGTAAGGGAGAGTAATTTCATAGTGGAGAAACCTGGCAAACACAACCTCAGTCAGGTGTTCAAGGTCAAAATATCAACAGTGATGTCATGTTGATAGTATATAACCCTAATATGATAAGAAAGGCAATTCACCTCTGTGTTCTTTCTCCCTAACATTCATATCCTCAGTCTAGTTATGAGAAAAACATCAGGCAAATTCCAGTGGAGGATATTCTACAAAATACATGACCAGCACACCTACAAATTGCCCAAGTCATCTAAAACAAGGAAAGTCAGAAACTAACAAACAAGAGGGGCCTAAGGAGTCATGATAACTAAATGTAACGCAGTCTTCTCATGGGATCCTGGAACAGAAGACCATTATGTAAAAACTAAGGAAAAATGAATAAAGTATGGCCATTACTTAATAATAATGTGTCAATATGAATCCATTAATTATGATAAATGTAGCATAGTAATTTAAGATACCAATAATATGGGAAATTGAGTGTTGGGTTCATGGGAACTTTCCGTAGTATCTTTGTAACATTTCCTTAATTCTAAAACACTATTCTAAAATAGATGATTAAAAAACAAATATTAAAGCATAAAAAGTTAAAAATTTTAAGGCACTGATCTCAAGAAATCTGAGCAATCTTGGACAATGATTCAGATTTGCTACTTTATAATTATTACAGTATATCATAGGGAATAAATGAATATTGAGCATTTCCATAAGACACTCTCAAATAGTACATTCATTGAGTGATTTATTTGTCCAGGGCTGATTTTCAGTCAATTCATTGTAAATTTCACTGTTAAATTTTTCTAAAGACCTTCTTTTCTATAACGATGTAAAAAGAATCTATAGAGGAGACAGATTTAACTATGTTGAAATTTTTAAAAAGTCAAGATCACAAATAAAATATAATACAAAGGGAAAACAAAATAGAACATGTGAGATATAATGCTTAATTTATGGAACATTTCTAAAATTAATATGAAGATTCCTTTAGAAAATTGTGTGAAAAATATGATCAGACAATTCATAAAATAATAAATATAAGCAGCCAAAGAACATAAAAATATATTTAACTTTGCCAGGAATTCAATAAATATGAATAAGAAAACAGAAACACAATTATTTGTATTCAAATAAAAGTTAATACTGAACACAGATAATACTTATGGAGATGTAAACTCATCATTCTAGATAATTCTTAGAGGCCTGTGATTGATTCCACAACAAAAAAATCTACTACACTGATGTTATTAGTACTGCTAGTAGCCTCCTAAATACCAAAATTCTTTTCTTGCCTTACCTTTTAAGTGTTTAGAGACATACACACAGCCCTTTGGGATTTTCAGCTTGTAATCAGGGGAGTTTCATTGTCTTTCACTTGTGAAGCTTTTCAACATGGAATCTAGGCTCCCCTAAAATCTCAAAAGACATTTTAGTATGATTCATACGTTTCAGAATGTAATACATTTCCAAGTCATTTCTAACTTCAGCTCACTTGGTTTCTGGAAGACTTTTGGGGGACAGCCCTTAGCTTTCTTTATCAAGGAAAGATGGTTGAAATGGTATGAACTGGCTTTCCTTTTTCTCAGGTTGTCATTACAATTTCATTAAATAAAAACTGGAAGAATTTTATAACCCAAATATACTTCTTTAGGCTTAGTGAAGATTCTACCAGATTCTATCCTTATCTTGTTTCTCAATAGCACTTTTTAATTTGGATGAGTTTTCATATTTTTATGAATCATCATAAACATTTTGGTGGGAAGCTGGATAGGCTACCTTAGGTATGCTAACCAGATGCTGTTATGGATTGGATGGTTCGGTTATATAGTTTTGATTACAAATGTTCTCCCTACAATCTATCCAAAATAGTTCATAAGGAAATCTAACTCTAAATTCATCTCCTGCATCCTTGCCAAATACTTAAAAAACAAAGTCTTTTAAGTTCCTGCTATATTTCTCTTATTTTGAGTTGACCCTAACTTCACCTGATTGTTCACTCTTTTGGCATCTCTCCTAGACCTATATTCCTTTTGCCAGTTTGACTCATCATAGATCTTGACTTTATAATCTGCTCCAACAACTATTCCATCAGTCTTTGAAAGTCTTTGAAAGTGCTCAGTCTGTATTTTTTCCCAAGCCTGTTCTACCACATATTCCCACCATGCTGTGCTTTTCATCCATCTTATGGGAAAAACTTATTGAATTGGATAGGAAACGGCATTTGCCAGGAAAGTTTCTCTGAGGGACATGTAGTCTCCCTTCCCCTTGCTATTTTCTACAGTGCCAAGAAAGGAAATTAATGGAAAGTCATTGATGTATTAATATCTAGTGACAACCTTTTTACATCCCCCCCAAATTATTCTGACAACTAATTTCTAAAACCTTCTACTGCTTTCTTTTGCTAATGTCTATCTAGCATAGCACTAAAAGAAAACTAAAAGATAGTATTTTTTAACTTTAAAAAAATCATTTTAGGAAATTCCTGGTCTATAGCTTCTTGCTGGAGAGCCCTTAAACTTTTTTTCTCTGAATATTTAAAAATATAAATAATAGAAAAAACTTATTTCAACTAACCACAATATCTCCTTCCTCCAGAGAAGAAGATTGATTCTGTAGCAAAATCTCTTGATGGTTTGTGTTTGTTGCAAAAGATAAGATCCCATGGAATTATCTGTAAGGTCACTTCAAACAATAAAAAAGCTAAATTGATTGCCTAAAACACAAATTGAATATTGGAGAGTTTGAAGTTTATAGGAGAGGGACAATTGTGAGAAAATCTGAGGGATCAAGAGACCATATGAGGTTGGGGAAAATCAGGAGAGAAATAAGCTTGTGAGAAAATGTTCACATTTGGCTGTGGCTGATGAGATTTTTTTTTTTTTTTTTGAGACCAAAAGTGTTTAGTGTTCCATCTTAAGTTGTCCTGTGCTGTATAGTGCTGAAGAAAAGGTGTATTAAATGTAATGCTTTCTGTGAGTGTTGTGGGGAATTTAGAATAAAAGGTGACTGTCATAATGTAAGCCCACAGAAAGTTTCAGAAACATTGTGGAGGAAATGAAACAAATTAATGTTTTAAAGGAGCCTACAGATCCCTCCAAAGGCCAAAGCTGGAATAGTTTTAGCAACAAAATAAATGTTGATTATATTGGATTATAACCCAAAGAATATAAAAGATATTTATAAATTCGTACTTATGTAAGTAATTAACAAATAAATAGGAGAGAGGGAAACCATCTTTCTTAGAGAAATGTTCCAAATAATGTATATCGATACTCATATCCAGAAAGTGGAGCTTAATTTTTTTCTCTTTGAGTGTGAACTAGACTTAATGAATTACTTACACAGCATAGAGTATGGAATGGGAAAAACAACTTGACAGTATAGAAACCTGGCAGATATCACATTAACCAAGTGATCAAAGTTGACATTGCTGGTTATGAATTATGTTCTATCATGTATCCCTTGATATGATGAGAAGGGTACCTTGCCTGTGTGGTATTTTCACCTAAAACCAATAAGCCCGGTCCATGAGAAAACACCAGACAAACTCAAACTGAGCAGCATCATTCCACAGAATATCTGGTCAGTACTATTCAAAAATATTAAGGTTATGAAAGATAAGACAGAAAAATTGTCATAGACTAGAGGAGACAATGTGACATGACGGTAAATGCAATATGGTATCCTAGATTGGATCTCTGAAGAGAAAAGAGGCATTAATGAAAAAATGGTGAAATCTAAATAAAGTCAGTATAGTTTAGTGACATTGAACTAATGCTAAAGTCTTAGTTTTTACAAATGTAACATAGTTATGTAAAATGTTAACAATAAAGAAAGCTGGGTAAAATACATATGGGGTCTCTCTTAGTGCCTTTACTTTATCTCTCACTCTCTGCCTCTGAGAGGAGACCATATTCTGTGGAGTATTACCCCTTTTCTAATAAACTTTCCCTTTGGCTCCAAACACACACACACACACACACACACACACACACACACACACACATAAACTTTTCATACTATCTAAAATTATCTCCAATTAAAATACTTGTTTAAAAATTTACTTAGCATAAACTGCTTTCATTTCAGTAAAACAAACTTAATTAAAAAATTACAGTCCTAGGACACATGAGTAAAAAAAGAAAAACATTAAGGTCTTTATGGTGCTTATAGTCCAGTGGAGAGAGACAGAAAATAAATAACAAAAATAGCAAATACATAAATTTTATTGTATGTTAGAAGACAAATGCTATCAAAAGTGATTAAGCAAGGAAAAGGGGTCTTCGTAGTTCACAAGGTGGAATTCAACTTTATAAAGCCCATTTCCATTGAAAGGTGATACTTCAGGAAAGCCTGAAAGAATGTGAGGCCATTAACTACACCAAAATGTGGGAGCAGAGCATTTCAGGTGAGAGAACGGGCAGTGTGAAGGCCCAACTGTGGGGGCATCTTAGGTGCATGTTCAAGAAAGAAAGTAGGGTGTCTGTAGCCAGTGATGAGTGTGAGATAGAAGGCATCATATAGGGTATGGTAGGCCATTTTAAGAACTTTTACTCTGCTCAGGTTTCTGAGCAGAGGTACATTGTGATGTGACTTTGGTCTAAGGGAATCAATGTGTCTGCTCTACTGAGGGTAAAGATTGGGTGAATGAGGGTGGACTCAAGACATATCAGTTCTTAATTTTTCTTACAGTCATTTTTTGAATGTTTTATTCTGTCAACCTCAAGTTTAAGTTAAAAAACATACGACTAAAGGCATACTATTTATTTATTGCCGCTTTTTTTTTAGGGATCTGGGAAATTAAAAATAATTTTTGCTGAATAATTTTTGCATCATCATCAAAAAATCATTTCTCCTGGTTTTACTGAGGTATAAATGAGTAAAATTGTAAAATATTTAAAGTGTGCAATGCGATAATTTAATATACACATGCATTGTGAAAGACTTCCCCTCATTGAGTTAATTAACAATTATCTTTATAAATATTTAAAAACTGAGATGGTTAAAAATCATCTCATCTAAAATTTTTCATTTGACCAGACAAGAAACTCTAAAACCTTTAATCCAGAAAAGGGTGAAAAGGAAGGAGTGGGGGAGGGACAAAGAAAAATATATAGAGAGATTTAATATTACACATCTCTTTAATTTGCAGTTTGTCAGATACAAATATATAGATAACATAATTTACCAGACATTTCTGGGTAATGACATAATTTTTGCTAAAATTAGCTGTTGGAATCAGACATTAAAATAACCTTTTTTTAAGACTAAAATTTCAAAATAAATACTGGGGAATTATATTAATTATTAAATACAAAATTTGAAAACTGGTCTATAGATTCAGAAATTAGCAAAAAGAAAACAAACAATTTTCTTATGTTTTTAGATAATTTGAGGTCAGCAAAATTACAATTTTTCTATTATGGTTTGATAAAATGATTTGACCTTATAGATTCTATAGTAGCTTGGTTGATGTGTAAAAAACTATTAGGATGAAATTTTAAGTTATGCTCTGTTGCCTTCTCAAAGACATTCTATTCTCTCATTTTTCCTTTGCCTTTAAAAAACCTATATTAAATTTATTGCCTAGATATTAAAAATATGTTAATGTATTAATGACTAAAATTTTCTCCCAAGTGATGATATCAGCAGTAGAATAATCTAATACAATTATGACTTAAATATTGAACTGTGTGCCAGAATGTATGGATGGGCTGAAACTTACTTCTGAATATTCAGTATTATAGAAATAACTATGCTTATCATTGACTTTTTGATAAGTCAATTTAATGTTAATGTTAATAACATGTATTCGGGTTGCTACTTAACTGACTTTGAGCTAACAGTCTTTTTAGTTATAGAATGAATCCATCGGAAAAGCAAATACTTTTGTGTTCTGCTTTCAAATGTGATACATCAAAATAAGGGATGTTTAGACAAAAAAAAGAAATCTTGTTCAACTCTTGTCAGCATCAGTCAATTCCTTCAGAACTTGAGGATTGTTTAGTGAAATGCTGACAAATGGACTGCAGAGCCTAACTAATTAGGACTTTTCTTCTTCCCGGGGTATGTTGAGAGGGGTAGGTAATTATAGAAACGTGAAGTTTAGTCCTCAAATTGAAGCCCAGCTTAAATGTAGTTTAAAGTCTTTATCTCTTTAAAGCTCAGTGCCTTTTGATTTCGTGGTGGTTCATTCATATTAATGTACCTAATGACAGACACCCTGAAAAGGTGAGAATGAATGCTTTTCCTCTGACATATCAGCAGAGGATGATGGTATAAAGCATGCCTTTTAGTGTGTATCTGCACGGACTCTGGGCCTGAGAGAATGATATATACTTCTACTTTATGCCTGCAAGATTCAAAAGGCCTTTTCAAATATTCATGTCCTTTTTTTTTTCTCCCTTTTTATTCTCTACTGGTATGTGTTATGTGATGAGAAGAATGTCAGAGTCTCCGGAGTTTTATTTTTAAGCTTTAGTCTTGCCTGAGGGGAAAAATATATTGAAAATTTGCTGGTCAAGCTGTTTATACTTTCCCATAACATGTCTAATAATTGCAAAGCAGTGTGTTGCAATAATTGGGGGAGGCCTTGGGTAGTTATTATGATAGACAGAGGCGAATTATTGGGCAGTGTCTGGCATTCAATTGGTAACACCTAGGGATAACTTCCTCTTTGTGTTGCCTGTTATACCAAGGAGAAGTCAAAGGAGGCACAGAGAAGAGGTTTCCTTTGTTTTGTTTCTTTTGAGCTGAATTCTGATCATTCCTCCCTGATCTTGTTTCAACTTGGCTTATGACTTCCTCATGTATGATGCATCGAGGTAATAGGATTTGTAGTGCCATAGCTACTATTGCTATTTCATATGCTACAGCAAGCAAGTGAAGATGCCAACTAGAAACATGGTAATACACCTGCCTTTACCTATAAAACCTAATCTTGGAGTGCAAAGGTGGTAATAAAAGGATTTTATTATTGTACCCACTCGTTCTTGATATTCATTCTTTGTATTTTCCATGTGTTTGAAACCTTGAAATATACATTCACATTTTAACATATCATTTAGTCCTTTTCTCCCATCAGATTTCTGGACCCATTTACTTTTTTTTAAGATTTTGTTTTTAATTTTCAATGACTTCTGAGCCTCTCTTTTCTCCATTACCAACCAGGAGGGGAAGAGAAAGATAAAAGAATAAAATCACCAGTTGGTGGGAAAGTCATTTGGAGGATGTTAGCCAGCTTAACCTTTACATAATAATTATGAATTAATAACTTTTCCCTCCTCAATAAATTCCACATATTTAGTTAGCTTCAGGGAAAATAAAAGAAAGAGAAATAAAATCACAGTGAAATGATTCATCATGTTATAATAAAACAGCCTTGGCTTCAAGGACTCCTAGTCTCTAAAAACTACCCAACACAATAGAGAAGAGGGAATTAAAACTATAATTTCTCATGTATTAAAAATATAAGCTACATTCAGAATGAAGTAAATAACTTGTCAACCTCTTCGTTATTGTGGGAACAACCACACAGGGATATAACATGTGTTGGAAAAAGTGATTAAAAATGATCCAAACCAGTGCACTAAAATTTTAAACAAGATTTCACTATTGACACAGTAGAGCATTCATTGGGAATAGCAATAACATCCACTTATGCAAAAATATCTTTTGACATGCGATGAAAACATAACCTCTGGATACACATTCTCTCTTTTAGGTTTTCAGTGGGAATTGTGCCTAAGTGATTAGGGCAGGATATGGTCCAATAAATAAACTGAAAATTTTGTAACAAGTGGTGGAGTAATACATATTAATTCTGAACAGATTGACACTGTAATTTGGGATAAAAACCATAATGATTACAGAACGCAGTTAGTGTAAGTCAAGTCTGATGGACTGGAACAGATGTGTCCACCTGTTTAGAGCCCAGCTCTGCATCACTTGGGATGCATAATGTGACTGAGGTCTATAATGTTAGCTATTTGGAAAAGTATACAGGTTAGGAAAAAGGAGAAGTGTCAAATTCTGGATCATTTCTTTGTTCTTTCACGTAGCTGTTAAGGAAAAAAAAAAGATGAGAGTACACTAAGGTCTAAAATAAAAGGGAAAGTCCTGATGAGATGTAAATGTTGTTGCATGCCTTTCATTGGGGAGAATTTGGAAAGCTTCTTTAAGGGCATTTCAAGGACAGGAAGTTGGAATATATTAGAAGTTTTTGTTTTTTTAATATCAATAAATTCTGTTAACTCAGTTTGAGGTTTCTTTTTCTTTTTTAAAATGCTAAAGTGACTGAAGAAAGATGTAGAGACTCTGACATTACAATGTTCCTGCCTAGGGCTTTTCATATATCTATACCAAGTTAGATTAGGCTTTTGTGAATATTTATCATTTGAAATTATGGGAAAAGATTTTTTTTGACAGAATATGCTAGATCTAAAGATCGTACTGCATGTCATTAGGAGGTAACTTTCTTTTTTCTTAAGGTGGAAGGAAATATCTCTACTATGATAATGAAGGTCTTTTATTTATAAGAAAGTTTTAATATGTGGTCATAAACCTTCCTTTTAAAGACTAAATGTTACAGACATTACTATTAAAAATATCCCTCCTGTCTATACGATTCAGTCATTCTCATTTAAATTTATTAACAAAATTGAGTACATATGTGCTATTCTTCCTTTCTCTCTGTTTGTCACCCTTTGGGTATTTAACTAATCCTAAGTCTATAGTGCCCTTATCATTAAGATAAAATGCCATTTTATTGTATTTTTACATATGAAAACTTGTCTAGCTCATAAGCTTCAACTGTGTTTGTGGAAGATGTGTTATATTTGGAATTTTATTTGACCTTTAGCATCATAATTTCCCTTGGAATGAGCTATTCAAATTCCATAACATGAAAGACACAAGCCGGTCTAGAAAACCAAAGATATATTTTTGACAAAAAGCTATCAACTGGGTAAAGTCTATCAGAAATACCTAAAATATTTTAAATATTTTACCTTCCTTGCCTAACTTTTCCTATACATGAAAGAACTAGAGAAAGATCCTTTCAATGCAGTCTATGCATTACTGTACCTTACAGAAACTTTAACAATCCAAAGATCCTATGGGCTATAAAATTTAGTGACAGTACAAAAAGGAGACTATACAACTAATATGAATAGATGAGACATATGCAAATATTCCATTTCAGGGGCAACAGAAGGGTTGATTTGGAGGTAAAGTATTTGCTAGTTATTCTTCCTTTAAGGTCAGGAAGTTAAAAGTGGTTAAAAAATGAAAGCATGTTATACAACTCTGCACATAGTGTGTTTTACTGTTTTATAAAAAGCATTACAGTCTGATTTTATAATATTTAAGAAGTATATAGAAACAAATGCTATAAATCATGACCTCATGCTTATGGTACTTTTAAATTATACATAACTTATTGTAGTGGAAAATGACTAAAGCCATTTGTGTTTAAATCAGTAATTTTCAATTCTGGCTGTGCATCTGCTGGGATTTTAAAACAACACCAACGTCTCAGTCACCAGCCTCCCTTCTGCAATTGTGATATAATTGACCTGAGATGGGGCCCAGGTATTGAATTTTTATGATTTCTCTAGGTCACTTTATTGTTTAGTCAGTGTTGAGAAACACTAATCTTAATTTATTTGTTATTAAATCAGTGAGTTCTTGTAAGAAAAAAAGTAAATAAAATAGTACCTTCACATATAGTTGTATAATATGTTATAGCTGTCAGAAAGAGTTTAAAATATAATGGTGGCATGCTGAATAATTAAGGATTAAAATAGAGGTAAATGAAATTTTAGTGGGATCATTTTACCTTTTATTTATCATTAGAGGAGAATAAGATTTGGAGGGAATTATTTAAAGATCATTTAAGATTTTGGGGGATAATTTGGAAGGTGTCATGGAATGCTTCTTGAGGAAAGAGAATTAAAATCTTTATAATAAAACACAGGTAGGCTTTTAAGCTTTCTCTGTGTTGAAGCATGTATCAGTGCTTTATTCCTTTTTATGGCCAAGTAATATTTCATGGTATTATACTATAAGAAGCTGATAACCAAAGATCACCTATTACAAGATTCTACTTGAATGAAATATCCAGAATAGGCAAATCTATAAAGACAGAAAGTAGGTTACTGGTTGCCTAAGGCTAGGTTGGGATGTATGAAGAGACTGATGATGAAAATGTTCTAAAATTGACTATAGTGATGATTGTACTTATTTGCGAATATACTAAAACCCATTGAATCACATAGTTTAATTAGGTGAATTGTATGGCATGTGAAATATATCTCAATAAAGTTGTTTTAAATAAATAAGTAAGCTTGCCAAGTCAAATGGGTGAGAGCATTTTATCTTGAGGGAAATATGGCAGAGAGCATGCTGAACAGCAAGTGGCTAATGATAGGTTGCATATGGGATTCAGGGAAGGGTCCCAGAAGTGGTTAGAACTAAAGATGGAGAGATAAGCTGGGTAAGATCCTAAAGGATGGAGTAAGCTTTCAATTTCTTCATCTTTTTAATTGTAGTAAAATGCACATAACATAAATTTATCATCTTAACCATTTTATAGTTTAGTGTTAAACATATGTGCACTGTTGTGTAACTAATTTCCAAAACCTTTTTATCTTTCAAAACTGAAACTCTGTATTCATTAAGCAACTCCCCACTTCCCACTCATCCTGAGCGCCTGATAACCACCGTTCTATTTTCTGTTTCAATGAGTTTAACTTCTCTAGATACCTCATATGAGTTCATTATGTAGTATTTGTGTTTTTGTGACTGGCTTATTTCACTTACCATAATGTTCTCAAGGCTTATCCACATCGTATCATGTCAGAATTCTCTTCCTTTTTAAGGCTGAATAATATTTCATAGTATGTATATATCACTTTTCTTTTATCCATTCATCTTTATGATGGATACTTGAGTTGCTTCTACCTATAGGCTAATATGAAAAATGCAGGGATGAATATGGACCCTGCTTTCAATTCTTTTGGATAAATACCAGAAGCGGAATTAGCCTTTTTAAAGAAATTTTAAAAGTATCCTAGAACAATTAATAGTAACTAAAAATTTCTAAAAAGCATGGAAATCACTCAATTGAACATTGGAGAAGTTGCTGCATTATGTAATTTAAAATATCTAGTTACCAACAAAAAATTATGAGATATGGAAAGAAACAGAAAACTATGACCAATCTGCAGGAAACATAGAAGGCAATAGAAACTACTTTGAAATGAGCAGGATGATGGACTTTGCGGACAAAGACTTCAAAGCAGCTAATTTAAACATGTTCAGAGAACTTAAGGAAATTATGCTCAAGGAAATAAAGAGTGATGAGCATATATCATCAAATAGAGAATATGAATAAAGAGATGAAAATTATTTACATCAACTAAGTGGAGGTGTTGGAGTTGATAAATACAATAACAATGGAAAAAGTCACTAGGTTGGCTCACACGTAGCTAGCACAAGAAAGAATCAGTATTTGAAGATATGTTATTAGAGATTATGTAGTGCAAATAACATAAAAGAAAAAATGAAAATTATTAATAGATTCAGGAAAGTGTGGGACACCATTAAGTGTATGAATACGTGTGAAATACTACAGGAGAAAGGAATGCAAAAGTACTTAAAGAAATAATGACTAAAAACATTATAAATATACAAAAATCATAATCTATACATCCAAGAAGCTAAAACACTCCAAGTAGAATAAATGCAAATAAATTCACATTCAGACATAGTCAGCATGTTTAAAACTAAAGATAAAGAGAATATCTTGAAAGCTATAAAAGAAAAACATCTCATCAGTCACAACAAAGATTGCAACAAGGTTAACAGCCAACTTCTCTTCAAAGCAATCAGGCCAGAAACTGTAAGATGACCAAAAGTGCTTAAGATAAAAAACTGTCAGCCAAGAATCTTATATCTGGAAAAATATCTCTCAAAAATGAAGGTGAAACAAAAACATTTCAAGATAAAAAAAATTGTTGCTAGAAGATATGCTTTATAGAAATACAATAGTATACTTAGGCTGAAAAGCAAGAGACAAAGGCAATAATTGAAATCCAAATGCAAAAACATAATTATCTTGTTTAAAAGGTAATCATGTAAGTAATTAAAAAAGGCAGTATAATTGCATATTTCTTCCCCAGTCTTCCTTTGATTGAAAATATGAAGAGACCTAAAAGAAGTAAAGAGATCAAAATAGTAATTTTAAAACTTCTCACGCAGAAAAGCCAAAGCCTAGATAGCTCATGGAAGAATTTTACTAAACATTCAAAAAAGAATTTAAATCAATCCTTTACATACTCTTCCAAATTATAAAAAAGAGAGAACATTTTTTAACTATTTATATAATACCATTTTTATCACTGTACCAAAACCAAAGACATCATAAATAAAAGAAACTACAGGCAAATATTCCTTATGAATATTAAAATATACTCAAACACCTCAACAAAAATACTATCAAACTCAATCCAGCAATATATAAAAACAGTTCTATACCATGACCTAGTGCAATTTATCTTAAGAATGTAAGGTTTAACATATCACAATTGATTATTGTTATATACCATATTAATAAAGGGTAAAACCCATAATATCATTTATATGCAGGAAATATTTTTAAAAATTCAACACTTTTAATGATAAAATGGTTTAACAACTAGGGATAAAAGAGACCTTCCTCAGCCATCTACGAAAAAAGCCACCTACAGAAAGTCTACAGCTAGCATTCTACTTGATGATGGAAGCCTGAATGCTGTATTCATAAGGTCAGGATTTAGACAGGAAGTCTGCTTTTGTCACTTTTATTTAGCATTGTACAGGACATCCTACCTTGGGTAATTAGGCAAGGTAAAGAAATAAAAGGTATACTTATTGTGAAGAAGTAAAACTATCTTTATTCCAGATGACACAGTCTTATACGTAGAATATCCTAAGGAATACACACACACAGACACAGACACACAAACACTATTGGAACTAATAAACAATTTAGCAAGGCTTTAGTACATAGGTATACACACACAAATCAATTGTATTTCAAAAAGTGAGGGAATTCTCCAGTACCAGGCCTGCATTACAAGAAATACTGAAAGGAGTCAGCTCACTTAAAACAAAATGACAAAAATATATATATATAACTATGAGTAAGGCAACTAGCAGACAGATAGAAGCAGAGGAGTACAACACTTATTAATAACAGGGCATTATAAGGTTAAACAAAAAGAAGGGATTTGCTATTGCAAGATAGTAATGAACATTCAGCATACATAGGGACAAATTGAGACAATTACTGAAAAAGAGAGGATTCAAGGATCCAAATTCTCAAAGGGGAAAAAAAGATAAGGCACATGCAGAAGAAAATGGATGACTATATATACAACTATCCTCTACATATTCATAATGGTAACCACATGCCAAAAATTCAGAACTGAAGCTTATACATAAAACAATAAGAACCAGAGGGAAAATCCACAAAATCCAACCCCAAACAAAACAAAAAACAAAAACAGAAACACAAAGACAAGGAAGCCATGAAAACACTGAGCTCCCAGAAAAGAAAAGATAAAATGGCTATAGAAAGACCTCATATTTCAATAATCACCCTAAATGAAAATGGACTGAACTCACCAATAAAAAGGCACAGAGTTACAGAATGGATCAAAAAACAAAACACAACCATATGCTGCCTCCAGGGGAACATCTCAGCTCCAAAGACAAATATAGACTCAAAGTGAAAGGGTGGAAAATGATAATTCAAGCAAATGGCATTCAGAGAAAAGTGGGAGTAGCGGTACTAATATCAGAAGAAATAGACTTCAAAATAAAAAAAGGTAAAGACACTGAGAGACACTTTATAATGATAAAAGGAATCATATACCAGGAAGACATAACACTTATTAATATCTATGCTCCCAAACTGGGAGCCCTGAATTATGTAAAGTGAACTACTATAGAACTACAGAGAGAAACAGCTCAAAACACTATCATAGTAGGAGACCTAAATACCCTACTGTCAGACATGGACAGATCATCCAAACAGAAAATCAATAAAATAACATCCTTAAATGATACATTTAGACCAACTGGACATAATTGACATTTACAGATCCTTCCATCCCAAAACAGCTGCTTATACATTCTTCTCTAGTGTACCTGGAATGTTCATAGCAACCACATTCTCTGATCATAATGCTTTGAAGCTGGAGATCAACTGTAAAAAGAAAATGGAAAGAACCACAAATACATGGAGATTAAACAACATGCTACTGAAGAATGACTGAGTCAGAGAAGAAATAAAAGGAAAGATCAAGATACATAGAAATGAATGATAATAATAGTACAACTTATCAAAACTTTAGGAACACAGCAAAAGCAGTCAGAAGAGGAAAGTTCATACCATTACAGGCATATCTCCAAAAACAAGAACAAGCCCAAATAAATAACCTAATGCTTCATCTTAGAAAACTAGAAAAGGAAGAACAAATGAAGCCTAAAGTCAACAAAGGGAAAGAAATAATTAAAATTAGAGCAGAAATAAATTGAAAACCAAAACAATAGAAAAAATAAATGCAACAAGGAGCTGGTTCTTTGAGAAGGTTAACCTCTGGCTAGACTCACGAAGAAAAAAGAGACCCAAAAAAACAAAATCAGAGATGAAAAAGGAGAGATTGTGACAGACACTGCAGAAATACAAAGGATCATATAAGAATATTATGAAAAATGTATATAACAGCACCAAATTTAATAACCTAGAAGAAATGGACAAGTTCTTAGAAAGAAAGATACAATCTTCCTAGACTGAATCAAGAAAATCTGGAAAATCTGAATAGACCTATCAGCAGTATGGAAATTGAAACAATCATCAAAAACTTACCAAAAAGTAAAAGTCCAGGACCATATGGTTTCACCAGTGAATTCTACCAAACATTCAAAGAAGATTTAATACCTATTCTCTTCAAACTTTTCCAAAATATTGAAGATGAGGCAATACCTCCCAACTCATTTTATGAGGCTAATATTACCCTTATACTAAAACCTGGTAATGATAACATGAAAAAAGAAAACTACAGACCAATATTTCTCATGCACACAGATGCAAAAATTCTAAATAAGATACTAGTGAAGTGAATAAAGCAACATATTAAAAAGAATATAAACCATGATCAAGTGGGCTCTATCTCAGGGCACAGGGATGGTTTGAAATATGCAAATCGATTAATGTGATACACCACATTAACAAATTAAAAAATAGAAATTATATGATAGTATCAATTGATGTGGAAAAGCTTTTGAGAAGATATAGCATCTATTTATGATCAAAGCACTTCACAAAGTGGGTATAGGAGGAAAGTACCTTAACATAATAAAGCCACATATGACAAACTCTCAGCCTGCATTATACTTAATGGTGAAAGGATAAAAGCTTTTCCTTGAAGATCAGAAACAAGACAAAGCTGTCCACTATCACCAGTGTTATTCAATATAACGTTGGAGCTCCTAGCGAGTGCAATCAGGCAAGAGAAAGATATAAAAGGCATCCAGATAGGAACGGAAGAAGTCAAACTCACTATTTGCAGATGACATGATTCTCTATAGAGAAAACCCTAAAGACTCCACAAGAACACTACTAGAAAAATAAGCAAATACAGTAAAATTTTTGGATACAAAATCAATGTTCAAAAATCCATAGCATTCTGATACTTGAATAATAAGGTATCAGAAAAAGAAGTGGAAAAAATAATTTCTTTTGCACTTGTAATAAAAAGAATAAAATACCTAGAATAAATCCAACAAAACATGTGACTGGCCAATATAATGAAAACTATGAGAACCTATTAAAGAAATCGAAGAAGATACAAAGAAATGGAAAGATAGTCTATGTTTTGGGGTTGGAAGAATCAACATAATTAAAATGACCTTATTACCTAAAGCATTATACAGGCTTAATGCAATGCCCATCAAAATCTCATTGACACTCTTGAAAGAAAAAGAACACAAAATCTTCAAATTTGTATGGAAGCACAGAAGACCACGAATCGCCAAAGCCATCCTGAGAAAGAACAAGCCTAGAGTCATCACTCTGCCTGACTTCAAATTATACTATGAGTAACAATAATCAAAACAGCATGGTATTGACAGAAAAACAGACATAGACCAATTTTACAGAATTGAGAGTCTGGAAGAAAACCCATGTTTATATGGGCACATAATTTTTGACAAAGGAGCCAAAAACATACAATGGAGGAAGGAAAGCCTCTTCAATAAATGGCTCTGGGTAAACTAGAAAGCCACCTGCAAAAGAATGAAACTAGGCTGTGGTCTATCACTGCACACCAAAATTAACTCAAAATGGATTAAGGACCTGAATATAAGGCTTGAAACAATAAAATACATAGAAGAAAACATAGGAACCAAAATCAAGGACCTTGGACTTAAAGAAGATTTTATGAATATGACCTCAAAGGCAAGGGAAGTAAAAGCAAAAATAAATCAATGGGACTACATCAAACTAAAAAGCTTCTGCTCATCAAAAAAAAAAAAAAAAAAAAAAAAAAAAAAAAAAAAAAGAAAACCATCAACAAGGTAAAGAGACAACTATCTGAATGGGAAAACATATTTGCAAGCAGTGCCTCTGATAAGGGCCTAATATCTAAAATATACAAAGAACTGATACAACTCAATAACAACAAAAACAACAAAAACAGTCCAATCAAAAAACAGGCAGAGGACCTGAACAGACGCTTCTCCCAAGGAGATATACAAATGGCCAACAAACATGAAGAGATGCTCAACATTGCCAGCAGTTAGGGAAATGCAAATCAAAACCACAATGAGATACCATCTCATACCTGTTACAGTAGCTATTATCAACAGGACAAGTAACAACAAGTTGACAAGGACGTGGAGAAAAGGGAACTCTCATACACTCCTGGTAGGACTGCAATCTGGTACAGCCACTATGGAAAACAGTGTGGAGATTCCTCAAAAAACTAAGAATTGATCTACCTTATGGTCCAGCAATCCCTCTACTGGGTATTTACTCCAAAGGCTTGAAAACATATCTGAAAAGATATTTGCACACTGATGTTCCAGGACATGGACACAACTGAAGTGTCATAACATAGATGATTGGCTAAAGAAACTGTAGTATATATATACTTAGCCATAAGAAGACATGAAATAGTGTCATTTGCAACAACATTGGTGGACCTTGGGATAATCATGCGAAGCAAATAAGCCAGACAGAAAAAGTTGAAATCACATGATATTACTTATATGTGAGATATAAACCTAAAAGCAACAAATGAACAGGTCAAAATAGAGACTGGGGGACATGCACAATAGACTGTGGTTACCAGAGAGGAGGAGAGGAGATGGGAGGTAGATGGGATAAAGGGGGTCAAATATGTGGTGACAGAAACAAATCTATGGGTGGTGAACATACAATGCAAAATATATATATCTTACTGTTAAATTGTACACTTGAAACTTGCTGGATTTCATTAACCAATGTCATAATAATAAAAAAAATAAAAATTTTAGAAACTAAATTGTATATCTATAAAATAGCAAATGTTCTGAAAGTTAAATTGAAACAATTCCATTTTAAAAAGCATCGAAAATAATAAAATCCTGAAGTATAAATTTAACAAAATAATTGTAAAACTTATACACTGAAATTATAAAGCATAATCAGAAATTAAAACCCTAAGTAAGTCACAAGACATTTTACATTTAGGGAGTGGAAAGCAATACTGTTGAGATGGCAATACTCCCCCCAAATGAACTACCAATCACTGGAATCCCAATCAAAACCCCAGCCAGCTTGCTTTTCTTTTTACAGAAACTAATTTTTTCAAATCTGATAAATCCACAATACATAAAGAATGCCTATAACTCAACAATAAAGAGACAAATATCCCAATTAAAAATGGGCAGAGTAATGAATAGACATTTCTCCAAAGAAGATATGTAAATGGCCAATAAGCATATGGGAAGATGCTGAAAATTATTAGGCAGAGATTAAAAAAATAAAAACTATAAAGAGATCTCACTTTATATCCAGTGGGATGGCAGTAATCAGACATATAATAAATGTTGTCAAAGATATGAAGAAATTGGAAACCTTATATATACATTGCCCGTGGGAACGTAAAATAGTACAGCCACTTTGGAAAACAGTTTGGCAAAACCTCAAAAAATTAAACATGGAGTTACCTTTTAACCCAGCAATTCCATTTTTACCCAAGAGAAATTAAAACACTTTCACATGAAAGCTTATGTGCAAATGTTCCTTACAGCATTATTCACGACTGCTAAAAGGTATAAACAACCATATATTCAAAAATAACATGTAACATAGTCATACAATTGAATACTACTTGGCAATAAAAAGAAATGAGGTACTGATGCATGCTACAATGCAGATATACTTTGAAAATATTGTATTAAATGAAAGAAACCAGTCACAAAATACTATTTATTGTACAATTCTAGTTTTATGAAATATCTGGAAGTAGTGAATCTATAAAGTCATAAAATGACTTGCTTACAGCTCAGGAGAGGGATAAGAGGTGATAGTTAATGGGTGTGGGGTTTCTTTTAGGAGGCACTAAAGTGTTCTAAAGTTGAATTGTGGTGACCTTACCCTTCAAGTACACTGAAAATATTAAATTGGAAACTTTAAAGGGGTTAATGATATGGTATGTGAGTTATAGCACAATAAAGCTGTTAAAAAGATAATCCTTTACACAAACAAAACAATGTAATAGTAGAAAATGTGTATAAGTAGAATGTGTGAAATCAATAGCAGAAAAGACAAGAAATATATTTTAAGGTTTTTATACTACAAACCAATAAAAAATAAAAAAATACTTAGATGAACCAAAAGATGTCATATAGACAAAAGGAAACAAAGAACAGATGGTGCAAAGAGATAACAAATAGCAAGATCTGCTATTTCATTGCTGGACTTACTATAAAGCTCAGTAATCAAGACAGTATGGTACTGGAACTAACATATAGAGGGTTCAGAAATAGACTTATGCAAACATGTACAACTGATTTTTGACAAAGGTGAAAAACAGTTCTGTGAGGAGATGACAGTATAAAACAAAATGTAGTGTGAGAAATTTGGGTATAAATGTGCAAAAAAAAAAGTAGCCTTCACAACTGACTTGTGCTTTGCATCATATATAAAAAGTAGCTCAAAATAAATCAGACATACACATAAAACCTAATATAAAAATTGTAGAAGACAATATAGAAGCAAATCTTTGTGATTCTTATATGAAGTTTATATTTTTGAGATACTACAATCAAAAAGCATGATCAATTAAAACTTCAATTTTTAAAAACACTTCTATTTGAAAAAGACTGTGAGGGGACCGAAAAGACAAGCTACAGACTACAGAGAGGTATATGCAAAGTATGTATCTGATAGCTTTGATCCAGAATACATAAAGATCTCTCAAAACCCAATAATAATGAAACAAACAACTGAAAAAAACAAGGGCAAAGTATTATCACCACAAAGATACATAGATGTCAATAAGCCAAAAGGATGCTCAACATCATTAGTGATTGTGGAAATGCAAATTAAAATTACAATGAGATGCCACTACACACATATTAGATTTGCTAAAATTATGAAGACTGATCTCATACTAAATGTTGGCAAGAATGTTAGAGACACTGGATGATTCCTACACTGCTTGGATGGAATAAAAATATGATACAACTAGTCTGGAAAAGTTTGTCAGTATCTTAAAAACTTAAACATAGAACTAACATATGATATAGTCATTTCACTCCCAGTCATTTATCCCAGCAGAATGAAAGCCTATGTTCATAAAAAAACTTATATATTAATGTTTATGATATTTTCATAGCAGTTATTTTTAAATAGCTAATGAGAAAAATTCTAATGTCCTCAGTAGGCGAATTTATAAACAAATTGTGATTTAGCTATGCAGTGCAACTCATAATAAAGAAAAATGAACTATTATGTGAAATAATACAGATGAATCTCAAAATGATTTTGCTTAGTTAGTGTAAAAAGCCAGAAAACAATAATCAGGATACTCAACGAACAGCAATAAGTTAAACTCAGCACTTTATGAATGTGTAAAAAGTATTAATTGAGAATGACCAAACTCACACTATAATATAAAGATGTTTTGCTATCTTATTAATTAAATTCTGTTAATTTTGAGAGTTCATTTATCTCTTCTCATATATGAAAACATTAAATATATGCATTGTAAATGATAGAATATTTTCTTTTCAAGCCAAACTTTTCAGTAGGTATGTAAAGTGTATTGGTTAGAAACCTGTGCTCAATAATAAAAATAAAGATGAATTAAATGAAATTAAGCAAAAAAAATCTATTTATGTTTTGAAAGTTATAGGACTAAAGTTAAGAAGGAGAAATAAGTATGGAAAGAACAAAATATATCAGCAGATTCTTATAAATAATTTAGAATAATAGAATTGCCACAATTCCTGTAGGCTCTGTGCACTTAGTGATACTCATTGTCTGTGTTTGTTTGGTTTTGGCAATCTTAAAGAACAGCACTGCAGTGGAAGCAGTGTCCCACTAGCTACTTCTGGCTTGGGAGACAGGCAGGAATTGTGTGGGGAGAAAGAAAACAATTTCAGAGTACTTTTGAGATAAAAAAAAATAGAAAGTAACTATAGTGGGAAACAGAAAGCAAAGGGAGAAGATGGCATGATTTCAAAAAAGTGTTGTCTCCACATCCCCTTGCAAAGTGTATGAGAACTTGAAATAGAAAATTGAGTTAATTTTGAATTTACTTTTTGACATTAAAACTGTGCTTCTTTAGTGTAACACAGTCTCAGTGGGATGCTTCCCCTTTGAATCACAAACAGAAAATTATCTGTATGACTGTTTCCCCAGTCCCCCCAAAGATAATACACATTAAATTCCAATCTAGATGCATAGGAGAAAGAAATTAATTTCTACATAAAAATGGAGGCCTTAGTGTATTGATCAGGGGCTTAATTCTTCCATGAAATCCCAGTTAAGAATGGTCTAGAATGAGTCACAAGCCATATACAGGATAATTTCACAGACCTTTGGAGCCAGGCTTTTGGATTCTGACATGTCCTGGTAAAAAGAAAAAAAAAAATCAGATTAATGAAGTTTAAATTAGGTTTATTTCAAAGAATTGGTGCCATGTAAGAAAAACTTGCTTCTTGGGCTCATTTCTATGAGAGAAACAGTTGGTAAGATCATTATGAGCCAGCCGATGTACCAGGAAGTCACATAGGGGAAGTGTGTGTGTGTGTGTGTGTGTGTGTGTGTGTGTGCGCGCGCGCGTGCACGCGCATGTGCGCATCCATGTTTGAGGGTGCTGAAGGCCCAGTCTCATTTATCTTTTTAAGTTATATATTTGCTCTTTATCTCTTTATTTGAACACCCCCTTATCTGAACATATCCTATGTTCATCCTTGTCCCATGTGGCTCTGGACTTATGTGACACTTTTTCTTTTCAAGGTCCTAATTTTCAAACTGCTAATGCACCTATATTTGCTTTTTTCCATTATATTCTACAAAATGAGAAGAGCCAACTTTCCTCATAATCCAAGCAATGATTTTCTTCTTTTTCATAGTCCTACAGTCTTCTAATTTGAGCCTTTGATCTCAGTTCTGTAGTCCTTTCATTAAAGAAAAGGACCATATTTATTTGTTTCCTATTTTAAATTTATTTTTGAGTAGATAATTTATGAACACAAAAATATTGAAAAGTTGCAAATAAATATTTCATGGAATTTAAGTCTCTCCCTATCCCTATTTCCCAACCACTCATTAATCCTTCCTAGAGATAATCAGCAAAGCTAATTTCTTATGTAGTCTTCCAGATATTTTATTTAAGTTTTTCATGTTTAATCTTTTTTAGACTTGTTTTCTTTTAAATAAGTTAGCTACTATAAATAATACACTGTACACTACTTTTTCTCCATAGAAGACTTTAATCTTACTTTCTGCAATTAAATGAACTCCCTGAGTGAAATATAAAGTAAAAAATATTTTAAAAACTTGATTTTCTTTGATACTAAATGTCTTTCCTGGTTACCACATGTTTTAGCTCAACCAACAAAAGAAATATGAATATATATAGGTAATCTGACAACCTGTTATATTAATTAAATGTACTGGCTAAAAAAGATAATTCAATATATAACTTGAAATAAATTCTTGGACATGTGTTTAAATACATCTTTTTGGTTTTAAATCTTGTCAAGTAGACAAGGCTTTAGGATAATGCTAAATTTTATTAAGGGATCAGATATATTCAGTAAGAGATTAGTTCAAGTACACTTTATTTACAAGGTTTGTATGATTAATAATTTGAGGGGTTTTTTTGCTACCTAATTTTTATCATTTTGTTAGCATAATTATCATTAGTAAACGTTCTTGGTTTTAGTTGGTGATTTTTGTCTCTACAGATTCCTCAATTATGCCAGAATGTAAAAACAAAAAACCACTCATTTGCTAATTTGAACATAGTTCTATATTAAAAACTATTCTTATTTTGTAATAGTAACTCTTACAATTCACAAAAGAAGGCTTTTAAATTATTTTGGGGAAAAAGTTGTAAGCTGTAAAAAATATAGTTATTCTTTTCTTGGCCTCTTGGGATCTGACACATTCATTTGTTTGTAAGGCATAACCTGAGAAAGATGGCTTTGTAATACTGGCACTTGCAAAATAGGATATATAATTAGCTTGAGAGGTAGTAAATGCCTTTGTTTTTTCCATAAAGCCAACATTATACCAAATAACAATAACTCTTAAGAACATTTCTAAGTCATTCCATTTTATTTTTAGTTTTATAATATTTACGTGTAAATTAAATTTTACTTCTTAAATGAAATAGTTTTCTAAATGAGAAGAAAACACCTCCTGTGGTTGTTTCTAATTTCATTTTCTGCTAACATAGCTGTTGGCACTAGAAATGCAGAACAATTTTCAAAGAATACTGTCAACCATGTAATTTCTTGGCAAATATATGACAATTACTTTCCATGTAATTATAGTGTCATTCCATGGGATTCTACAGCTTAGTCAAGAAGAGCTTTACCAGGTCGTCTTGTCCATCATTCTACTTGTGGTTGTTTTCTTATGTCAGTGTCCTGGTCAACACCGTAATTGGTGACTCCACTTAATACCGCAGTTAGGTCAAAGCCATAGAATTCAGTACAGGCAACTGATTTTCTTGTGCTATTAGGTTTATTCCTTTGGGTTAACACTAAGGTATACTTTGGGGTTTGTTTTTATTTCTCATTAATACTTCAGGGGCATATACTAATGAGAGTGTTAAGGAGTGTCTTCCAAGAACCAAATAGAAGTTGTAAAGTAAAAACAAAAAAAACCAAAACAAAACAGAAAATAAAGCATCAGAGACAGAAATGTTAAAAATGGTAACAATTTTAACTTTAGAAAACAGTTTTATTTGATACTGAATACTCTTCCAAATTTAAAGTACTTTTCTTGAATATTTTTCATTTAAAATGTCTGAAAACTCATCACACAATTTTTCAACAGGAGCTACAAAAGGGATTACATAGTTTTTCACACTCACAAGCTAGAATCAATTTTATAGAGGAGAGAAGAGAAGCAGAAAAATATGCTGACATTTTAAGTTTAAAAAAATATTTTTATCTTAGTTTTGGATAAACTAAATGTTGAAATCCTTGAATGAAAAAATAAAGTGTCACAAATTTATACAGAATTTTATATAATTTTCAGATTCTTTTTCTTAAATATAGAAATTACATTGATAATAATTTAGTTCCTAGAAGTGGGGGCTTGGTCTGTATGACCCACTCACTCTTCAAAGATATTTAGATTTACTTAAACAATTTAGGTATTATGAAAAGCATTTTAATTATAATTAAAGAAATACAGAGATTTGATGAATTTACAGTATTTGGATATATTTGCAAAATTTCCATGATATGGAGAAAAATGAAAGAGAACAGGGAAGTTTAAACTAACATATAAATATTTTTAGTCAGCATTTATTGAACCAGCTGGTTAATTATGAAAGTCATTTAATTTTGCCAAATGCAGAACCTAAAAAAAGGGTCTTCAGTTTTTAAAAATAATCATTACTTATAATATATTGCTTTATTTAAAAATGCTATTTGTTTGTACTCCTAAGTGATTAATTATAAGCAACCACTTTTTGGAGATTAAAAATGTCAAAAACCAGGCAATTATTTCACTGAGATGTTAACCACATTCTTGTTAATTTATAGGTATAAATGGATTTACTCATTTCTTCACATGGGTTTTTGAGTACTTATTTGACACCAGGCATATAGCACAGTTGTTGAGGAAGAGGCAGGGTACAACTATGGGTAGGAAGCAAAGAACATAGAGGTGAAGATTGTGGTGTGCTGGAACGAGCTTGTTCTGGCTTCACATGAGCCCACTGCGAGCATCTCCTTTAAAAGCTGTGTGCAGTGACATCCTGTTGCTATCCTGAAATTGGTAGTAGTGGAAGTGTAAGTCTGGTGAAGATTGGCGGGTGTAACAGAAGATAATTTTTTTCTCATTTTCTTTCTTCTTCCTGTTTTTTTTTTCTTTTTTTTTTCCCCTCAGAGGAGGCAGGAGCCAATTTTCAGTGTTTTCCAGAACACCACTGGGTAATTGAATATACCTGATCAGCCCTGTTTCCTGCTGTGCAAACTTGGACAATTTACTTAACCGCACTTAGACTGTTTCCTCACCTATAATGTGCAATTTATATCATCACTAACATCATGTGTTTGCTGTGAAAATTAAGTGAGGTAATAACTATAAAGTGCTTAGTGTGGCTTAGCTCATTAAACTTTTTTTTTTTTTTTTTTAGTCACAGACGTTTCTCTCAAAGCACCAAATGCGTATCATAATACAAAAGGTGTTATGATGAGGTAGGCTGAATAAACAAGTATTATTGAAGTATCTTTAATTGTTATGTAGAAAATACTAAGATAATGTAGAGAAGGGGATGCTTACTTCTACCCAGGAAGCTGAGAAGGGCAAATAGAAGAGGTAAATATGAATGGGATTGTGATAGATACATGAGAGTTTACTAAGCAAAGAAAGTGAATGCTGTGAGGAGAATTCTAGGCAATGAAAAAGTGTATGAATGGCACAGATACAGTATGGAAGTATACTTGATAAATTGAATAGTAACTTCAGAGGTACATGCATGTGATCTGATTCCAAGTAAGTGCTAGGCAACATGAGTATCTTTTGAGAGTTTGCTGTCAGTAAATGTCATCTCTACATCATTATGTCTGAAATGTGATGTGTTTTACTTTTTCCTCTGCTCCATTATTCCTAGAATGGAGTAAGGTTTCCCATTGGACACTGACCACCAGACTCATATGTACAATTATAAACTGAAGCACTAAACAAATTTGGTCTTCAAAGTGATTTGTAAACATTAACTAATCCACTAATTTATGTGTCAGTCTAAGTAGTTAAGCAGTTTATTAACTTTCATAACTGGAGAAAAGGGTAATAATTAGTCATTAAATTCAAAAGCCAGTACATTTCAAATCTGTATTTATCAAACACAATATATTTCTAAACTATTTTATTAAATGGAGCTAATGGGATAATATTGTTTAAATATTATATTTATTGCATTTTATTTACATTTGTTGTTTATTTTCAATATTTAAAAATTTTAAGGTTACAATGTTATGTTATACCAGTTGTAATAAAATTATAGTACATAATGCTATTGTTAAGCATTGTTTAGACTCTCTTGAACATTCTATTGGGTCATTCCAACCTCTTCTTTCAATTTATTAATTAAAAAATAATAATCAAAGGAAGTTTTTATTTTAATCAAGAGGGAGTAGAAAATAAATACTGTAAACAGTCAACCACATGTTTTTAATGCTTGAAGTCTTGCTAAGGTACTCTTAGGACAATCCCTTTTATCTTTGGACTGTTCTCTCCAAAGAAAATAGTATTTGTTATGAGAAATTCACTCTTTAGTACTAAAATATAAGGTATTTAAAGATTATAGGTCATAGATTTAAAGCAATTTGATCATAATATAGCCTTTTGTGTTGATTACTGGTGCAATGGGTTACAATGTATGTGGGTGATGGGTTTCTAGCTACATATTAGGAAAGGTTTGGTGGTTTAGTCTGACTCTGGAGCTCTGTTCCCTGAATATCTGGTCATAGTGTGCTAAATTCTTGCTTACTCTGAACATGATTAGGTTCTCCTGTCCCTTCTATCCTAGCTGCTCTCAGTAAAAGTAAGGTCTGTATCAAACTGGTTCATATGACTCAGTTATCCTTCCAGGACACTAGACCAACAGGGCATGTCCCAAACTTGTAACATACATACTTTGATACAAAATGTTCAACCTCCCTTCTGGTTGGCCTCTTCCTCTTTGTCCCCTTCTACGCTTCAGCAAGCTCTCCTTGGAGGAGTGAGAATTGAAACCCTTAACACCTGTCTTCATTTGGGGGGACCTCTTTTTCCCCCCTACAGCATGTTTTTTTAATAGACTTATGCTGCTCAATGAAGCAACAGTTATCTAAGAGAAAAGAATCAGATCAGCTAAATTTCTGAAATCAGAATTAGTCTTTCATTTAATCAAGAGATTTGGATAACAAGAGCAATAAATTTAGACTCTATAAGCAAAGGGATTTGCATTGATGTAAACAAGGGAAATAATTAGAGAATTAAAGATTTACAGCCAAAAAAATCTTTAATTTCACATATCAGAATCTATATTATGAAAACTTTTCAAAGTAAATCAGAGATATTTCAAAACTGAGCTAAGACAATAGAAGTAATTTGCCAAAATCAAACACTTTGAGAAAGTTATAAAGAAAGTATTCCTTGTTCTGACCCTTACGACCTATCATTACTATAAGAGTCTTTAAAAAAGATTTGGGAGAAAAGTATTAAAGGAATAGAGGTTGATAAGGTAGAAGTCTCCACAGCTGTTATAAAAGTAAATTTTCCTAAACCAGAGCCAACTACAAAAGAGAAAGATTTACTGCAGGCTGTCTCTGTCTCTGCTGCTATAATGGGCCCCATTAGCTAGCTATATGTGTGAAAGCAGCCATTCAGGAAGATGGAAGACATTGCTTTTTAGATTGATTCTGGAATTCTCAGAGCTGTTGTCCTACATTCTTGAGAACTGTTTCATGGAAGGAGCAGACAGCTTTAGAGTTAGCTTTAGTGATGTCATCATTAGACTGTATAATGTGGTGGTCTTTGGTTTTAGATGTATGTAGCTTTGAATGCCAGTTTTACTAATTATTAAGTGTAGAATTTATGTATGTATGTATGTATGTATGTATGTATGTATGTATGTATATATGTAATTTTATGGTGACATCGGTTAACAAAATCTAATTAGTTTCGTCTGTATACTTTAACAGTAAGGCATATATATACTTTTACTCTGTGTGTTCACCTCCCAAAGTTGAATTTCTTTCTGTCATCACATGTTTGACCCCTTTACCCCATCTACCTTCCCCCTCCTCCCCTACCTCCTACCCTCTGGTAACCACTATCCTAGAATCCATGTCCATGAGTCTCTGTTTGTCCTGCTCTTTTGTTGCTTTTAGGTTTATATCCCACATACTTATATTATTGTGAGTATTAGCATATTAGCTTGTAACTTTCAAAAACTTTGACTGAAGTGCTTGCCATACATTTTACAATAAACATTAGTTTAAAATACAAGGAGTCAGACCATGGACTTTCAGTGCTGGTGACTACACTAATTGGCTTTTCTGCTATTGTCATATTGTAAAGAAATTAACCTGATTTTATATACATTTGAAAAAGTATTAGTCTGTGAACTAACAAGTGTACTACAGGATAAAGAACAATAAGAAAAATCTTGTTTAGCTCTTCATGGTATTTAAAAATCATCCCAAAGCACTCAATGCAGTGAGACTTGAACAGTTACTATGCACCAATTATGCACAGAGAAACAGAAACATAGTTTTGATCAAGAAAAGAGAGCTTCAAAGAGAGAGAGAGTGAGTTGGAAACAAACAAACAAACAAACAAACGAAAGATAAAGAACCCAGAAAAGTTTACACAATTAGACTACTTAGGATTGCAGCACACTATGAGTCAGTGGTTGAATGCAAGAAGGAGGAAGTGGAGCACCAGATTCTGGGCTGTGCCCTTTACGTGCATTCTTATTTAATTCACACAATAATCCTATGAGGGAAAGATTACTTTCTGATTTTACTAACAAGAAAACAAGTTCACAGATATTCATGTACTGAAGTCCTACAGAGGTAGAGATGAGATAGATTTAACTGGTTTTCTGACATCCTTCTTCGGCTTTCATGAGATTAATTTAGATCAAGGCCAGGTGGTTCCCGCCTTGGCTGAAGTTGAAGTAACGGAGAAAGCCTGTGTAGAAATGATCACTTTGTCTTTCTGGAGGAGCCCAAGGAAATCTAGTGAGACCTTTTCTTTAGGACTCAGATGTGACTTCAGGGAGGTGGCCAGCCAATTAGACTGCAAGAAGATGCAAGATTATAACAATATCATTTTCCAAACTCATTCAGACTCCGAAAGTGTTAAGCAGTGTGTGTGTGTGACAGAGACAGAGACAGAGAGAGAATAGGAGAAAAAGAGAAAAGGAAAAGAGGAGAAGAGGAGAATAGGAGATGGGGGGAGTATTCTCTATTATCTATGTCACTTTTGTTGTTTTTAATACCAATATACTCTTATAGAGTAATACACAATATGCTCTTCATCTTGATTTTCTTACTTCAATGCTTTTCATCCAGTTATTTCCTCTCATAGGGCTACATGAGCAGATTTGTGCTGTAAGGGGTTGTTAGGTTTTGGTTGTGCTAGGTGTCTAGGATATGGGTGTTTTATATTAAGGAACATCTTCTAATCACAAGGATAAACATTTTTAATATTTGCAAGGCAAAAATATTATCAATCTATTATGTTACAATGATTCATTTCACAATAATTCACATTATAGAGAAAACAAAATATTGTTGCCTCTTTGGCAGAAAATGATGTATTTCTTATTACCATATGTACTAGAAAAATAGCATCTTGAACAGTTCTGAGCTTAACAAAATTAGTTAAAAAATGTATTTTAAATAGTAAACTCAAGATGTCTGGTGGTTATTCTTGTTCAATGGGAGGATGTTTCTCATAGTAGATACATTATAATGGACAATTTTTATAACTTTCCTTTATCTCTACATGTTCTCCCTATATTGAGAAAATACCCGAGTTTTAGAGTCTGAGCTTTTCTTCTGAAACCCAGAAAAAAAAATTTCTAGCTTCCCCTATAGCTAGGGTACAGGCAGGTGACCTAAGTCCTACCAATCAGAAGCACCTGATTCAGAAGTGACTAAAAGAGACAGGTTCTGTACAGAGTCCATTCTAGTAAGACGGGCAAGTGATATACCCAGTTTCCAGAGTCAGCAGTGGTGGACATTCCAAGAAAGTGTCCAATGCCTGGAATCAGTAGAATCTGGCTGTGAGTAACAGAAACTGTACCTAACAGTGGCAATTATGTTAACTCTTCTTGATATTTTTTAATTAATTGAAATTTTATTAAATTTTGAGACAATTAAAAGTGTAAATGGATACTTCATGTATAGGTTACACATGATAATGATTATGCGAACATCCAAAAACCCCCATTCTCTGGCTGTGCCAAAAATCATTTTTTTGAGCCTGAGAGCTTTCAGTCTTCCATAGAATTCTACAGTCAATGGGTTATTTTTCCAGCCAGTGATAATTTCTTTTGAAATTTTTATCTTTTAGTTTTATTAATAGACCTATCACATTACATCAAGAATAGATACTATCAACATGGTTTCTGACCATTGATATCGACCTTGATCACCTGGCTGAAGTACCATTTGTTAGGTTGCTCCACTGTAAAGTTATTTCCGTATTGTACTCTGGAATTTTCTTCGGAAGAACATTTAAGGAATGGAACTCATGCTTTCCCTCCACTAGGGTGGAATATCTACATAATTTATTTGGAATTTCTTTGCATAAGAGATTTGGCTCTACTTCCCCATTTATTAATTTACTCAATCATTTATTTATATCAGTACAGGCTCATGGATATTTATTTTATACTTTAGACTTTAATATAATACTACTTTCATTATTTTATTGTTCAATTATTTTAGTTTAGGCCATCTGGAGCTCCTTCGGTTGGTTTCTGTGCCCCTTCAACATGCTCCCATCAACATGTGTGCTTTTAAAACACTTCCTTAACTTCTGGCGCTGCAAGATGCTCCAGGTTCATCTTGTGTATTCCCTGCAAAGCCTTAGAATTAGCCACTTCTCTGAAGATCCTGAATCTTTTCATATATATGGTAGAAACTGAGGTCCAGATGCTAGGTATGCTTTTTGCTACTTTTTGTTTCCTTCAGGTCCTTTCAGGAAACAAAGCAAAGAAATATATGTGTGTACATTAACCCAAGCCTATACAGAAATCTATAAGTATTTCTCTATATAACAATTAGTGTCTGTATTAATTAAATGTTAGTTACTGTTCTAATCCTTTATCACACAGGTCATTCTAGTCTCCTCTCACCCTGCTCATCTGAAAATTCTCACTCCAACAGTGAGACGCATAGCTCCTACCATCCACCATACATTTACTTAGTAGTTCAGTTCTCATATACATGTTCATCAGTATAAGAATTATTAACTACACCCATGTGGGACACAATGTTATTGACTAAAGTCTAGGCCTTATGTACAATTCTTTTTGCCTTTAGTCTTATAAACTTCATATTCCAAGTTTCATCCACGTTGTTGCAAATGGCAAGATTTTATTCCTTTTTATGGCTGGCAGTAGTACACTGTGTGCATGTATGTGTGTGTGCGCATGTGTCACAATTTTTTTAATTCATTCATCTATTGATGGACACTTAGGCTGTTGCCATATCTTGGCTGTTTTAAATAATGCTGCAAGAAAATGGGGATGGATATGTCTTTTTAAATTAGTGTTTTTATTTTGTTTGGATAAATACCCAGAAATGGAATTGCTGAATCATATCTACATCATTATCTACTTGCTTCCCTTCTGCATTAGTTCATGTCAGAACTTAATAGTCCCTATTTCATATATTTCTCCCTCAGTAGATTGATCTAGTGAACAGCGGAATAAAAAGACATTTTGCATCTTAAGGTTCTAAAATAAAAATGTACAATGAATTTAATTATGAAATCCAAAGAAAAATGGCCAAACCAAGGCTGAGTTCCTTAAAGGGAGATGGAATCTGAATAGTTACCTAAAAGGCAGTTTGGATGAGACAGCAGCTATTTTGTAGGGTGATGACTCAGGAATGTTTATAGCTTTCCTTTTCTTACTTCAGTCCTTACATCTGTTATTGTAGAGATCTTGAGAGCAAATGACTATTTTTCAAGGGAAACCACATTGAGAGAAGAGATTTGTATGGAAACTGTCTTGAAGAAATCCATTGAGCAGGCTCTTTTAACTGTTGTTTCAAAGGTGACTTGCATAAAAGGATGCTGTTGAATCAGTCAAACAGGTGTATATTAAGAGCTTTTTTGGGATGTTATAAGGAATAAAATTCTAATTATAAATATAATCATTAGAAAAAAGATTGTTTAAAATAATATTTTCATTCATGCTGTGGCATTAGCAACACCAACAGTTAAAATAATTAGTCCAATGTTCTTTTTTGAAGAAATAGAAATAAATTGTCTTGTTATGGTAAATGAAATCTGTTGTTAATATGGCCCTCGTTGGCTATAAACATCCTAGCTAGAACTTAATTTCTATAGAAAGTATGCATTATGATGTGACCAGTTTACTAAATTGTAATAAAACCATTCCCTTAAGCCTTAAGGTAGGCAAGATAAAAATATTTGTTACTACCACAATTTTGCTTCAGTTAACAATTGAGAAATCTTCATAACATCCAGAATGTGAGGTGGGATGAGGATTGTGAGAGCTCTATTACATGAAAGAGTTTAGAATTAGTATTTATTATATTAATTATGTCAGAAAAATTTTGGAAATGCAAGACCATCATAGCAATGTTAGTGTTAAATTTCATTGCATAAAGAAATGTGACATATACAGGTTGCAAAACCAGAGGGCAATAAATAGGCTTTCTATTTTCCTTTAATATGTATCACATTCCCTTCCTAAAGTTTGCTCATTAATCAGGCCGAGGAAGCTATATTGTTAAAAGCTTTCTCTTGCTTACGAAAATTAACAACTCTCTTTTAGGTACATAAGTTTCTAAAAACATATTTAATGTGTATGAGTAAAGAGTTGTTATTAATTTCATTTGGTAATTTGGAACTTTAATCAGTGCCAGATATTAAGGTTTATTTTATACACCTAAATTCTCAGGCAGAGAAGATTAGAGAAATATCTACTAATTAATTAGGAAGTCTTGTTTTACTCTTATTTTTTTAATTTGCTCCTAGTTCTTTGGCCTCATCAACAAAGTTCTAAAAACTAGCTCTGTGAATGTTAGCCACTGCAGAATCATCAATAAAACGAATGCACCATTTCAATATTTCACTCCAAAAATGTCAATATTTTCTCTCAAGGAGTAAAAAAAAAAAAAAAGTGCACACTGATCACGATAATTAGGAAGACAGAATAGAAAAAGGGGGGTTGAGAAAAAACTATTATTAGGCCCCAAGACTGATTTAAGTGCTCTGGGTAGCATTTTACCTTCAGCTCATTTTAAGACCCTGCTGGAGAATGGTATAAGAGGTTGTTAAAAGGAGATAGTTAAAAGTATCAGGTCATTAGGATTTATGTCAGCACTGCTCTGAGAGGAAAGCATTTTTTTCCCCAAGTCTGAAGTGTTGTTTTGGCCCATTGTCAGTTAGAAAACAGATGTCTTATAGGTGAGATGTTTGTTGCACTATATCACCTAGTAGAAGATGGTGCATCATTCTACCTAGGGGGATAGAGAATTATATGTCTCGAATTTAACTCTATGGTTGACTTTTTTTTTTTTTTGCATACAGTTTGTTGTATACAAGCTGCTGCTTCTAGACATAGGAGCCACTGAGTTTCAAGTAATGTAAATTCATATTATTGGTTGGCTTTAGTGGTACAAAATCCCTAAAATGTAACAATATGCTATTTATGCTTTCAGGCAGTTGATATCTGATGCTTAACAATTACCATGTTTTATTTATGCCAACTAAAAATTCATTCATTTTGAAATTCTGTATTTTCATATTCTTTGTATTTAAGGCAATTTCTTTCATGTGTTTTACCCTGACATTGTTAATACTCAGGTTACTTTTCATTACAATTTTTGAATCTTTTTTAGAAGTTACTTTAGATTTTTAGATAGTGAAAAACATTTAACCCAGTGTAGAGGTTCCAACAGATGGCCATAAAACCACTGTTTGAAAATATCCTATAATAATATACTCATTATATTATCATGCATTTTAGATTTAAAATGCATACTTTCTATTTTAAAGCAAGAAAAAAAAATAGGACTTCTACAATATGCAATCTATTTTGTGGCCCAAGGAAACTGATGATCAAGCATTTCTGGTAACAACCATCATGCTTAAGATGAAGTGAAAACAAATACCAGTTCATTTTATTTCTAATCATTAGCTGGAATTGTTCTTCAGATATTAAATTGGGGTGGTAAAAACTCCAGATGGAATCTAGTAGCAGTACTTGGCAAAGAAATTATGAACTTACAGAAGACAAACACAAATTTTCAATGTAATAATGAAATCTTCAATTTACTCCTTTCTGTGATGTTTGAATACTAGACTAATGATAGTGAAGATAAATATGAGAAAATTCAGTAATTGGTAAATATTTACATTAATTCCCATAATCTATTTCATATTTTTTCTTTAACTTCATGACAGTTAAATTTATTTCAAATACTTTTAACTAAAAGGAAGTATTAATTAATTTTCCTGGCATCATACACATTTAAAAGTTTAAAAGGCCAAGTTTTAAAAAACAAAAACTTATGGATCTTATATTTGGAAAACTATTATTATATTTCATTTCCTCATTGAACTAAAACTCATATGGCTTTTCCAGTATCTAATGTCAACTTGAACATCCCAAAGAGCTTTCTCAAGAAATGATATTACCCCTCAACCATTGGGAAATACAACAGTGTGAGGTGAAAGGGGATTAAAAAAATTACAGCAGCATTATTGTTTTCTAAATTTATGGGTTACCTGAGAAATAGCTATCTTTGCTAACTTTTCATTGTAGTTATGAATTAAATTTGCAGAATTTTATCTGATTCCTACATAAGAGGACTGCCATCTAAGAATAGTTACCATTTGAAAATGAACTTAGTTCTCTTCAAACACCCTAGGTTTGTGTAATTCAAATATATATGTATTTACTAACTTTAGTAATTTACCGAAAATCCAACGTATGCTTTTGATTACTGGTGAATGAGAGTAATAGCAAAAGCTTACCACAAATCCTGCTTGTAAATTGGGGAAAAAAATCAACATGCTGGAACAAAGTCTTAATGATTTTACAGTTTTAGACAGATGATGATTAAGAATATTTTTATAACATTGACTTATTGACAAGTTGGAGAGCTCAGGAACTACTGCAATAAAAAATAGTCATTCCATATAGAATGTAGATTGCTAGCTTGAAAGACAATGGGGATTTAATGGTGAATTGCATTTGCATTTCTCAATTACTGAACACTCTAGTTTCCACTTAAAAAAATTAATTACAGGAGAAAAACCTTTGCTCTGAAATTAGTATGCTTGTTTCTTTGACTATACATGATTTATTGGTCATTTGTTATTTAAAGATAAAAAACAGCCCACAATCTTATGACTTTCTAAAATACATTACTATAAGCTTAAGTATTAGTGTTGAAGGTTTCCTGTCCAAAAGTAAAATAATGATTTTTAAAGATGCTAAAAGGAAATTGATGCCTTATACAAAATCTGGGTTTGTTCTGTAAATTTATAAAATGAAGAACATTCTGATTATAAGATTAAGTCAGAGAATTAAATTTATCCTCCCGTGTGTAGGAATTAAAGATATTATGAAAGGCTCAGAGAATATGTAGTATTTATTCATTTTGCTCTAATGATTAATCCTGATAGAAGAAATAATCATTGCTTGTTAGGTTTCCATACTATAAACATTTTCAAAAGGCAATTATTAATGACTCTTGCAATTCTGATACTGCTCCAAAAAATCACTGATGAACAAATATTCATTGCTTATTTGACAATGTATTAAAAAGACAACAGATGAGTCATTGTATACCATTAGAAAAATTAATTAGCCTTCTATTGCTTTGCACCTCAGTTGTCTTTTATAATGTATATCACCTTGGCTGTTAGCACACCATCTTGATTATTCCCTTTCTAGAGCTATATTTATTTTATCATTTGCTTCCAATGAACCTGCTTGATATATGGATTTCTGCTGTAAAAATCGATCTCGTAATACATGTTTGCCATACCTAAGTTTCCAACTGCTTTAAAGCTATCGATTGGCAGTCCTTAAGAACTTACTACTTACTTTAGCAGCAGCGTCACGGTTTTGTTAAAATTCTCAAATAGCCTTCATATCCTGTGCTAGCAGAAGACTTTGTAATATTTTTATTTTCATTATAAAATAGAATTTAGTGTTAAGTCAGAATATGCTCAAGCCACAAGACATGAATCCAATCTTTTGTGCTATTTCTTTTCCCTGGTGTACTTACTTCTCCTCAATACTACATCAATCTATAATGTACAACAAATTCAATCATCGTGAGCACACGGAGTCTGATTAGGTAACTGTCATCCCTCCATACAGCCTACATATAGTTTAGTTTTCACACAGGAATTTTATATTTGAAAATGTCTCTTAAAATGGAAAGATTAAAATACAAATTGCCTGAAGCATAACTGGACTATAATTATATTTTCAAAGAAGGTCCAGGTATGGCTTTGAAAGATAAAAGTTTTTCATTCTGGGAAAACTATATTTTCACTGGAGGTGTCATAAAAAATGTTGAAAAGAAACAAACTTGTTGCCATAAAATTGCTTTGTAAATAAGATTCTAAGACTTCAGAGCTGCAATTTTAACCATAGTATCATAGTGTTCAGTAATCATGTGGCAAAACATGTGGAGAGAGCACTAGTTTCCATAATTTAATTTCTAAACTCTGGAACATTCAGAATTTGCTTTATGTAAGTCAAAAAGTTTCAATATTATTTTTGAAGTTTTAATGGCCATAGAGAGTTTAGTTAGTGTCATCTTAATTGTTACTCATATTAACTTAGTTTTGGATTCTTGATGTTTGGGATTTCACTGAATCTATAACATGGTGAATGTTTGGGAGTTTATTTTGGCCATTAAATTATCCAAATGAGAATATTACTCAGCCATACGACGAGAGGAAATACTGCCATTTGCAACAACATGAATGGAACTTGAGATAATCATGCTAAGAGAAATAAGTCACATGGAAAGGGTTGAGAACCGTTTGATTTCACTCAAATGCGGAATATACATCTGAAAGCAACAAACGAACAAGACAAAAACCCTCACAAATGTAGACAGCAGTTTAGTGGTTACCAGAGGGAAAGGGGGTGGAAGAGGTAGAAAAGGGTAATGGGGTCAAATATATGGTGACAGAAGATTTGACTTTGGGTGGTATATTATTGAATTGTACACCTGAAACCTATGTACTTTTATTAACCAGTGTCATCCCAATAAATTGAAAGAAAGAAAAACAGAAAGAGAAAGTCTGAAACCTGTAACTTTTAAAGATGGGCAACATTTAAAGTAACTGAGATCAATCTTTTAAATTCAAGAATTCTGAGTTATATATGCAGACGATATCACTTTATGCTCATAGTAAAAGATTCAGAATACTGTGGTCAAAGGGACTTTTTGAGGCGATGGAAATATTTTCTGTCTTGATGGTTGTGATGGTTACATGGCTGAAAACCTTTGTCAAAATTCATAGAACTCCACACCTCAATAAATCTGGCATCAAAACATTATCTAAATGCTCTCCATTTATAAAATACCATTTTTTTAAACTGCGAAACACAATTCCTCTTAACTAAGTTTGCTTTCTTTTTTTAAAGCAGTTTTGTGACTATATCCTGTCTTTCCATAAGCCTCCAATATATTTTACTCAGATGTCTAAAAAACAGGTTCTCTAATGTTGCATTAGGTAAAATTAGGTGGTATGCAGATATAGTGACTTCTATTGTTATTAATGTATTTTATAAAACGTTGCCTCTATGTTCATATGAAAAAAAACAGATGATTTAAAATGTAAAAATGGTCTGTTTTAGTTTTTTTCTTAGCAGATGAATTTGAATTAATATATAGTATTTTGCCCATTCCTAGACATGAATCTTATATCAACAGCTGTTAACAGCATTTTGTTTGTTTTGTTTTTGGTTTTTATTTTGTATCTAGAAACATGAGCAGAGTCTGTCTGAAAAGAGAGTTACTACTCTGTGGTCCATGTTTGTTATTCTTCTCCCAGACAATACTCAGGTATAAAGTGGTGATAGAGCCTTGCAAGAGAGGAGGCAACTTAGTTCTTAAAAAGTAATTCTTCCCCTCCTAGGTCGGTAATCAATGAAATCCCCCAAGAACTCACCCTTGAATCTAGGAGAGATAAAGTGATAAAATGAAGACTATGAAACAGTTCCATAACAATTTCTCAGGATTAAAAGGATTTTTTGTTTGTTAGGTACACATTGAATAGTGAGACTAGGGAAATTATTATTTTTCTAATTTATAATTAACTGAAAACTCAACAGCCTTTGATCACTGAGTACTAGAACTACTAGTATTAGTACTAGTATTTTAAATTTTAGGTATTACATGTCTAATAATAATAAGATAGATGTGACATGTAAAATCTGGATCTGGATCACGGGAGGGGTGTGCTTCTGACGTGAGCATCTTTGCCCAGAGGAGCTGACATGAACAAACACCCACCTAGGAAACTTTTCTGCTGAAGTGGGAGCAACAGGAGGGCTCTTCAGTTTTGACTCAGTTTAGGGTCTAGAAAGGTGGGCAATGGGGGAATTGAAGGGGGAATTTTCCTCAGGCCTGTAGGTCTATTGTCACAGTTGATTTCTGTTATCTCATCATAATTACTAATAGTCCTTTTAAATATCAAGATCATACCAGTTTTGATGTAATATTATGTGGTCAATGCATAAATAGGTCAGTCTTTAAATCTGAGTCATTTCTGGTCTCCTGTACCTGCAGTTCCCCTTTTACCCTCTTTTGGAGTTTTATAACCCCATTCACTCAATTTCTTCCTTTTTTTTTTTTTTTTGTCTTACTGGTATTCTGGTATTCTCTCAGCCATTTTCTCTGTTCTTACTGTCTAATGTTCACCCAACAAACAAAAATCCCTCTTAATCCTGAGAAATTGTTGTGGAGACGTTGTCAGAGTCTTCATTTTATTATGCAGAAATGTTCTACATGTTGTGAGGGAAAAAATTCCCTTTAAAAAAGTAATTTTCTTATGTCTTTAATAATAGCTTAATCATTAACAATTTTGATAATAAACACTTGAAACTCTAATGGAATTCAATGTTTGAAGCTAAGCTTCATTTTATGTCAAACCTCAAATCTAATTTTACAGGTTGTTATTGATCATCGAGAACTCTCACATTTTCACATCTGTAAGACTACTTTCTAGTGAATCTTTCCAACACTGTATATTATTTCTATTAATGAATACAATGATTTTATTACTTATGTGGTTCTACATACATAATAGGTACCATTAAGTGTTTCACACAGTTTTAATAAGACATTTACAATAAATGGCAAAATTGCATTGTTTCCATTCATAAAATGAAGAAATAAAATGAGAGATCATATTCCATCATCATGTGTGCGTAATCTAATTTGATCAACATAGCACTGTGAAATGTTAATGTTCTATAGTATAAATCATATTATATATGACAGATTTCAGACTCTTAGACTTTTTTTTGAGATTCTAGATGATTTCTTGTGAACTACACTAGATACATAATTTTATACATTGCATATTTAGGTATAGTTTTTAAGGATGCTACTGATTCAATATTTAAAAGATTTTAGCTTTTATATTTTGCTTTTTCTCATGATATTAAGAAGAAGAGCTGGAATCCATTTCAAGCTAAAGAGGAAATTCAACCTCGGCTATCTTTCTCTTTCAAGAAAATTAAGAGAGTACTGATGAAGCCCTTTATCTGCTGAGTACAGACTTCATTAATTAATCCTTTTTATCTGTGACAGTCAAAAGTAAATCTAGATATTTGACCTTCTTGAAATGATTTCTAGTTTTGCTCTTACTAGCTAAAATACGTTCTTTCAGCCATACATTATCTTTTGTCAACCATGTATAAATTAAATCAAATTGCCTTGGGCTATTTCTTGCCTTGCATTGACTTTTAAAAGAGATAGCCATTTAGATAAACACTTTTTCATATTATTAACTTAATATTTTTGAGAGTGACAGAAAGAAAATGGAGTATCTTTCTGTTATTCTTCATTTTCATAATAGTGGAACGTGGAATTCATATGGCATTATAAGAAGGAATTTTCTGCATCACTAAGAACATGGCTTAAAGTATAATGCCTCCTGGATGAGGCAGTAAAGCACTCTAATAAGAAACAATTCTAGTCATATATTATGCACAGTCTGCACAATTTCTCTCCCTTTTCACCAAATATGCTTCCTACAAAAAGGCATGTGGGTATTTAGTTAATCTGTTTCTTCTAGCTATTCCTCATCTCATATCACATATATATTCTGATCATTTGCTTTAGAAATAATTATTATTCAACCCTTCAAACAAGACCATGGAAAAGCAAGACAGAATCTTGAGATCATTGGAGCAGTTTTTCTCTTGAATTTAATATTTAATATATTTTTTTTTATTTAGCACCAGCTGCTTTTCAATGCTGAAGATTTTTATTAATGGAGGGCTATGCAGTTAGACTATTACCTGCCAGGAGCCAGTAATGGAAAAACATTCTAGTTACATGGATATTTGCCCATTTATACTCACTTTTAACCAAAAGTGACAAGCATGTCACATTTCATCAGGTTACATCAGGCTGTGTCTATAAAAAATAGGGAACATAAGATAACTCAGTTCAAAATAACATGCTTCATCCAGAAGCACAGAAGAAGCTATACATAAACTGCTTAGGATTAGAGCAAGAAATCTGTAACCTATCATATATAATTTACCTATAGATAAACACATTTCTCTGTATACATTTCATATGACCATTGGCTAACAACTACAATTGTTTATCTTTCTGTGGGTATGTGTTAATTTTATGCTATTCCTATTCCTTAAATATAATATTTGTTTTCTTAATATTTAATAGCTCCATTAAAAACATACTATGATGGAGATTCCTTGCTTTGAGGGGACATGCCATCTGACCAATTATCTAGAACTATATTGTCCAATGTAGCAGCCACTAGTCATGTGTAGCCATCATTCATGCATTTCTCTGACTTTCTTCTCTGACAGTGAGAAACTTAGATCCCACTGGGTGTTTAAATTTTTAACACCCAGTAACGCAATTTAAGAATTGTTATCCCATATCCTGTACTTTTTTGGCTTTTTATTTATTTAATTTGGCATTATTCAATATAATACATAAAGCAGTTTCAAGTAGATTGACTAAATTTTTTCCCACATTGATTCTTTTCTTTTATGACATATAACATATAAATTTGAGGTGTACAACATGTTAATTTGATATATTTATATAATGTAACATAATTGTCATTGTAACTATAATTGGTACCTCTGTCATGTTATATAAGTCTTCTTTTCAGTTGTTGAAATAATTAAGTTATAGGCTTAGTAACTTTAATGTTTGTAGTACAATATTGTCTGTTTTTACTGTATTGTGCATTAGCTCTCTGGGAGTTATTTATTATTTATTATAAGTTTATACCCTTAAACAACATCTATTCTATCCTAATTCTTATCCCCAATAACTATTTTACTCTGTTTTATGTTTTCTTTTCTTAAGCGAGTTCATACAGTACTTTTCTTTCACTGATTTATGTCACAGCGTAATATTCTCAAAGTCCATCCATGCTGCCATAAATGACAGGAAGTCTTTCTCATGGCTGAATAATATTCTATTATATACATCACATTATGAATAATGTAATAATAAACATGGGAGTGTTTTCATTTCCTTTGGTTATATATCCCAAACTAGAAATACTGAATCATATGGTAGTTCTATTTTTAATTAGAAGTTTAATTTTTAAAATGGAGGTTTGAGAAACCTCTATATTGATTTCTATACTTATTGAACTAATTTACATTCCCTCCAACAGTGTACAAGGGTTCCTTTTTCTCACCAATACTTATTAACTCTTGTCTTCTCGACAATAGCCATTCTAACATGTGTAAGGTGATATTTCATTGTTTCGGTTTTCATTTCCCTGATGATTAGTGGTGTTGAACTTCTTCTCATATGTCTGTTGGTCACTTGGATGTCTTCTTTGGAAAAATGCCCATTTTTTAAATGGATTGCTTATTTTTGGTTATCAAGTTGTCTGAGTTCATTATATGTTTTGAATATTAACCCCTTATCTGATATATGGTTTGCAAAAGTTTTCTCCCATTTCTAGGTTGTATTTGCATTTTGTTACTTTGTTTCTTTTGCTGTGCAGAAGCTTTTAAGTTTGATTTAGTCTCATTTGTTGATTTTTAGTTTTGCTGTTTGTACTTTTCATGTCACACCAAAAAATATCATTGCCAAGTCTAATGCTGAGAAAATTCTTCCCTCTGTTTCCTTTTCAGAAGTTTTATGGTCTCAGGTCTTATGTTTAATCCTTTGATCCATTCTGAGTCAATTTTTTTAAAGTGAGAAAGATAGGGGCCAAATTTTATTGTTCTGCATGTGTTTACCCAGTTTTTCCAGCACCATTCACTGAATATAGTATTCTTTCCTCATTGCATATTCCTGGCTCCCTTATTGAATATTAACTGGAGATATATATAGGTGGAGATATAATTCTGTAATCTCTGTTCTGTTCCATTGGTCTATGTGTCTATTCTTATCCCAGTATCTTACTGTTTTAATTACTAAAACTTTCCATTACAGTTTGCAATCAGGAAGTGTGATGCTTTCACCTTTGTTCTTCTTTTTCATGGTTTACTTTGGCTATTTGGAGTCTTTTATGGTTCTATACAAATTTTAGGATTTTTTTTTTCTATATCTGTGAAAAATATCCTTAGTATTTGGCGAAGATTTAACTAAATCTATACATAGCTTTGTGTGGTATAGATATCTTAATAATATTAATTCTTTTGATCCATAAATATGAGATGTATTTCTATTCTTTTGTGTATTTTTTGATTTCTTTCAGCAAAGTCTTTTAGTTTTCATTGTAGAGATATTTCACTTGTTTGACTAAATTTATTTCTAGGTATTTTTTGTTGTTGTTCTTGAAGCTATTATGATTGAGATGGTTTAATTCCTTTTCTGATGTTTTGTTAGTATATAGAAATGCAACTGAGTTCTGTTTGTTGATTTTATATCCTGCAACTTTACTGAAATTGTTGATTAATTCCAAAAGTTTTTTTGGTTGAGTCTACATACAAAGTCCTATCATCTGTGAATAGTGACAATTTTACTTCTTCCTTTCTGATTTGCATGGCTTTTATTTCTTAGTGTTGTTTAATTGCTCTAGCTAGGACTTCCACTACTATACTGAATAAGAATGGTGAGAGTGGGCATTCTTGTCTTATTCCTGATTTTAGAGAAAAAGCTTTCAATTTTTCACATTATATTGAGTGTAACTTAGCTGTTGGTTTGTCATATATGCTCTCTATCATGCTGGGGTATGTTTCTTCTATACCCAATCTGTCAAGATTTTTTGTCATAAAAGGAAGTTGCTTTTTGTCAAATGCCTTTTCTACATCTATTGAGAAGATCATATAACTTTTATGTTTTATTAATGTTATGTATTATATTTATATACTTGCATATATTGAAGCATCCTTGCAATTCAGGGATAAAACCTGGGTCATTGATCATGGTGTATAATTCTTTTAATATGTTCTTGAATTTGGTCTGCTAATATTTTTTGAGAATTTTTGCATCCATAGTCATCAGAGATGTTGGTTTATAGTTTTTTTGTAGTGTCCTTATCAGGTTTTGGTATCAAGCTGGTCTAGTAAAATGTATTTTGGAGTGTTCCCTTCTTTTCAAAATTTTTTTTTGGAAAGATGAGTAAGATGGCATTAATTTTTCTTTAAAGTTTGATAGAATTCTCCAGAAAATTTTTTTTGTCTTGGTTTTTTTATATTTGGAAGTATAGATTACTGATTACTAATTACTGAATCTGTTGTTGATCTGTTCAGATTTCCTGTTTTTCTCTTTTCTAATTCAATTTTGATAGGTTGTGTGTTTCTAGAAATGTATCTTTTTCTTTGCTATCTAATTTGTTGGCATATACTTGTTTATATTAATTTTTTCTGATTCAAATATTTCTATAGTATCAGATGTTATATCTCTTTTATTTCTAATTTTATGTATTTGCTTTCTTTCTTTTTTCTTATTTAGTCTAGGTAAAGATTTGTCAATTTTGTTTATCTTCCTAGAAGCCAGCTCTAAGTTTTATTGATCCTTTCTATTGTTTTACTATCTCTATTTCATTTATTTCCACTCTGATGTTTATTATTTCTATTTTTTTAAATTCAGAGCTGAATTTGTTCTTTTTCTAGTGCCTTGTTTATTTAAGATCTTTTTAATTTCTCTCTCTCTATATATGTATATTTATGTATAAATATATATATGCATTTATAACTATAAACTTTTCTTTCAGAACTGCTTTAGCTACATCCTGGAAGTTATATTTCTATTTTAATTTGTTTTGAGATGATTTTATTTTCATTTGTTTTGAGTTAATTTTATTTCCCTTTTAATTTCTTCCTTGATTCATTGGTTATTCAGAATTGTGTTGTTTAGTTTTCACATATTTGTAGATTTTCCAGCTTTCCTCTTGTCATTGATTTTTAGTTTAATATGATTGTGAAAACTATTTTTTAAAATAATTACAATTTATGGATAGCTTCTGAAATTCACTGGAAGTACATCCTATAGGGCTTTACAGATAGAGGCCAAAATGCTTACATTTACAAAGGACATGTAGGAAAACAAATAAAAAAGAGGGAAAAAGAGAGTGAGAGAGACAAAGAATGAGAGATTATAACCAATGGTGGATCTAGATATAGTATAGATTTATATAGATAGATATAGATATAGATGATATAGATAGTAGGAATTTTACAGACCTTTAAATATAACATTAGTAAGGTAAAAGTCCAAAAGAAAAAAGAATCCGTCAAAAATATTTAGGACCAACTCATTACATTTTCTATATTCAAAGCTAAATTTGCAAAGGACTTAGGACTGACAGAAAAATATAAATGGATGGTGGAGATAAAATAAAACTTTTCTTTTCTGCCAAGAAAATTGGCAAGAAAGAACAAAATACTGGTCAAATGAAGTAGGAGCTCAGGTTAGGTGAAGTGATTAGGGACTGTCATCTAGTTCATAGCCTAGAATGTGGAGATCTTTCAGGTGAGATTACTAGATGGCTGCTAATAATTTTGTACAAACTGTGGGAAATGGTATACATTCCAAACATTGGTGACAGGTTAACTATTTTTCAATATTCAAAAGCATTAAGAATTAAGTGAGTTTTATAATTTAAAGGCTTCTGAATGTGATGCCAATGTTGTAGATGTTTCTAGAATAGAGTATGAGCTTTAGGTATATAAACCTTAGTTAAAGGGCAATAATACCTATGTTTCTAGGCTTATTTAGAAAAATTATAAAAATATCCAAGTAGAGATTTTATAACTACTTTTGGAGTTGTAGGGAGGATTCATGTGATAAACAAGCACTGGAGTAGAAGAATCTAAATTTCTCTGTCAATGTATTCCATAGAAAATCTGGAAGACTTTAAATTTACTAAATTATATGCTTATGATTGGTAAAAAATACAATAAATCTAAAAGTTACTTCTTGATATAAGAAAAAAAGATATAAGAAAATACATTTTAGAGTTGAGGTACTATATTATGTTTAATTATGGAATTGTTAGTAATAGATTTATATTTGCTTGTGGAATTTTTGAATTTTATATTACTCCGTGAAGTTTTCCCTAAATTTCACATACTGGTTTATGTGTTTAATTTCTAAGGCATAAAACCCATTGTGTTTCAAAACCACATAGCAGAAACTAAACATTTATTCAATGTTTCTTTACATGTTGTCTAACTAATGATTTTACATTACAATCTCTATGATTATATGACTTTTGTACATACGGCTACATAATGTGGCTCTAAGGTAATGTTTTCATTAATTTTAGGTTTCTTATCAGTAGTTAGCTTAGTATATGACACTTTAAATTTTATTAAAATTTTCTATAATTAACAAATTCAATATGGCTTCAAGTTTTGTACAGTGCTACTTTGCAAACTTGCTTCCCTTTTGTTGCTATTATATTGAATGATCATTCGTGTAGTCATATTAGTCCCTCCCTCCCTTTCTTAGAGAAAGAGAGCCTTTATTTATATCTAAATATATTAGGGAAAAGTTGTAATAATTTCAAGACAGGTGGAAGAAAAAGATGGAAAAAATTTTTAAAAATCATCCAGAAAACAAAAGAAAATAACCAAACTTTGTAAGCAAGAACTTAGTTTTATTTTTAGTATTTTTAAGTCTGAACTGGGTATCAACACATTAGAACTTTTTATCATTGTTGCTGATGTTGGACTATATGTATTATTATTTTTTGTATTAAGTAGATGTATAGTCTCTTATTACTGCTTTTCTTAAGAGTTTTTGATGGTTGGAAAACAAACTATTGGAAAGCAGAAATCTATTACTGGTTTACTCAACATGCTGGAATTGGTAGAGAACAACTTTAATTGGGGTTCCATTACCTCTGCAGTCCCTCTCTGGAGATTCATTTTTCCTTTCCCCTTGGATAAAAAATTGAAAAAATTCTAAAGATTTCTCATGACTGAGATAATTAAAGACTACTTAGTGATAATAAAAGTTTAATCTGGAGAAATATATTTCCAGACCCTACACTATATTGTCAAAACTCTGAAAACTTAACCAAGTAAATCTTTCTTCTCTCTCCCAAGCCAGGCCTGATGGAATCTTTAGTGAAGTTTGTTAGGCAAGATTGATCAGCTGCTTTCTCCTTCCTAATTCCACTTCTTCCAATGAGCTGAGTGTTGCATTTGGACATTCTAGAGTGAGGAATTAGGGTAAAGAAAGAAAAAGTGGTGCTGGTACTGTTGTAACATGATATGCATAGCAGAAGCACAATCCTTGGCCTTTCTTTTGGGGCACTCTTGTTGGTTCCTTTGTGTGTTAGTTACCTAAATGGGCATTTGTTTCAGAAAATAAGAAGTCTGAAGGTAAGTAGTTCAAAAATAAAAAAGGCAGTTAAATGATGCCATAAAGAACTTGTTTTTTTTTTGTTTGTTTTTGTTTTTGTTTTTTATCTTACTACTTTATCATCCTTATGTGTTGGCCTGTATTTCCATGCCTATTTTTACCTAGTAGCAAGACAAAAGTTGTACTTCAAGGTTTAAGTCTGTATTAAAGATAATACAGAAAGCCATGGGGCGTATTGAGTTTGTTCCTTTTTAATGATAATACTAAATGATATTGTATAAAGTTTTTCATGTGATTTTAAAATAAACTTTCAATTTTAGGATCATTTTAGATTTAAAGAAACGTTACAAAGGAAGTACAGAGAATTCCTATGTTTCACATTCAGTTTTCCCTACTATTAGCTTCTTACTTTAGTGTGCTACATTTATTATAATGAATGAACCAATATGCAAACATTGATATTAAGTAAAGCTCATAATTTATTCAGATTTTTCAAGTTTTTACCTGCCTTTTTACGGGGTTAGGGGAGGTACATCCTGGACATTGCATTACCTTTAGTTTTCATATTTCCTTAGGCTTCTTTTGGCTACAGCAGTTTCTCAGACTTTTTTTGTTTTTGATGACCTTGAAAGTATTGCACTGTACTAGTCATATGTTTTGTAGATTGTCCTTCAATTGGGATTTGTCTGATGGGTTTCCAAGATTAGGCTGTGGTCAGGTGTTTTGGGGAGGAAGATCACAAACATAAAGTGCCATTTTTCTCACACCACAGCCAGGGGATAGTCTATCAATATGATTTGTGACTATTGTTGTTGACCTTAATCACCTGGCTGAAGTAGAGTTTGTCAGGTTTCTCACTATATAGTGATTTTTCTTCCTTTACTGTACTCTTTGGAAGAACATTGTTATGTGCAGCTCTCATTTAAGACATGGGGAGTTATGCTATGGAGGATCTACAGAAATTAATTGTAATTTTTCTGCATGGGAAATTCATCTTTTTTCCCAGATTTATAAATTTATTTGGTCATATATTTTTATCAGTATAAAGGCTATGTTTATTTTATACTTTGGATAATAATCCACCACTACCTAATTTTGTTACTCAGTTTTGGTCATTAGGAGTGTTTTTAGCTGGCTCCTATTTCTCTTTGACATACCAACATTTTTTTTTTTTTGAGCACTTTCTTACTTTCTGCCACTACGATATACTCCAGGGAAATTTTGTATATTTCCTGCCCAAGTCCAATATCAGACTTTTCTCCAAGGGCCATTATTCCTTTTGTTGGAAAATATTATGAGAAATAAAGATTTGTGATCCTACCATGATGAGCCTGGGAATCAAGGCAGTAAGAAGATGAATTCTTGCACAATTTCAAAGTAAATTAAGAATGAAAAGAACTTTTACTCAGAAGGCATTTAAGTTTCTATTTCTAGGCAATGTAGAAGTGATAGGATAAGGTGATATCCTGGGAATCTAAGTACTGGGTCCCAAACACTTAAAACACCATCCCAGTGTTTATTGGAATGTATCTCTGAAAAACTATCAATAATAAGCCTATACACAATCCACAGTATCATTGCTTAAAAATGAGCTCTCCTTGCCCACTCCTCAGTATCTTTCTTATTTTGAAGATTCACTAAAGTCTCTCTTTCTAATCTTTGCTCCCAAATTAATAACTAATGACATACAAAACAAAAACAAAACAATACTCCCCAAAAACTCTCCTAAAAACTTGGATTTAAGGCTCTTTCTCTGACCCCTTCTCTCATTTTTCTTCTACTTTTATTCTGTTTATAATTTTTAGAAAATTTTATTTTTAATGTAGAGATATATTTCCACTCATATTTATGAAAAATTATATATCCCATCTTAGAAGGTTCTGTACCTCTGTTCATTCTCTTGATTCTAAATCACACAAACCCCATCACTAAGCTGGCTGACCAAGAACTCCCTTGAATGATGGAGGAATGCAGTGAAGTCAAGAGACAAAAAATACTTATTTTTAGGAGTTGGCAGTGGACAGTAGGCAGAATAGATTGAGGACATGTAATTTAATTTTATTTTGCTTCACAATGACTTCAAGTTTGAGGGTTTGCTGTTTTTTAGTTTTTTTTTTTATGACCTGATGCACATTTTTTTTTAGTTCAAAAATGGCATCAAGTGACTGTTAACTAAAGATTAATGATACAGAAAGCTACTTAGTGTCCACAGTACCTGAAGAGTACAGTGTCTAAAACAACTGCTCATAATTAGTTGAGATGCAAAAATTGTTTCAGTGTGATCTGTAACACTTTGATTAGATATTAGTAAGGACATAATTAAATGAAAAACTGTCTCAGTTGAGTTACACTATAGAAAATAGTGTCCCTCTTTTCCATAGTTGTGGTTGACAGAATGTTCACTGGAGGTAGACTACTGGTTATAAATCTAATTAAAATGTATTATTCATTGTTGAATTTCTGATTCAAGTTTTCAGATAAAGCAAATTGAAGGGGTTGATATTTTAGTCATTATTTTGGGATAGAAAAGTGGGGGGATAAAACATGTTTTACATGCTTCTAATATTTTGAAAAATAAATTAATTTTGATAATACTACCTCTAGCTCTATAGACTTTCTTAATAATGCCCCTTCATTACTCCATGGCTATTCATTTCTTGATGTGCCTGTGTCTGTGCAATGTTTCCTGTGGAGCATCTGTGTCTTAATATTTTAGCAACAGCATAGCCATGTAATTATCTGTAAATAATTTAGCATGTAGTTCATTCATGTGGAAATGATCCAATTAGCCAAAGTGAGGAAAAATAAAAACTCCCAATGAAATGTTGGCTCTCTTGCTGTATGACTTTATTTATTTATTATTATTATTTTAGTTCTTCAGTGTTAGCTAATTAAAAATATTTTCTATTTTAAATTATCTGCTAAGTTCCTTCAACTACTTTGAAGCCATGAATACTCATTTTCTCTTCTTGAAGTATTTGTCACCAAAACAAATCTTTGCCTATGGTTGTTTTGGGTTTGTAGGAAGGTTAGCTAAGGTTGCTTTAACTGTAGCTAAGACTTTCCCCTCAAAAAGTTAATTGGCTCACTCTTCTTCCCAGAAATATGGACTATATCATTCAACATGAATATAGATTTTCCCACTTGTCTGCTTCCCATGAGGGAAATGATAGGAGTCCATCAGTGGCACAGATAATTAAAAACTGTAGATTACGCAGTACTCCTCTCCACTAATATTACTTGTGAAGGTCTTAGAATTCATAGGAAGAGGAAAAGGAGATGATTAGAGATGATTTCACTGACATAGCCTATGGTATAGATGTTCTGCCTATACATAATTCAACATTAACTAAAGTTCAATGAGCAGTCTTCACTTTTTTTCCCTTTCTATGAGGTATAAATAGTGTGATGCTGATAGATTAAATTCAGTTTGGAAAACTGTCTTATCAATACAATGTTTGAATATTTAATAAAAAAGAAAGGGCCTACTTCAAAGTTTTACTTATCCTTATGGTTTTAGCTGGGTACCAAACACAGAAACAAAGCTATTATCAAGATAAACCATTCATTTTAAAGTGAAATTGATTGCACAGCCTTCAACCAGAGCTCTGGCTCATTTATATACTTCCTACAATACTCAGCACTTTTACTTGTCATGAATGTGGTGCTTGATGGACCAGCTAACAGTCTGACATTACTGCATTTTCTTTTAGGAAAGATCTTCTCCAGGTGAAATGCTTTTAAATACCTGTAAAATATTAAATAAACTAAGATCTAATAGATGAAAATGTATAGATTAGTAATACCTGATTGGAATTAGTGATATTATAACTGCTGTCAGTTTCACATCATGCTAACATCTTACCTAACACAATGAATGCATATGTACCTAATGTTTTCTCCAAACTGAAATGACTTGATGCTAAATTATTCTGCAAATTAAGACCCAAAAAGAAAATGTTTTATAAACAAAATTGGGGAAAATTGGCAATATTATTGAAAATGTATTTAGCTTTTGTCTCTCAAATGTAAATTTTCTTTCTAATTATAAGTTTGAGATAATTGTAGACAAAAGCATTTGTAAGAAGTAATAGAGAGATATCCCATTATGTTCTTCACTCAGCGTCTCAAAATCTGAAATTTTTGCGGAACTATAGTACATCACATCAGGATACTGACATTGATTTACTGATCTTATTCGGATTGCCCAGTTTTACCTGTACTCATTTCTATATGTATGTGTACACTTAATTCTACGTGATTTTGTCACATATATAGATTTGTTTATCCACTGACACAGTCAAGATGCTAATTCCATAACTAAAAGGATGTGGCTTTTAGTTTTATAAGCACACCTACCTGCCTTCCTTGTACCTGTACTCACTGCACTGCCTAATTCCTGGTAACCACTACTCTGTTGACATTTTCTGAATTTTTGTTATTTCAAAATGTTTATAAACAGAGTCCTACAGCATGTAACCTTTTAGGATTAGCTCCTTTCACTCAGCATAATACTCTGGAAATTCTTCAAAGTTGTTGCATGCATCAATAATTGTTTATTTTTATTGCTGAGTAGTATTCAATGGTACCTATGTAACATAGCTTGTTTAATCATTCGCATGTTATTTCCAAATTCACATGTTAAAAGAACTTTGCTATTTCCAGCATTTGGCCATTTCAAGTATTTTGGCTTTATAAGTACAGATATGCCTCAGAGATATTGAGGGTTCAGTTTTAGACCACTGTACTAAAGTGAAAATATCGCAATAAGGTAAGTCACACAATATTTTTTAGTTTCTCAGTGTATATAAATAGTTTACACTATACTATAGTCTATTAAGTGTGCAATAGCATTATGTCTAAAATAACAATGTACATACCTTCATTCAAAAATCCTTTGATAAAAAATGCTAAGCATTCCTGAGCCTTCAGTGGTCGTAATCTTTTTTCTGGTGGAGTCTTGCCTCAATGTTGATGGCTGCTGACTGATCACTGATTATTATAGCAGATATAATAATAATGAAAAGGTCTGAAATATTGTGAGAATTACCATAATGTGACAGACACACAAAGTAAGCAAATGCTATTGGAAAAATGGTGCTGATAGCCTTGCTTGTCACAAACCTTCAATTTGTAAAAACTGCAATATCTATAAAGCACAATCTGACACACAAGAAAACAAGTTATGCTTGTAATATTGTAAATAAAACTGCTATTATAAATAAACAATGTTATCTTAATTGACAGTTTTATTTCTCAGAGATAAATGTCTGAGAGTATAATAGCTGGATTGTATGGTGATTGTCAAGTTACTGTTACAAGGAAGTATATAAGTGTTTTCTGGAGTGGTTATACCATTTTGCATTCCCATCTTCAATCTAAGAATGGTCAGTTTCTCTGAACTCTTGGTGTTTTCACTACTTTTTGATATTTTTACAATTTACTATTTTTATGATAGGTATGTAATGATATCTCATTACAGCTTTTATTTTTTATTGTTTTAATGTTGAATATCTTTTCTTATGTATATTTGCCCTCTCTATATCTTTTTCCATAAACTGTCTTTTCATAATTTTTAAACCAATTATCTTATTAGGTTGTTTTTTACCATTGAATTTTAAAAGTTTTTAATACATTTTTAGATACTTATTATTAGTTAGATATGAGATTTGCACATATTTTCTCCCACTTTGTAGCTTGTCTTCTTTGTCTTCATGTGGGATTTTACAGAGCAAAAGTTTTCAATTTTGGTGAGATTCAATATATCAGTCTTTTGTTAATGATCATGCTGTTTGGGTCAAGCCTAAAAACTCCATGATTAGACCAAGATTCCCCCCTCCCAATTATTACCAATAGTTTTTCTAAATAATTTATAGCTTTACATTTAGGCCTATGATCAGTTTGAATTAATTTTTGTATAAAGTATGAAGTTTAGATCAAAGTTCATATTTTTTGCCTATGGATTCCTAATTTTTCCATTACAACTTTTTCGAAGGCTGTCTTCTCTCCATTGACTTGCTTTTACGTCTTTATTGAAAATTAGTTGGGCATGTCTATGTGATCTATTTCTAAGTTCTTTATTCTGTCCTATTGATCCATGTGTCTAGCCTTCCACCAATACCATACTATTTTGATTGTTTTAGCTATATAGTAAGCCTTAGTATCAAGTAGAATGATTGCTCTTTCTTCTTCTTCTTTGTCATGATTATTTTAGCTAGTCTTGGACCTGTACCTTCTCATATAAATTTTAGAGTAAAATTGTTTGTGCCTACAAAAATCTTTGCTGGAATTTTAGCAGAAATGTCATTGAGCCTATAGATCAATTTGGGGTGAAATGACACTTTCACTCTTGAGACTTCCAGTCCATGAACATGGAATATTTTTCTATTTATTTAGATCTTTTAAAATTTTTCCTCAGCCTTTTATAATTTTCAAATTAAAAATTCTATACATATTTTGTTAAGTATATACCTTGGTATTTAATTTTCTTTGGAGTGATTTTAAATAGTCCTGTGTTTTAAGTTACAGTTTCTACATTTTCATTCTTAGCATAGAGAAATGCAGTCGATTTTTTTTGTGTGTGTTGATTCTGTGGCATTGCTAAACTCATTTATTAGGTTTAGGAGTTTCTATTTTACTTTTTTTTTTTTAAGTAAATTCCTGGGATTTCCTATGTAGACAATAATTATCTTCTTCAAATAGAAAAGTTGCATTTTTTCTTCCTGATTTGTATCCTTATTGCTTCTTTATCTCACCTTATTGAACTCACTGAATTTCTAGTGATAGAGTAGTGAAAGCAAACATCCTTACCTTGTTCCCTACTTTAGGAAAAAAAGTATTCAGGCTTTTCTCCTTAGTATAATGTTAGTTTTAGGTTTATATAGGTGTTCTTTATCAAACTGAGGTAATGCCCTTCTAGTCTTAACTTGTTGAAATGGGTCTTAGCTTTTGTCAAAATTGTTTTTGAGGGGTGAATTTAATGGACATATGACTTTTTTTTGTTTGCTGGTTGTTATGGAGGTTACTTTGATCAATTTCCCAATGTTGAACCAGACTTCCATATCTAAAATAAATCCCACTTTATTGCGATGAAATATAATGGCTTTAATAACATTTTCAAAAGAATTTGAAGGAATTTCAAATGGCCATTATTTTATACACCTATTATTTTATGATAGTGTTTTAGAAAATGTCTTAAAATTGATGGTACAGTTATTTTCATTTATCCTATAAAATGAATCATCTACCATTGTCCATATGTAACATTTGCTTGAGAAATAATATATGATCATTGAATGTGCTCATTTTTTATTCATCTGCAAATGATCTTAGAAATTCTGACTTTTTTTTCTTACAGTAGTAGAGTCTTCTGTGAGGTTTCATAATTGTAGGATGACAGTTTTACTTTCATACATATGCAGCTTTTGAAGGTGTACATAAATTTAACAAATTATAGATAAGAAAAGCAAAGGCTTAAGTTCCAGCTCCATACCTGTTGAGGATGACTTCTTTTTAAGCTTCTTTCATATAAAGTTTAAATATGAAAGTTTCATATAAAGTTTAAATATAACTTGTCATAAGAAGAGACAGCATTAAGAAAAAGGTTTAAAATAAGTAAATCCAAATTTGTTGGAAAATAAATGCTATATAAACATAATAAACCAGGAGGTTATTTTTTAAATTTAAAAGAATTTTTATCACATTAAAAGATAAATTTTCAGAAATGTTTTGAATTATAATGATATAATAGATTATTTTCAAAATACTAATTAGAGATATTTAATATAGATTTAACCATAGAAATTGATACTTTGTAGGCTAAAACAGAGTCACATATTGGCAATTTCATATGGTTCAACCATAGTTTTTTTTTCCCACTGTAGGTGGCTTGAAAATTTTCTAAATTAATTTTTAAGGAAAGAGGAAATGCAGCACATATATGTATATGACTCTGATTTTCTTAAATTTCTGTGAATTCTCTTATTATATTATAACCTTTATTTCACTCCATCACGTTTATAATTTTTCACTTTTATTATGAACTGAGAGATAATTGTATTTTAGTTGGAATATTTATAATAAAATTATAGAATGCAAGTTAATAATTTATTTTACTTACATTTTTAAACCTACTAAAATAGTGTCTGGTGTATAGCCTCTCTCTCTTTGTTCTTGTTGAAGGAAGAATACAAATATTAAAAAAAAGCATTTTTTTAAGAAAGAGCACGTGAAAGATTAATTTTCTTTTAATCAAAAACAAGTTAAGCTAGAAAACTTAATTGATAGATTTTCTTGGTAGTATTGCAAATGAATTGACAGAATGCACATGCTTAGGTGAAATATATGTAAATTTTAGTAGAGTCTTAGATACAAGATAATGACATCTTAGCCACAGAATGAATTCAAATTGCTTAGATATGAACAAGGGTATAAGGACTGAAAACCAGCACTGGAATCACAGGATAAAGATAATAATACCTTCCGTGGAGAACACTTAACTTCATCAAAACACTTTTACTTGCATTATCTTTTTTGATTTCGAACATTATATTTTTTAAAATAAAAATGTCATTTTTATGTAACTCATTTACTATTCTGACACTGTGCAAGAAAAACAAATTTACCTATGCATTCAATCATATTGCAGTGGTTTATGAAAACAATAGACTTAATTTCATCATTTTTTCCTATTTCTCCAGTTCTTCCTTTAATTACATAGGCAGTTTCTCCAGCTTTCCTTCTTTCTAACCTATTTTATATGCTCTTGTTTTAGTTTGTAATCTACAGAATTTGTTTTGTGGGGGGGGATTTTTTTTTCTAACTCTTTTATTTCTATTGCCCTATTTTCTATTTTCATTTCAGTTTTTACTTTTGAAAAAATAATGGGAATTTATAGTTCTCTGCTATTTTTTTTTCCTTCATTCATTTTCCTAGATGTTTCTTCATTCCTTTTAACTAAAGTCATCCTTTACAGGGGTCCCCAACCCCAGGGCCACGACCCCTACCAGTTGCCAATTAGGAACCAGGCCACACAGCAGGAGGTGAGTGGTGCGTGAGCCAGCGAAGCTTCATCTTTATTTGTAGCTGCTCCCCAGTATTAGTATCACAGCCTCAGCTCCACCTCAGATTATCAGGCATTAGACTCTCTCATGCCAAAAAGTTTGGGGACTGCTGCTAGAGATAATGTATAATTATATTTTCTGAAGTAGACCTGCACTCCAACCTGTGTTATTTTCAGACAATTTCAGTTTTCCATTGCTTTGATCTTTGGATACAAATGTTATTATCTGTGGAAGTTCCATTTCACTGTCTCCCTTTGCTCTTAGTCTCTTCTTCCTGCACTTACACTTAACTGTATTTTACGGAGCCAAAGTTAAAAAGTGCAGATTTTCCACTGTCGATTTTACTTCTCGGTCTTTGAAGTTGGTTTGGTTCTACATGTCCTCTGTTGATATCTTCTTGTTCTTAAACAATTGACATGAGTGTGTCCTGGCTTGTCCCACCCCTGAATCCTGAATGGCATTGCACTGTCAGTTTTCTGAATACTTTCTAACTACATGCGACAGTCTGAGAAGTTCTTGAACCACATTTTTGGCAAGTCTTCAGCTGCCCATTATAATAGTTAAAACCCTTTGCTACTTCTAAATTGAATCATTTGTCAAGTACTTTGCCTCGTCTTACTTCCACAATTGTCTGTCTGTCTCTCTGTCTGTCTCTTCCCCTCTTCTTCTTCCTTCTGAAATCCAAACAAATATGGTATTTTTCCTAAGGCTGTTCCTATTTTACAATATCTTTTAACCATGTCACTGTGTCCCCTGTTTTTGCTGCTTGTTTCAGATTTTATTCATGAAACATTTTAGCTCAGTGGACTTATCAATAATATTCTGAGCAGCTCTAGTTTTTTTTTTTCTACTTGACACACTTTCAAATGTAAATCCAAATGCTCTGATAATGTGGAACTGTTAGCAAAATTCCTTGCTCCTGAGAATTTGAAGTAGGTTAAATATAACCCTCGAGTTCATCTATTAGGTCCCCGCCACATACCGCTTTTCTCTGTAGATATTATAATCCCTTGTATATATAATCCCCATCATTTTTTTCACTATTATTTCCTCTTTAAGAGAGCCTAATTTATGTTTTGTTCCCACTTTCATTGTTTCTCTGCCAAGGTCAGTGATGATATCCTAATAACCCAACACAAAGAGTTATAGTCAGTCCCTATTCTACTTGACCTCTAGGTCTTTTTTACTGCTCTCTTCATAAAAATTGTCACTCTTCCATTTCTATACTCCATACTTCTCTAATTATTATTTTCTATTCTCTTTTGTTAGATTATTTTTCTCTATGGGTCCCTTAAATGTTAATATCAATTATGGATTTCTTCTTATCTCTTTTCTTTTCACTTTATAATCCTTGGACTATCTTGCCCCAATGGTTTTAACTGTTTCCTATAGACTGACAGTTTCAAAATCTTGGTCACAACCTGCTCCAGACCCAGCTACACAATTCTCTCCTGAGTATATCTACACATTTTCCAAGCTCTGAATGTTCAACACATTGGGAACTGAACTCACATCTCTCTAATTTTATTCCTCCTCCTTGTACTTTATCTTGGGGAATGCCAACCTATTATCAGCCCACTTATTCCAGGTCAGATCTTTTATTTTCTTTACATTTATATATAATAAATGGTACCAATTTCTTTTATTCTACAGCATAAATATCTCTTTAAAAATGTTTCTTCATCTTCACCTTTATGGTTAATTAGTTCAGAATTTTGTCAGCTTGTCATGCACTATCGAGATATTCTCTTTACTGATTTTCCTTATACCTATTATACTCCCCTAATCCATTCTTCAGTTACCTTCTTACAGCAATTCACAAGCTCCTCATTGCTATTTTATGAGTGTCTGAGGCAATTCTCATACAGACAATTGTAGCAAGGTCTACTTAGACATGTGTAAAATCTTGCTACTCAAAATGGACTCTTGTTCCAACAGTATTGATGACATCTGGAAACTTGTTAGAAACACAGAATCTCATGCTTTGCTCCAGACTTCCTCAATCATAATCTGTAGTTTAATAAGATCCTCAACTGATACGCAAGCATGTTAAAGTTTAAGAAGCTCTGTGTGACAGTTCTGTTCCAAGCTGTGCCAGTCTGGATGTGTCGTGAGTAATGGAGGTACCTGGGTATTCTTATTTTTTCTGGAGAAATCAGGGAAAACTCTATTCAGTTTGTCCCCATACTCACCCTCTCCTTATCTTGCTTGCATTGCAAATTCTTCCCATAGCTCACTGAGATTGTTTTCCCCAAACTATTGGTCTGCAACAGATTCTTCTCTTTTTGTAAACTTGAATAAAATGCTTTCAGCTTCTAAATTATATTTGATTTTTTGTTTGGTTTTTACATTTCCTGAGTTTTAAAAAGAGCCTAGTTTGAGCTTGAGCATAAGCTCAAAATACAATGTATTTTATTAATATTACATCCAAAAAATTACCATAATCTCTCATACTAAATTTTTTTCTGTAAGTATGAATCTTGGGTCAAATTTGTTTTGAAGCTTCTTAATGTAACCTAGCTTGAAACTTTGTGCCTATGTCATTATAATGTTCACTAAATTTGATTATTCTGATGCAAAAGATACTTCCTGATTTATGAGAGTGCTTTTGCACTCATGTATACTCTTTCAGATAATCAGTATGTACTCTGAAGTGGCGATTCTCGAAGTGTGGCTCTAGGTACGACAGCATTAGTGTCACCTGTGGCCTTGTAAAAATGTAAGTTATCTCGCCCACCGAAGACATACTGATGTGAAACATGTTTGGTGGCAACCCTTGATGTGTGTTTTCCTGAGCTCTCTAGGGGATTTTGCTGCACAGTAAAGCTTCGGACTCACTAGTTTTCCAAAAACATTTATTTTGGTTCCATTGCCCACGCTAGTGATTAATTTAGACATGGGCATGATATACAGTTTGAGTCAATGAAGTGTGAGAGGAATATGGTAAGGAGGCCCTGGAAAAGATATTCTCATTCTTATAAAATAATGAGCCAGAAAGAATAAACCCTTTTTATGCCTGGGTATTGATATGTTGAAAAAGATTCAAGGTCTCTCTCTTTCTCTCTTCTCTCCATCATCAAGCAGAATAGCACTTATATTGAGGTTGGTTGAGCTGAAAAATCATAAATACATTGGTTCTTGATTATGTCATTGCGAGAGTGAACAAACCAGCCATGGAATGCTACCTGCTCTGCATTTCTTGTTACAGGAAATAATAAAGAGTCTTATTATATAAGCCAATTTAAGATGGCTTTTCTGTTATCTACAGTTGAAAATAACCAAACTTATACAAGTTTCTTTTATAGCCAATAATAAAATAATAAATAGTATTTTAAAATCACTGATGCATAAGAAGATTTTAATGGAGTTTTGTATCTATCCTGTCCATACAGATAATATCTGCAGTCAGCCAGTACACAGCAGTCTGTAGGCTTTAAGATAAACACCCACAATATAAACAGCATATCAGAAGCTAAAAATAAAAATACTTAACATAAAGTGAATGAGATTAGCCACCTATGAAAACCTGCTGAATCATAGAAAGGCCATGAAGCAATTTATATATGTGACTGGTTTAGATTAGCATTCTTTCTTTAATCTCATGAGACACAAAGTATGTCTGTGAGGGAAAAAAGCCACAGTAAAGTGTAATTAATAAAAATATAATCTATAATGAAAATATGCCCATTACATGGGAGTGTTTTAACAATAGAAGATTTTGTTAAGTTATAAACAATGTTGGAAATGAATATTAAGACACTTTCAGCACATACTACCTGTATCTGATTAATACTACCTTTAAAAATCCTTCAGGCTTTGCTACAGATTGGATCAAAGAGCAGGCATAACTATTAGACTACCTTCATTCAGACTTCACATGTACATAAATACTTTATAATTGAAAGGTGGTCTTTGGGGGGTATCTTAATTTTGAGATAATAGTGTTTTGAAAACAAATTGATGCATTTTGATAACTAGAAATAGATGTCCTATATTCTCAAATAAAAAATGGAATATTCAAATGTATGAATCAATGTTTTGGGAGTTTGGTTTGTGTGACTCACTTACCAGCATTCCAAATTAACCTATGGTGATAAACCAGCTTCTGTGATGCAAAACAGAATCGAACTTAGATGGTCTAATGCCCTTATTGCCATAAATACTTCATAAAGCCTTTTTTCTTTCTCTCTGGTAATTATTTTAACTTAGTGTCATACCTACTCTATAATTTATTTCTAGTGGAGTTTCTGAATATTATGTAAGAGTGCTGTGGCCGCCAGCCCCCGAAAGACACATGGACCACCAAATTCTCAATGAATTATAGGAATCACACTCTTTATTCAGCCAGCTGGGTCTGACAGGGGTGCGCAGACCCCAAATTAAGCCGCCCCAAAATGTAGGGGTACAGGGTTTTTAAGCCCCAAATCCCATTCTTCATACTGTCTGAACCCAAAGGTCTATTTTTCTTCTCTTCATTACCTGTCAACCCACTGGTCAGGTGTGTAAGCTGAGGTACGGAAGCAGAAAGCTTGTTAGAATGTTATGTTTCCATAGTTAGTAGCCTATGTTCCTATGGCGATAGCCAAACAGTAATTTCTAGCAAGTAATTAATTTTTAAACAGTAATTCTCCAGCCAGCACAAGAGCAGGTTCATAGTTTTTAAAAACAGACAGGAAATAGTTTTATTTTGTAAGTCGGTGCATAATACTTCTGCAACTGCTTCTGTGAATTCTGTGAACACTTACTGATGCTTTCTACTTTTCTTCTGTTCTTGCTACTTCAGATATCAAGGGATTAATCACAGAAACAAAACTTCTCATCTATTTACTAGATAATTTATCTGATTGGTAGTAATAAAATATGAAAAGCAGTATGATGCTTTTCAATTAATATGGATAGTGATATAGCTAATAAACAATCTAGCTCATTTCCCCCAAAGTATTTATATATATGATACTGTTGTGAATATGAGAGATATATGTTGTAGAGTTTGCCCATTACTTAAAGGTCTCAAAACTAAAATTCCAAACACATCAAAAGAGTCTCAGTGACACTGGATGAAACCTTACTTTCTCCTTGCATTCTTATGGACCATTCTGAAAATTGTATGTAAAGATTCAGCTGCCTATTCTTGACTCAGATGGAAAGATAGTATGCATTGCTTATTATAGTTTCTTCTATATAAAGGGAAAAATCTGTTCTTCATGTTAGGAGATGGAATTCATTATTCTTTTACTCACAAAATTAATGGTAGTGTACTTTTTAAAAAATCTTAAAATCTTAATAGCCATTATGACACTTTTTGATAGGCTTTCATTATATTGTGGGGAAGAGAAAAATCTTTTTTGTTTTTTGGCTTTTTTTTTTTTCTGGAAGTGATTTGATTAAGTAGGAAAAAAGAATGAGGGAGTTTTGACACCTCATACCCTATTCCATTAACCAAACTACATAATCCTCTCCTTTGCTCAGTTTGATTTTCCTTTATTGAATTTTGCTTTTTGTGATGTTCTCATTTCCCTTATTAGATTAAATCAGATTGTTCTTACCCATCCAACATTATCCCTTTGGGAGAGCAGCATTCTGTCTCCCGAGAGAAAAATGTAAAGAAAATCTACTTAGAGAAGATTACTCAGCTACTGTTATTATCCATTTCCAATTTCCTTTTTACTTTACAGAGTAAGTTTGACTCATTCCCTGATGGCAAACTTTCCTCCCTTCTACTGCGTAACAAGGATGAGGACAGGCCATCTATAATAGATGACTCCTAATGTAAAGTGCAGAACCTCAGTCCTGACATGACATGTTACAGATGATAGGTCAGAGAAACTCTTAGGTTATTGCTTGTGCTTTCAGTCACTGCCTTTTGAAACCATGAAGCTATCCCGCTGAACCAAGAATTATTTAGTAAATTCTATTAGACCATTTAACTGACACCAGGTGATGCTCTTTTGGTGATTATGATAGAACTGCTGAAGATCTGTCACAAGGAGGTGAGAACAGGGCAACTTTATCTGTACTGCTTTGCATTCTATTTCACTTCTGTATGGATTGAAGAGAAAGCTTAAGATACAACACCCTCAGTGGAAATTAGGTTTCTGTTCTTTTACAAACTGCCGTTTAAACCTCAACGTAGATGTTTCCATGGAATTTCTTTTTTTGTTTTTGAAATTGCTGAGAGGTATTTTACTTTTTTATTGTAGTACCAAAAATGTTTTAAAAATTTCTATTCTGGTCCACCATATGCTAAGTACGTGGAAAACCTAATGAATCATGGATCTAAATTGTGTGTGTGCATGTGTGTGTATTTTCTAACCCAGCATCTTAAATTCTCCTGAGGTCACCCTGTCAGCCTCAGTTCTGTGGCCTGGATTTAGTTGAATCAATCCTAATTGCAATTCTGTACAGGTCTGGTCCTCTGTGGAGATTACAGATGAATGACAGTGCAGTGGCAGGAAAGATAAATATGCTGGCAAATAAGATCCCAGCTCTCCACAGAGGATGGAATAAATTACTTTACCAATAGAGTGGAGGTAATATGTGGGAGAGAGAAAGTGAAATCAAAGCTAGTTTAATACTAGGTTTGTTAAAGTTTAAAATAAAGCATTTTAAGCTTATGTAAAATACTGATGGTGATTCATTTCTATTTAGAACACATTCAATTGCTCTCTATCATGAAAAATAATGGCACACACTAATTTTGTTTATGCAGATGACAGCCTGGATGATTTTAATTCATGTTGCATTCTCTGGTAGCTGAAGGCTGGTGGTAACTGTGGTGTAGCATATTGATTAGTAATTTGATAAATACACAAAATGGCACAGTGAGCTTTAGGTGCTTCATGCAAAATGTATTTAAATGACCTTGACTAATTACAGAGCATAGCTGTGAGGCAGTACCATCTGAACAAGAGCCAGTTTGTTGGTCTAGATATTTATGGTAGGTTTATGACAGTAGGAAGAGACCTGCACACAAACACCAAAACTCCATCAAGGAAACTTAGAGTACATCATCAGGAGAAAAACTGTATTCTTCATTGTGAGAATTGTTATCCTATAAAATTAATTCAGTGTTTTTACATTTAAAATATAGTTCATAGATTTTTAACTGGATCCTAGATAATATATAAACACATATCTTACTGAGATTAACTGATCAGGCAAGAGTTTTTGAGCCATCTTTTAGTTACTTTCCATTATATTTAAAGATGAATATAAATTCATGATATTAATTATTTATCTCTTTACATTTATAGCTTCATGAAATGTGAAGTTCCAAGATAATATTATCCATTTAAACCATATTTCTACAGTTTACCAAACAGATTATGTTAGGTGTCCTGTAATTATGTCTTGATTAAAACATATTAAGCATTTTAATTAGGATTTCTGGATAAAATTTAGATTTTCACTATAGTCTTAAGGAGAAGCTGTTCAGTAAATAAAAGCAAATGCTCTAAGAAACTATAGCTATAACTCAGAAATTTCTAAAAACATTTTTTCTTGTTTCACTTTGCTATACATTTCATGACAACACTGGATAATAAATAACATATCATACAGAGGTAGCTTCACTTTTATCCCCTGCCATATAATCAAGGCTTTTCTCTGAAGCTTATTGTTCTTGCAAATATCAATATCACTGTAAGCTTTTGGAAGCAAAGGCAAGAGAGGCTGATGGCTGAGATTTCTATTTAAATATTCAAAATCTCTGAATTAAGTAAGTTCAGGTCCAAGTGAACTGTCCTTAAGAGTATGGGTGCACCTCCAATTGTGTTAGGCTTCCTCAGGATATATTTCAATTCCTCTGAAAGAAATCAAGCACAACTGATCAGTTGTCTTCCATTTCAGTGCCTTATTCATGTTAGAAATTTTACAGGCACATTTCAGTTCCGGGTGAAATATACACACCATAAACAGGAGGTGTGAATTGAATCCTTCAATAATACCTCAAATTCAGTATCTTTTCCCTCCAAATATTAAGTGTCAGTTAAATTTGACTATCCACTCAGAGCATCTTTAAATGAATTTAGGTTATGTCAAATACAGCTTCTCTGATTCTCCAAAATCACACTTCTCACGTAGTTGCTTAACAACTGCCAGAGACTATTTCAATTTGGCTTTCATTGTGAGAGGTATGATTCTGCAAGAATGGATTTCTAAAAAAGATTTTTTAACAAGCCTTAGGGAAATGTCTTCTAGAAGACTGACATTCTCCTTTTTTTAACCTATTTGGTGTAATAATTGTGGAATCTTTTAAAACTTCAGAGAAGACAAAATCTCAATGTAGCCTAAATCTCTGATAATAAATGATAGGTTTATGAATATTGATTGGGAAAGATTGCTATTGCTCTAAATACTTTACACAGATGCATATATTATATCTGCTATATATGGAAGTACACATACACACACAGAGGCATACCTTGTTTTATTGTGCTTCATTTTATTGCACTTCGCATGTGTTGCTTTTTTTTTTTTTTTTTAACAAATTGAAGACCCTCCACCAGCAAAATATTTGACTCACTCTGCTGTGATATTAGCTTTATTGCAGTGGTCTGAAATATCTTCAAGGTATATATTTTTGACATTTCAATCAACATCAGAATGTACATATGATGGTGGTACCATAAGATTATAATGGAGCTGAAATATTTCTATTGCCTAGTGACATGGTCATCATCACACATAGTCCAATGTATTATGTGTTTGTGGTGCTGCTGGTGTAAACAAGCCTACTGCACTACCACTTTTATAAAATTATAGTACATATAGTTATGTGCAGCACATAACACTTGGTATTGATAATAAATGACAATGTTACTGGTTTATGTATTTACTATACTATACTTTTTATCATTATTTTAGAGTGTACTCTTTCTACTTATTAAAAAAAACAGCATGCTGGCAGCAGCCTCATACATCTTGTTGTTTACCGGGTCAATTACATCATTTTCTCTTGTGCTTGATTTAATATTGTTTTGTATAATAACATGCTGTATAGGCTTGTAGCTGAGGAGCAATTGGTTACACCATATACTCTAGGCTAAACCATCTACGTTTGTGTAAGTGCACCTATGGTGTTTTCACAATGACAAAATCACCTAACAACACATTTCTCAGAATGTATCCTTGTCATTAAATGGCACATGACTTTATATGTATGTATGTATGTATGTATGTATGTATGTATGTATGTATACACACATATCTTGATTTAAAAATACAGGAATTATAGGTGATAATATTTATGTGGAACTAATCATTATCCAGGTTTTTGACCATGTTTGTAACTTTAAAGTATCGGATCAGATGTTTAATCACTTGTGAAAAGCAGTTTTGTAGAGAATAAAAGTAATATCATGATAAAAACCATACAACCATTGTGATAGTTATGAAAGTGGAAATCTTGAGAAAATTGATGAATGACTGAAAAAAAAAGTGAAAAAGAAACTAGACTGAATTGTCTAAGGGGGTGAAGGTACTTTAGCATCTACCTTAAGCAAAGAGCATATCAGGATGATGTTATCCACTTTAAGTCAATCTGTAAATAGTGCTCAACCAGAGGCTTTTACTCTAGCCTAAATATTTCCTGCCCCAACTTAAACAGAAAAATCTTTGCAGAATTGATGATTAAACAAAATCACTTTAGGTATTCTATTTATTTCATTGCATACAATGTGAGGTAACCTGTGAGGATTCACTAAATCAGTCTTTAATAGGCTGTGGTCCACTAGATGTATCAGCAAGTGTGGTGCTTCTGATAAATGCAGATTCCTGCCTTATGCCAGGCTTCGGAGTCTGGATCTCTGGGGGCAAAGCACCCTGAGCAAGTCTGATGTACTTTAAAATTTGAGATCCACACAATAAATACTTATTATCTGAGAGATTTCAGTTTAGAAGATAACACAAAAAAACAGATTATCTTTATTGATTCTTTGCAGCACCATCAGTTTTGAGAGATCAAGACACGATATTACAGAAAACCTGAAGCTGAGAGGGGTGGCTCACATTTTTTTCCAAAGGAGTTGAAGAAGGTAAGCTGATATAAAATTATAAAATTTACTCAAGTGAAAAAGACATATTTAATTTCTTCTGATGGTCAGAAGTCTGTAAAGGACCACTTCCTTTGAATTTGAGGAAAATAATAATAGTTCATATCAGATTTTATATACCAGTTTAGTTCCCCCTTTACAAGATGCTATCCCAGAGAAGTGGACTTTAAGAGATGTATGCTGAATATAAATGCATTAATTAAAAGCAAAACCTAAAACACAACTTTCCCATATTAAAATTACTAAGAAATATCTATTCATATATCTAACTTTTAAAGAATATGAATTTGGTAGTATAGTTTAAACAGAAGTTAGAAATAAAAATTTTCAAATGGCTAATTTGTACCGAATTTATTCTTTTGTTTACTCTTAGATATTTATGACCATATGAAAAATGAATGAGTGTGAAGAGGTGGTGTATGTTTAGAAATGGTATCTTCAATCTCATCCTTTCTTTGTTCTCTCCTACTAGGAGCTTATTCATTTGCAAACTTCAGCATCACCTATATGTAGATACTCTGCAGTCTACATCTACAATTTCATTCTCCCCCGAGAGATGGTACCATATCCTCAGAGAACATGAGGCATTTCCACTGCTTATGTTTCCTTTATTTCAAATTCAATATGTCTAAAACAAAACTCATGACCTTCTCTCCCAAACTGACACCCACTCTTGGCTTGCCTATTTCTCTTAATGATTCAACTGTTCTTCAAAGCATACAGCCTCTAAATCTTGGACTAAGCTTTGTTTTGTCTTCTGCCTGACCAACCCACATCAATCCTCAATATAATCAACCATTACTTCCTGATGATTTTTTTCCTAGTTCCTCTACATTTTTATTTTACTCTTAATCTTTCCATTTCTGACCCTATTTTAGATCTTAGTCATCTCTTACTTGGACTACTATTATGCCTCTTGTATTAAGGTTTTAAATAGAATTAAGGACTTGATCAGAATTTTGAAAGAAAGGTGCATGAATATCTATTAATAAAAAATATATATGGGCATACCTATGTATGTATACATAGATATTCCTATTTAAATACTCTACATATCTATTATATGTATCAGTTGTGTGAGAGTGTGTGTGTTTGTATATGAGTCAGCCTTGCCTCCTCTCTTCTTCACCTCCAGAACAGTTCTGAGTTCCTATTGACTCATAACTTATCTTCCAACAGTTTTACTGTTACCACCCATCTGTATTATCATCTCTCATTTCAGCTGCAGTAATATTCTTAATGGTTTTCCATGCTTCCATACTTGCAATTATAATCATATTTCCATATGAGAAACATAATGATTATATCTTCCATCAAACTTCCATAAGCTTTTAAAATAAAATACTTTTTTGTTTTTATCTGAAATTTACTACATGATTTCCTCTTTTCTACATCTTCCCTGACCTCATGTCAAGTCTTTCTCTCTTGCTCATTTTTATAACCATACTGACTTTTTTTCTAATTTATCATTTTGAGCCTAGCAGACTCGTTTTTATATCAGAAACTGAAAGGCCCTCTCCAGAAATGTTAGCACAATTTGACTCCTTGTTATTCAGTGCTTGCTTCAACTTACCTTCAAGATGCTTTTAATGACGATCTTTTCTAAAATAGTCAACCCTGCCCCTAAAATCATTCTGCATTCTATTTCCTGGTTTTATTTTTGTAGCACTTATCAGTGATGACAATTTATTATAATTATTATTATTGTTATCATCATCATTACAATCAAACCTCTGTATCTGTAGAATTTGTGTCTACAGATTCAACTAACCACAGACTGAAATATTCAGGAAAAAAAAGCCAGAAACTTCCAAAAAGTAAAAATTGAGTTTGGCATCATCAAACACTACTTTGTATTCAGACAAATTATGTGGAGGCATACTCTGTGTAGTCAACATGCAAATATAGGTTATATGCAAATAGTATACCTTTCTATATAAGGGACTCGAACATTACCAAATTTCGGGATTGTGGGGGTTCTGACACCAACGCCCTGCTGATACTGAGGAACAACTATATCAGCAGCAGCAACATCTGTCTCTTCAAATTGAAATGTGTAAGTTCCAAGAAAGAGGGACATCAGTGCCTAGAACACCTCTCAGCATGTTTTAGGCATGTGAAAGCGGGAAGTTTCATTGAGCATGTTAAAGAAAAAAAGCATGGTTATCGTGGAACCTGAGTTAGAACTGTGAGATCTCTTTGTACAAAGAGTCTGCCTACCTTCTTGGGCAACTGTTTGATTTATAATAGGACTTAGTAGGTTTTCTTATGCCTTCTAAATCCAGGAGACTCATTTTTACATTAGAAACTGAAAGCCTCACTTCAGAGATAGGGTTAGAGTTCTCTATACAAGGTAAATATCTTGGCTCAGGTGGCATAACAAAAACATTCTCCAAATTAAAAAAAGAGTGCCATATTAAAAAAAGTCTTTCTCTGGAATAGTTATTTCAGAAAACGTTAAGTAGATATTAAATGTGAACATCTTAATATTCAGATAGAGGGGTACACTGTATCTGTTAGTAATAACACAATTGTAATACTATATGACAGATATTGTTATAATGACTTTCCATATATTAAGTCATTTATCTCCACTACTCTTGAGGAAATTGCTGTTACTCTTCTGTTTTACAGATGAGGAGTTGATATACAGAGAAGTTCAGTAACTTGCCCCAGGATAAAACTGTAAGTGCAGATGGCTTCAGAATATGTGTAATCACCAAGGCATGTATACACATTGCCTTCCTATTCTTAAACCACAAGAGGCAAAATAAAAAGGAACTAGGATTAGATTATGAGAAAGAATAATGAAACCAATAATTTTAATGCAGAAACTAAAAATTTAGGCAGTAAATATCAGATTAACAATGCATAAATGAGAAACATTTTTAAAATACATAAAAAATAGAGACAAAATAGTGAAAAAGAGTACATTGGAGATAATAGACAATGGAGAATAAATCATGATAATACAATCATAAGTTTTAGCTATTGTATTATAAGCAAAGTGAGCATATAAAACAGGAATTAAAATAATATTAATAAACAAAGACAACAGCAATTAAACATTCTAAATCTCACAAAGACCAGGTAGATTCTGGGCAGGGCTCACTGCATTACAAGATAAGTAAAAGAAAAAAGAATACACAAGGCACACAATCAAAAACAAAGACTTCTCAAAACTTTGAATTAGAAAAGAAGCTTACATAAAGAAAAATGAAATAAAGGCAGACAGAACATTTTAAAACAATAAATGACAAAGAAGAAATGCTGTTTTCATTTCTTTGAGTGAAAAATAATTGTGATTTAAGAAATTTTTTCCCATTGAACTGTTACCATCCAGAAATCACATTTTAAAAAAAGTCTCAAAAGACATTTGTGTTGTGATTACTGGTTGACAAGTCAGAATAACTCAAGAATAAAAATAGCAAAGATATAATAAAGCTGATGATACACATTGAGATTAATTAAAAATATAACTACTTGATTAATACCATTAAGATATAATTAAAAACATATGGATATTGGTAAGCATAAGTAACACCTATAACATTATAAAATGTTTAATATGAATACTTTTAAGATTACAAAAATACTTTGTTCAAATATGTTCAAGCATGTTTTTATTTTTGGCTCTAAAATATGATTTAGTAATCTGACCTAATATTTTTTTCTGTTCTTATGAAATTTACAACAAAAACTGTTTTGCCTTATATTATTCTATAAATATACTTTATACCCGTGTACTATTAAAACATAGATTTTGTCCATAGATTTATATATATTTTAGCATGCTACAAATAACTAGATATCATGGCAACAAGGCCTAGACAATAATGATTTATTTTTTCTTGGTACTAGAAACTTGGAGATTGCGGTTCTAGAGAGGTTTATGGGTGCAAAACCATCAGAATTTAGGATCTTATTGTGTTTAAGAGTATAGGCCTTCCTGTATTTATAACTCGGCCCCAATTCTATCTAGATTTGTGGCTTTGGGCAGATTAATTAACTTCTCTAAACTTCAGTACCTTCATTTATATGATTAGGATAATAACAGTACTCCCTCAAGGTTTTTGTTAAGATTAATGATAAAATATCTGGTATGAAGTAAGCAAACAAAAAAGATAGCTATTACTTTTATTACTATTATTATTATTATTATTATTATTATTATTATATATACTGCTTAACTGAAAATCATTAATTAGTTAATAATGGAATAACAGTCAAACAAGGAAACAAAAAGTTTAAATCATTGATTTAAATTTGAGAAATATTGAAAGTTATAGCTTAGTTTCAATATCCATTAGAAACTTATAAGTAAACTGAATTGATTTGGTATGGAATAATGAAAATCAGAGTGAACTTTATTATCTAACTCTGTAATTAAATTATGAGTGGAGGCAGAAACATTTTTTATTAATTATCAGATAAGGTTAATTAAATGCAAGTTAATGAAGTTTTCCTGTCAATTTTATTAAAGATGCTTAAATGGTAGAGATAATAAATCACAGTAATGAAGAGAAGTCTAAACCAATGAAGTATATAGTACCTGACTTGACTGATTGGGGTGATTGCTGACAACCATATTCTTGCCCTTAATGCTACTTGATAGAAGTTCCTCATGTCACTTTTTCAAGTCTTGCAATATCTCAAGTTTCTAGTAACTAAACATTAGTCCCCTGAGACAGAGTCTTCTTGTTTCCTTTACAATAACAATTCTAACTATCCTTCTTAACAGGATTCTGATTTTATTCTAAGGATCAAAGTGTTCAATTAAAGCACAATTTTCCAGCTTCTCTTGCAATTCAAGGTGGACAATAAAATATGAACAGATATTATTGGGTGATATTCTAATGAAAGCTTGTTAAGAATGGTGCCACACAGTGGCATATTTGTTATTTTGATATCCTCCCCAACCCACTCATACTCAGAATTCAGACAGAATTTCTGGAATTCAATAGTCATCTAAGATAGTTATTCTGTGTTAAGAAGAAACCCCCTTGGCTAATAATGGTAGAGCACAAAGACAGCAGAAGGCTGTATCTCTGATAACCCATGGAGTCACTATACCAAAACCCAGAGTCATCTACTTTTTGTTAGAAGAAAGGGATTTAAACATTCATCTTGTTCAAGACTTTGTTATTAATTATCTTAATTCCCCAAATTCATTTCACACACTTAAAAGATCTAAAGTGTAGAACTAAAGGACAAGATGGCAGCTGCTCTATCTCTTTGAAAAAGCATTCCGTCTTTTTGTAACAGCACCTTATGCTCATCATTTCTTTCTCATTGTGATATTGCTAGCTTCTTTCTCATTAAATTTTTGAATTCTGGTTTCTTAATCTCCGTAGATATACATTTCACAATGTTGTGAGAATGCAATAATATAATTATGTGTGAAAGTATTTGTGACTATTAAGTTTACTTGAAAATTATAAGAACTGGAGATGGCGGTGGTCAAGATAAAGATAGGGAAGTTAAAGCGTTTTTAGTCAAACCAGCTTGTTTTATTCTTCTTTAACTATTAAGCCATTTCTCTTTAAGCTGTTTAAAACTAACTCATTCATGCATAACTGAAATTTGAAATTAAAGGTTAAAAGAAAATGAGGCAAAGAATGAGAAGGACAAGGAAGGAATATATTGGGATGTCTTCTTTGAGATTATTACTATGATTGATGCATTCTTATTTAATCTTTATAAAACCCCTGAAAGACAGATAGTATTATGCTCGTACTAAGAAAATTAGAAAACTAAATTTTAAATATTTCTGTTAACTTGTCTAAGGTTGTAAAGCCAGAATTTGAAACTGAAGTCCTTCTTACCACTATATGGTTTTTAATACTAGATCAGTTTGGATACAATTATAGATCATTTCAAGTCCTAAGATGTGGATGTTCTAGCTAATTGTATTTTATTTGGTTACAATAAATTCATCACAATAAGTTCTGTAAAAATTAAGTTATATATATAATAGTCTCTATTTTGATCCATATACCCTGTAAATAAATGGCTAATATTTATATTTCACAGGACACTTATGACCAGTTAGTTCTTTATGAGATTTTTACACTGCTCAGAAAAGAGAGAAGGATGAATCTGAAGTAGACTATTGCACAATATCAAAAAATATGGCTATTATAGAGTTTCCTGGACAATAACTTCCACTTACTGTCTTGTATACTACTATGTAGTTACAGGGCTACAGTCAGAGATATGACTTCCTAAATAAGTTAAATTATAATATCATTGTGAGGATTTAAGAACAAGAATTTTCTGTTTAAAAGGTATTGAGAATATTGCATGAAAAAGAAATAAGTGAATTCCATGGTTCATAAAATTGCTGGAAGGAAATGTCTTAAAAATGTTGTTATAGTGCACATGTATAATTTACAAGTGTTATCACATGTAATTACCTCATTTAATTTTTACAATCCCATGAAATATACATTATAATTATAGAGATAAATCAGAATCAGAAAATTTAAAAACTTTTTGAAGATCACACAGATAGTAAGTAACTGATGCACAAGTTGCATCTGAGTCTTTTGATCAGACTAGATCTCGAAAATTCAGGCAGTGTGGCACAGTCTCTAGAAGCAGCGTTATTTTGTCAAACATTTAGCTCTAAAATATTTTATTTTTTCATCCATCTTAGAGTTATTCCAAGACTATTCATTTATGAATCTATTAATTGATTCTTTCATTGAATATTTAATGAATACTTATTATATTCAGAACACTAATATAGGTATTGAGGATATAGCAGCATATAAATAAAACAAAAATTCCTGCCCTCATGGAACATACATTTCAGCATAGGGGAGACAAACATAGAATAGATAAGTAAATGAATGTTATTTTTGGGTAACATACCCATTCAGAGCTCAGGCTGTATAGTTACAATCTTCAGATTCAAGTTTAAGGGCTCCACCACTGCAATGTATATAATTTGCTAGGCTTTATGTTTCCTAATATATAATGGAAATATGGTAATAATAACCTCCTTATGTTAAAGAGACATTAAACTCAGGTCTCTTTGAAGGTTGAGTGAGATAAGGTAATGTTGAGTGAGATATAGTAATGTTTTAGAAGAATGGTTTGCTCAAAATAAGCCCTGGATAAATGTTAATTACTATTTAATGGCTAATTGAAGATTTTATTTCTTTCATTTCTTTTTTCTTTTAATGTTACAGTAATTCATTAAACACATAAAAAAAGGTCTACAAAATTGACTAGAATGTGATTTCTGCCTTCTACTATCATCTAATGGGAAGTTAGACAGTTAAACAGTAATGGACTAAGTGCCATAACAGAGGTAATCCACCAGACCCTGTAAAGACATGACATAAGAAACTCCTAACTGCTTGGAGACTAATCTTAGTCTCCTCAGCTCTCATAGCAAAGTACTACATACTGGATGTCTTAAAACACCAAACATTTATTGTCTCACAGTTCTAGAGGCTAGAAGTTCAAAATTAAGGTTTCCTCTCTAACCTACAACTAATGTTTTTTTTTGTTGTTGTTGTTGTTGTTTTTTTTTTAATATGAGGTCTTTTTATAGACATTTTATCTTTTGCTTTCTGGTAGTTTGGTGTTTCCATTGCTTCCTTGTCCTTGTGTTTCTGTTTTCTTTATTTTGGTTGGCTTTTGTGGGTTTTGCCTCTGGTTCTTCTTATTTTATGTTATATATTTTGGTTCTGAATCTTTGGTATGTGGTTACCATTATGAATATGAAAAGGATAGTTACACACACACACACACACACACACACACACACACACACGCACAGTTGTTCATTTTCTTCTGTGTGTGCCTTATCTCCATTCCCCTTTGTGAATTTGGACCTTTGACTCTCCCCTTTTCATTGTTCTCTCAATTTATCCCTATGTATGCTGAATGTTCATTACTATTTTGTTATAACAATTATCTTATTATTTAAACTTATAATGCTTTGTTCTTAGTAAGGGTTGTACTCCTCCGCTTCTATTTGCCTGATAGTCACTTTACTCCTAATTAGGTTTTTTTTGTTTGTTTGTTTTTTTTGCTTAGGTGAGCTGATGCCGTATTTCCTGTAGTGCAGGCCTCATAGTGGAGAATTCCCCCAGCTTTTGTATGTCTGGAAAGGTCTTAATTTCTCATCTAAAGGAGAGCTTAGCTGGTTACATTATTCTTGGCTGGTAGTTCCTTTCACTTAGTAGTTTAAATATTTGATTCCATTCCTTTCTGGCTTGTGAGGTTTGTGCTGAGAAGTTCAAGGATAATCTAATTCATTTATCTTTATATGTTACCATTTTTTTTCTCCATGACTGCCTTGAAAATTCTTTGTTGTTGATTTTTGATAACTTTAATACAATGTGTCCTGGTGAAGGCCTTTTTGGGTTGAGATAATTGGGTGTTTTGTTGACTTCTTGAATTCCAAGCTATAGCTCATTCCTTAGATTTAGGAAAATCTTGTCCACTATTTGTCTGAAAATGCTTTCTAGTCCCTGCTTCTTTTCCTCGCCTTTAGTAATGGCCATTATTCTTATGTGTCTTCTCCTGATGGTATCATCTAGTTTTTGAATTTATCTTTCATTACTTTTCATTCTTCAGTTTCTCTCTTCTTCCTTCTGATTTATTTCTAGATTTCTGTCTTTGATATCACTGATCCTTTTCTCCATTTGGTTGACTCTATTTCCCAAGCTTGCTATTTCATTTTTCAACTCTTGCAGTGTATTCTTCATCTCTAGAAGTTCTATTTTGTTCTTTTTGAGGGTTTCAATCTCCTTGCTCTGCTCATCTAGTTGTTTTTTTTTTTTTTAATTCCTGAAATTGTCGATATGACTTGTTTTGGAACCCATTGAATTTTTTTCAGAAGTACCATCCTGAAGTCTTTGCCATTTAAGTTTGTAAGCTTATTTTCTGGAGATTTTTCTCTTTCTTTTGTGATGTCTTGTCACCTTGGTTGTTCATGTTGTAAATGGACTATTTCTCACCTGGGCATTCATGAAAGTATATTCTGCTGTTTTCTAGAAAGAAGATTTATTACATAAAGGTCTCTCTTTAGCCTGTTGCAAAGAAGGCTATTTTCTTCTGGTTTCCAGTAGGTGGCATCTAAGCCTTTTGGATCCCTGCTTTATATAAGCCTTAAAATGCCTTTCAAAATTTTTTCTTGTAGATATTTTATCATGCTCGCTACCCTCAGTTTCAATCCCTATCAGTGTCAGCAACAGTCTCGGCAGCATTTGCTCAGATTCCCCTGGGGCTTCGCAGTGATCAGTCTCAGAGGGTATGTGGGGTGGGGCCGTTTAAGAGTTGTGGCCTGTGGCTCAGTCTCGGTTTTGCAACAGGTTTGGTAAAAATCAACTGTTGTTTCTCTGAGGTCCTGTCCCACTTCTTGGTCTTCTACCCTGATGACTGGGCACTTCCGCCCAATGAGAGGAGCTCATAGTAGTCCCAGGCAGGGTTGTTCAGGGAAGTTCCCTCACCTTCTCCCCTGCCCCTCCTCCTGCAGGGAGCTCTGTGGCAACAAGAGGCAGCTTCTTTATTTCTCCCAGTATACCCCCAACACCTGGGTTCTGACCTGTGGTAGCTCTTATGTGCAGATCTCATGCTTAGATGTGCTGGTGTGCAGTTTGGGTGGTTTTGTTGAGCTTTAGATGTTCGTTATTTCAAGGGGAGAGATCTGAGGATGTCTCTCACTCCACCATGTTTACGCAAAAGTAGGTTTTCTTTTTTTTTTTTAACTGATCATTCAAAGCTTTATACTTTATAATGTTGGAATTTCTCAATGTGCTACCTAATTAAAGTGCTGATGGCATCACAGCTTCCCCTTAAATTCCCTCCCCATGCTATAGAAACACTCTCCAAGCCTTCTCTCTTACTAAGAGTAAATTCTGCTCATAGTTCATATTAATAAAGCAATTTATATTTCCTACATAGACATTAAATAACTTGAACAACCTGATGCTGCTAACCAAAAAACTCATCAAATTTCTTAATTCATAAAAATATGTATCTTCCCACTGGAATTACCTCCAGCCAGACTGAATCCTTCTTATCTCTTCCTAGCTTCTAGTAATTTGCTGGAGATCTTTGGTGTTCATTGGCATGTAGATGCACCACTCTAACCTCTGTCTTTGTTGTCACATGACATTTCCCTGTGTACATATCTCTCCACATGGTGATCTTATAAGGACACCAACTATATTTAATTAGGGGTGCACTCTTTTCAGTATAACCTCATCTTACATAATTACATCTTCAATGACCCTGTTGTAAGGCCAAAGTTTGAGGTGCTGAGGGTTAGGATTTCAATGAATCTTTTTTTTTAAATTGAAGGAGGAGATACAATTCAACCTATATCAGAAATCAAAAGCCTTTCTGAGGATGGTGATGTTTAAACAGATTACTAGACAAACATGAAATAATGTTGAACCTTCTCTTTCATATTGAATGAATTAGTATATCTGTATTGTTTCCCAATTGTAGTTATTTCCTTCATTTCTTATGATACTATCTGTATTGGAATGATAAAAAGTTTAAAGCATAATTGTATATGTGTTTTCGTTAGTCAATAAACTTCTTTTTTCAGAGCAGTTTTAGGCTCACAGCAGAATTGATCAGAAAGTACAGAGTTCATATACCCCTTGTTCCCACATGTGCAGACCTCACCACTAACATCATCCTGCACCACAGTGGTATATTTGTTGCAATCAATGAACCTACATTGACACATCATCACTCAAAGTCTGTATTTTACTATTATGGTTCACTTTTGGTGTTGTCTATTCAATGGGATTTGAGGAATGTATAATGACATCTAACTACCATTATAGCTTCATACAAAATAGTTTAACTACCCTTAAAATACTCTGTGCTTCACCTCTTCTTTCTACCTAACCATTGCCAACCGATTATCTTTTTATTGTCTCCATAGTTTTGTCTTTTCCAGAACATAATATAGTTGGAATCATACAGTATGTAGCATTTCCAAACTGAATTTTTAACTTAGTAATATGCATTTAAGTTTCCTTCATATCTTTTCACAGCTTGATAGCTCATTTATTTTTTTAATGCTGAATGTATTCCATTGTTTAGATGTACCAGTTTATTAATCTAATCACCTGTGAAAGAATGTCATAGTGGCCTCCAAGTTTTGGTGGTTATGAATAAAGCTATAAACATCTGTGTATAGATTTTTGGATGGAATTAAATTTTAACTTACTTGGGTAAAATACTAAAGAGTGTGATTGCTGGGCTGTATGGTACAGGTACATTGTTTTATAACAAACTTCTCCAAAGTGGCCATACCATTTTGCAATCCTATCAGCAATGAATGAGAGTTTCTGTTGCTCAATATCCTCACCAGCATTTAGGGTTCTCGGTGTTCTGGATTCTCAGTGGGTATATAGTAGTATCTCATTGTTTTAATTTGCAATGCCTTGTGACATGTGATGTTGAATATATTTTCATATGCTTACTTGCCATCATATTATCCTCTTCAATGAGGTATCTGTTTAAGTCTTTGTCCCTTTTAAAAAGTTGAGTTGTTCTTTTTCTTATTGTTGAGTTTCAGATTTCTTTATATATTTTAGATAGCAGTTCTTTATAAGATGTGTTCTTTGCAAATCTTCTTTCCCAGTCTATGATTTGTCTTCTCATTCTTTTGATGAGTTTTTCATATAATGCATATTATAAGATTTTTCTAAAGTTATATAATAAATACAATTATAAATATAATTTTATTTTATTTTTAGAGGAAGAATTATTACAGCCTAGGAAGTGGCCTGGTAAAATTAAATGTGACCTATTTTCTGATTTTTATGTTTCCAAGAATCAATTATAATTGAATAAGTATAATTTACAAATTGCATTTAAAATTTGATGTTTTCTTTAATCTTGAAAGTTATTAAATATTTCAGATTTAAGGAGTTAAAAGTACTAAGTATCTAAATTAAAAGCACTATTAAAATAATTTAAAAGTTAAGAATTTTTCAATTTAAAATTTATTTAAATTAATTTAGTGATGAAAATAAATTATCAATGAAACTAATAAATAAAAGTACATTTGATAACTTTTAAACCTCCTTTTCCATAGATAATTATGTCCACACTCACCAAAACTTATCAGAATTTCCAATGAGTCACATTACCTTCTGAAGGCACCAAGTTACAGAAAATTAACAAAAGGAAAGACGCTGGATGAAAATAGGATGAATACATGTTAGATTATCATAATCCATTGGAGCTTGATTATAGGATGAAACTGTATAACAGACTATTAATTCAATTTACATATCTAAATAACATTGTGAAACAGTTAGAAATACAATGTAATCTCCATGCAAGATCCGAAGTAATAAAATAGCAGTTATTTCTATTAGTGTTACTGACACCGACATTGACATCTCATGGAATGCACCTCTTGATATCCCTCAGAAAAGGTGAAAATCCCCTGATAATACCTTGGCAATGAATAAGTATAGTCACCCCAAAGGAATTAAGATTAGATGAGAAGAGGTTATAAGAATAGGTCTCTTGAGCCTAACTGAGAAACTAAATTCATTTACTGAGCTGCCATAAGCTTACAGGAATAAGCAAAGCAATCTGAAAAGCAGAATAAAGAATCTGGAGATATAAAAGTCAAGATGACACAGAAATTCTCTGAGCTATAAAATAAATTTTCCACACATTCTGTCATTGACAGGTACAAGGGATTCCATTTGAAGAAATGTACTAGCTTGTTTACAATGGTGGTGTCAAAGTCACTTTTCTATAGGGAGGCTTATCACCAATAATGGAGCTAACAGTAAATCTGCTAATTAAAAAATATATACTGAGTCTGCACAAAGATATTCTTCCACACTGTGAATATGTAATCATTACTAAGTAAAATGTATACATGTTATAGAAGCATATAACACCACATATATAAAGTTTATTTATACCTTATGCATACATATACACATATGTACATACACACAGTATCACTTCTCTACTATCAAAAAAGTGAATTTTCTGTTTTCTTCAGGAATCTAGCTCATGAAAAGACTGTTCAGTGTTGGAATCCAGGACCAAGGCTATAGAGTCAAATATCCCAGGAATGTGATGGAGAGCTGGTGTTAGAATATTCAAACAGAATATCCAATAGATTAGTCTCTGTCCCATAAGGAAAAAGAAGGAATCATAGAGTTTCATGTGAGAAAATTTATACTATTGACCCACCTGGAGAAAAATCACCCTATTTTCAGCAATTACCTAGTAATATTCAAAATTGTAATATTTTGAATTTGCCCATCAGGCAATGCTTGGAGAAGCTGTTACTAACCAATAATAATAGAACAGTATTAAAAGTTGGACACCTTTTGTGAAAATTATCAAGCCCAGAGGTTTTGAAATTTATTTTATTATATAGGCTTTAAAAGACTGAGTTTCTGTATGACCTAGTGTAAAATCAAAAGCATCTCACATTGTACAATTCACATATTCTTTAAAAAATGGGTATAAATTTGATGTTTTATAAAATAGACCATTGAGGTGTATTTTCAATACATAAGGAATACTTTTACAATAAAATGTCACACCTTGCTTTTCCTTAGGTCTAAAAGTTCATAGAAATTTTTACAAATTTAATTTAGTTTGCCAAATGTTTTGCTTTTCTTCATTATTTTATTCCAAACTCTATTGATTTTCTAATTATACTATATCTGACAAACTCAAGCAGTACTGTAGTGCCCACAGGACTTCAGTATCATGCATTGAATATGGAAAAATAATTCAACAATGGCTTCTTAACTCAAACGATAGAAAGCTTAATGAAAAGCACCTGTAATGACAATTTTGTGCATAGTGATGATGATGCTGATCTTTAATATGACTGTATTGTTTCCAGCCTTTATAATATACTTCTAACAACTGAGTCAGTGAAACTTTCACTTTTCAGCTCCACCAAATTTCTAGAACCATTAATTTCAAGAGGTTTATGAAAGTTTAGCAATAAGATTTTTGGCTTTAAGTCTTATCTGCTTGGTCCTCTAGTGTCTGTTTTGTATCAGAGTTCTGGAGCCCTGTATTTTATCTCTTTTTACCTCAATTTGAAAGCCAATCTAGTAAACTAAGAATTGAGACCTTGCCTTATCCTCTTCAGGTTATAGCAGAGGTCACTACACCACTGTTATTTGCTGAATCAATATGTATTGCCTATATTAATACATATTTGAAAACCTAAATAAGATATATTTTTAAATTTTTCATGGCCCCATACTAGACTCTCCCTTTTTCAAGTTCTTTTAGAGATTCTTTCAGGCCAGATACTTACCTGTTATCCTAAATCTAACACTATGCTCTATCTTACTGGGCAGATGAGCTTGAATTATGTCTGGGTTCATTAAATCAGAGCTTGACCTCCCCACGGAGTGAGTTTAATTCCTGATTTTCATATCAGCTGCTCTCTTCTTTTCAACTGTGAGTAAGGAGGTATCACTGATTCTATCCTGATAATTCTCAATTTCAAAATAATTTGGGCTTGGGTTACAAGTTATAAGTCATCCCTGCCTAGCTAGATTTCTGCCATGATTCCTGCATCTCCTACCTAGAACTTAAAGCTGTCCAACTAATTCCTAAGTATAAACTCTGAAGAAGTCAACCATTTGCTAACCAGCATTGCACATAATATTCTTAAACAACTCCCCCTGAAACAGCTGCCATCTTGCAGCAAATATGCTGTTCTTAGTAGGTTTTCATAGTCCTAGCTTCCCTGGATCTTATGTGAATCTTACCTTTATTCCTCTCAAGTCATCTCTGGAGATCTCTCTAGGATCTGTTACCTACCCTGAAGTTCTAGCTCCTCCACTTTGTAAAGGAGGCATTAAGTTTTATCTTAATCAGTAACTCACTGCCTACACTGTCTTACTGATTGGATTCTGCAATGTCCTATGAAAATTCTGTCCCTTGTCTGGAAATATCCACTAGCAACAGAGTTGGAAGGCTCTTGCAAATTTCTATATTCATATAGCTATAAAGCTATCATTGTAAACACAGATCTCTATATCAGTCCTGAATATTTATGCCCTGTTGATTTGTGTATGGGAGAGAGGGATGTGCAGCAGGGGTATAGTAGCTAAAAGGAAGAGGAAATGGGGTTCTATATTGTCTGTATTTTCTTCCCAATTCCTCACTTTCCTCCTTATGGTTCATCTTAATATTACCACCCAGCCCACTGGGATGAAGAAGCTGGAAAAGATTGTGCCTAACACTGGAATAACTGAGGACTAGAAGTGAATTTTTCATGAAGAGCTTTATCATAACTAAGAAGGGCAGCACCATAATTACAGAAGCAATAAGAGGAATGCACAGATAGCAACTTCAGGCAGCTCCCAAATTTGAAGCGTGTGGATATCCTTATTAGCTTTGTGCTGTCATTCAGCAAATCATTTGCCAGCTGATGGGAAGAAAAGAATCATTGTGGGTTCAAATGCCTCAAGATCAAAATGAAACAGAGAGAGACAAAGATCACTGAGTACAGACAGCTATTAAAAGATTTTATAACATTATAAGGTAACCCCAAAACATTAATACTGAACTTATTTGTACTTATTAGTTAAATCTGGAAAGTGATTTCTTAAAAGATGAGCTATTTTTCATTTCCTAAAATATTAAATATCATAGTAAGGTAGGGACACACAGTGAAGCACAAGGCTAGAGATTTGGTTGGGTTTTACACACAGCAGGGCCTGAAAGACTTTCCACCTCATTTATCTTTCTAGTAGTCATAACAATAGAACTTGGAGTTGGGCACAGGTAGGTGTCTATAGCTGGGAACTCTTGATTAATTTGGTGAGTTTGTTGTACTGGTAGGCCCTAACACTACTGGATAGTCTGGACATGTTTGAGAAACATTCTAGGGGGCATGTACATTCAATTATCTACTATTATGTCAGAATTTTAGTGTGCTTATTTCCAACAATAATGGTTTTTGAGAACAGAAAGAATTCAGTCATTATTTTAATGTAAGTAGAATACTATATTTATGAAAGCCACTAAACATTAAGTTGTACTTTAAAGATCTTTAGAAATCTTTAGGGGAAAAAATAAATCTTAAATAAGACTAATCATTTTCATTTCAGCATTCAACCATAAAAGATTATTTTTGATAATCTAGAAAGCCATTCAAGTATTGGTTATTTTAGTAGTTGTTATAAGCTTCCATCTGGTGAAACAGCATCCTCAAATAGACAGATGTTTTGAATTCTCCATCAGGGAATAATGGCCTTAATATACACCTCACGGCTACTGGGCATGGAGCAAGTGCATCCTGGGCTGGAATCTCTTATGTCCATCTGCTGTCCTGGCTGGTTGCCTGCTCAGGAGTTGGTCAAATCTTTACCATGTGGCATAGGTTTTAACTTTGAAAGCATTTGTATGGATAGCCTAAATTTGAATAAAAGTAAACATCATCCAAATATTAGACTATTTTTCATCCAGTGGTACAATATGACTTTTTCATCCTCTATTTTAACTTAGGTTCTATGGCTATGTTATTCTTCATGTATGCTTTTCTTCTCATTTGAAAAGATAAGCAAATTTTTTAATTTGGTATCTCTAAACACATTGTCAATAAACAAATTGAGAATAGATAACCTATTTGGAGATTGTTGCTTTCAATTAGGAAGACATTTACAGAAACTACATCTATGAAATTGACCAGCCTTTGAACAGCACATACAGTAATAACTTCTTGTTCCAGATGTCATTAATATTACCAAAAATCTTTAATATATTAACAGGAAAGAACACATCTAAATTGCCAAGGAAGACTTTATTGCAAAGCTCATGAATTTAGCTCATAGATTATAAATTTTGAAAATACCATAAAACTTTCATTATGACTCTATTTGAAGAGGCTTGACACAATTTGAAGAGCCTTGATCTCTGGTTTTCATTTCAAAATAGATTGCAACCAACAAATAAGAAACTCAGCATGAAGGTAAGGCAGAAGAATGGCTATTGGTTCTTTCGTGTTTAGCACAGAGACTGGGGCAAGAATGTCAACAGATATTGGAGGCAGATGGACTAGCTAAATGAATGAGAGTTTTTTTAGATCTATCCAGTATCACTGCTGCTGGCTGCTCGTGTAAACAGCTGTATTATGCTTCTAACTATCTATTGGACATATTTGATAGCCTTTCTTCTCAAGTTTGTATGGGGGTTACTAAAATTTTGAAAATAATCACAAAGCATAAATAGGAAAGAAAAAATATTTGGAACTCAAAGCTTTATTCATACAGTGGCAATATAAATTGTAATTGTGATATTTTAAAGCTAAATTGATCTAATACAGCCTTAGTTATTCAGAATTCTTAGTAGATAAAATATTCCTTCTTTTTTATTTTCTGGTGAGTTGACAGCTTTCTAGTCGGAAACTCTCATATTTATGTGTTTCTAAATTTTCTCAGTCTACTTTTAACCTTAATAAGAGTAATAAGGTGAAGATGATAAAATCACTGCTTAATTTTGGAGAAGATTATAGTATCTTCAGGCTCTTAGTTTAAACACCATTTTTCATTATAATGTTCTGTATTTAGACAAGGTATATGTGATTCATTTTAGTCTGAACTAAACCTTATGTGGTTCACAGTTTTGCTAGATTTTAACTGTATTCTATATTAATCTTTTTCTTTAAAAAAATGTGCAGATGAGATCTGAAATTCTATTTAGTTGGATTCTGATTAACTTAGGTGTCACTGAAGTTGTTTAATAAACATTATTAAAAATGTTTAATAAACATTATTAAAAATGTTTTTGAAATTATTAAATTTAAAGAGAAAAATAACATTTTTTAACCTTTCAAAAATTTTGTAAAATATCAGAGTAATTCCATTCTGCTCAAATGACCTTAAATAAGTGATAATGACCCAAATAGAAAATTATCAAATTATATGGTTTTGAGAGACCATATAAGATTCAGTCTAGTGAAAAAACCCTCAATTTTAATATAATTGAGATTGAATTATTATGACGATGCTTTTCTAGAATTTAATTTTAAGGCAAGAACTTTAGGCATTTTAATAATGATGGCATATTATATGTTTAACAAGATATTAACAATGTCTTGTGAAATTTGCTGAGAAAATTGTTAGTTGGTAAAATAGAATATTACATGTTTAGAAAAAATTTTGGCTGCAAGCAACTTAGACACTTTTCTATGTAAGAAACTAATTGACTGCTGAAATAAAAGTACATGCTATTATATATATGTTAGTGCTGGATGAGCAATTAGATCTTAAAATTTAATGAAAAAATTTTCAAGAGAAAAAAGCAACAGTATGGCTCCTTCTTAAAGGTAAATAATTTATATAACATCATGGAACAAATTGCATAGGAAGAAAAAAATTTGGACTCGACTTGTTTATTACTTCAGCTTCCTTTATATTGGTTAAAACACATCTGTTTCAGAATAATGAAATTAGTTTTTAGGCAGTACATTTCCAATCCCCGATGTATTAATAATTTCAGTTCCTATTTTGAGCATATCTCTTCTATAAATTATGAATTATACTTCTAGCCATTGGTCCTCAGTAAATATGTAAAAAATATTTGCTGTGTTCTTTCTAAAAATAACTTAGTATTTAAAACTCCACATTACTATGTGACCATTTGAAATTTTCTTTGCTCAGCTAAAAATTTTAATAATAGTCACTATCATTTTTCATGAGGGTGATTTTTATCCTTTTATTGGCTTTTTTTATGCTGTAACTTCCTTCTCTATATCTCTCTTTGGTCACAAAGTTTAGAACCGGATGCAGGTTTTCACTGCTGATAAAATACCATTTTATTATTTACTCTGACTCCCAGATGTATTTAGGCAGTAAGCTTAAAATTTGTGCACATAACTTTTTTTCAAAAAAATGATTGGGAATGTAAGAGAGGGTCAGAGAGTGAATTTCAGTTGTTGGTAGAAGGCCATCATAGACAAAGAACACAATAAATGAATGGATGGTGCTTTCTTAAATTTGAATTCATTTCTAAAACTAATGTTTTCCAAGACTTTTTTTGTGTGTGTATAAATGATGAAGAACAAAGCTCAGAAGAAAGATTCAAGTTTTTTCAGAGAACAAGTTCTTATTTGTTGTAGAGGGAAATGTGTGAATGAATCATTTTCGTTCATTTCATGAGTAGCTACTGATTACAAAAGTTCAACTTCCTTAGCTTAAGACAAATGCCAGCAATGACACATTTATTATGAAATAAAATTTCTTTTGTTTAAATCCTTGATTTAGTTTAGTTTAGTTTAATTTACTTTGAGACTGGCAGATGAATAAACATTCTTTCTAGGCTTGTAACATTCATTAAATAGATGTGAATATTTTATGAATGTTAATATACATATACATAAACACACATATATTTTAACCTTAGAGATACTTTGCTCATGTCTCTTTTATTTGCATTCCAGAAGGTTCAGAGACTATGTTTTAGCTCATCTCTAGAAAAACCTATATAAATTTATATTATGTCTGTTAATCTTATCTTTTCTACTTAATTTTACAAACTACTCCCCACTCTATTTTTCAAACTTCTCATTTATTAACTTAGTTATAGTAAATATAATTTATTTATATTTATATTGATATGTTGATATATTTATATATTGAATGAAATGGGAAATCAATCAACAAAGATGCATCCATAACATAAATAATCTATACTTGTATGTTATTGCTGGTATAAAGCAGGATTTTATAATAGTAAAAATAATATTGATCTAGGGGTCAGGAGTCCTGAATCCTCATTGTTATTCTACCATCTATATGTCTCATGATGTATTTAGGGTTTTGTCTTCATTTATAAAATGAGGCAGATAGTCAGGGGACCTCCAAGTTACCCTTTATCCTTATAATTTCTCTGAAATTAAGTGGTGCATGATTGGATAAATGGAGAAAAGTATTATAATTTCTTTAATTTCTATTCTAAAATACATTTGAAAAAAATGAGAAAGTATCAAGTATCACATTAGGATATCAAGCTTTTTTTGTATCATGGCAGAACACACATAAAATTGACAATTTTAAACACTTAAAATTGTATAATTTAGTGTTAAGTACATTCAATATGTTGTCTAACCATCATTACTGTCTAGTTCCAGAATGTTTAATAGCTACAAAAGTAGACTCATAGCTATTAAGCAGTCACTCCCCATTCTCTCATCCTCTCCAGCCTGTGGCATCCCCTGCTTTCTATCTTTATAGAAATTTCTACTTTGGATATTTATAGAAATTAAATCATATTGCATATTGTAGCATGTATCAGTGCTTAATACTTTTTTATGGTTGGACAATATTATATTCCACAGATGTATCACATTTTGTTTATCCATTCATTAGCTAATAAGCATTTAGGTTGTTTCAACCTTCAGCTATTATTATGAATAATACTGCTGTGAACATCTATGTACAAGTTTTTGCTTGGACACCTGTTTTCAATTTTTTTTTTTTTGCTTATAGGAGTGAAACTGTTGGGTCAAATGATAATACTATAGTATGATAATGCTATGCTCTGTTTCTACACAAATACAGAATACCAGAAATGGCAAATATGTAGTTAAATATAAAATAGATTTTCCTAAATTAAAATATTTTTAAATAATTACTATTAATATTTAAATTAGTTAAAAATTAAAATTAATGACTACTTCAAGAAAAAATAATAGGGGATGTAATTTATAATGAAGTAGAAATAAAATATGTGACAATAATAGAACATAATATAGGTTGAAGAAATTGGCATATATTGTCATATTGCACTTATATGTATGAGATGAAAAACATTGCCTGAAAGTAGATAATGATAAGTTAAAAATGAATATTATAAAACCTAAATACTAAAAACTATGAACAAAAAATATAAAAGATTGTTTTTATAAGAAAAACAAGACTTAATAATGCTGATAAGAGATTAATAAAGAAATAAAATTAATGTAAAATAATAGAATGAAGATATTCCATTCTAATATTAATCAGAAAAAAATAGAAGTAGCTTAATTACTATCTAAGTAAATTTATGAGCAAAAAATATTGCCAGGAATAATAATAAAGTTGTTAAATTCTTCAAGAAGACAAGAATTCCAGTAGATATATATTCAATAACAGAGCATAAAATAAATAAAGCAAAAGCTGATAGAACTGCAAATAGAAACAGACTAAATTGCAATTATTGTCATATAATTCATCCTATAAATAATAGTTTGAGGAAATAAACTGAAACAAAACATATCTTCATTTCAATAGGTGCAGAGAAAGCATGTGGAAAAACTCAACATCTATTCCTATAATATCTCTCAGCAAATTTAGAATAGATTTTAGACAATATGAGCAAGAGCATCTTTGAAAAGAGTTTAAAGCCAATATTATACTCATGCTGAAATACCAAATGTTTTACACCTAAAATTTTGAATAAGAGTAGAATAATTGTTCTATTCATTGCCAGTTAGTGTTGAACTAGGGGTTCTAGCCAGCGTAATAAGATAAGAAAAAATATTCATCCAGATTTGAAAACTAGAACTAAATCTCTACTTGCAGAATATTTGATCATCTATGTAGAAAATCCTACAGAATCTATTAAAAAATAGCTCCTAGAATAAATAGCAAGGGTTTCAGATATAAGATCAAGACAGAAAAATCAATTTTATCTCTGTATACTAGGAACAAACATTCAAAAACAGAAATAAAAATTACCATTTATATCAGTAATAGAAGTATGAAATACTTTTGGAGAAATATGAGGAAAGAGATTCAAGATATATACAGTGAGCACTGCGAAATAATCTTAGGAAATGTTGCAGAAGACCTACCAAATAGAAAAAGATATATGTAATATGTTAAAAAAAAAAACCAAAATTCAACCTAGTAAATTTTAAACATCTACTTGGCTTTCCTCAATGAATCATGAATTGGGCGATATCTAATTTAGCAGACAGAAGCTCATAGGAGCAGTATAAAATGTACTTATAGGCAGAAGAGAGTTGGAACAAGGATGTTTTACTAGGCATAAAGAGCAGGTTGGTTGTGGCAAGTTCACTTTCATTTGAGGATGACAGGTGTCTATCAGGCAGTTTATCTCACTAGTTCTGGTCAGGTGATTCTTGATTGACTGATATAAGATGGCATTTCTGGGAAATCCAAAACTGGAATTAAATCTTGGTTTGTTGATGGAGAGCTTAGCATAAGCAACTGCATTTGGGGCCTATTTTCTTGTTTATAACAGATGCATAAAAAGACTCAATATTATTGAGATGTCATTTCTCCTTAAATTGATCTATGAATTCAACTCAATCAGTTAAAATCACAGGAGGCTGTTCTTTGGGTAGAAATTGACAAGATAATAATAAAATTTGTGTGAAAATGCAAAGGACCTAAAACAGCCAAAACCAGTTTTGGAAAATAAGTATAAAACTGTAGGACTTATGATACTGGATTTAAATCCTTATTATAAACCTTCAATAATCAAGTCAGTGTGATATTGGAATAGACAGACAAATTTATTACTAGATTAGAATAGATTATTTAAAATTAGACCTATATGTATATGGATAATAGATATATATATATATTTTCAAAAATGTAAAGGCAAATGATGCACAGTTTAATATATTTCAAATATACCTCAAGAAAGCAGATAAAAAAAACAACAGGAAAGTCTAATATTTGTTATCAAATATTAAAACTTTAGTTTTTAAAATTCTAAATCATGCATGAGAAAGTAATACAAAATATAACATTTTAGATAAAAATAAAATACGTTGATCATATTATAATGATTATATTGTAAACATAGAGAACTGATTGATAATTGTGTACCCTTAAAAATAAATTAGAACTTTATCTCACTTCATTCAAAAGCAATTTCAAATAGATTTAAAGGTTAAATATAAATAACTAACTTGAGAAACATTCTAAAAAATTGAGATTAATATTTATCTCTTGAAAAAAATAAATGAATATTTATATAAGCTCAGTGGTAAAGAAACAATTGTATAAGACACCAAAGGCAAAAATTACAAAGTAAGTGATTAATAGCTATGGATATATAAAAAATGGAAATTAATAAAATGTATTATGAGCAAAGCATAATAAGCATTATTAAAAGGCTGAAAGTAAAGGAAGGAAATTATTTACAATTACACGTCAGGCATCAACACTCTCAAAATGTAAGGAGATATAACACTTCAATAAGCAATTAAAAACAAAATCTCTTTTTAGAAAGTGAGCAGAGAATAGTTATAGGCAATTTAGAAAATATTTTTTTAAAAAAGAAGAAATGACTAACAAACATGTGAAAAGGACATAATCCAAAATGTTGGTAATCCCTATACTTTAGGATTCCAGTAGAGCATTTTCTTTGTTCTTATGATTGAATCCTGATGGTTAGTGTAGTGATTCCTGAGCCAGAGGTGGATGGGGGAGGCATTCAGAATCCTAGACAATTTTGACAGGATTGGACCCTTGGTTTCTTTTATGAGTTTGGAAAAGTTTCTATGCCAGTTGTCAAATTAAATGTGAGTAGTTTTCTTTTTTGATGTAGACATATCTTTGCCATTTTAGGAAAACTTCTGATACCTGCTTCCATCAGTGATATCTATATCAGTCCAATTAAGTCTCTTCACTGAATTGGACTTTTTTCTTTCTTTAGAAGTTTAGGTAAGAGAATATAATATATTTACAAGTGACCAAAATAAACTGTGTACCTCAGTGGGACTTTTTTCTCCCTGAAATATGTTTGCTATAGACTAAACATGTAGTTTCCATCTTTCTTTAAAAAACATCCATTGTAGGCTAGTGTTCATTATTTCTTACTTGTCATATCCCTAGAAAAATGTTCTCTCTTTGCTTTTGAAAGCTGAAATTGCATAGATCCTCCTGTTGTTTGTAGATTAGCTGTAATTTATTCATTGCCCAAAGGGTAACATAAGAGGATTAGTTAGAGTAGAGCAGGGACAGTCCTTCGGGCTTTGTTATGTTACAGCCATGCAGATGAAACCAAAATTAGGCCAAAGTGTCACCTTTTTTTGAGATTAACAGCATAACAAGTTTCCAACTTATTCTTTCTCACTATCTTAATATGATTTTCTAAAACTTAGATCATTCTAAAACATAACTCCTAACTTAATTGAAAGCTACTTTCTATTAACATTTTTCTAAATTTTTTATTTAGATATACTTCTTGACACGATGACTATTCTAGCAAAATACTAAACAGAATTGTGCACTGTAGGCCTGACAACAGAAATGCCAATTTATTACTTATTAAAAGCACCGGTAATCAAAAACTGTGCTTAGAGAGAGTTGCTGTTTCCTATGTCCCCATTGGCTGTGCTCCCTAGTTTAGAACAGGCATGCTATAAAGATGTGTTCAATGATTAAATGATCTAAGAAGTTATAAGCTGATTTCTAGACTATATCATGAAAAATACTATATTTCAGATTCTTTTCACAGTTTATCTTATCAAGTGCAAACTTGGCCAGAGTTATTCATTTGTTCATCACTTCAACTAAATTGGTCCAATTACATGTTTGTACCAATTCAAAGTACCAAAAACCTTTAAATAAATGAAAGAAATTTCAAAGCCACTAGAAGTTGGTATCTAATTCATGTACAGTATAAGTCAGTCATTAACATGGCACATATCAATTTATAAAACTGCAAATTTAGAATAGAATCAGCTTAACCTCCAGAAACATATATTTCAATAGAAGGAAAAAAACCCCCTCATGTTATCAAAATAAAATGCCAAGATAAAATTTATAGGATGAATGAAAGAAAAACCACAAAAGCAGGCGTTAAATACTCTTAAGAAATACTGCATCATCAGCGCTCTTTATATCACAGAGGCATTTTTTTGTGTGTAGGAAACACAACATCAATTTACTTAGATTTAAAAGTAATATGATTTTCATTTGCATCAAGGAAAGATGAGGAATGCAATGCAATCCTCTTGATAATGATAACTAAAAATAGACTGTAAGGTGATGACATTTGAGTATTCACAAGCCAACAAATTCCAAAAGAAAGTAAATCCAGAGTAGTGATTCTGTCTTTTGGAGTAGTTTTTCCCTTGGAGGAATCTGCCAGATTACTGAATATATGACTAAGAGGCTAGAAAGTGGAGCCGAAGTAAATGAAAAGAGGAATTTGAAAAAGTATGTACATTCACATGTTTATTGCAGGATTATTACATTAGTCAAGATATGAAAACAATCTGTTATTCTATGGATGAAAGGATAAAGAAGATGATATATATATGTGTATATATATATATACATACATATATATGTGTGTGTGTGTGTGTGTGTGTGTGTGTGTGTGTGTGTGTGTGTGTGTGTGTATATATATATAACATTATATATATATATATAACATTATATAGCCATGAGAAAGAAGAAAGTAAGATAAGTCTGACAGAGAAAGACAGGCACTGTACTTGAGTGTGGGAATGAGTTTTCCCAAATGAATTTGGAAAAAATGGGTTAATAAAAGCATGAAAGTTTTATTCTTAAACACAATGTTCTTCAGGACCATTCATACATTAATGTGAGTTATAAATCTCTAAGAAATGATGAAATATACATTTGTCTTTGTGTTTGAGGCTGAAGCAGGGTAATATGGGAAATGTTTTAAAGACATTTCTTGGGGACAAAGTCATCAAGCAGTCTTCATACATTAATGTGGTTATAAATCTCTAAGAAATGATGAAATATACATTTTGTCTTTTTTGTGAGTGAGGATGGGGCAGGGTAATATGGGAAATGTTTTAAGGACATATCTTGGGGATAAAATAATCAAGCAATCTTTTAATACTAATTATTCATTAATAAATATTTTTATCTTCAATAGCCAGGCACAGTTCTAAGATATAACAGTGAAAGAAGAGTCAAATACTCTGGCCTCCATTGAGCTTATATTCTCCTGTGGGGCTCAGACATACTGAAGACAAATAAGTAACATATAAGTTATGTTTGATATTGATAAGTGATAACAACAAAAATAAAATAGAGAAGGGAGACCATAAGTATTGGGATGAGATGAGTTTTTGATAAGATTGCCTAAGAAGTAGTAACTGAGAAAGTGTCTTTAGAGCAAACTTCTAAAGGAAGTAAGAGAGTGAGCAAGGTTCTTCCATATCTGTGAAAAAACTTTCCAGGTAGGAGGATCAAGACTTTCTCTGAGAAGCAGGAATAATTGACATGTTTCAGAAGTAAGGAGTCCAGTAGGCACAGAGTGAACAAAGGGAGAATTAGCAGAAGAGGAAATAGGAGTGTGTTCATGTGGGTCATTGTAAAGATGCTGTCTTTGACCCTGAGATGAAGAGACATTGGAGGATTTTGAAGAGAGAAATGGTATGATCTGATTTATATTCTAACAAGATGACATTTGCTGTTGTGTTAAAAATAAACTATAGGAGGGTAAGTCTGAAAGCAGGGAGGCAAGTTTTGTGTGAGAGATGATGGTGACTAGGACAGGGGTGGTAGCATTGGAGGTATTAAGACATGGTTAGATCCTTGGATATGTTTCGAATGTAGTGCCTACACAATGTCTTGGCAGATAGGATGGGGACTCTAAATGTATACTGGTCCTGTAAGGAAGCTGTTGATATGATCTCCTGTTAGGTCTCAATATTATTTTAAGCTTTTCTGATATGTAGCACAAAGTAGCTGGCTCAAAATTAAAGGACATACCACATTAGTTCTGCAATCATGTGTCATGATAAAGAGAAATTGCTCTCCAGATTATTCTATCATTACTAGAAAAATATTATTAGCTGCCAAGTGATGTATTTTATAAAAATTTTCTATGTGCATAAAAATTGCTTTCTCCTGCACAGATTCCATCTCCTTGACATCTATAATGACTTCTTCTGTGTGTACAACTTTGTACATGCCTTTTTTTTCAATTATATCATTGTGTTGTAGCTATTTCTTGACATGTATTTCTTCTCCGATTGAATATTATCTCATTCATTTTCAATATTTCTTGACCCTGATTCGCTGCCATGCACTAGGTATTATTCAGTAACTTTTTGACTGAACTGTTTCTTGATACATTTAATATTGTAGAATTCATCCTATATGCTATTTTAAAACTTAGAACTCAGAGAAGATCTAGTCTAATGCTTTCCAGTGCTCTAGTGCTATTGCTCTCAAATTTTAGTTTGTCTCAGGATACTTTGGAAAGCATGCTTGAAGTCATATATCTGGACCCATCCACAGAATTTGTGATTCAATTGATTAGTGAGTATGGACTTGAACTTAAGAATATGTACTTCTATACAAATTAATAGTTGATAGTTGGTCACGGGGATGGGGAGCACAGCATAGGGAATGCAGTTAGCATTGATACTTTGGCTAGGTAGAGGGTCAGGAGGGAACAATTGTGGGGATCATTTTATGAACTACATAGATGTCCAACCAATATATTGTATATTTGAAATTAATTTACTAAGTAAATTTTTTAAAAATTAATAAAAAAATTAATAAAAATAAATTTTAAAAAATATATGCACTTCTAATATATTTCCAGGTGATGCTGTTGTGGATGTTTCAGAAGCAACACTTTGAGTATCACTACCCTAAAGGCTTCCTTAGGACTGTTTGTGGAAAAAGTATCAAAGTAGTGAGTGAGCAGGACTATACCAAATAAAGTGTCATTACTGTCAACTTTTTAATTCATAGACACTGCTAATAGGTTTTCTGTTTTAAATGGTTTTAATAATGAGAGAAAAGAGAATCATACAGGTTATGTTATGAAAAAACAGTTTCTAATAAAGGTTTATTTTTTGTGTAGATTAAAATAGGAAAGATGTGGAAATTCAGGGAAGCTCATTCTTTTTCTTGCTCTCTCAACCTACTGGTCACTGTTTCAAAACCATTCTGTCTGTTACTTCATTCTTGGTTCATTAACCCTCCACAAATTATCCACTTATTTTTGTATTCTCCAGTTTAAATCCAAGAGCAATATTGTCTAATTAGTTGAGTTCATGGTCATCAATTGATTGGAAAGAACTTTTCCATAGACAACATTGGGATGGTAAGTGGATCCCCGCTGATTCATTCAGTAACTTGCCATCCATAAACATTGACCTAGCACTCTTTCCTTAACTTTAGTTCATAGGCAGGGCTGTACCTGCCAGAAGATGATGTTGGGCATTTTGGACCCTGTGGCAGATATGTCCAGCAGAGTCTTCATAAAATTCAGATTTTAGAAAGAAAGAAAAGCAAGCAGGAAGCTTCTTGTCTAATTAATGAGAGAAGTGGACCTGAAAAGAAATGTCACCGTTTTTGGAAAAAAGATGAGAAAACAAAAGGTATTCAATTTTTTAGTATTTCCTAGTCTTGACAATCTCGTTTCTCTTTATATAGTAAATGATGGAGTAGAGATAGCATATGGATCTGCTTTTATTTCCTTTAACATTTGAACTCACTTGAAAGTCACAAGAGAAAACACTAGTACTGTGAAGAAAAAAGAAACTTATGAGGAGCCAGATGCTGCTGGAGGATGTATTTGTCCAATGGGACCCCAGAATGTAGACCCCTAGCAAATTTGGTTCTATAATATAGTTTCTTTTTCTTCCCAAGTTTAAATCATTCTTATGATACCTGCTGAGAAAAACTGACTGTGATTAGTTGATCTTTTTCTTTAAAAAGAAAAAATAAATAAAAAATCACAAGATTTATGCAAAGAAAATAAGTTTATGTTATCTTGTTTGGTGGCCTATTGCAGTATGTTAGGATACTGGGAAAGAGAACCAATTATACTTATTACAGAATTTTTTTTTTCCATAGGAGCCAGCTGTAAGAGGACAGGTGGCTGTTTGCTAAGTGACCTCTAGCATATTTTTTTGTGTTTGTTATAAAGATAGCTATTGGTTCTTTTAAGACAGTTTGTGTGCTGTACTCTTAGGAAAGTCGGTGATTAGACTTGAACTTGATGCTAGGAACTGGAATACAACAGGACTTTGATTTTCTTTCTCCTGTCTGAATAGCTTTGATTTAATGTTGAGAATAAGACAAATTGAATGCATCTTGCTCCTTCTCTCTCTTGGAATCAATTACCTCTGCTCAAATAACTCACTATAGGAAGCTTTAGGGCATCCAGTAAATTCATTTACATACTCTCAAGAAATGACTAGCACCCAGGTGGAGTAATAGAACACAAAGAACTGATTTACTTCAGTGTTTCTTTCCTTGAGGCTATCTGACCAATCGTAAGAGTTCGTATATGTTGAACTGGGTACACTGGTCTCTTGCAGTATGTGGAAAAAAAAAAACTGGCTGAGTTAATGAACTGTGGCTGAGCAGCAAAGAAAATGAGGGTAGCATAATGAATGAAGCTAAGGATCTTTGTTCCTCTCTCTAAGTCACCTCTTTACCCTGAGACTGCTCAGACTCATCTAGGCCAAGACCTGGAGAGAGCACACTGCTTCTGTTTAATTAGTATAGGTCAAACCTGTAGCATTTCCTTTTGAACCCGTGGCTCCTCATGAAAAGATGAGCTGACCACAGTGTAGCCCTCTGGATATGAAATAGAGCATAATTATTTCAGATATTCCAAACATGTGCAACTTCTGCTTTGATTTTACACTTACTTTGTCCTTTTTTCCACTTAATTTTCTAGTACACTGCACAGCTATGCTAATTTGGCACGGATGCTAAATATAAGGTCAGAGCATCTCACTTTGGTCTTTACTTGATTGCTTATCACCTTTTCTGAATGCCATTTCTATTTACTCTATGCATCTGATCTCATGTCAGCACCGCATCCCCTTGGCAGGCTGGTGTTCTTGTTTTTCTCTCTTTCCAAGCAGCTGTTCAATAATTTCACTTGACATAATGTAAATGTATTTTCTATTCATGAGGGAAGAAAGTGAGTCCCCATAATCTCAGACCATCTTCTACCACAGATTTCTTTTATCCGATGATCAGAACAGAATCTGTAGTTTTTGCATTTGTAATCTCTGATGTATAAAAGCATTTTGAAGAGAATTATACATTTATATTTTCCTTTTTTTTTCATCACATGGCACTTCCACAATATATTTTACAAGTCATTTCAATATTTATTATAAACCAATGGACCCATTCCCTGGCTTCTCATTCATTAACACCTGCAAATAATCAGTGAAGATAATTAGGCACATGAATAGACATAGTGCTACATAAATTTGTTTGGAAGCATTCTTGTATGGGCTAGATTTGGAAAAATTATGTTTCTATGTGTAACTTTTATGTGAGAAAAAAAATGAAAATCCTCTAGGCTCTTAATGCAACTCTTGGTTTGTGCAGTTGATTAAAAAAAATAGAGTAAAAGTCAAATACTAAAATGCCTTGGCTACAGTTTTTGGCACACAAAGAAATCTCTGTGGTCCCCGAATGGAGAACAACATTAACCAGCATGCTCTGATTCTGTCTATACAATTTCTAACACTGCTTTGACTTGAAGTTTTAAATACCATATGGCAAACTCATAAACACTCTGAGTGAGCAGGTTTCTCTGAGAAATAATATGAGATTACCACCTACCTGAGACTTAGGGAAATCAAAAAAGACATGCATTTTCTGGATGCCTGGCTTCTGTTAGTGATTTTTAGAAACCCTGCCAGGAGCTATTTAAGAATTCTCATGTTGGTGCCTAGCAAACAAGAACCATACAGAATGTAGGCAATATATGTTTTCCAAAGAAGTAACATATAATTATAAGGGTTGATTTGATAATTTATTTATTATTTTATTTAAGTTAGGAAAAAATATTCTATAAATCTATCAAAATATTAGTTGATTATACTATTCAGTTATATTACTAGAACACATATAAGGTTTTGTAACATCCTTGATTAAAACTTAATTTCCTATGGAGAAAATTCCAATCTCTTTGTCTTGGTATCTAATTCTTCAGGTCCTGGCCCCAAACCATTTTTGAATTCCATTTTTATGTTTCATTCTTTTCAATGACATGTATATTATGATATAAATTATTATCTAGTTTCTAAGGTGACTATTTTCATTGTGGTTTCTTTACTCTTTCCTCAATCTAGATTTTATATTTATAATTAAATCTGAGTTAAAAAAACAACAACTGTTTACACCTATGCCTCTTAACCACCTTCTCAAGTATGAGTTGTACAGTCAAAGATAGTTTAACGTCTCATATCTTTAAATTTATTTAGCAGTGTTCTTCAAAGATTCAGGCACATAGTAGAAATCTCCACATATGACTGTTAAAGAAAGAATAAGTGAATGAATTAATAATGTATCTTTCCTAGACATTTCACTTCCAGAGTGTAGTTTGTGAAACACTAAATCTTTTCTAAATACAATAACTTCTGACTTGCTCAGAGGTCAGATTTTATGTAATCCCCCAAGAGCATCAATATTATGAAATTGCTTTTCACTGGCATTATCTTTTATGACTTAAAGGAAGATCTTTTTAACCCAAAACTAAATTTACTTTTATTAAATATACATGTCATAAAAAATTTGGATGTAGATTTTATAGTTTAAAGTATATATAAAGCCAGAAAACTTGAAAGACAAAGATGGGATAGAGAGGAATAAAAAAAATGATAGACGCGAATATTAAAACACAGTTTTCTTTATTATACATTTTAAAGTAGTGATTAAATTTCACAATAAATGTTCTGAGTTATTAAGAACTTGTATATATCCTTGATTTAAGGAGGAAGAAAACAGATATAAAAAACAGATCATAATAATGGTTAGGTGAGCAAAGTCTGCCTGCCTGAATTTTAAATTGTAAATGCATTTCTAGATAATGTGTGTGAAATATCTCATTGTTCTAAGATGCCAGAGATATTGGGAAAATAGAAACTAGGAGCTGCAGAAATGATTAACCAGTCATTGCTAGAATGTTCCAAAGCACAGAGGCTTCAGAAATCATATTGGATTCAAAAAAACCACAGGAACGCTGAATTTTTAATGAATACAGAAAGCTGAATTAATGCAGACTTATGAAACTTTAAGATTAGAACTGGTTTTGACTACTGAATGAGCCAATAAGGCTTAATATGAAAAAATCTGAGCTCTGGCCATGATATGACAGAAATGGAGGATATAGCACAAAGTCCTATAACAGCAATAGAAATATCTTTATGAATAACTAAAAAAAAAAACTTGAAATGTGCATTTTTGCATTTTCTGTTTGGATCAGAAACACTTTGAGAGCAAGATTCACATATGATTTAGCATAATATATACCTAATGCTAAGCATAGGACCCTGCACGTGTTAGGCCCTAAATAGATATTTATTGAGTGAATATATAACAGAGTGACTTACACAAATAGATTAAAATTATACATTGTTGTCTATAGCCATACCACTCTGAACATGCCACCTGATCTCAGCAGCTAAGCAGAGTCAGACCTAGTTAGTACTTGGATGGGAGACCACCTAGAAATACCAGGTGCTGTAGGCATAAAATATAACTAAATAAAAAAATAATAAATAATAAAGTTATACATTATTTTTACCATAAACCTTTTATCACTGATGATATTGTGAACCCAAAACACAGTGTTCAAATATGAGTATTTTTATTCCTTTAGACTAATGAGAAATAAGTATAAAGGTTAGATGAAGTAGTTTGTGAGCTTAATTGAAGCTAACAATTGTTTAAGTAATATCTATTAGCAATCTCTTTTTTCTTAAGGTAACTTTAAAAAAAAGAAATAGTGATTTCTTTCACACTTTTACAGTAAAACAAGGGCACATATAGAGATGTTTATAGGGTTGTAGAAGCCGAAATGTCTATGACTGGAGATAGTAACTTACTCTATTACCGAAAAAATAATTTACTCCTTTTACTCCTGGGTTACTGTATGAACTGTTATAGAGCTTCTGCTATATTAGCCACATATTTCCCTAATAAAGTTTTCTCTTATAAAAGCTGAAAATTAAAAGCATTCAGTTAGGAAAATCCAATTACTTCATTCGAAAGAGAAGCTCATTGTATACTTAAAAAATTAGTATCCATGCTTCTCAGAGAAAATACGGAAGGTGAGAAATTTTGAAAAACATTACTAAGTAGCAGGAAGTATTACCTGCTACTTAAACACTTCTATTATTGTACTGGAGTGTATTTTCTTTCCTATCTTTATCTTTTTCTATCCATATGTAGTCATATGTTTCTTTATTATTCTACTTTGTAGTATATTAAAATATATTTTCTCCTACTAGTATATAATCTATTACATAAAGAGTTACCTGATGATGACTCTCCTCCTGACCAAGATGGAGTAACAGAAACTAGATATGACCCCACCCAAAACAAACAAAAAAATAGCCAAAATATGTGAAGCAGTGATTTTCAAGACCCTGGACATAGGCAATGAATTACAAAGTTGTTCTTGAGAGACTAGAAACAAATGACATAATCTCTAAAATTTCTTTACCTTATTACCTTAAAAGAATTTCCAGGCTGTGGTGTAGGGAAAAAGATACACGTAGAGTCTCGCTGCCTCCCGTGTTAAGGAGACAGACCTGAGAGACTGGGAAGACCAAATGCATCTAGAGTTCTCAGGGAAAAGATCCAGGTAGGAAAGAGCTGCAGAGACAGAGGACTGCAGAGTGCAGACAGCTATACTTAGTCCTCTTCAAATATTTAACTGAGTATGGATCAGTACACGTGTGAGAAACTGGTGAGCTTGGAGAACCACCCAAAAGGATTAGAGGAGACAAATCAATTGATCAAAGTTGACTCAGAACTGAAACAAATGTTAGAATTAGCAAACAAAGATGTTAACACATTTATTATGATTGTATTCCCTGTGTTCTAAAAAGTTAAGTAGAGTTAAAAGGGTATATGTGTATATAAACATATATATATTCACACACATACATACACACACTAGATGAACCTCTAAAGATGAAAATGTCAAAGTCTGAGATGAAAAACACAGTGAATAAATATCAGATTAGACAAGGCAGAAGAAAATATTAGCGAATTTAAAGATATATTAATAGAAACTACTCAAAATGAAACACGCACACACACACACACACACACACACACACACACACACACACACACCAAAAAAAAAAAAGAAAAAAAAAAAGAAATGAAAAGATTGATAGTGGAGGGACAACTCTAAGCAACATAATATACATTGTAGTCCTAAAGGAAGAGGGAAGAAAAGGAGGTGATAAAAATATTTTTAGAAATGATGGCTGTAAAGTTTACAAATTCGATTAAAATTAAACCCCAGTTCTAAGAAGGCTAATAAACGACAATCAAGAAAAATGAAGACTACATCAAGTCATATTATAATCAATATACCCATAATGAATAATAAGGAAAAATTCTTAACGAGAGACAGAAAAAATAATGAATGTGACATACAAAGAAACAAAGACAGGCTAGTTTGCAGGTATCTCTGAAAAGAATGGGACAACTGAGCAACATATTTAAAGTACTAAAAGAAAAAGTGTCATCTTAGAGTTCTTTACTTAACAAAAATAAATACAAAATACAGATGTTTTAAACATACAAAGAGTAAGAAAATTCATTGCTCAGAAATCACACTATAAGATATGTTAGGGAAGTTCATTAAGCAAAAGAAAAATAATTCATGTAAATATGGACCTTCTCAAAGAATAAAAAGTCTCATAAATGGTAACTACATGAGCAGATATAGAAGAATACAAGATATATTTATTTTTTAAAGCTCTTTGAAACATAGTAGACTATTTACAGAGACAGCAAAAGCATCCTCAATGAAAGAAAAAAAATAGGAAAATTGGAACACATGCGTAACAGAATTGGTGTCTTTATAAGAAGAGGAAGATAAACCAGATCTCCCCCCCTCCCCCGCCTGTCTCGCTCCTTCTCCTCTCCCTCTCTCCTTCCCTCCCTCCCGCCCCTCTCCACACAAGCAGAGAGGAACCATCATCTACAAGTCAGAAAGAGAACCCTCACTAGACAGTGAATTTGCTACGCCCTTGATTATGAACTTAACAGCTTCCTGAACTGTTTACAGTTTCTGGGATTGTGTTATGATAGCTTGAGCAGACTAATACACTCTCAAAATTAGGAACAATATCAGAATGTTTACTCTTCCCACTTCTAGTCTAGCTTGTATTAGAGGTTCTAGCCAGCAAAGCTAGGTAAGAAAAATCAAAGGCATCTGAATTTTAAAGGAAGAAGCAAAACTATTTTTTTTCACAAATGACAAGTTATTATAGAGAGAAAGCTGTAAAAAGTAATGCCAAAAAACCTATTAGAGTTAATAAATAAATTCGGCTAGGTTACAGGCTACAATACCATTATCGATCATCTGAATTTCTATGCATTTGCAATGAACAATTCTAAAATGAAATTAAGAGAACAATTATAATTAATAAAACATATCTAACAGCATCAAAAATAATGAGATAAATAAAATTAACTTGACCAAGGAAGTTCAAGATTTGTATACTAAGCACTACAAAATATTCTTGGATAAAATTAAAGAAGATTTAAATGAATAGACATAGTTTGCTTTTATGAATAATATTAACAAGCAACGTAAAGCAATCTAAAGATTCAATGCACTCTCTATCAAAATTCCAGCTGTCCTTTTTTTAGGGGAGCAGGAGGAAACAAACTGATTTTAGGATTCATATAGAATTATTAGGGAACATTGTTAAAACAATATTGAAAAAAGAGAACGAAGTTGAAACAGTCAAACTTCCCAATTTTAAACTGACTACAAAACTCTATTGATGAACACATGGTATTGTTACAGGATAGATAATCAGTCGAATAGAGTTAGAGTACAGAATAAATCCACATTTAAAAGTATGTCTCCAGCTTTTTCAGTTTAGATATCACAAGATGATGATACATGAAAGGTGATTAATTAACTGGTATCTGGTTGCACTGTGAAAGTGGAAAGGTAACAGTCAAAAGTAAAGAAATAGAAAAGCTGAGAGATTTCAATAACGTTCTTGCACATTCTACAGAGTATTTAACTATGCAACATAAGAGACCTGTTCCATTTCATGAGTACAATATTTTGTGATAACAGAATATACCACCCCAAAATCTGCCCTAAAAAAGTGGCATGCCCAATGGCTAGTGGGACAATGGTAGCTCACTTTTAAAAAAGAAAAGTTAAAAAGCAAACAAATAAACAAACAAAACCCTGGCTTCAGTATGGGAATGTAGATATTTGAAAGCTATCAAAGCAGGTAAGCTTTTAATGTGGGTGGGAGGAAGGAGATCAAGTGGTTGGTCTGAGACACAGTCACTTTACTGAGGGATGCCTCGGGGGAAAGAAAAGAAGATAGGTCACCTTGCAATTTTTTTTCTTGTCAATTGGACTTTTAGGTAAATAGGTGAATATTTCATCTATAAAGCAGACCTTATCTATGAATGCCCTTAGCAGTCAAGTCTAGTAAACAGAACCTAGGACCTGTAATTCATAGCTATGTGGAGAATGTTTAAGCTTTATAACTTTTGAGTAGAATGAAGACAATTTATGATGCAAATGATCCCACTGAGTTAACAATTCTATGGAGATGTGTGTCTGATGCTGGAGGATAGGACCTGGGATGTTCTTAATGTGCCAGATGTTTCTCTGTTTTGTCAGTTCCTATTGCCTATATTCCTGAAATTAGTAAAGCTTGACACTGGCTGAGAATTCTGATTCACATGAATCTGATATGCTGGTTCAATTCTGTGTTTGGTCAGGAGAAATAATGACAACAAAAATGTACAAATTGACTTTTAATTCTATGTATAACGGGTTTATTTCCAAGTTTATTTTTTATAGTAATATCAAAATGGATTATCTGAATTTAGAAACATTTTTTCATTATCGCTTTTTCTTAAATGTTATTTTTTTCTTCATTTATTTACTTATTCATTCTTTCTAAAAAATATCAAACAGCAAGTGACACTAATTTCTTCTTCAAAGATCTCATAATCAGTGTGGAACTAGATTAATAATTGAATAATTATATATTTTTATAAGTTCTTGGTTATGATGATAGTATAAACTTATTTATATTTAATTATCAACTTTTTACAGGCGTAATCATCAAAAAGAATTGCCTAGCTGGTTCTATATCTAATAGGCAATCTTAACTCTTAGAAAAATTAACAATTGGTTCAAAAAAGTAAAAAACAAGAATTGCTATTTAAAAAGTACTTGTGGACCTCATAATTATAACTACTGTACCCTGTAAAATATATACTCTTTAAAAATCTCAGGATTATCAATGTGTTTGAATATGTCATCACTGGGAAAATAACATCTAATTCATTTATCTCTTCAACAAACATTTAATGGGAAGCTACTTTGTGCAGTGATTCTCTAAATAAATGCCATGTTTCATTGAAGAAGATATGATATACTGTATTTAAAGTATAACTCTTATCCTGAGAAATATAGTAAAAAGATAAAGCTGATTCGAGTGGTTTTTGAACTAAGGTTTAACTGTTAAAAGTAGTATTAGTTTTACTCTTAAATGTATGGTATGCTATTCAGTTATGTACAACTGAATTATGAAGTATAAGATATTCATACAGCCTGGTTCATATTCATGGTACTCTTAAATTGTTTTCATTATTTAGAAATACTAATTTTTCCCAGGTCTGATATATAATAAAATGAAAAATATTTTATATGATTATATTTGAGATTTTTAAAATATCATCTTATATAGTTTGAGAACCACCTTGAGTCCATGGATTAATTATACATTTTTATATTTCTCTATTAATTTATCAATATTTTCATTGATTTTTCATACACCATTGTCCTCAGTGTTTTTGTATTTTTATTCAGGATGTCCCTCCCATCTTCATGGTTTCTCAATGGATCTAGGATCATCTATTTTTTAAGATGGAGGGTAGTAATTCCACATGGTTTACGAATACTGCTTTGAAAATTCCAGCCCATATTCATCAATTTATATTCTGAATTACCACTTTTATAGTGAAAATCATGGCCAAACAATAAATAATCCTCTAATAATTTCATGTCAAAAAGTTGATGACTCGAGATGGGGGTGAAAATGGAGAAGGGATTAAGGAGTATAAAATGATAATTACAAAATCATCATGAGGATATAAAGAATAGCATAAGGAATATAATCAATAACATTATAATAACTAGGTATTATATCATATAGGTACTAGATTTATTGAGGTGATCAATTTGTAAGTTATATGTCTAATCACTATAATGTATACCTGAAACCAATACAATATTGTATGCCAACTGTAATTGAAAAATTAAAAATTATTATTAAAAAATTAGGTTTATTTTCTTATTAGGATAAACATTATTTGGTCATGACATGTTATCTTTAAAAAAAGTTGGTGACTCAATTAGAATGTAAATTTTAAGAGTTATTTACAGAACAGTAAAAATATTGGTATTTATTAAATATCTATTAACTGATTTTCATGTCAATTTATACTTATTTTCTTTATTGATACTAATAATGATCTGGATATTTTTGCATTAGAAGAAACAGCACAATTGTTCAAAAATTATTTAATTCTCTTTTACTTTGAAGAATGATAATAAATCTCTGCTTTATTTCTTTAGCAGTGAATAGCAAATGTCTTTCATATATGAATAGGATGACAGGTTTCAGATTGTAGTTTGTGTTAATCCAGCAACATGACTAATGACCCTTTCAATTTCTAATGGTGAAAGTTTGTGAGTCAGTTGAACTATTAGTGGTTGAATTGAAAGATGATTTATTAAAAAATCATGATATAATACAAAAGGAATATAAATGCAAATTCAATGTATTTGCAAATGTATTCAATTGTATTTGCAAACTTCACATGTAAATGCATTTACATGTAGAGTATAAACACACACATGTGCACATGCACACCCCAAACCAAGCTTCAACACATTCAACTAATCTAGTGACACATCATATCTGGATAATCTTCAAAAGATTAGTATATTCATCTTTTAATGATTGAATATTTTTATAGTTTTATCATTAGAAATTTAAATTGCATGAGGATTTATCTCACAGTTATATGCCACTTATAACAGTGTTAACACTTATGGATCTTTCTGAGAAATACTTCTCAGATTGTTATAGTAGTTATAATATATCATGAAAATTTATAATAATCTAAATTTTTTAGATATGGATAAAGATTCCATATTTATTTTTATAGTATGTAGATAATATTTTATTATAAACAATCACATTCATAATTTGCATTGGAAATTATTTTTTTTCCTCAAGAATCATTGTTCATGCAACAGCATAGCAAACATTTACTTTGCACATAATGCATACAAGAAACTCTGAGGTACAATAGAAATATAAGAAAATTATAAGCTTTGAGTGAATATAAAAGATACATTTTTGATAACTAAAGAGCAGTACAAAATGAATTAAAATATAAATACTCCTTAGTTCTATTTATAGAATAAAATTTCCAGACTCTTAGATGAGCCGTGTTGCTATTCCTACAATGTAAATATAAGCTTTCCAAATATAATAGAAAGTGGAAGATTTTGCTATTACAGACGTAGTCTCAACAATTTAACACAAATATCTTAATTTAAGTCAAGCACAGTTTGAAGTCCACCTGATAAACATGTTTCAAAAAATTTCTTCAAAAATTCCACCTATTCGAAACATAGAAAACTCGTTAATAAAAGCAGTAGCTATTAAACCATAGTGCATACTGGGTCCATATATTCTTAGATCTTTAATATTGATTTTGTTATATTTAGGATCAAGGAATCAGACTTGAGTTGCACTATTTAACTTCATCCATACCAAATTATCCGTGAAAGTGAATGCAGAATTCATTTGTAAAACATGGAGCTCTGTAGGACATCAAAGGTGTTTGAAAGTGAAAGAAACATTGAGAAAAGCAGTTTAGCAAGGAGTACATGATATGCTGTTCCCTGTGGTTCAATCAAATACTGGAGAAAGCCTTAAAAGCTGAGGTAAGATGTTTACTGCCTGGAGAAGAACACTCTGATATTAAGCCCAATTATCAGCCTACTTCTATATTTTCTGCCATGTTGCAAAGCTTGTGCAGTTTCAGTCACCATTAATCCTTTGGAAACTCTGCAGAATCTGCTGAGAAATCCCAATGAATATAAATTTCTTTGAAAAGATTGACAAGGCCATATCACATCATGATTTAGAGCCAAATGATTTAAGCCTTTGCATTTTCATGAACTTCCAGTGGTTGACAATGACACACTGAAATGATTGAAGTGTTGTGAGGGCAATAAAATCTTGCAGTGCTAGGGGAGGAGTGATGTATGCATTAACTATTTCTCGGCTCTTACTACTATTGTAAAGATTCTGATCAACTTTTAAAAATACAAAAGGAAACTGATTTTCTTAGGAGCAGCTCCCTTGACCCTACTGCTACTCTTGAAGTTGAAGGAACAGTTTAGCTGGGCTCTTGATAGTTGTGGCTAGGGTGGGAGCAGAACTTTGACAATTTTCATGGAAATATTTAAACAACAAATGGTGATAACATCCATAATTTCATCTAGTCATTACATAGATGGATAGAGTTTCTATAAGGCTGCTTCTGTTTGAGTATCAAAAAGAGTTAAGGGTGATTAGATGCCTTATTCAGGACCAAAAATTAGAATTTGTGCCTTGCCACCTTGTGGCTTTCAGATCACTATACAGTAAACATACTTCTCTTTCAGTTACTGCCTAAAATCCCTTGCACTACTGTAGACTTGGACTTCAACTACTTTCCTAAAAAACATAGCACACTGCCCTAAACAATCTTCTTCCAAATGTGACTAAAGTAGAGACTTAACAATGAAGTTGATTCTAAGTCTTTTGCCTGACATTCATGTAAAATATTTCAATATTGGAACACTGGAAGTATTAAATATATTAAATTTACTTAAAAAGCATTATTAAGAAACGATCACATGCCTGTTGGGTTGCAGCCTCCTCAGGTATAATGAAACCGGCCCCTATGAATAGAGAGCCAGGAAACACTGAAGAAAAAGACCACTCCAAATTGGTAAGTGGCAGGAATCAAAAGCAAAACTTTCTTACAAGGCTTGTTTTGAGTGGTTGCAAGAGAAGTAATTTCTGCACCCAACCACCAAATATTGAAAGTTTATATAAAGGTCTTAACTGAGATTAGTCATGTATACAGGAGGCTTTGACAACATTTAGTCATGTAGCCAGTCCAAATAGTCTCATCACCGCATGACTATCTCAAAGCCATGACCTTGGATGAGTTCCAGTGCCAGGAAAAGGCAAGCAGTGGGAATATTCCAAGCACAAAGGAGGCAATGGGGGTGGGGATGGGAGGAGGCTCTAATTGCCTCAGTCTAGCTTGCAGGTCAAACCTGGCGTCACACCTTCTTGATGACCTCCCCCAACAATGCCACACACTATGCTAAATACCAGAAATTCAAATAATAAAAATGTACAGTGATGGCTCTAGAAAGTTCTGTCTTAGAGATGCAAAATTATATATAGAGAGAAGCACAGTGACAAATGCCCGCTAATGGAGTCAGATGAAACATCCCATAGAGAGACTACTTGAGTTAAATTGTAAGGAATAATCAGAAATGTATTTGATTAGTTTCAAATGCATTTGGCAAAGCACAGATAAGTATATGCTCCCTTATACAGCATTTTATGACATAGCAGGTCATTCCTGACCCAGCTACAATTTTTATTGACACATGTCAGCATAGGTCATATAATCTAATTTATCTATGATAATGATAAATTTAGAATCACTTTTCATCCAGATACTATTACTACTAGTTTAGTAACAAGATAAGAATTATTATATATTTTCAATATGGTTTAGCATCATATATTGAATAATGAATTTAGGGAAAGTAAATGGAAAATAGAGATACTCTACTTGAAAGTTACCTATTATCTATTATTACTGACACATAGTTTGAAACTGCGTTATTACCAATTTGTTCATATAATTAAGCTATTGGTTGTGCTTGGTATTTGAATTAAAGATGCATTCATTTTATTTTTGACACATTTATGAAAGAACTGTTAAAATGTTGATTCTTTTAAAAGTACAAGGTTAATAACAGAACTTATTACAGCATATGCTTGGTTCTATAGTTATTTTGGAATTATTCCCTTCAGGATCTTCTAAATAAAGAAATCTATTCAAGAGTTCTTAGAAGGTAGATGTCTGAAATCAAATTCTCCACTGACTTCTGGATCAACCATAGCAGAGACTCCCTAAGCTTTAGAGCAAACATGAGACTCACATGTTGATCAGAATTTACTGAACGCATATTTATATTTTCTATTCTTTTCAGATTCAATCTTATCCTCACTCCTTCTCTCTCTCTCTCCCTCTCCCTCTCTCCCCAACCTCTCTTCTCCCCCTCCTCCCTCCATTTCATTCTGGTGCATCACTTAATATTTTATTTTACAGGCATATATGGAATACCTGTTCTTTGCCAGGCACATTTTAAAATACTAAGACAATGTGAAGTGACATACCTGCTCCCTTTCCCTGGGAACTTTATTCTGAAAATGCTGATTTTCCATAGCCTTAACAGGTAAAATGTAGACAGGCCTTTTTAATAGTCTTTCATTTAAAACCTACATAAAACATACAGAAGAGGTCACATATTGCTTGCATTTTCAATGATAAGCATCTAAAAGAATAAGGCACTTCAGAATTTAAAACTATGAACAGTTCATGGCAGCACAATTTACAATAGCCAAGATATGTATGGTTCATATCTACAATGGAATATTACTCAGCCATTAAAAAATGAAATCCTATCATTTGCAATGACATGGAGGGACCTAGAGGTTATTATGCTGAGTGAAATAAGTCAGACAGAGAAAGATAAATACCATATGATTTCACTTATATGGGGAATCTAAGAAACAAAAAGAACAAACTAATCAAAAACAGACTCACAAATATAGAGGACAATCTGGTGACGGAGGGGAAAGAGATGGGAGGAGCTGGGAGAATGGGGTGAAGAGTTAAAGAAGTACAAATTAGTAGCTGATGTATGGGGAGCACAACATAGGGAATGCAGTTAACATTAATGTTGTGGCTAGGTGAAGAGCCAGAGGAGAGAAAGAGTAGTTAGGGGGGTTGTTTTATAAACTATATAAATGTCTAACAGATGTACTGTATACTTGAAACTAATAAAATAAATTAAAAACAAAAAAGAATTAAAAGTATGATACAGAAACATGGACCACAGTATCCCAAATATACCTGAGTTTGAATATTTTCATTTTACTTTTTATTTTTCTTCCCTTGATATTATGTTAAGGCATTAGAAAAAAAATGTACTTAGATTTTGAGGAGGCCTTCTATCATCTGTGCAGGTAAATAAGATTATCAGTATTTGTATGGAAATAGGTACTTATATGTTGAAGGAAGCCAATTTTTTAAATGTAGTGATGTGAATGTACTCTATTATTTCTTGGAAAGTAGTTCGTATTACTACAGGCATCTAAATAATTATGAAAGTGTAATTTTACAAGGGAAATAGGTCTGCAGTGCTGGACTGCAAGTGGACAGAACTAAGTTAAAAAAGAAAACAACTTTTCACAGCCAAATATTTTTCATTCAACTCTTATTTATGTTGGTAAAAAGCTCCTAACATTTGAACTACCCTCTTAACCAAACGTTAGCATACAGTACAGTACGATTAACTACAAGCACAATGTTTTATGGCAGATCTCTATAACTTTTTCAGCTCATGTGACCCAAACTCTGTATCCATGGAGAGCCATACCTGTTTTCCAACCCCTTCCGTTGCACTTATAATTCCACTTTTTGTTTCTAAGAGTTTGAGTACTTCACGTAATTAATATCAGCCCTTCAGTGTTTGGTTTATTTCCCTTAGTATAAATGTCCTCAAATTTCAACCATATTGTAGCATATACAGGATTTACTTCAATTTTATGATCAAATAATATTTTATGGTATGTACATACCACATTTTCTTCATCCATTTGTCCGTCTGAGGACATTTACATTGTTTCCACTTCTTAGCTAATGCGAATGATGCTGAAATGGACACAGGAGGGCGAATATCTCTTTGAGATTCCAATTTCAATTCTTTTGGCTAAATGCACAAAATGGGATTGTTGAATCACATGGTAATTCTATTTTAAAAGTTTTGAATAAACTCCATATTGTTTTCTATAGTGACTGCACCATTTTACATTCCAACCTACAGTGTAAAGGTGTGAGGTGATACTTCAGTGTGATTTTGAATTGTATTTCACTATGACTGATGATTCTGACTACATTTTTGGATTATTTGTTTTTAGCGTATAAAAGTACAACTGGTTTTTGAATGTTGATTTTGTACTCTGTCACTTTACTGAACTCTAATAGTGTGTGTGTGAGTGTGTGTGTAATCTTTAGGGTTTTCTACATATAATTTCACATCTGTACACAGGGATAATTTTAGTATTTTTCTTTCTAATTTGAATGGTTTTTATTTCCATTTCTTACATAATTTCTCTGACTAAGACTTGCAATACTATGCTGAATAGAAGTGGTGAGAGTGGGCATCTGAGTCTTTCTTCTGATCTCAGAGGAAAACTTTCAGCTTTTCATTGTTGAGCATAACATTCTTTGTAGGCATGTTATATATGGCTTTTATTATGCTCAGGTAATTTTCTTCTTTACTAGTTTGTTGAATATTTTTATCATGAAAGTGTTGAATTATGTCAATTTTATATGTTACCTATTGACATAATTATGTGATTTTTATCCTTTATTGTATTAATTTGGTGTACCATAATAATTGATTTCCATTTATTGAAACACCTTTCATCCCAGGGATACATCTCACTTGATCATGATGCATGATCTTTAATAAGCTGTTAAATTCAGTTTGTTAGTATTTTGTTGATTTTTGCATCTATATTCATTATGGGTATTGGCCTGTACTTTTTCTTTCTTAAAGTATCTTATTCTGGCTTTGATATCAAGGTAGTACTGGACTCATAGAATGGTTTTGGAAGTGTTCTCATCTTCAATATTTTGGAAGAGTTTGAAAAGAATTGGTGCTCATTCTTTAAACTTTTGGTAGAATTCACCTAGAAAGCCGTCTGGTCTAGGGCTTTGCTTTTTTGGGAGGTTTTTGATTACTACTTCAATCTTTTTACTCATTGTTGATCTGTTCAGATTTTTTTACTTGTTCCTGATTCAGTTTTGGTGGGTTATATGTTTCTAGGAATTTATACATTTTTTTTTAGGTTATTCTTTTTTTTTTTTTTTTGGCAACTAATTTTAATAGCCTCATGATTCTTTTTGTTTCTGTGGCATCATTTGTATTGTCTCTTTCGTTTTCTGATTCCATTATTTGACTCTACTCTCTTTTTTCTTAGTTAACAGTTTGTCAATTTCATTAATCTTTTTAAAGCATATTTCTTATTTGTGTTGATTTTTCCTGTTTTTTGTCTTTTTAAAATTTTGTTTTTTCTCTAATGTTTGTTATTTTCTACCCTCTAACTTTTGTCTTTGTTTTTTTCTAGCTGTTTTTAAATATACAAGTTTATCTCTATAAATCTCCCTTTTATTACTGCTTTTGCTGTATCCCATATGTTTTGCTGTTATTTTTTGTTTTTGTTTGTCTCAAGATATTTTCTAATTTTACTTTGGATTTCTTCTTTGTGCGATTGGTTGTTCAAGCGTGCTTTCATTTCCATGTTTGTGAATTTTCCAGTTTCCCTTCTACAAATAATTTCATGTTTGTTCCATTGCTTTTGAAAAATATACTTTATATGATTTCAATCTTTTAAAATGCTTTAAGACATATCATGTCATCTCTACCAGGTATATATGTCATCTATACTATGTGTGCTTGAGAAGAATGGGTATTCTGTTGCTATTTAGTGGAATGATCTTTATATTTTTGTTAAGTCCATTTAGTATACAGTGTTGTTCAGGTCTGCTCTTTTCTTATTTGCCTATATGAATGTTCTAACCATTATTAAAAGTGAGGTAATAAAATCCCCTACTATTATTGTATTTGTATCATCTAGAACCTAGTTCATTTCACTAGTTATCCCTAAAATGTTCTTTACAGTGAGTTTGGCCAATCCAGCAGTGTCCTTTGTGTCTGGTTGTTATATTCTTTAGGTCTCTTTTAATTTAGAAAAGCCCTTTATTAATGGTCCTGATTTACTGTGAAGACAAGTCTTATAGAATACCCCATTAAAAAAAATGTTTATGATATTTTTCATTTAGCTCATTCCTGAAGCCTCTACATTTTCCTTAAAGCAGGATGTTATATATGATGACATAGTCAATTAATGATAACTACAGTATGGCAACATTAAATAATTAATGATGTTGTATAGTTCACATTGTATAGTTTACATCATGATACTCATTCTATCTGGTTATCTTACTATCTGTAATACAAAGGATTAATCTGTGATTCTTTCCCTTTTTGTTAGGTTGCTCCTCTGAATGTCCAGTTCCGCATCAACCATTCTCTTAATGGTTTTAATTCTGATTAATAAAACTTACCCAAATCAATTGTTTTATTAAAGTTGCATGTCAATAAATTTCTAATCATGTATCTTGCACATTTGTTAAGGAGCTATTTTTCTGTTTAACTATTTTTTTCCTTAACAGTTTGGAATATTTGGTTACCACAAAACACAATTCCTACTGGAAAATTGTTAAATTCTAATCTTTCTATTTTTCAAAGAAAAACTTTGGGTTTAAACTATCTTAAGTGGTAAGAAGGGTAGTTGTCCTGACCTTTTATTTTTGGAGTATTATTTTAAACTTCTGGATATTCATAGACTTAAAGTGTTCCAATAAACTATAATCCTTGTTCTTTTGATAAACAAATTGTCACAGCTTTTTCCACTCTGGGTCCCTTGAAGTTGGCTCATGGATCCTTTTGTCATGGCCCCATTAATCTTTAAAAAGTTTCTTGTTTTCTGCTGCAATAAGATATCCCAAAGCTTTTGTCCTTTTCCTTATCAAACCCTTTTAATTTTAGCTGTAAATGGTTTTGAAGCCCAAATTGTAAGGAAATGCAGTTTCTAAAGCATTTCAATGTTCAGAAAAAGAAATATGCAGATTTATAAATTATGTTTTTAAGAATATTTCCAGTTCAGTTTTAGCACACATACCTACTTTGATTTTCTAATTTTAGTTTTCTTCTTTTAAAAATATTGATTGACAATGTTTACTTATTTATTATCTCCCTCAATGGACAACATACATCAGTTTCTACATATCAGTAAACTAGAAATTAAAAATTCAGAATGACAGTTTAAAATTTTTTATTTTTTTTTGTCCTTAGAATATATCTTGCTAAATATATGCAGTTATAGTTGTAGCTCATTTACAAAGAATACTTTCATGGTTTAGTTTCTGTTTTTTTTCCCTTTTAAATATTATTTTATGATTAGTTTCAAGTATACAGTACATTGGTTAGACATTTATATAGTTTATGAAACAATCCTCCTGATTGTTCTTTCTCTTTTCTAGTCATTACATTAATGCTGACTGCATTCAATGCATGGTTAGCTTCACCTATTTTGGGGAATTCTTTCTATTTAAGGAATTCCTTTATATTTGGATTTTTGCCCATTGAATAGTTGAGAAATGTTGTCTTAGTACTTTTAACTTGTATTTGTTGTATTATGACAGAATTTGAGCAACATTCCATATATTTAATATCATTTGTATTTCTTTCAATGAATTTCTGTAAATGTCTATTATTTGTATTTTTGCATAGGGTTATTATCCTTTGCTTTCTTAGCTCTTTTTTTTTATTTTGGGCTAAAAACTTTTCTGTGACATAAATGGTAAAATATTGTTTTCAAATTAGACATATATCTTTGATTAATATTAATATTTCATGCCTTTGGCAATTTTGGAAATTTTAATTTTAGACAAGTTAATTTTTTTCTCTTAGTGGCATCTGGACTTTGAGGATTAGTTAGAGGGACCACATCCACTTCCAGGTTTTAAAGAATTTTTGCATATTTTTTTTCCTAACTGTATGATTTTACTTATTTATTTAAGTATTTTTGGATTGATGTGAAATTTATTCTGGTATGCAATATGTAGATCAAAATTTATGTTTTTCCAAATGGGTATTCAGTAGTTGCAAAATTGTTTATTAAACAATTTTTAAGATGTATTGACCACAATCTTGACCAGTGCTCTAAACTGCCTATCAAAATCAGGACATAATAGCTGCAAGCAGAATTCCACTGCTGATTAGTATATCTATATGCAAGACTAAGCAGCAGCTATTACAGGAAGGCCCTGGGAACAGAATAGGCTTGAAAAGAAACCAAACATTCTACTCTGTTATGATGGGAAAGTTGATATAATTTCAGGAAAGTATGCTGTACTTTTTATGACCACTAAACAGATATGGGGATATGATAGAGAATCTTTCAAGATTAAATATGAGAGTTAATTTTCAACTTTTAACAGTTGACTTTTATTATACAGTAATGATTATTATTGTTAAAAATTTTAACAGAATAAATTTGAAGATCTAATTGGCCTTATTAAGTATTTATGAATTGGGCAGCTACTTTAAGTGCTCTTCATGGGGTTGTACAAAATGGAAGGTTTTTATAGGAAGAAGGGTGGGGCAAGGGAGCTATTAACAAAAGGAAAGAATCATTTTGGGGCCAGAACATCTTTGATTAAGGATAAGGGTAGGGTTTTTATTATGCAGATTGCCTCTTCTTTCTATGAGGGATAGAGAGGGCCCATGTGAGAGATTACCTTACTAGTGCTTGACTAGAAAGTTCCAGACTGTTTTACCTGTTTCCCAATTAGAAAAAAAAAGTACAGCTCACATAGAAATGCTACATTTTCTAGGATTTGACATCTTCAGGGATAGAACTACTAAAAACAGAATGCTATAAACAGAATGATGTCTTTTGTTTCCTAAGACTACCAATATTCTAGAGTGATGAGAAAACAATAAAAGTGAGATATATCATTGCAAACTTAGGGGGTAAGGTTAGGATTGTAAACCATGAATTATCTTGGGGCAAACAGGAAAAGGGTTTATTAAGATTATGTTTGTTTCTAGAAAAGGTTGAAACTGCGATTAGATCAGGTATTAAATCTAGGTTTGGTGTCATAGGTGTTTAGCACAAATGAAGGCATTTGGGGCCTGTGGTTTTCCCTTTAGCAATATAGAGAGATCTCAGAGTGTATTAGTCAGGGTTCTCCAGGGAAACAAACCCAACAGGAAATGCAGAGAGAGATACAGAAAGAGACTTATTATGAGAGATTGGCTCACATGATTATGGAGATTTAGATGACCCACAATATGTTGTTTTTAAAATGGAGGCCCAGGAAAACTGTGGTATAGTCCTAGTCTAAACTCCAATGCCTCAGAATCAAGTTGCTACTGGCATAAGTCCCAGTTGGAGTCTGAAGGTCTGAGAATCAGGAGTGCCAATTCCCAGGGGTAGGAGAAAAAAAATGAGTGTCTCAGATTTAGGGGGAGCTAATTTGCCCTTCCTCTACCTTTTTGTTCTATTCAGGCCCTCGAGATTGGCTGATGCTCACCCCCTCTGTTTAGTGCAATCTTTTTTTCTTGGTCTATGATTTCAAGTGCTAATCTCTTAAAACAAAAACAAAAACAAAAACAAAAAGGGCCCTCACAGACACACTTAGAAGGAATGTTTTACCAGCTATAGCCAGGTATTTCTTAGCCAAGTCAACATAAAATTAACCATCACATATTTTCTTTTTAATTGTTGTAAAATGTGCAGAAAACTTATAATGTTCACTACATTAATTACACTCATGATATTCAACTATCACATTATCCATTAGGTTAATAATTAATAATGTTATATATATGTTATATATTTTTAGATATTATCAATAATCTTTGAAAACACTTTGGTTATATTTCTTATTCTGTCTCTACTTATGAAATTTATTTTGTTTTTAGAATGTCTTCACAAATACTTTAAGAAAAATCAAGACCAAATTTATTTTGAAGGCTGGAAACTGGGATGTTCCATATTTTCATATCTTCTGTGAAGTGAATTATTTTGATTTACCAACCCAAGAGTTTTCTAAATGTTCTTTTCAAGCAATATCTTTAAAAAGCAATACAGTTATGACAGGTGGATTATAGCATTTAGCACTTTTCCAGGAGTTTTTTCATTTTACATGCTTTCTGCCTTTCAGAAAGATCTATGCCAGACATCTCAGATATGAAATAAATATATTTTTATTATGTATTCTGGAGTGTATGATGTCACCCAAGCATTTATGGGAAATCTATTTTCTCTAGCCGGAAAATTTGGATAGTCAAATGATCTCGAAACATTTAATTTTCTCTAGACATAGAATTTAAAAATAATCTGGGAATATATATTCATTGGCAGCATATGAGCAAATACATATTCTATATTTTGGAGTTTAAATTGAAAGAGAGCTTGTGATAATTTATATCTCGGAATTTGGTAATTAAAGGAACAATACTAAACTAATGTGCTAATGAGTAAATAATAGCTTTCGCATGCCTTAGTGATCAGGGATTTATCATGAGTTTCTGCTTGTGATATAAAAGCTGCAGATGGTTAATTGCTTTTAATACAGAGAGACTTGCAATAATAAACCTATTATTTTTAATTTTACAAACTTTTTTCAATGTTGCTATAGTCACAATGTTTCGAAAGTAGTAAGATCTAAGGACATTCACAAACACGTTTATACTAATTTTGTTTTCTGATATTTCTATCATTTTGAACATCTCTTTTCCTCTCTCTAAGACTGCTGGAAATATATAATAATCTGATATTATTACCACAACTCTTCAAATTACATCCTCCTCCTTATAAGGCATGATCTATTTAATATTTGCTATCTACCTTAACCATGCTTTCCCCTATGACAAGAATATTCTTTCATTATTTCTATAAAAGTTTAGTATACCATATGACATATTTCATGCTAAGTGTTAGAAAAATTTTGTACAATGTAATCATAGACTCTACTCTCAGGGAGCTCATGGACTAGTATGAGCACTACCAATCTTTCTAATGAAGCCCGTGAGATATATAAATGTTCTACCCTTTTGAAGACACTGTGCAAAAGCCTATGATAAAGTTCCATGTCTTCCAAAAACTATGTGTATAAAATGTTAATGCTCAACTTTTTATACCAATAAGGATTCATATTCTCTGAATTTAAGTACAATAAATAAACTTATTTGTTGGCTCATTAAAAATAGAAGAGTTTCAATATGGGAGAAAACAAGTACTCTGTGATATTTTCAGGTCAGTTCCATTTTACATAGCTTCCCACTGTGATGACATAGTCAATTAATGATAACTACAGTATGTTCGAGGCATGTCATAACTTCTCAATATATATTACACCTTTTCTGAAATGGTTTAATGATTGCTGCTGGCCATATGGTCAAAGAAAAAATTTATTCTTTTTTCAAAAATCAGATAATCTTGTGGTAGTATATTTTGTGAGGATATTATTAAATAAGACCATTCTTATATTAATACTGGTATTGATTATAAACAATTTTTGCCCATTATTTCTCCTGACCATCCTTTTCATCATAGTCTTATTTAAAGAGAACAAACCCTTTTTATTTAATTTGTTTAGATGTTAGAATATTTTGTTAATATATATTTTCTAATATAACTATTATAAATTATTATACACAAAGTATTAAATATAATTACCACAATATATAATTATACTGAAATTTATATATACATAAATGTAATATATACATATATGCACAAAACTATATGCATGTATATGTCATACTATTTTCTCAATCTAAATCAGTTTAATAAGCTACTCCTAAAAAGGAAAGATCACATGCATTTGAAGTCCTTCTCTTCCAGAAACCTCTTTCAAATGATCCAAAAGCAATAAAAATGTTACCAATAAAGAAAAAGAGTTCAAATAGGAGATAAGGGTAGACATAAGAATTCAACAATTTAGAATGAAGAAAGAATGCAGTTTGGTGTTAACTGGCATAACAAAGTAGAGAAAGTTGCAAAGCAAGTGACTGCCGAAAGAGTTCAAAGGAAAACCTAAGAAACCCACCTTGACAAATCCCCTTAGAAACTCTATTGAATGTTCCAGGATTATGAAAGGTCAGGATAGGACAAAGGGCTGAAAACAGAGAAATAAGTGAAAGCTCATTATACAGAATAGGTTTCTATATTTAAACCTTCCACCTCACAGGATCATGAAGGATTATTTATTTATTGTTTATTTGTGAAGAATTTACTTAGATACATCAGATATATTTTTTAATGAAAGAGTTAGTATGTAGACTCAGAACAGGGGCATTAAATGGAAATTTACGTATTGAGTTATGTGAAACCTTAGCTCTACTTTTCCTCCATGATCCCATCACATTACTTGCCAAGCACATACCCCATGTTCTCGCACCTCCAGATGAGGTATTTGATGTTTCTCTTTTGGAGAAGTACAAAGAAATACACATCTCATTAAAAGACAGCTTTATTGAAAAAGTACCTTATTATCCTATTATAAATATTTGGAGTTGTCAAGCCCTACCAGGTTATCTAGAGTTCCCAATTAAATTTGTAGTTCCCAACTACATTGATGAAGTTTTCTCAAAATTTGACAGAAAACCATAGTGAAACACTCAAAATTCAATTATATTATTTTACATATCTTTAAAATTTGTATGGGCCCAAGAGTATAAAAGAACATATGATTCCATCAAGTTAAAATAGAAATTAATTTACATACTTTAGGAAATCATAGCATTTATATGTTTTTTGCATCATTTTAAAAAAAGACTGCATAGCTTAAGAGTTGAAGAAATGCAAAAATTGGATAATCAATCTGGATGAGAACTTCAAATTTCTGAAATAGAAGAATTAAGTGTTTATAGATGTAAAATTGCCCTATAACTGCAATGATACTGATTTTATAAACTCTGAAACTAATCCCTGTTGGAATTTTAAAACCTAAAACAAAACAACTATAAAATAATAAGTAATTCAATTAACTGAGAACTGTCTTTCTTTGTATATAAACCCATGGTAAAGATGCATCTGTCTTAATAAGAAAAGTGTATTGATATTATTCTTAAAGGCAATAAGAATTATTAGAGTCTTTAGGATCAGAGAACTCTGTAGCAAAGTGAATATGATTCTTTGAGTTCTCAGTATCCCACAGAAGAGCTTGCCTAAGCCTCTCAGAGAAAGGCAGTATGGAAAGAGGTAACAGAGGTGTCCTGGTTCTGTTTCCCTGTTCATAATCACAAGGGAACTGGAATGGGGTAGAGAATACCTGATTGTCAAAGTCCTTGCTGAGAAAGTAGAGCATCTGGGGAAGCTTGTGTCTTCCTGCTGTGCTACTTTAAACGTGTTGAACTTGATATTTGCAAAGATGTAAAAAGTGGAAAGAAACTAGGTCTCCTAGACTACTTGGATTTGTACCTACATTTCTGGTATTTTAAACACTTGTAATCTTTAAGATATTTGCCTATTAGAATGACAGCCTTCTCATAACTATTAAATAACTGATTTAGTTATTTATTTAAAAATGTAATCTTGTTAAGCATATACTCAGCATTAAACCCTGAGAGAACTTTAGATTAAATATATTCATAAGTTTACCTTATTAGATTTATGAATAATTTAAACACATAGGAGGGTTTTGTTTGAATCAGGCAATTTAAGTAATTTAGAAGAAAATTGGATATATTAGATGTATAAATGCAATTTAGAGTTTACAATTTATTTTAAATTGAATATATATTAATCAAAGACTCCTTCCAAAGTTAAAATTGATTTATAAAATGTACTTAAAAACAAATTTAAACGATAGCATTAATAAATTAAATATTCTTTCAAAAATAAAAGATTGCTTTTAATAGACCTTTATGAGTGCAGAATAACCCTTGAGTTCATAAAATCCTCACAATCAGAAATATAGATGAGATATTTTAGAGAAGCCTCCAACATGTAAATAGACCTCAAACAAGCAATCAAACAGATAAGAAAAAAGAAAAGAAAATACAAATAGTAGAATGACACCTTATAGGACCATAAATAAATCATTATAAAAATAATAGGGTATTATGAGAAAGGAAAAAATGAATGGAATAAGAAAACCTTTTTAAAATTTAAATATGAGATAGTCAACTTTTTTAAAATAAGGATTTGAAATATAAAGCAGGCCTGTTAGACAAAGAGATGAAAAACAAGAGAAAAGTAGAAAAAAAATAAAAAGAGCAATTATGAAAATACAAAGTGCACCCTTAAGACACATTTCTGACAGATCTGTGGGTTCAGTGTAAGCAGGAATTGAAGGCTAAGGTAGACTTATAAATGGCCTGGCTAAGCAATCACTATACAAAGATTAGCAGGGTTTTTGTCTTTTTCTTTAAAAATTATTTTGACTCCAGGCATTTAAGGAAATCTCTCACAGAACACTAACAGACCATATGCTAAAAGATCTGAGATTTCAGTGACAGTACAGCATGATAAATACAGACCTTACAAAATCGTTTAGAAGACTCACTAAAGTAACTACTATGATCATAGCAAGAAACAAAAACATACATTGAGGAAGGGGAAGAATCTGATTTCTAGAGTTAGCATATCATAGTATTCAAAATGTCAGTTTTTAACAAAAAATTATGAAGCATGAAGAGCAACAAGAAAGTATGGCCAATTTATGGGAAAGAAGAACAGAAACTCTTCCTGAGGAAGTACAGATAATGGACTTACTATACGAAGACTTTTCATCCAGTATTTTAAATATGCTCTAAGAGCTAAAAAAAAAAAAAAAAAATCATTGATAAAGAGCTAAAGGAAACCAAAAGAATGATGCCTCGAGAATTAGAGAATATTGACCAAGAAAGAGAAATCATAAAAAGGAACCAAACAAATTCTGGCACTAAAAACTGTAACAATTGAAATAAGAAATTTATAAGTGTTTCAACAGCAGATTTGAGTAACAGAAGAAAAATATCAGCAAACTTGGTTATAGTTTCATTTATATTATCCAGTCTGAAGAGCAAAAAGAGAAAGGAATAAAGAAAACTGAACAGAGCCTACAAGACTGTGGGATATCATCAAGTATTACAATGTATGATAATTGGAGTCCCAGAGAAGAGGAAACAGGGAACAGAGCAGAAACAATATTTCAGCACATAATCACTAAAACTTTCCATATTTGATTAAAGATATCTATCTCCACATCTAAGAAGCTTAATAAAATCAAAGGATGAACACAGAGAACCACACATAATCGTGATTATATAAGTGGGAGGATGTATCTTACTGTAAGAAAATACTCCATAATTTATTTTATTTTTAGTGCTTTTAAATCTCTTACTTCATTCTTCCTCTTCAGCCACACAAATTAGCAGGCAGATAAGGAAGCCTGAGTTTTCTTCTTTCAGGGCCAGATAAAGATTCTAAACATTGAAGCACCTGCCCAAGTACTGAAACTCTCAGCTTGGCCCCAAAGACTAACCACAATAAAAACCTCAAGCAAGACTCCATTCCTCATTCTCTGAAGCCATTGTTGGACCTCATTTTATAGGCAGTTAATATTTTCACATACAGTTCATGTGGAGGTGGCATCATCAGTCTTGACATCTGAACAAAATTTGGGTTTGGGGTCTAGAACGCTTCTTATGAATGGATACAACCATTTGTACTGTGAGCAAGATGTCTAAAAGTACCAGGGGTCTGTTCTTTTGCTTTGGTTTTAATGACTGGCTTTGCTTCATAATGGCACATACACTTTTTGATCTGCTGCCTGCTGGCTACCTTGTGCTTTGAGCTATGCTGTTTTGATATTTTTGATTTTAGCCCCTTTACTGAGTTCAATTAAGGCTCTGTGCTATGGATTACATGTTCAATTCATGCATTGAAACTCTAATCTCCAATATAATGGAGGTGTGACCTTTGGGAGGTAATTAGAGATAGATTAGGTCATGAGGGTAGGGCCCTTATTAGGAGATTAATGCCTCATAAAAAAGTGAGAGGCAGAAGATCTCTCTCTTTATGCATGCACAGATGAAGGAAGCCCTTGTAAATACACAAGTAAATAAAAAGGCTCTCACCAAGAACACTATCATGCTGGCATCCAGATCTCGGATTTTTCAGACTCCAGAACTGTGAGAAATAATGCTGTTTTTGAAGCTACCCAGTCTATGGTATTCTGTTATAGCAGTTCAAACTGATTTAGTCACTCTAACACAGATTTAACCAAACAAAGTTCAATAATTAGTTTGCACGTAAGGACAGAGATATAGGATTGGGATACACCTAACAGTAGCTCTGTATCATGTGTCTCACCCTCTGCCTACACACACACACACACACACACGCACACACAGATCTGCGCGCATATGTCTTAGATTAGATTATGTGCCTTAATTCCATTGTAAACTGTGACTGCCACTAGGCTCAGAGAAAGACTCTTAATGAATAACTGATTACTTACCTGTCTCAACCAAGCATTGGCCCCATTCTATAGAGTGCTCAAGAGAAACCTATATTCTGTGCTAAATTTAGGTCCTTTGGGTGGTTGCTCATGAGGAGGAAAAGCAGACCCTATTTGAACACCAGTTATCATTTGAAGATATGAACTGTTGAAGCATATAATATAAAAGGTGGATGGCTTATAAGGACCTTATGGATTGTCTTTGCTACTGTTGCTCCTGCCCTATGTCTCTATCTCCACAAAAGATCCTGATTACCAGGGTTATAGGGGGAAACATCCATGGTACTTCTGTGGCATAGAAAAAGGTGGGTAATTCAAACCCTACTTTGGTCAATGGTCATTAAATCCTATAAGGAAACTACTGACATAGGGGAGGCTCCTAACCCTGACAATACTGATTTGAGGTTTTCTGGAAGAACAACAGAGTAGAGAGGACCTCCTCCACCACAAAATATATCTAGTAATGACAGAAAAGGAAAAAGGTGCAAGATGGGGGTTGAAGAAAAAGTAAGAAAGAAACCTGGATACATGGGGAGGAAAAAAGCAAGTAAAATTAAAGTCCACAATGTGACCCAGTTGAAATCCAAATAATACTAAAATTATTTATCTTATTGTTAAATTGAACTTATTGGGGTGACATTGGTTAATAAAATTATATAGGTCTCAAGTATACAACTCAATAATATGTCATCTGTATATTACATTGTATGTTCACCACTCAAAGTTATATTTTGTTCTGTTACCACATCTTCTTTTCCCAATCTATCGAAGGGTACTTTGGATGTTTCTATGTCTTGGCCACTGTGAATAATGCTGCTATGAATGTAGGGGTGCGTATATCTTTACAGATAAATGTTTTCAAATTTTGGGGGTAGATACCCAGAAGGGGGATTGCTGAGTCATAAAGTAATTCTATTCTTAAGTTTTTGAGAAACCTCCATACTGTTTTCCATAGTGGCTATACCAATTTGCAGTCCCCGCAACAGCGTGTAAGGGTTCCTTTTCCCCCACAACCTCTCCAACACTTGTTAATATTTGTCTTGTTGACAATAGCTATACTAGCAAATTTGAGGTGGCATCTCATCATGGTTTTGATTTATAATTTTCTAATAGCTAGAGAAATTGAGTATTTTTTTACATGTCTGTTGGCCATTTCTGTGTCTTTTTGGGAGAAATGTCTCTTCAGGTCCTTTGCCCATGCTTTATTGGATTGTATTTTTATTGTTTTTATTGTTGAGTTGTATGAGTTCTTTGTATATTTTTGATATTAACCCCTTATCGGAGGCATTGTTTGCAAATATCTTCTTTCATTCAGTTGATTGCCTCTGTCCTGTTGACTGACGGTTTCTTTTGTTGTGCAGAAGCTTTTTAATTTGATATAGTCTCATTTATTTTTGCTTTTAGTTCCATTGCCTTTGAGGTTAAATTCATTAAATCATCTCTAAATCCAAGGTTCATGACTTTAGTACCTATGTTTTCTTCTGTGCACTTTATTGTTTCAGGTCTTATATTCAGGTTTTGATCCATTTTGAGTTAATTTTAGGGTATGGTGACAGATAGGAGTCTAGTTTCATTCTTTTATATGTGGCTTTCCGGTTTTCCTAACACCATTTTTTGAATATAACAAAAAGAAGGATGCTGATTGGCATTTGCACTTCTACAACATGACAATATAGATGATGAATGAACTTTAACATCTACTAAAACACACCAGTTGGCTAATCTTATAGCATTAATTAAAATTTGAACTAAGTTAATTATGCTTGAGGATCTCACTAAATTTAAATAGGATGCCCCTGCTCACTCTTAGGGGAATTGCTAACTATGGGACAAATATCTGTGCTTCATGTTAACCATAAGAACTATTACTTTGCCTAAATTCTCCATTGTCAGAGTATCCATTGTGCTAAAATATCACATAATAGGCATGGACACTTTGATTTATTAAGTGATAAATTAAAAATTAGAGTCCTTGCTACTTAAAAATTGACTTACCTACAGGAAGGGATAGCCTCCCTGTATTCAGTTCTTTATCAAATGCCAGGGTACTAGGGAGTTTCACACACTTATGGATTGGTAGAGCATCATCACATGTGATGGAGCTCAGTAGTGCATTGCTGCTTTTCATCCCTAGATGTCCCTGATAAAGAATGGGACTCAAGGGTTAGCACAGTGGCCAAATTTCAGGCAGGCATTTTTGCACTGAATACTCTGGCCAACAATAGGCCCCATTTGCATCTTTTTTCACATATGGGACATTGCAAATAGTATAGCTATTGGGTGCAGCCAAATGCAGCAAACAAATCCTTATCCAATGTTTCTTCCTTTGGGTTAAAGACTCTGGGAATCTCTTGCCTCATTGATACCTCAAGTATAAATCAAGATCACACATACCTCTACATATACCAAAGCCATAACACAAGGCCTCGCAAACACATTCCTTATCTTCTTTGGAGTTTCAGACATTAATGATTGTGACTGAGGCATTTATTTCACTTCTCTGAATATATAGTGTTGAGCTTTTGAACAAAGCATTCAATGGAACTCTCATGTACTTTTTACAGGCTTTAAGTTGTAGGCCTCACAGGGTACCATAATGGCTTAAACAAGTTCAAATTTAATTAAATGTAACATGGAATATCTGCTCACTAGTAAACATCAGGAGCACATTATAATAAAGAATCAACTTCATAATTTGATGTTTGACTGCCAACAGTTTTACTATATTCTGTTCTCATTCCACCCACATCTGGGCAAGATGATAAGAAAGGTTGGCATGCTCATAGTTTTGGCATCAGCAGGAGATTCAAGCCATGTAAGCCCATGTGTGGAAGCACTCACCCTGGCCTCACCCTCTAACTCAATAAAAACCTCAGGTGAGTTTTGTTTCCTCACTCTCTCAAGCCGTTATGGACCTACTTGGGAAGCTTGCTCTGATCTTCTTAGAAAGCACCATTATATAAATATTGAACCTTCTTATATACTCTGTATATGGCATCATATGTGTTGCATGCAAACCAAATTTTGAATGTGGGCCCACTCTGCTTCTGCAGAGTGGCCCAAACATCTATTATTCATAGAGTCATATTATTTCAGTCTATGGTGTTAGCACGCAGATGGAAAATTAGAGCAAATAAAATAATGATACCTAAAAACAGACCCATACATACATGAATAAGTAATACTTCATAGAGATAGTGGTGCAGATCAATATGGACAGGATAAAGTTTTCAATACATTTTATAAATGAGATAAATATCTGAAAAAAATTTGCTCTAAATCTCATTTCATAAATGAAAATCAATTCCAAGTAGATTAAAAACCTTAACTGTGAAAAAAAATACTAGAAAACATTAGAATATAATATGGTTAAATAAACATATGAGAAGATGCTCCACTCATTTGTAATCAGGTGAATGCAAATTAAAACATAATGAAATAGCCTTACATACCCACCAGATGGGCAAAATTTTAAAAATCTAAGAAAATTATGTATTGGCAAGATTATGGAACATTGGGTACCCACATAATCTAGTGATTTTACCACACATAAAAAAACATTTTGGCACTAGCTGGAAAAATTGAAGATTCACATACTCTTATGATCTAGCAATTCCAGTCCAGAGAAAGTTCTACAGATATGCAAGAAGATGTATAAAAGGTTATATATAAAATTTTGTATATGTAATTATATATTTATGTGTACATATAATATATAAAACATACATATACAATAATGTTCCCTACGTCAGTATTTTTATATGAAAAAATTTGGAGAAACTGAAATTTCATCAACCATAGAATGGATAAACAGTGTGATATAATAAAACATAATGAATAACAATTAAAATGAACAAATTACAAGTGTATGCTTCAACATGGATAAATCTCTAAAACATAATTTTGAATAAAAATACAATGTTCAACTTGAAAAACTAACATACTTTGCGATTTCATTTTTAAAATGTGATAAAGAACTATAACTATACTGATTAACAATACATACATAGATTATAAAACTAAAGGAAATCAAGAAACTGATTATCACAAAATTTGATATAATGGTTACTTCTGGGGAGGGAGCATATCAAATTAGGGAAGGACATATCAAAGTTTCTGCAGCGCCTGCTATTAAAAAGAATATATAGGACATGGCTCAGAGTAGAAATGCAATGAGCATTAAATGAATGAAACTGACTAGAAACTTAAGCTGAGGGATGCTTTTAAAACTGAGAAAAAAAATATTTAAAGTGAAATTATAGATTATATTCAACAGAAAAACAAAATGTGAAAAGATGTTTGAAACCTTGATTTACATTCATAAAAAGATAGATGCCTGACATTTTAGGAGTTCTAGTGATTGTTTCTACCTATTAACTATAATAACCTAAAACAAAGCTCAATTTTGTTCAGTGTACTCTTGTTAACTGTAGATAAGAGGTTGGTGTGATGAAAAAGAATAATCTAAATAGCACCAAATCACAGTTAAAATTAAATGAGATTTTATGATCTTATTAACCACAACTGTGGCAAAATGGTTCAAAGATATAGTCATAATTTGGCAGAATCCACTAATTATAGAAAAGATAATGACTGTTTATTTCTCGTCATACTTCCTACAGGAGAAAAACAATCTGTCACTAGGACAGTAAGCAGAATGGTCAAGCAAACGCTCAAGATATTTTCATATCATGTTTCCTATCAAAACTGGAAAACATTGTTACTACTTGTTTCCTTGCATTTATTAATCAAGATACATGTGAAAATTTAATTTACTATTTAGAAAATAAAATTTGTGCAGAGTCATTTTAAAATAGGAAAGTATAAATTGGGCTTTAAGCCTGATTATAAGTCTCACTCAAATGACATGGATTATGGCATTTCTTGGCCTTGTCAGCTGTTTTCAGGTACTCTAACATGTTTGTCCTTAACATTTTTATTCTCTCATAGGATATCCCTACTGTGATTTTGTTGACAAGATAAATTAACATTTTTTCCCCCATGGTTGGAAAATGTACAAGTTACTATGCATGATTGGTCCATTTACAGTTTTTAGGAACCCTGATAGAAGAAAACGCCTTGTGTTTGATTGAAAATATAAATATATATAGGAAGTATGTCCTTTGCAGAAAGGGAGGAAGGGCATTTTATGGTGGAATGAATGCCAAACACTGATGAGCCCCACATGGCACACTATTCCTATGTTGGGCTGTTATTCAGATGCCATTTATTTAGTGGATAGGAAGCACACGTGAGAAAGCTAGGGTTAAACGATAAAACAACATATGATCTAGACCATTCTCCTTTATAAGCAGTTATCTTTAGTTTTTTCATCTTTTTAATTTTGATGTCAATATTTCAAAGTGGCAAAGTTTCAAGTTATATGATAACTTGCAAATACATTTAGGAAATTAACATAGACCTGAATTTTCATGCAGAAATTGGAGCTTATTTTTTAAATAGAACACAGCCAAAGCAATAGTACAAGTATGCACTACAAATCATCCATTATTTTGCATTTTTCTTCTCCCAAAGACTCCCTATAAACTGGAATTCTTTATTGAAGCCCCTACTTGAAAATTAAATACTATCTTGGGCACTAAATGCCATTAAGGGGAAAAAATGTCTTGGAAGAGTGACAGGGTGATTGGCTACCTCCGGTCCAAATTTTCGTCTATTAAAACCCTATTTCGCTCTGCCTAGACCCCGGAATCTTGTTTTGAAAATAAACCTAAACACAGTCTCTATATTTGCAGAGTCTTGCAATTTGTGTTATAAGAGCTCCTGTGTATGGCAGGTTGCAATTTACCCAGCAATATAAAATGTTGGAATATATTTCCTAACATATTATTTTAATGAAATATAAAAAGTAACCAATCAATATACAATATGTTGAACATATTCTATTAAAAAAAAACAAATTTAATAACAATCGTGAAAAGCTTAATGAAAAATTTCCTTAATGCTGCAAATCACAAACATGCTGTTTTTCATTGTGCTTACCTATTCCCTTTTCTAGATCTTGGGTTACACATAAAATCTGACCTCAGTTTTCAACCTATTCTGCATTCAGACCACTATTTTATAGTTCAGATTTAATCAAAATTAAAAAAAAATTTAGCTTAAATTTCTTAAGTGGAAAGACTTGTTTCATGTTTTGATTTATTTTATGACCCTTTCCTCCAACAAGCACACAGACTTTTTTCATTATCTCTTGCTTTGTTTCGCTTTATGCTCTGAATTTTTAAAATTCTATTATTTTGGCTTGCTTTTCCAACATCTGACATCTGGTGCTGTCAGTATATCTGGAAATTGCCTAGGAAACATAGTTGCTAGGAAAAAAAAACAAACATATAGGAGCGTTCTCCTCTTTTATAAAGGTTAGGTTCTGTTCCTTTCCAAAGCTAACTAATCTTTCCACTACTCCCTCTTTAATAAAGTTATTGATGAAAATCAAATAAGTCTTTTGGTTCCTGTAACCCTCAAAAAACATTGATAGAATATACATTTATTTCATGTTATTAACATTTAAAACATTATATATTGTTATATAAAATCTATCCATATCTGGTAATTTTATATTTAATGCCTGTTAAATTATTCACACTGGTATATTCATCAGTAAGGTCTGACTTCAAATTCTATGACACCTGTGATGATAGAAATAGAATATAAGGTAATTTCTTTCTATAATGACCCACCTATGACATTTTGCTTTCAAATCTAAAGTACTGTGTGAAAAATAGTTCTTTCAGAACTTTCAGAACAGTGCTGCAATATATAATAAATGAAAGTACTTTAGAAAATAAGCCTTTAATTCTGCAAAGTCAGCATAGACTCAGGCATTAACTCTGAGAAGCTCTGTAGCTGTCAGGGATTATTTCAGAAATTAGAATGCATTGCTACCATTTCAAAGCGAAAGTAACATAAAGAACTGAACAATTACAAAATAACTGGAGGAGCAGGATGAGGTTCTAGGCTGGTCCTCCAAGAAAACTCAGAATTGTACTCTACATCTACCCTAGGAAAGTGGAATCTGAGGCCAGTTCTAGAATCGATCAGTTCAAGAGCCCCTCATTACAACTACAATCCAGGTAAAAAACTACTACCATAATGGCTGAAACATCTTGATACCTACATAGCCACTTACTCTCCACGACTAGGAGGTTAAATCCCATCATCACTACTGCCCTTATTACCCATAAAGCTGAAGACTAGAACACTGCAACAGAAATGAAGATATCCATAAAAGATTTTAGTGGTTGCAATCGACAGGGTTGCAAGAAGTTAGCTCCCAATTTATTTTTACCTCTCAAAGATTGTGTTCAGCTGTCCAATTAATTGGAACTAACTATAACACAGAAGCCTACCTGAAAAAGGTCTCTATGCTTTCTAATGTTGGGACTACAGAAATTCAAACTAGAAGAAACTGAGGATGAGAACTTGTAAAAGAAACCAAAATGTATTTAAGGTTCAAAGAGGCAAATAGCAGCTTACTAGAGGCTCTTGCCATTAATTAATATTGATTACTTACAACTGCGCCTTACAATTTATCTTTGTTGAGACAAAAGAACTCCTGAATATAAAAAATATAAAGCATGCCAATGGACTAAAAAAGTTTTCCATGTTAAGCATTGGGAAAACAAAACTATGATGTTCAAGCAAATTTGATTAGCCATCTATGTCAAACAGAATTTTTTTTTCTGTACTAAAAAATGTGTTTTATAGCTAGAGTGGAAAAAAGTAAATAAGATTTATTAAATACCAATTATGTATCAGGAACTTTAATAGGTGCTTTCACCTAAGTTATTTCTCAGTACAGTGAAAAACTGTACGATTTCTGAATAGCCGAAAGACACAATTATACTTATTATATGGCAGCTATTAAAGTAGAAATATCTGTCTAAAATAGATTTTTAAGTAGGATTAAAAAGTATTCTAATTGGATTTTTGGGGGGAGGGAGGGTTGGTGTTTAGTGATTTATACTTATCCCCCTTTTTTAATCATCTGAAATTTAGAATCAGCTGACAGAAGTAGGAGTTATGCAAGTATGTAGCAAATGTACATTTATCACCAAAACTGTTTTTGGTGAACACGATTCAGGTGTAAGTTGTTTTTTTTCTTTTGAACAGCATGAGTGGTGTCGCCCACAGACCATTTGGGGGCCTGGTCTGATTGGTGGAGTGTGTAGTTTTCTAGAAAAGCAAATAGGCCACAGCTGGAGCTGGCAGAGTGCTTTCCATTGGCCTTCAGGTGTTTGGGCAGGGGCCAAGGAGGAGAGTGCAGTTTCTGATAAAGGGACAGGAAGAGGATGTGCTAGGACATGCTGAGGGTCGGGGGCAGCTTAGGGAGTGTTGGAATCATCTCTAAAGTGCTACGGCTGCAACCTTTCTTCCCAGAGGAAGCCTGATCTCACAGGATCTCTGGATATCTACAAGGGCCTGCAGGGGACTCCTGGGAGGAGGAAGACTTCAGTACCCTGGTGCTGAAGATCCCTGACTCAGACTTGTCTGTAGAGTCTGGCTCACAACAGCCATCATCAAGCAAACCCTAGTTTTGGTGAATGCTTGTTCTCTCTCTCATGCCCTACCACAAGTCAGTAACCGAGCATAGATGTGGGCAAATGGGCTCTTACCCCAAAGCTAGGCTGCTGGAGGACCTGAATCGTATTCACCAAATGGGTTTGCTAGTCTTCCCTGTCCCACAAATTTCAGCCTTAAGGCAACCATCCAAATGGAAAGATTGTGTAATAGCTTATGAATATAGTGAAAGACATGGTACTGAGCAAATCAGGAACTCAGAACTCTCACCAATCAGAAGGCAATAGAGAAATAGAAGGTAAGTTCAATCAAGAGTGGTTAAGTTGGCTTTATGTATTATATGAGTTATTGTTTTTTCCATAAATATATTAACTATGTGGGAAAAGAAGAACTATAGTGAGTAGGAAACACTTAGCTGGTAAGATGAAACAGTAAATGAGTGAATGTTAAATTGTATTGTTTAAACAATGAACTATATGAAATTTCAAAGATGAGAGAAATTAAAGAATACTATAAAACTGGGTTATAACAGATAATTTACTGACTGTATACTATGTTAGGTGCTTTTTGTATCTTATTCCTGTCATTAAAACTACAGTATTATTTTTAATCCTCATGATAATTCAGTAGAAATGGAGTTTTCCTTTCTTTGTTTTTTAGACGAGGAAAGAGTGCCAGAAATTGTTAATGAATTGGGAGATAATTTAAAGTGGCAATTAAAATCTTGTGTGTAGAGTCTGCTTACATTCACATCTCAGCTGTGTTATGTATTCATTTTGTCACATTAGAAAAATTAGTTTACCTCTTTAGGCTGCAGTTTCCTTATCTGTACAAGGGGGATCATAATCACAGTGTTGCAGAGTGTTCGGCAATTATTAACCCCTCAAAAAATTTATTATTGTTATTGTTATTAGCATCAGCAGAGTTCATGCAGCTAATGTGTTGAGGCATGGTTTGAAGCCAAAGTTTGTATTTGCACAAGTACTTATGCCCACATTGCTATAATACAAAGCTACTTCAGTGTATGCTACATGGTAGGTGATCAAAATTTCTTGAACTGGATGAAACTCAGGAGTCACTGAGGATGGATGTCAGTTGAATGAGTCATTCCATTGCAGCACCTTTCTATACACTGTGAACATAACTGAGGATACCCTTCACATTAGGGTCTCTTGTTCTGATGAGCAATACCTCTTTCTGAGTTACAGTGTCTGTCACAAAATGTATAACCACATGTATGAGTGCCAAGAGGATAGAGGAATAATGTCTGATTAACAGCAAATCTATGAACTGTTTTCTTTCACCATAAACTCTATTACTTTCTGTGGAGAAGTGTCTGTTATAAAACTTAGTTTTATCTAGTTGTGCATTTTGTGCAGTTCTGGGGACTTTTTCTTAAATATGGAACTTTGTAAAGCATGCCTCTTCTTTATCCCTAAGTTTTGCCCCAAGGCAGGTTTAAATTGCAGCTGTCACATTTACTTCCTTAAATGCTGTAGCTCTATTAATACGTCTAGCAGTCTCATTGCCATACTGCCACAGGCTCAGAGAATTTTGATGAATAATGCCAAAGAAATGCCTTCTGTTTAAGCAGTGGCTCTTAGACACTGTCACTCTGTGACTTCAGCCATATGTTCAGCCTCCAGCTGTTGGTCCTCCTTCAAGATCCTGATATCTTAGTAGCTCAAGGTCAATAGCCCTATCATATTGAATAAAACTAAATTTATATTTGGTCAAATTTAATTACTGTAATTATTTTACACTAATATCTAGTGAAATTCTTTTTATTCCTCTTTTAATCCAGATATTTTTTGAACAACCATCTTGTAGAATACTGAGTTGGGCTTGGAAAAGGGCATAGATTAAGACCCTGGTCCAACAAAATTACAACAGCAGGGGTGAGTAAGAAAGATGACTTGATACTCTACTTTGCATCATAAATAGCATACATGGAATTTTCTCAAGTATTTATTTAGTGTTAACTTTACTGTAAGAAAGACATTTAATGTAAGAAAAGTATTAAATATTTTCAGCAAATGCAAATAAGTATAAAAATGTTACAAATGGTAACACTAGAGAAACAAGTTGATACCAAGTTACAAAACAATATTCTAAAGAGATTGCTACAGGGAGAATTGCCAATAGTTGTCCCAAAAAATTCAAGAAGAGTTAGTTTACTTTTTTTAATTCAACGACAGCAACGTTTATTCCTCTCTTCATGCATTTACTATTCTATAAATATTAGATGAGCACCTACTAAGTAACGGGTATTATAGTGGTGGATATAATAGACTTTGCTTTGCACTCATAGAATTTATAATCTAGTGGAAGACAAGGAAAAAGATGAAGCAGAACAATTTTATCTTATTTGCAAGTTGAATATCATTTTTGACCCCTTGTCAGTCTAATCATCAAATATTTAGGAGTAATGTTTTAATTTTGAGGCCTTGAAGTATTATGAGAGTATTTCTTAGTGAAATTCTGCCTGACAGAGACTGAGAGGCAAGCCTTGGAAGATTCTGAAGGTTATCATAAACTTTTACTTTTGGTCATCGTGCCTTCCAATTGGTGACAGATGGGTCAGTAGAATACTGACAGTTTCGAATCATCTGGGTAACTGTATGGCATTCCTCTGTTTACTCCAGGCTTGTTCATTTGTAGATATTAAAGATTTTCATAAAATTTCAAACTATCCAGTGTTTGACTTAATGTAAACCAAATTCACACTATATTTATAATTTCATATGCCATTTGATGTATAACATGGAATTTTGTTCTCAACCACACCTGTATATTTACACAGGCTCCTTGTAGCCAAGTACTTGCTCGTTAGTTATGGATTTGATCTAGTTCCCTGCTAAGATAAAAGCTGTACCATAAACTTCAGCCCTATCTCTAAGACACTGACCACCAGCGAATTTCTTGCCAGCTAACCTATGGGATTAATATTTTTTCCCCTAAATGACCAATTTGGTTGTGCACTTCCTTCAGAATGGAAGAAGTGCTTTAAACTGAAACAATTTCAGCCATCTCCAAGTCTTCAATTGCATAGAGTTTTTTCTTTCCACGTCTCCATCCCACAAATGAATATGAATTCTACCCCTAATTATATACTCTGCTTATTCGGATATTGTAATGTCAGCTCCTGACTACATACTTGAGGATGCCCAATTACTGGTTAGTGATCCTTTCCCCGGTTTCTTTTTGATTGAAAATTGAGTTTTGGTGAAGAAATCTGAACATTGATGAAGCTAAGGATTAGTACTTAGTAAACCAGTCAGTCAGGCAATTTATTTCAACCTTCTGAAAAATCCGGAGAAAATAATTAACATTGATCACCAGGAGTATACCATTTACTATGTGACGGGCTTGCATTACCTCTTTTAATTTACCTTAGATTTGCTTTGAAAGGCAAATAAACATGTAAAACAATACAATCATCATAGGCACTTGAAGCAACTTCTGAAGGTCATTTATTCCTTTTCACTTTATTTTTAAATAGTGTATTATTGAAGTCATTTAAAAAACATACGTTGTTTTTTTGAACCACTGCAATGTCTGATGTTTAAATATCAAGTTTAGCAAGCTATTTTAAATCAGCGAACACGTGATGTTTTGACCACGATTCCTCTTTGAAATAACTGCACTTGGTTCATTACCAACGGATTTCAATTGACACTGTTTAAAAATTCAATTTCATATAAGAATATATATATATAATTCATGGAGATTTAATTTTGAAGCTGTTATTTTCTCTGTTCAAGTCTCAAGGTTAAAGCTGCTATTCCCAAGCAGTCTGATTCAATGAATACTGCTGTGTGTAGTGTATGGTACGCAGTAGACCAATAAAAACAATCTGATTGATCTATCTCGTTATGGACTTGATGGCTTCCAAAGCACTAGCTATAAAATAAGCTAACTGGAAAATCAAAGCTTTAGTGACCTCAAAGGACTCTTCATCACATAGTGCAGCTTAAATCATGTTACTTTAAATTTAGATATCAGATGCACAACACATTTTATATAACAAACCAGAGAAAACTTGTAAACAGCATTTTATTTTCCACCTTTTCTGGCTGGAACACTTGCACTAGTGAATAGCTTTCCGAGTACCAATCTCCTTTAAATGTTTAAACTTTAGTTTTGGCTGGATTTTTGAACTCTTGAGCCCTATTTTCCAATGTCTCTACTCTTTTTTAAATGCTTCAATCCACAGGGAACCACTGGTCCTTTCTACATAGCTATCTCTCTAGTCAATTTACATAATATAAAAATCATTAGCTTAATTCCAAGATTTTAATTTGACAAAAATAATAGGTTCTTTTTTCTGTTCATAACTGAATGTCTATAGGCTACTGGCAAGAAAAATACACTTTAGTGTGCTGAGATGGCTATGCCTAGTTTGTTTCATTTCCCAAGAAATGTAGTTATTATTGCAACAACAAAGGATAGTTAAGTCCTTAGACAGTTGAGTCTATTCAAACTTACCAGACAAAAATAAAATTTAAATCATTTCTTAGAATTTTTTTTAATATATCCTTTTCTCCTTCATAGCATTCTAACCTCCATCTCCCTCCTCCACTATCTAGTGTTTTAAAAGTAGACTTTAGATGTCTAAAAATTGCCTATGCAAGTATATTGACAACAGGTTAGATTCTCTATGCTTAGTGACTGTCTTATTCTTTTCCCTCCAAAATATCTCTATTACATACTCCATTTTTAAGGACCATCTTTTCTATTAGGTAACCATGAAACTGAGTTGTAGTGATTTAGCAATGGATGGTGATGATATTTATTTATTTATTTACTAGAAAAGATGTATTATTAACCAACTGTTAATACAGGCAGTAGGATATAGAAATAAAAGATCTTCAGGAATGAATTTTAAGGGGGATATAAACAAGTAAATATAACACAGAGGGGATTAGTTGCTATAACAGAGTAACATGATACACAGGGGATTAGTTACTATAATAGATGAAGGCATAGATTGATAAGGCACTAATAGACACCAACATCAACTGGGAGACTACTTGGAGGGAGATAAAATAGATTTTGTCAGTCTAGAAGGACAAATAAGCTCTAACTTTGTGGCAAAGGGAAAGATCACAGCTAAAAGGACCTCATGAAAATGTCATGGAAGGTGAGAGTGCAATGTGGGCCATGTATCTGCAATGCGTTTACTGTTAGCTAAGAGTAGAAGAGAAATGAGTGCTGGGATATTTTCAAAGAACAAGCATGTACAGACTTGTATGTTGTACTAATTTGAATTTATTCAGTGCCAAATCTGGAGTAAGATTTTAAACCCTGGCTCTGCCACTTACTGGCTGTATACCTTAGGGCAAGTTACTTGAGCATCATTTATCTCGTTTGTAATGTAGAAGCTATAATAGAACCTACCTCTTATAGTTAATATTAGAAATGAGTTAATACATATGTACCTGTTAACTTAGTATCTGTCCTGTAACAATCACTCAATAAATCATCAATATCGCAGTTATTACTATTAATCATTTTATCAATGAAGATACATTGAAGGAAATCCTACTTATGCATATATGTCTAAGACTGAGTCCTTTTTGGTCAAATGTGTTTTTTAAAGTTTATTCTAGCATCAGTAAGCAAAATGGATGGTATGTGGTCGAGCTGAAACTGGAAACAGGAAAATCAGGAGCATTTGTAGTGTATCGGTTGAGAGATGATGCAAAGAGCCTAAACCAATGGTATTACAATGTGAGAAGAAAGAGAAGAATAAAAGAGATTTTAATGAGAAAATTTTATGTAATATGGTTATTAAATATATAAAGTAAGCTAGTCTATCTATAAGGTTTCTGACTGAATAGAGGTATCATTCATTAAATCAGGGAATGTAGGAGGGAGAGCTAGTCTGAAGGGTCAGATGATGAGCTGTGTCTAGGCAGATGTATAGTGTTTGCTGCACTATGGGTTTGGAGCTCAAAAAAAGATCCTTGAGAGTCATCAGTAAATATGTGTTAGATGAAATCGTGGGAGTTGATGATCAAAGGACTATTTGTATTGTAAGAGTAGTAGAAGGTCTATGACAAAATCCTTAGAACATATCAACAATTAAGAGAAAAAGCAAATAATAATTATAGTGTCAGACACAAGGGATGTGGTGAAAGGGAAACATCAAATTAACTTTGAAATGTGAATCAGAAAACCCCACTGGCTTTGATCAAGACACTCCGATAGCTTTCTATTGCGATTGGCCTAAAATCTAAACTCCTTGTGTGATATCACTTCCACTGTGCTACCTTTTGATCACTCACTCTTGCTTTAGCCATACCATTCTTCTTTCTGTTCTTCATATACATCAAGTTCATTCAATACTTGGTGCATTTGTACTTATAGCTCCTTTTTACAGAGTGCCTTCTACTAGACTCTTGACATTTCTCCGCTCAAACAGAACCTTCTCAGAGGGGCCTTCCCTGACCTACCTATCCAAAATAATCCCTACTTCAGAGTCTCCTTTCTCAATCATTCTCTGTCAAGCTACCTTATTGTGTTATCATATTATTCAATTCTTCCTGAAGCTATCTATTTTATGTAACTTCTTTGTTGTCTGTTTTTCCTATTCTTGAATGCAACCTTCATGACATCAAGGGCCTGCTCTATCTTGTTCACCACTAGATTTTCTGCCCTGAGAAGGTATCTGTAGTACAAAATAAGTTCATTAAATATTTGATGAATAAATGAATGTATGAAATAGTGAAAAAGGTAAGTACTAAAAAAAAAGTAAGATTAAAACACAGAAGGAAGATTAATGATGTCAAGACATATATATAAAACAGAATAGTTTTTACTGAATTTAGCAAAAGGGGTCACAGATGACGCTAGGAGGAAAAGAAAGATAACTGTTTAGAAGAGTAACTTTTGTAAAGTAAGTATAAACAAGCAAATGATCCACAAACAATTGCTATAGTGTTAGAGGCACATTGTGAAAGCTTTTGAAGGTCAATGTGGTTTTTTTTGAAACATTTTGAATTTAAAAAGTTATAAGACTATTTCTAAGAATTCCTAATGCTATCTTATTGATCTGTGGCTAGTACTTCTCAGGTGCAGATGGCCAACTGTAGTTATACCCAGTTTTTGGCTCTGTAGTGGTTGGTGTCCCTAACCCCAGCATTGTTCAAGAGTCAACTGTATTCTTCAGTTAGAGACCTCATTCAAGTTACAGCGATTATCCTATACAGTCTTTACAGCAAAAGGATTCAATCTAGGATCTCATGTTATACATGGTTGTCTTACATTCTTGACTTATCAGTTTGATATGACTGAAGACTGCAGAATAGTCATTTTGTAGAAAACCCCTAAAAATTTGTTTTTCTAGTGTTTCTTTATGACTAGACAATACTATTTTGCTGAAATGTCACTGAAGTGAGGCTATTTTTGTTTCATTGCCTCCTATTGAGTGATATATGATATTGACTTATCTCATTACTGGTATTTTAACTTACATCATTTGATTTTATAACTGTAAAATCACTTTTTACCAACTTTGTCTTATGTTTAACTAGTAAACTTTTGGGAGAAGAACTTTGAAGTTATACAAAATTCTGTTTCTCATTCTACTTTCATCCACTATTTTTTAACATCCACTGGAATTTATTTCTTGAATTAATCATTACTGCAATGGTTGCCAAATGTTGATTTTTCTAATTCCAACTTTCCTTCCTCATTTGTTAGTTATCATTTTATTATAAGGAAGAGCTATATGAATATAAACTCATGAATTTCTATTTTATTCATTTGGTTGTAAATGTTACTATCATTTATTTTGATGCTTAAATTGTCATAGATTACCACATTGATTTTTTAAAAAATAGATATAATATAGGAATAATTCTGAATTCTTTGTGTTGGTAGATAATGAGCCAGTAGAGCAGTGATTTTTGAATCTTGGCCACACACCAAAATCATCTGAATAGCTTTTAAATATACTAATGCCCAGGCCATACCTCCTACCAATTACATAAGAATCTTTGGAAGTTGAAACCCAGCAATAATTATTTTTTAAACTTTCCAAGTGATTCTAATCTGAAGCCAAATTTGAGAGTCACTGCAGGAGAGACTGGCATATTAGGAATTCAGGAGAGATAAGAAATAACTGATAAAGAAAATGTCCATGAAGATTGGAGAAGATTAAATTCATATGACAGGGAAAGAAATTTGCTCTGGAAATGAGGCTATAAGGACATAAATATAAAAACAGGTTCCAGCTTGTTTTTAGTAGGAGGGGATTAGGAAGTTGAAGGATTTCCCATGTAGTACTTGCTATTTTCCTGTGAAGAAACAAATAAACTGTGTTGAGACTTAGGGTAAATATGATGGAGATTGGTGAGTCTTGAAATAACTATTGTGAAAAATTAAAAAATAATATGACCATAGAACAGTGAGATTCTATTGAGATACTGGAGAACCGTTCTTGGCACTATAACAAAATTACTGATACTTTTACCTTGAAATTGCTTTTAATCAAGTAGATGCAGAGCAATAAGATGTCCAGAAACTGAAGAGCTAGGCTGAATTACAAGGCCTAGGATTCACAGAGAAGTGAGTATAGCAGCAGTCAAACTGTGGGAATATGAGCAATGTGAGAGATGTGAACATATCCTAAATGTCTTCAACAGGAATGGTTGGATTTTCAGGCATTATGGCAGAAATTGTATTTTGGATCACAAGAGTTATTTTCAGCAGCTTTAAATTGCCTTTCTGTTCAGCAGATTGAAAGTGGAAAATAGAGTGTTACCCTGTTTTGCATATGCCATGCTCAGGGGTCTGTCATGTTTGAGACATCTGAGGCATACCACAGGCTTTAACCTGGGCTTCTGCCTGTATGGTTTGTGATTTCATGTCTTTGACATCTCAGGTTCTTTATCCTGTAATAGTTGCAGCTGGCCCTAATTCTGGTTCTCCAGTTTCATTACTTCAGTGTGTCTTTGTTTTTCACTATGATTATATATCTGCTACTTAATCCCTTCCTGTTGGATACATCTCACGAGTAGGCTATTGTCACACAACTAACTCTAATTACAGTCCAGTTAAACAAAAAAGAAGTATATATTTTCTTTAGTTTATGTAGTTTTCTTTTTTAAATAAGCTTATCACGAGAAGACTAATTTTTATTTCCTTAGGTAAAAAATATTTCAGTCAAGGTCTGGGCCAGTCTCATACTCATAACAGGTGGAAGATTTCAAGTATAAGTATAAACATTACACTAGAGTTTTTAAGCATTTTATTATTTATTCTGTCTTATAAAAAGATAATAGTTCTATTGTGGCAAATAGAATTGTGTTGTGGCCAAAACAAAACAACTTTTCACCTGCTTTCTAACAAATTCTAAACTATTGGTGAATATGAATAGATGCTGTCCAGCTAATCTGGTTGTACAACTAAAGCAGCTGTTTGTCTCAAGGCAAAGAGTCCAGAGTATAGCAAGCTTAGGCATGATTCAAGCTGGAAGTCCAAGATGATGACCAAGGCACATCAGGGAATAGTTATGGTCAGGTAAAGAAATCAGACAAATGATCAACCATGGAAGCTCTGCCAGTATTTCCACAATTACTTGTCCATTTACTCATCTGTGGACAGGCAACAGTAGCTTTGGAGAAAGAAAAGGTTAGATGCTTATGTGGTTATCAAGGCCCCAGACTTATTTTTTTCTTTAGTGCTTTGAGTATTGATCACTTTCAGTTGAAAACAACGATATGGATATAAAAGACCTCAAGCTATTCTTGGAAAACTCAAGATTGTGAGATAATTATAAGAGTAACTCTCTCTCCTGCATTAATGCATTTAAGAATGACAGTGGCCTTATTATATGGAGACAGAATTAATTCAAACTGCCAACCATTGAGTTAAATTCAGAATTTGTTAAAAAATGCAGAAACCAATGAAACTTTCAAAAGAATTTTTTTTTTTTCTGAATAGGTGTTAAAAATTTGCTACCTGATAAAACCCAAATTATGGATGCCTGATGCAATGTACTTTTGTATTTGACTATCATTAATGATTGCTGCTTGGAGCTGGATCTTTGTCAGCACATTATTAATAAACTGAAGTAGAGTTTTGAACCATATGAGTTTCACTATTATGTGGGATTTTGTGCTGTGGAAAAAAATTGTTGTATTCAGGATTCAAAGACCTACTCACCTCTAATCATGTCCATCTGTTCTTTATCACTCATCATATGAAAATGCACCCCAAAACACACAATCGTCTTAATTTGGATCTAAGAAATGAAAAATGTGACATGTTCTGGTTATTCAATTATTGTAGTACTTTCTATCAATATTTTCTTTTTCATTAGTTAACATTGGATTTAGTTTTAGTATTAATGAGATTGATGTCTTTTTAGAGACTTTTTTTTTAGTCTAAATACTTGATTTTAAATTAGCCTATTTCAAAGAAAAGAAGGCACAGTAACATCCTCAAATTATTTTTCTTAATTGATGTGTTACTCTCCGGGATTCTGCCCAAAACCCACAGGATTTTATTGAAGTTTGCATATGTGAGTTTTAGAAATATGTAGAGTAATAAAACACTATTGTTAATGAAAGATCAACTCACTAGAATGCATATTTTAATCTGAATCTCCATTGATAAGTTGAAATGCTAACTATTGGTATTTACCCATAAATATTTTGGAATGAGTTTCTATGTATTTTAATAATTCAATTTTTCTGTTCTTACATTTGACTTCTTTGACATTTCGTCTGTCAAATACCAAACAGAATTATCTCAGGAAAATTATAACTGCCATTAATAAAAACCCACCCTCGCCAGGTTTTGTAATTTTATTTTCTGGCATATCTGGAGTGGTAGTTCAGAAGGTTAGAGTGTCAATTATTCTGTAATAATTTTCTGTAATTTGGAAGTAGGCCAATGGATAGTCAAATGTATTCCTATTTTAGCAGAGCACTACAAATACCAAAATCACAAATACTGGCAGAGCATTTGCTCCTAATGGGAGTTTCAGCCAAATATAAACAAAGATTTGAGGAAAAATATCTTGTTCTTTTGCCATATTTTTCCCTTTTATAACATCAGCTTAACAAACTCTGTAGAGATGTCCTTAATTTTTAGCCTTTGGTCCATAACATCAAAAATGGATAAGAAAATTTTTAACATACTAAAATGTACAAGATCTTAGAAAGTTTAACACTCATATCACTATGTGTTAGGCAGTGTTCTAAGTGTCTGAAGAATGTTAACTCACTTAATCCTCACTAGACCCCAATGAGATATATACCATATCTCCAATTTACAAATGAAGAAACCAAAGAATAGAGAGGTTAAGTAACTTTCCCGTGATCACAGAGCCCAGGCCATCTGTACGAGATTCTGTCAGTGAGCTAAACATTGAGTAGGATTAACTGATAGAAAAAGCATCAGGTCATATTTTGATTCTATAATGTAAAAGATGCATTCAATTTTGGTTAATTAGCATTTGCTAACATGTAGCTTGGACACAGAACTTTTAATTGGTACTTAAATGATTAACTGATGTATAATCATATTTAATGTAATGTACACAGCTTCCCCAAGGCAACTTCCTTCTCCCTTTCCTCTCTTCAATCCAGCTATTGCTAGGAACTGTACCCTTCCATAACTAGAACAGATAAGAGTTAATTTGAATTCAGCATATGGAGAATAAGGCCTTTTTACAGTATTCAAGATTGGTTTCCACAAAGAAAAAAGGGAGCAAACCAGCTTCACAACGATAGAAGACTTTTGAATAAAGGGAGCAGCATGTACAGCTGTAGCTAATTACAAATTTGAGCTTCACTTTTGTTAACAGCAGATTAATGTTTGCATACAAAGTATTTGTTGTAAATAAATAGCTTTAATAAGTGGGGAAAAAAGACAGTAAGCAATACAATGCCACGGTTAATTACATCTATGTTTGCAAAAGCCACAAATGTAATATATAATTATCTTAAAATGAAAAATAGAAATTATCTCATATTTTTAAAATTCTTTATTTGAAATCTAACATTTCAGTATTATTTGAACAGTTGTCTGATTCTGACTTAATTTTCTTGATATGCTTCTCATGTAACACATAGGAATACAAAATAAGATAGCTTCAGTGGATAAATATTATGAAGATATTTGAAAACATTTGATAATATATTTATGGCTTTTCACTTAATATAATTTACCAACACAACTAAGTATAGTATTGAAAGGTTATTGAGTTTATCTTAAGTAAGACTACAGACCAACCATCCCCTTCATTATTTTCCTGTCACAAATAAAGGTACCAACACTTTTTATTATGTCATGATAACAGCAGTGTAGAGCCACTGCATTACATTACAAGACCTATAGGAAAACCCAAAACAGTATAAATACTGTGGAGTCACAGAAAGGGATTTCATAATCTTCTGAATTAGCCTCTGTACTGAGAGGCAAACAAAAATTAATGCAGAAGATTATACATTGACTATTATGTAATATCTGAAATCATAACTGAATTTGACATTCTGGATAAAGAAAGAAAATTCCAAAATCATTGATTAAAATGCTTATGATTGTCCACACAAAAATCTACACACATGTTTATAACAGCTTTATAATTGATAGTATGGAAACAACCAAGATGTCTTTCAAGAGCGAATGGATGAAGAAATTTTGGTACATCCTCACAATGAAATATTATTAGACAATAAAAAGAAATAAGCTATCTAGCCACAAAAAGGCCTGGAGGAAATGCATACTGCTAACTCAAAGAACCGTATGATTTCAACTTATATGACATTTTCACAAAGGCAAAATTATAAATAGGGAGAGAGAGAGAGAGAGAATGAGAGAGAGAGATCGGTGGTTGCCAGGGGATGAGATAGAAGGAGGTATCAGGGCAGTGAAACTATTCTGATTGTTACTGTAATGTTGGATACATATCATTCTACATTTGTCAAAACTCTAACAACAAGTGATGACAGCTTATTTATGCTAAAATTTATTCATTCTTAATTTAAAATTTAGGTTTATTTTTATTTGGTAAATCTGGCATCATGACATTTTGCCAATCTTGCACATTTACAATATTCAATACAAAGAGTGAACCCTAATATAAACTATAGATTGTAGTTAATAATTATGTATCAAATTTGGCTCACCAATTGTAACAAATGAACTATACTAATGTAAGATACTAATAAGAGACTGGGTGCTTGTTCAGAAGTGAGGAGGGTAAGGGAGTATCTGGGAATACTGTATTTCTATTCACTTTTTCTGTAACCCCAAACTACTTTTAAAAATACCAATTTAAAATATTAATATTAAAAAATGAAAAGGGAGATCATTTACAATTCAATAACAGGATATCTGAAGTTATCTAATTAAGTGAAAGTTAATTTAAAATCATTTTTAGTGAGCAGTGTCTAACTTTTCTCCTAAACTCACATTAAAATGTTTTTCACTTAAATTATAAAAAATATTAATGTTTAAAACACTGCAATTTAATATTGAATTTAATCAATACTCAATCAATATTGATTGTATGAATACTCTTCTATCACCAGAAACTGTTATTTTGTTAAGTAAAAGCTCAGTGGGACTGTAATGAGAAAAAATTACACATTATTTTTTACTATAAGTTGGGAAGCAAAGAAAAGGGGCTAGCTACTGATCAAATGAATAGGTATATTTTAAATTAGAAACCAAAATCAAATAATATTTTAAATACCTTTAAACTACAATAATTATGTAAACTAGATAATAAAGAATAGAAAATTTATTCTCTGAAATAGAAATATCATTAAATTGAAATGTTTTGCCTTAATTTTTAATAGGAATACAGTAAAGAAAATTTTCAGTTCAAAAATAGCATTTGAAACAAATAAGGTTGCATTATTAGATTGCAAATTAGTGTATGGACAGGCCATTCTGGACCTAATTAATTAACTAAATGAAGACAGATTATCTGGCTACATGATAACTCTTAAAATTTTAAAGACAATCTTTTGGTTGCAAATATAAAATTATTCTTTAAAATAGTAAGAAGCACATGTGGCTACAGTATACTAATTTGTAAGGCTACCAGTTAAAATCTGGGATGCCTAGAGATCTAATGTCAGATAAACACCATATTTTCCTTTTTAATATGAATATGCCCCATAAATACTTGAGGCATATTTATGCTAAAATTTATTCATTCTTAAATTTTATCTAGGTTTATTTTTATTTGTTAAATCTGACATCATGACACTTTGCCAGTCTTGCACATTTACAAGCTTCAAAGAGGGTACAATTTAACAATTTAGTTTTGTTATTACACATATTTATTTTTGGAATTCTTCAAAATAAAAATGATAATGGAATAGTTTAGCACTAATTTATTGAATGCTTGCTTGTTGTAACATTCTGTGTTAAGCTATGTTGGTAAATAAAGATTCTGTCTTCATAGTGAATATGCAGATGAAGCACAGGCAGATGATTATAACAGACCAGACTATTTTAAATTTGATGTAAAATTGTATATAAAGAGTAGGCTATTTCATGTGATAAAGACTTTCAAGAAAACTTCAAGAAATGTCCACAGAAAAGGCTATTTAAATAAAACTAGCTGCCAGAAGCTAGTGGGGGTATATCTTACAAAGGGGAATCAAATAAAAAAAGATAAATAGACACTTCTCTGGCAGGAGCAGCATAAGTATCAACAGAGAAATTCACCAGAGATAAGGAGTTGGCCAGTTTCATTAAGCATTTATATGTAACAATCTGTTAGAGAAAATGCACAATAAAATTCTCAACTTTGATTGAAATGTCAAGCCGATGCGGATGAACAGGATATTTTCAAAATACAAGTAGCCAAACCATACGGGAAATGAATTCCAAGGCTGGACATTTCAATGCAATGCATTCTATGAACACAGACTTAAACCGTAGTTTTAGGTTAGTGGTTACAAACTACTCATTTTGCAAGGATGGTGGGAAGGAGTCATTGTAATTCCTTGAACAAAAATCAGAACTATGTGCTCCTAAGACTAGAAATGTCCAAAAAAATTCTTAATGGAAGGCAAATTACTGTAAAAAAATTAAAGATATTCTATATTTACATTAACTCATACTATATTTATGTATGGATTTTGATTCAGATATGAATACATATAATAAAATAGTTTGTACAAGAAATTGGGCATGGTCCAAGAATAGGACATGTTGTCACAAATAACAGGATTTCCTTTTTTTAAGGCTAACATTCCATTTCACTTTCTATATCCATCCCTTGATAGACATTTAGATTGCATCCCTGTCTTGGCTATTGTGAACAGTGCTACAGTGAACATAGGAATTCAGAAATCTCTTCAAGATTTTGATTTCAGTTATTTTGTAAATATACCTAGAGGTGGATTGCCGAATCACATGGTAGCACTATTTTAAATTTTTTGAGGAACTGTAATACTATTTTGCATAGTGGCAGGACCAATTTACATTCTCATCAACAGTGTGTAATACTTTTCTTTAGTCTACATTCTTTCCAAACCTTGTTAGCTTTTATTTTTTGATAATAGTCATCCTAACAGGTGTAAGGTGATATATCATTGTTGTTTTGATTTGTATTTCCCTGAAGATGAGTGATGTTGAGCATTTTTACAATACCTGTGGTAATATGTATGTCTTTTTTGGAGAAACATCTATTTAGGTTCTTAGCCCATTTATAAATTGGATGATGATTATTATTATTATTTTAATTTTTTTGCTATTGTGTTATAGGAGTTCCTTATATTTTTTGGATATTAACCCTTTATCATATACTTTGCTTGCAAATATTTTCTCCCATCTTATAGATTGCCTTTTTGTTGATTATATCCTTTGCTGTGCAAAAGCTTTTTAGAATGACATAATTACATTTGTCTGTTTTTGCTGTTGCCTTTGGTTTTGGTGTCATAACCATGAAATCATTGCCAAAGCTTATCTCCGGAAGCTTTTTCCATATGTATTCTAGGAGTTTTACTGTTTCAGGTCTTAAATTTAAGGCTTTACTTTGAGTTGATTTTGGTGTATGGTGTGAGATAAGGAACCAATTTATTCTTTTGCAAGTGGATAGCTAGTTTTCCAAGAACCATTTTTGAAGTTTATTCTTTCCCCATATGTCTTGGCACCAATGTTGAAATTAATTTGACAATATATGTAGAGGTTTATTTCTGAGTTCTCTATTCTGTTCCATTGGTCTATATGCCTGTTTGTTTTTTTTTAATGCCTGTACTATACTGTTTCGATTACTGTAGCTGTGTTCTAAAATTTGGAAGTATGAGGTCTCCAGCTTTGTTCTTTCCCAAGATTGTTTTGCCTATTTGGGATCCTTTATGGTTCGATACCAATGTTAGGACTGTTTTTTTTTTTTCTATTTCTGTGAAAAAATAACATTGGGATTTTGATAGAGACTGTATTGAATCTGTAGATCACATTGGATAATGTGGACGTTTTAATAGTATGAAGCCTTTCAATCACAAAATCTGGGATGGTTTTTCATTTATTTTCATCTTTTTAAATTGATGAATCGTTTGTAGTTTTTAGTGTACATTTCTCACCTCCTTGGTTTATTCTGAAGCATTTTATTCTTTATGCTACTATTATAAGTGAAATTATTTTCATTTTTGTCAGATTGATTTTTGTTGGTATATAGAAATGCAAATGATTTTTGTATGTTGATTTTATATTCAGCAACTTTACTGAATTCATTTATTCTAACAGGTTTTCTTTTGGGTGGAATCTTTAGGATTATCTACATATAACATGTCATCTGCAAACATATAATTTTAATTCTTCCTTTGGATTTGGATGCCTTTATATCTTTTTCTTGTTTAATTTCTCTGGCTAGGACTTACAGTACAATGTTGAACAGAACTGGCAAGAGGGGACATCTTTGTGTTTCCGTGATCTCAGAGGAAAAGATTTCAGCTTTTTACTGGTGAGTATCATGCTACTTATTATATGTGTTATATGTGGCTTTTATTATGTTGAAGTAATTTCCTTCTATTTTTAATATGTTGAGTGTTTTTATCATGAGTATTAAGTTTTTTTCAATTGCTTTTCCTGCATCTACAGAGATGATCAAACGATTTATACCTTCTATTCTGTTAATGTGGTATATTGCATTGCTTGACTTTCATATGTTGAAACATCTTGCATCCTGGCGATACATCTTATTTGATAATGGTGTGTGATCTTTAATGTGCGACTGAATTTGCTTTGCTAATATTTTTTTACATCTATAGTTACCAGAAATAGAATTCTCTAATTTTCTTGTAGAGTTCTTATTTGGCTTTGGCATCAGGGTAATGCTGGTCTTATCAAAGGAGTTTGGCAGTGTTCCCTCCTCCAGTTTACTTGAAGAATTTGAGAAGGATTGGTGTTAATTCTTTCTTTAAAAGGTTGATAAAATTTACCTGTGGAGGCTCCCGGTCCTAGAATTTTCTTTTTTGGAAGGTTTTGTTTACTGATTCAATCTTCTTACTAATTATAGGTCTGTTCAAATTTTTAATTTCTTCATAATTTAGTCTTGATAGATTGTGTGTTTCTTGGAATTTATCAGTTTTTTCTATGTTGTCCTATTTGTTGATATATTATTGCTCATTATACTCTTTTATGATTTGTTAAATTTCTGTGGCATCAATGATAATGTCTCCTATTTAATTTCTGATTTTAATTATCTGTCTTCTCTTTTTTTTGAAATCTAGCTAAGGTATTGTCAATTTTTAATTTTTTTCAACAAAAATGAGTTCATTTTTCTATTTGTTGTTTTTCTATTCTCTATTTGATTTATTTTTTAACACCAGTCATGCTGAAAGGATATAGTGATTATAAATGACTATAAAATCAGGAAAAGATATGGTAATCTGGCTGTTTATCAAAACCCAGAACCTACTATTAAAGATAGAAATGCAGTGGCTGCTTTGGAAACAGACAATGAAAGAAGAACATCTCTATTTACAACCATATGATATTCATCAAATTTGCCCACCCAAACTCCCATTCACTGCCATTTTTTATTTCCAGATAGCCCAGAAAAATGAAATCTCCATTTTCTATCTCTCACACCTAGGGGATCTCATGTAATCTGATTTTGGCCAATAAGATTTGTGTGAAAGACTGCCTGGTGGGATTGAGGGGACTGTACAGAATTCTGTACTTAAAAACTAAAAATTACCAAGCATAGGCTATGCCTAGATGATCAGTTTCACTGCATTTACATGTAACATGAATTGACCAAAAAGTAGAAGAACTGCAAGTTGGCTATATTTTTTGACTGAAGAATTTTTAAAGAAATTCCAGTCTTGGCCAGGTATATCCCTGATTGTCCAGCCCTTAATACAAACACTAAATCCTTAAGTTACACAAGTGAAAAACTACTGTACAATGCAGGTCTCAGGAAGGATATCCCCATTCCTTTTGCCCAAGGTGACACCTTAAAGGATAATGAAAAATGAAGATTTTTCACAGAGACATGAAAGTTTCCTGGATGTCTGATGTTACTATTGTGGTTATTGGAGTTGTGGTAACACACACCTTCAGATCCTTATCATGGATGAGGAAATGAATTTCAACTGAGAGACTATGAGAAATATTCATGTATTAAAAGTACATTATGAGGTAGAAGATGGGTCAAGCCTAAAATTGGCTACCTCTAGGGGCAGGCACAGGTTACACCTAGGGAAGACAGATGTAACCCCAGGGAGGGAGAGGTCTGCATTATATTTAGGGCTGTGATAGGTGGTTTCAAAAGCGTTCTTAGGTGATTAGCAAGTGATGTCATTTTGATTGACACTTAGCTGCTATCTAACTCTTTGCCTAGTGTGCTTGTGCCTACCCAAAATTCAGTCTGTTATAATTAGATTCATGAATTTCCAGGTGTAAACATATTATTATAATGAAGCTTACATTGTGGGCAGATTAGGGTAGTACATTCTGCACAGGCGTCTGTAGAAAGATTAGGCCAGCTAAGACGATGACTCTGCTGTCCTTTGTCTCTGGGGATGTCTTTGGGTGGTCTCTGGGCTGGGCTGCTAGTCCTTTGTTCCCCCTGTCCCTCACATCTGACTAGCTACCTAACATGACAGGAAAATTATTCCATTCTAGGGAAGGAAGTCTCACTAATCCTATCAGATAGTTCTGATATGTGTTCATTTTAATGTATAATATAGATTGGATACTGATGCATGTATTTCATATTTCCTTTTCCAAATGAGATTTTTTATTGTAGTTATTTCTCAACCATTTGTATATTATGGATGGCTATGGCCAAATAAGTTATCTCTTAAACATGTAATCCAGACAGTGACTAGATAAACTTTGGGCCTGTCTCTTTTAAATAGTGGGTGAAAGTACTCTATGTAATTGAGTAAAGGATATATATGAATTTTGAATAGACAGGATAAAAATAGATGATCAGCCTCTTTTGAATTCAGGATAGGGTATATATGTTCCAGTTTTGGGTGAAGTAGATATATTCTGACTGTAGCTTCTTTGAAAATTTGTTCAATATAAAAGAGTAGACTTAACTATCAGGGCCTCTTTTACATTTGACTCTTCTGTCTTATATTTAAAATATGATCTCTGAATATACAATAGTTCTGTGAATTTTAGGCAATTAACAAAATAACAGCATCATGATCCCTCGATGCCATTATTGAACCATTGAACCAACTCTAGTTTCTTTACCTCTAGACTATTGGTTAGGTATTGTTACATGCAAACATTAAATATTCCTCATTAAAACATCCAAAATGAAAGTCTTATTATTTTCTTTAGGAGTTTACAGCATGAACATAGAAAGTAGTTTTGGATTCCTAAGACCTGTGTTAATATTCATTTAATGTTTGATCTGGACAATCGTTGAATACTGTTTGAGCCCGCTTCTGTCCCCTTTGTTCTTCATTTTCTTTCTTACATGTGCATTTCTTTCTCAACCAATTAAAATATTTTTTCATTTAATGATCACCTATTATCCATTGTGTTAAAATGGTATTTTATATAGGCATTTTGCTATGCATTACTTTATCACATCTAGCTCAGATTTGTTGAGAAGATATACATTTATAAAATTATGTATTCAGTTATTTTGAACTTTTGTGCTCCATTTTTTGTCATTTTTGTTGTTAGTTTCCTTTAATGAATGTCTAGCAATTTGTAAATGAAAAATACTCTAAAATATGATGTTTTACAACTTTAACTGATACTTATTGAATACTGTTTATGTAATAATTATTGCAATAGAGATTGTTTTGCATGTACATTTTATTTAATCTTCAATAATCTGAAGGCTGATCATCTCTTTTATATATATTGGGAAAGTAAAATTCAGTAAAAGTATGGCTTAATCAAGATTGTATTTGGTGTTAATGTCAGTGTGCCCATCACTTCAGGGACCATAACCTCACAGTTTAAAAGGAAAGTTCATAAGCAATACAGAGTTGCTAAGGAGTCCTAGAGAAGGAGAAAGTGATTGGTCTACTTGGAGGGGAGACTCAGGAAAGGCTTTTGATGGAGTTGAGTTTTAAAGATTGCTTTACAATTTTACCAGATAGAGGAATTTTAGGTGCTCTCTACAGAAAGAGGGTCATTCATCTGCTTATTCAGTGAATTGTTAGTGTTTGTATGTAATTAGAGCACTAGCGCCAGGGAGGCAGAACACTGGCAGGATGATGACACAGTACTACAAACTAAGTGGAATGGCATTTTGAATTCCATTCTAAAATATTTATACTTTACTGTGTAAAAAAAATGTAGAACCATTGAAATTTTAAAAAATGAGGGATGCAAGAACAACATAATGAAATTTGCATGTTAGAAAAATTAGTCTGGTACTGGAACAAATACTGAATAGAATGTGGAAGAAATTTGAAGACTAGGTAAGCTATTGCATTAATTGAGAGAGACATTTGCAGAGGTACAATCAACAGGACTTGTGATTGAAGACTGGAGGAAATGCAAAATCCAAGATGACCTAAAGAGTCCAGAAAGAAGAGCACATGTAGAATAGGGTTGGTAGAAAATGAAACATCTAAATATCTATTACACTAGTAGAAATATGATTTAGATTGTGTGTACAGTCAATTCTTCCCTAGATATAACTTCAGCTACAATGCAACTTGAATGTATTTCTTTTTAAAAATTCAGTAAGCAACACATGTGGAGGATAATTGTTCATACAGAAGAATAAATGATTTCATATGTATTGTGATGTCACAAGTTTTTATAGTACATCTCATGCAAGGACTATCTAGGCTTTTATGGGTAAATTTGTATAGTCCGTATCATGATATGCTTTGAAAATTATGAGAGATAATACACATAATACATGATCAAATGGAATAAATGTATAACTAGACATTTTGACTAGTTTTGGTTTCCTTCTTGCACACAATTATTCCATGTATTTTATGTTTTTCATCAACTTGGATATTCAAACACATATTTCCATTTTACTGGAATTTACTAAAATAAAAAGAAAATACTTGCCCTGAACAAAAAGGAAATCAAAAAAAGCATATAAATCTTAATGCTACTTCCAACAATATTCTTAATACTTATTTTTTTCTTTAAAATACATTATTTTAATGATATATGTATAAAATAATATATTCAATTACTTTATGCTTACTTTTGTATTTATCTTTGTTAGAGCTTTGAAGGGATCCTAAATATAGCACCCCTCTTTCTTACATGAGTGCTGACCCAATTGAAAAATACAGCACATGCTTATGACATCAAATACAAAATATCACTTCATTACACTTAAGAGCAGATTTAGAGAATGCAGCACAGTATCAATATTGTCTTGATAACACTTCTCCAGTTGAGACCTTGCAATAATCTTCTAAGGATAAGGTGTCTATTTACAGAAGAGAAACTCTTAGTCAAGTTGCCATGACCTCTGGTCTTGAGCCCCTAAATGGGAAAAGACCAAATCTTCTCATGTTCTGGGTCCCTGATAAATTAATTCTATCCACCAGAGAACCACAGATTAATTGCTGCATGCCAATTAAGTAGGAGATTATTCACACTTCTTGCAGAAATAAAAGAAATAGCACTACTCACAGAATGAAAGAGGAGGCAGAGAGGTATTTTCTCGTAGTGGTTGTCCTGTCATACTTATAACTATTTTTTAAAAATAGTTATAGATGGGTATAGGTGAGTATTTGGATAAAAGCAGTGTTTCAGGAGCGTGCCGGGCCAGCAAGATTACTTGAGGAAAAATTATAGAGATGGTACTCCAGACTTAATGAGTCAGAATTTTAAGTGGTATCCAAAGGATCTTCAGTTTTAAAAGCTCCTCAGAAACTTTCGTTTTAGATAATTATCATTTTTTTATATCTATCTTGTTATACAAGAAGAGTACAAACCTTTGCCTCTGGTTATCATTACAATCATTTGTTCTGCCTGTAATTATCATCATCACTATTTTCTGTAATTTACCTTCTGCCTGTTGATAAAAAGCATTGGAGTTCTTTCTCAGATTTATGTCACAGACTCCATGATGAGTGGATAGAGGAAGGCTAAATTTAAAGAAACACTTGAAATTTAAATATTTGTATGGATGACATTGAACATTCCTAGTAGGGCATTAAGTAGAAATGGTATTATTTTGGCAGAAAGAAATATAATACTTTCTTAAAATTCAAGTGACTGGACCAGTTTTCCATACTATTTCATCAAAAAATTAATCAAGTTCAATCTTATAGATTAATTATTGAGTAAGAACTTTTAATGAAGAACAATTTTACATGAATTTCTCTTTTTATTGTCCTAAATTTTATTTTCAAGGTAATATATGTTGGAATAAATGATTATTGATATATTTTAAACCTGATATTATGGTTAATCCTTGTTCTTCAAGTTTGAGATATTGAATATATCATTAAAATAATGTTTTTAAAGAAAAAATAAATATTAAGAATGTTGTTGGAAATAGCATTAAAGATTTATATGCTATTCTTTGATTTCCATTTTGTTTAACGTAATGATATGAGTTGACAGAAAAACCAGTGTTTTCTCAAAAGGACAGTTTCTGCTATATATTTTCTGTCCACACTATATTATAAAATGTCTACATTCTGAAAAGCAATATTTTACATAAAAGATAATTTAAATAGAAGAAAGGTTCACTTTAGGTCTTTCCTGAGGTAAGGAGATAAAAAAATCATTTAAAATTTGTCAGTCTGAATGCAATGTTAGGGGGGAAATGTGCAGTCAGGTAATTAGGATTGGATTTGAATAGTTGCTCTGCTTAAGTTCAGAGCAAATATTTACTTTTAAAAATTTCATTTTAAATTCAAACTATTACAAACTTAATACTTGCTTGGTAAACATTCTTTAATGCAAATAATCTCTTGAATACTAAAATAAATTAAACTACAATGTACAGTAAAAATTTACTAATACTAGCTTTGGCCTCACATTTGCAGTAAGCCCATAGGATAAGATGACTTGTATTATCTCCCCTAAAGCTAGTAGGTTATAGGGGAAGGTACTGATGTGAGTGAGAGGGAGAGAAGAAGGAAACCAAGTATAACCTTAAGAAATTAAAGTGTAATAATTGAATATATAATTTCCATTGAATATGTAATTTTTATTAAAATAAAGATATAACTTCTTTAAATCCAAACAAACTCAGAAGTTTGGTGTAATTTAAAATTTTTCATTCATTCAAAGGGTTAAAACTTGGTGGAATTGCTTTTTAGTTATTAATATTGGTTTTTAAATGCCACTAAAATTTTTAGGAAGGGTGCATCATAGAATTGTGGTAATAAGTACTTATCTTGATGAACTTGATGTACCCTCTCTTTATTTTAGCATGAATGAAAATAGCACTTAATTATATACAAAGCATTTGTGGCAAAGTCTTAGAATATACTAGAAACTAAATAAAGGTTATTTGTATTTTTATACTGTTAAAAAGCATGGTTTGCAATAGGCAGTATTAATATATCAAGTATCAATGATAAGAATGTGTCAATGATAAGAAAAAGATTGTGACTTTCATATTAACAATGAGCAGGTTTTAAAATGGCTACTTTCAAACATGGTGAATAATTTGAGCTCTAACTAAAACTAGCTATTTTAGAATAGAACATATGATGAACTGAGATGTGGGGTGCATCCATCAGCAAATGTTCATATATTTAACAAATAAAATCAGAAGCGTTATATCCCGTTTTATGCCACCTGCCTCATCTTACAGGCTGAGTTAAATACAGCTAGTGAGATTGCATTCTAGGAATTCAGTTCTGTTATAGCTGCTCATAATTCACAGGGATTAGGTCTTGGTAATAAGGTCAGTAGGATATATTCACTAGAAAATTCATGAAACAGAATGTGGACAGTCACTTGTTTTCTTTATTCACAAATTCAAGAGCTAGTAGGGATTCTACAAAGGGAAGGAACATTTTCTATTTGTCATCATGGAGTCTGTGACATAAAAGCCCTCTTAGCCACTGAGCCAGTGAATCCTTCCTGTCTTGATTAGTTGTCAATGAGTTTCTTCATGGTCAGTTACTGGAGGAAGAAAAGGTGCCCTATGATTTATTTTCCAATTGCTGGGTAGGGTTTTGGGTGAGCTTGTATTTCAGTGGGTGAGGGTGGAGGGAAAGGCAGGTGACTAGGTCTGTTTTCTTTATAAATACAATAGCTAGGGCTCTGGGCAAATAGACTAATAAAATTTGCAAGAAGGGGGGTCCTTATCTATGTAATGCTTTGAGCAGAATGTCCTGTGTTTAGGATTGCTTATGATAAAACACACCAGCAGTCTGGGGATTTGTGAGACATGGCTCTCATGCAATTCTCTGGGGTATAAAATGGCAACAGTTCATTACTTAAATAGTCTTTGCTGTACCTTTTAGAGAATCTGTCTATTATCCTGGGCTGGGGACTGCATTCCTGATACCACAGGAGAGGTGGTGGGAACCATACAAGTCCCAGACCTCTCCTTACTTCACCCGGACCTCTAGAATGCGTATATTCTTTAAATTATTAGTAAATTTTGATGCTGAGCATGTTATCTGATCTATGGGATGCTGATTTGATAAGCTCATCTTTTGTATTAGGTCAATTGTCAGAGGCAAAATTATAGGAGCAACTGTTCAAGCATAATTTTTCATCAGTACCTTTCCTTTATTGATGGAACACTGGGTCTGTTAATAGGAATAGCACTTATTTGGAGCTAATAAGGGAACACTAAATTCACAACTAATGATAGAGCATAGTTGATATTTCAAGACATAGTATTAAAATATAGAAACAGCTTTGAACACTCTATATCCCCTTGCTGATTAAAACTTAGTGAGAAGTACATTATGGTTGCAAGATATTATGGCCCTTCAAATTTAGAATTTTAAATTCTTGATGGTGAGTGTCGCAGTACTATTGAGGAGATAGAATGGTTCAGACTCTCTTACAGGAAGGAAGACTCCCCCAGCCCCCTCAGAAATAACACTTTTAATTTTTCTTTTTGAAAATCTTGTCCATGTTATTTTTTTCCCTTGCTCTCAAATTCTACAACTATCAAGAGAGCAATTCCTTGAGTAAGATATTCTGAAATCTGTCTGCACTCTGGCAGCACAAGGTGAGGCAGGTGTCAATAGTGCAGGCACTGTGCCTTGAGCAGGGATTCATTTATAACGTTTGCCAATCCTTGATTTAAGTCGATCTACACACCACAAGGTCAGCTGAAATTAGATAAGGCTGTTTCTAAAAAATGTGGTGATGCTACCTTTAAAGATAATCTATAAACTATTAAGCAATTCTTATTCTGAATTTCAAAGGCATAGACTTCTCAAGGAGTTAGGAAGGAAAGTAAAATAACAACTCTGGCAGTGGAATTTTCAAGTAATTTATACAAAATGATTTGCAAAAAATGAAAGGTTTTTTTTTTCTTTCTGATTTTAAATTCCAGATATTTGTACACCAAATCAAAAGAAACATTTTGGGAAAAGAATAGTGCATTTTGTTGAATAGGCCTTTCACTCAGCCTCAAGAGTCTTCTCAGATGAGGCCTGTGTTAGAAGTTCTTTATAACGAGAGTCCTTTTGATGTTAGTCTCATCTTAATTCATTTAAAGCAAACCTCTCAGAACTGTAGTAACAGGAAGAATAACTTTTTAAAGAGACCCTGAAAATGTCTACAGCCTGTTGAATATGAACTTTAAGTGCTTTCCTTAAAAATTTTCTTCCTTAGGAAATACAAAGGCACTTAACTAAAGCTCTTTAGTATATACATATATTTTTTGTTCCGAGAGTATAGGAAAAGTAATACTGAGTTTATAATTGAATATTCTTTTCTAAACATTTGTTTTAATAGTTTTCTATTTGTGAATTCTGTTTAATATTGGAATAAGACCAAGTTGGTTTGAATCCCAGTTTGACTGTTTGATTTAAAATAAATTACCTTTCCAAGGCCAATTTTTTTCTTCTGAAAATATAGGCAGTTGAAATATCTCATAGGTTTACTTTATGATTACATGAGATAAGTAAATGAAAATAATATACCAAATACCTTAGCATGTGTTAAGAACCATTAAATATTAGTTAAATCAGTAAACATAAGCAATTATTATTACCATAAAAATAGAGTTATAATCCTAATAATCCAGTGCTAATAATCCATTGATCATTTCAGGTATTAATATTATACAATATGAGTGTATATAAATATAGAAATGTTATAGCATACAGAACAAAAACAATCCTCTGTCAATAGAAACATTTTTCCTACTCTAGGCTAGAGGATAATGACCTGATATAGATACAAACCATATCTAAAGGGATTTCTTAATTAAGGAGTTTATTTTGGCAACCAAGCTTTTCATTTCTTTTTCTCATTTGAATATGTTTATCCTGTACTTGTTGTCAGTTATATATCAGAGATTTAATATAACAAAACATAGGAATGATTTGCTGAGGATAAAAGAAAACCCCAAAACATACAGACCATTTTGTTGTACACGTATAGTATATGTTGTATATGCATGCAATGTTTATATACAATAAATATAAAAATATAGAGATCTTGAACTCTTGTGTACTCACATAAGGAATTAACAATGCTTGTCATCAGTGTATTAGGGAATGTTATGGATGTTCAGTTTGTATTCTCTTCTGTATCTCTTTTTGTTATGACTCAAAGACATCCAGTCTCAATTTGTGTATATGCTGCCTACATTAGCACCTTTTATCCTCAAGACAAAAAAAAATCTGCATAATTGGGTAGTTCTGACTCTAAACTATGAGTTCTGTCTCTTGCCAATTCTGTGCTTTTAGTGGTGGTAATATTTTTTGGGTCAGAAAACTTAATTATATGATTATAGTAACCTTGATTATGGTTTTAAAGTCATGTTTATTTGAAAGGGATTATTCATCTTTAGAGTCTGAACTAAGAACACATTTTATATTTATGAACTTTTTAAGGTGACAGTCCTGATTTATCCATGACTAATGAAGTTCCTATGATGTAGGTCTTCAATTTTAAAACTGAAGAAATTGGAGCAAACTGTGATGATTTTGTCACCCCAGAATTATTGTAACACATTTGTGTAACATTAAACATCCTTCTGGTTATGACAGAAGTACATAAATATATATGCTATATAGTGTACCATAAGGACTTTTCTACTATATTACATAAAAACTTGACCCTGTGCAGTGGGTGTTAGCATATTTTACAAGTGAGAAAACTAAAGCATTGAGTAGGCATCTGAGATCTATCTAGATAACTATTCTATACACTATATATAACATATACAATATATACTATATATACTGTCTACATATCTATGCTTTTATTCACATTTTCTTATGCCATCGGGAATTTTTAGAATTTATGTTTTTCCAATGGCAAGAACAGTTTGGCAAACTGCCTGCCATAGTAGCCGTCCTCCTTGCCTCAGAAGGACCATTTTTCTGCAAAGAAGGACCTCATTGCCCCCACTTTTTCCAAGAAATTACTGGTCACAGAAAACCCTCTACCCCTATAATTGAATAATTTTTTTCTTTAAAAAAAATATCTCCAAACTGTCCCAATACAACCAGTCAAAGACTGACCAATGTACTTGAAGACCAATTAGCAAGAGTCCACAAGCTGGTGTGAGGGTAGTTTATTCGGGAGATTCCAGAAGGGAAGATTGAGGATTAGGGAACAAAAATTTAAGTTGGAAAGCCATATAATATATTGATTCTCAGTTAGCCGCTGCTACAGATTACAGGTTTTTGAGTCTGTCTATTCAGAGACAAATGCAGCCAGTATTTATCCATTGGCCTTTATGCTCCAATGGGCAAATGCAGCCCCGAGGATTTAACTCCTTCATATTTTTATAATGCATATCATGAGAGCCAAATAATTTCCTAACGATGTTTCATGCCAGCGAGTCAGAGATTCCTGAGAACAATGTGAAAAGTAGGAGGCTCAGGAAGAGGTGAACTATAGATTTGACCTAGCTGTCAGAATCTGGTTAAAACCTGTGCATAACTGTTGACTAGAAATCCCCATTTGGGGTAAACATTAAGGCCGAGAAGATTTTAAGTGATGTACAAGAAATATCTGTTCATCATCATGGGTGATTCAATATAAATATATATGAGTAATCTCCTTGTCAATCAAAATTCTCTTCTAATATATCATGCTGCATCTACTGAGTTTCTCAAAATTATTTTTACTTCTCATTTTGACAATTCGGTCCATTTTTATTTTGAAATTTTCAGTAGAAATTGTGATAGTTTTAATGGAATTTCTTAGTTTACAAATCATAAAGTTTTTTGGCACTTTCATTGTGTATTTTTCCAAGATTTCAAAATTTGTATCAAATATAGCTGTACAAACTTTTAGATATCCAGTGAAATACTTTGTTTATTGATTTAACCGACACTTCACTTATTTTGTCAATCATCCCAATCATTTAACATTTCTTTGTTTCTCACCGACTTCTCTATATGCTTTTTCTTTTGTCCAGGAGAGAAAATGCTAAATTAGTACAGTCCTGTTAAGTATGAGAAACTGAAGACCTTTATCTGTGCCAATTACAAATGTTTTATCTGTCTAGAGATTCAAATCGTTCAAATCAGATGAAGAAAATTCTCTGATCAAATTCTATATGCAAAGGGTAACCAAAAGCATTCTGTTCTATTAGAAATGCAGGTGCTTGACACTATTTAATGGAACACAGTGGTGCTCCCACAAAGACTTGACAACCTGAAGTGTGCCTCCTGAATAGACTTGTGAAAGTTTAATTGGATAGGAGACTACTCCACGAGGGACCACTAGCACTTTAATAGCTAGCTGCAGACCCCTAGTGAGGTTGAATAATTACAATCAAGAAGCTATAGCCGTTTCCATGACTGCACTTATACTTCTGCAGAAAGGCCCATTTTGCCCTACATGACAGTTCACTTTGTATTAATTATAGATTACATGCTTCATCCCTCTATCATTATGCTAGCATATTCTCATAAAGAATGGTACATTAACCATGAAATACTGTGTTCATTGCATGTATGACTGTTCAACTCCCTGCACTGGATTTGTGTATGTGGATAAAAGAGAAAAAGAGGTCACTTTTTAAATGTCAGTGGCACCAGATGCGAAAATAATAAATAAAAGGGAGGAAAAAGAGAGGCTGGCACAGTCACAAACTAAAATGGAGCTGTCACGTGTACTTTACCCTGTTTCCATTTTCCAACACATATTTGTTCAGAATGCATCAGGCTTAAAATATAGTTAACATTAGAAAATTGAATTATTTCAATTCACTGGAAGTTAAGAATTATCTGCAAAGCTACTCCTAACCATTGCTCTTCAAACTTCTCTTTCTGAAGTGAGCATATATCTTGGTCTGGGGAAGGAAATTCACAGGGGTCATCTACTGTGTGCTCATCACTGAGAAAATGGCTGAACCTACACAATTTCATTATGAATAACCTCTAATTAGAAACTATTATACTTGTTGTACAGTGAAGAAAAACATATATACATTAAACTACATTCTATGCCGGGGTGGGGAGGAGAGAAATGGATTCATTTTCCAGACCATTTCTTGGAAACACCTATTCCCACTTTACTATCTTTCTCTAGGGATAATAAGACTAGGGAAGTACTGACAATACTGACAAATATTCCTTTAAGCTAGTAAAATAAGCTTTATGCAGAAAATCACATCATGATTTTTTAAAATGGAACTCAGTAGATCAATTAAATTTTAATGCAAATGTGTCTTATCTCTCACTTTGTAAAAAGTATTAACATTTCCTCAAACTTTTCAAAAATTTTACCCTAACACTAATTTTCTTTGACAACATATCATGGTAAGGGTTAGGCAGGTTGGTAGCTATTTTCTATCAAGTTGCCTATACCTGTCTTTATCTTTCAGGTTTCTGAATATCTACTTCTCAGGGAGGTGCCAAAATCAGATATTGTAGCTATTCAGCAAATATAGTTTGGTGGGTCAACTATTTACTGTAACAAGATCTTTTTTTTTTAATAGCCCAAAATCGCTTTAACATTTTATACTATGAAAAATTTCAAAAGCAGTGAGAACAGTTTAATGTTGATTTTTCCCATTAATCAATTTTACTAGTTTTAAAAATATATTGACTTATTAATATTTATATTTGAAAGTATCATTATAAATTCATAGATTTTTACATACAAATAGATGTATTTCAGTCCATTATATCTGTGTATTTACTGGTGCTTGAACTGTTTTAACTCTGGCCTGTGGAAGCTCCTCAAGTTATATCAAAAGCCCCTTTTCCATAAAAATATTAGTCACATAACTTCTGGTATAAAAACAAAAGTCCAAGCTCATATTATAGATTCCTGCCACATAGCTGGGTGTCAGTCTTTTTCTTCAGGAAGCCCTGGTTCCTTTTAGTGGAGAATGGTATTCAAAGACTACAGCCCTGGCAACAGAGATGATCTTTACTGGTGGATTTATGATTTGTTGACCTTTTGAGTGGACAGCAATGAGGAATCTGTATTTTTTACAGGAAATTTTTTTTTACAGAAAAAAAATATCTACAGTTTTTTTAGTTCTAACAAATTTACAAAGCTTTTGCTTAATTTCTCGCTTTTTTTCAGTTTCTTTTCTCATTTCTGGAAATCTTTGTTTCTAATGACATTAACACCATTCATTATCTCAGTACAATATCATTACAAGTACTAGTGAAATGATTACTGAAAAAATATAAGGAATTTGAAGATTTTAAACTTTAAATATCTCACCATCTTACCACAACTTCCTGTGCGATTTGTCTAACACCTCTGTACACTATTAAATTTATTTGCTTCATTTTAATTTTAATGTATTATGTGTAGACATGTATGTGCATATATTTCATATATATAACTTATGTAGAAATTTATAGACTCCAAATGTAAATCTACAATATAAGTTAAAATTAAAAAGAGGTCTCGCTCTCATACCTGTCCCCTTACACCTATACGTATTTGTTCCCAACTCCATAGGTAACATTTTTTAAATTAAATTTATTGGGGTGACATTGGTTAATAAAACTATATAGGTTTTGAGTATACAGTTCTGAAATACATCATCTGTATATTGCTTTATGTGTTTACCATTCAAAGTTAAATTTCTTTCTGTCACCATATATTTGACTCTCTTTACCCTTATCTTCCTCCCCCTCTACCCTCTTTCCCTCTAGTAACCACTAAACTGTTGTAGCCCTGTCCATGAGTCTGTCTTCTTTATTTGTTGCTTTCAGATTTATGTGTCATATACGAGTGAAATCATATGGCTCTCAACTTTTATTGACTTATTTTGCTTAGCATGATTATCTCAAGACCCATTCATGTAGTCACAAATGGCAGTATTTCATCTTTTTTATGGCTGAGTAATATTCTAGTGACCTATTGAAGGACACTTTGATTGTTTCTATATCTTGGTCATGGTGCATAATGATGCCATGATCATAGGGTGCATATATCTTTATGGATAAAAGTTTTCAAATTTTAGGGGTAAATACCCAGAAGAGGAATTGCTGAATCATATGGTAATTCTATTCTTAATTTTTCAAGGAACCTCTATACTGTTTTCCATGGTGGCTGCACCAATTTACATTTCCATTAGCAGTGTATGAGGGTTCCTTTTTCTCTGCATCCTCTCCAACACTTATTACATGTCCTGTTGATAACAGCTATTCTAACAGGTATGAGATGGTATCTCATTATGGTTTTGATTTGCATGTTCATAATAGCTAGTCAGGTTGAACATCTTTTCATATGTCTGTTGGCCATCTGTATGTCTTCTTGGGAGAAATTTCTGTCTGTGTCCTCTGCCCATTTTTTAATTGGATTGTTTTATTATTGTTGAGCTATATAAATTTTTTATATGTTTTGTATATTAGGCCCATATTGGAGGTGTTTGCAAATATGTTCTCCCATTCAATTGGTTGCCTCTATCTTCTTGATGGTTTCTTGTGCAGAAGCTTTTTAGTTTGATATACTCCCATTCATTTATTTTTGCTTTTACTTCCCTTGCCTATTAGGTCAAACTCACAAAATCCTTTCTAAAACCAAGATTCATAAGTTTAGTACTTATGTTTTCTTCTATTCAATTTATTGTTTCAGGTCTTAAATTCAGGTTTTGATCCACTTTGAGAAAATTTGCAGGTGGCTTTCCAGTTTTCCCAGCACCATTTATTGAAGGGGCTTTCCTTTCTCCACTGTATGCTTTTGGCTCGTTTGCTGAAAATTATTTGCCCATGTGTACGAGGGTTTACTTCTGGACTCAATTCTATTCCATTGGTTTGCATGTCTGTTTTTCTGCCAATACAATTTTGTTTTATTATATCTTTGTAATAGGATTTAAAGTCAGGCAGAGTGATATCTCTAGCCTTGTTCTTTTTCTCAGGATTGCTTCAGTTATTTGGGGTCTTTTGTGCTTGCAAACAAATCTAATGATTTTTCAATTTCTTTAAAAAATGCCATTGTGATTTTGATGGACATTGCATTAAATCTATATATTGCTTTGGGTAATAAAGTCATTTTAATGATGTTGATCTTCTAATTTATGAGCACAAAATATCTTTCTATTTCTTAGTGTCTTTTTCAATTTCTTTTAATAGTCTTGTAGTTCAGTGTATAGGTCCTTCACATGCTTCATTAGGTCTGTTCTTAGGTATTATTTTTTTTGTTGCAATTGCAAAAGGAATTGTTTTTTTTTTCTGAAAATTTATTGTTAATACATAGGAACACTATAAATTTTTGTACATTGATTTCATATCCTGAAACTTTACTATATTCATTTATTATTTCTAATTGTCTTTTAGTAGAGTCCTTAGGGTTTTCTATAGAGAGAATCATATCATCTGTAAAAAGTGACAATTTGACTTCTTCATTCCCAGTTTGAATGCCTTTTATTTCTCTTGCCTGATTGCTCTAGCTAGGACTCCCAGACTTTCAACACTATATTTCCACACTATATATGGTGAAAGCAGACAGCCTTGTCTTATTCCTAATCTTAGAGGGAAGGTTTTTAGTTTTATACTATTAAGCATGATGTTGAATTAAGGTTTGTCATATATGACCTTTATTATTTTGAGATACTTTCCTTCTATATTCACTTTATTGTTTTAATTATAGATGGATGCTGTATCATGTCAGATGCTTTTCCTGAATCTATTGATATGATCATATAATTTTTATTTCGTTTATGTGGTGTGTCACATTAATTGATTTACATTAAACCATCTTTATGCCCCTGAAATGAAGCCCACTTGATCATGATTTATAATTTTTTTAATGTATTATATTCAATTTGCTACTATTTAGGATTTTTGCATTTGTTTTCATCAGAGATTAAAAAAAGAAAATATATAGGTTGTGTGTGTGTGTGTGTGTGTGTGTGTGTGTTATCTTTACCAGATTTTGATATCAATGTAATACTGGCCTCATAAAATAAGTTAGGTAATATTGCCTATTCTTCAGTTTTTTGAAAACGTTTGAGAAGAACAAAAATTAAATCATCTTTGCATGTTTGGTAGAATTCACTGGTGAAGCTATCTGGTCCTGGACTTTTACTTTTTGGGAAGTTTTTGATGACTGTTTCAATTTCCTTATTTTCGATCAGTCTATTTAGACTTTCTAGTTCTTTGTGATTCAGTCTAAGAAAGTGGTATACTCCTAAGAACTTGTCCATTTCTTCTAGGTTACTGAATTTAGTGGCATACATTCTTTCATAGTATTCTTGTATGATTCTTTGTATTTTGGTGGTATCATAACTTTTCCCCTATCATTTCTGATTTTGTTTATTTATGTACTCTCTCTCTTTTTCCTTAGTCTAGCCAGGCGTTTGTCAGCTTTATTAATCTTTTCAAAGGACTAGCTTTTTGTTGCATGAATTTTTCTATTGTCCTTTTGTTTTCAATCTCATTTAATTCTGCACTAATTTTATTTCCTTCTTCTTTTGACTTTAGGCTTCATTTTTTGTTCTTGTTCTAGTTTTTTAATATGTACTGTTAGGTTGTTTATTTGGGATTTTTCTTGTTTCTTGAGATAGGCTTGTGGTAACCTATATAAATGTTTATGTATTTTCATGCTTTTTTAGATAAATTGTAGTTTACTTTAACACACTAAACACATTTTCCTACAACTTGACATTTTCACTTATGTATTGTAAAAGGTCTGCATAGAAGTAGCTAGAAACGTTAATTTCTTTATACAGCTGCAAAATACTCTGCTGTGCGACTATTTCCCAGTTTACTCAATTAGTCCCTTAATGATGAATTTTTAGGTTGCTTTTAGTCTTTTTCTATAAACATCTAATTATTCCAGCAAATTTTAGTCATTGGTCTCTTGATTCAAAATTCATCCAGTTGTTTGTAAAGGAAATATTTCAATGAGTTCATCTCTAGCAAGTTTATCTAGATGGTATATTTCATTATGAATTGATGACTAGAGAAATTAGGCAAAGAATGTTTCTATCATCGTTTTTGTTTTTAGATTTATATATTCAGTATATCTAGTGGTTGAGTAACAGAAATAAAAGCTTCAGAATTTGTTGGGAGTCTTTCCTTTATCATGATCAGATTGGCAAAAATGATTGCTAGAAGAGCATGTTCCCATCTTTTATTTTCCTAAAGCAGAGGAAAATGTATATTATGGAAGAACACTATTTTTCCTTGATCCTGACAATATTTCTATTTTCTATGAAAGACTGCAAGGATGTTACAAAAATGAATACAATACTTTCTAGAAGTAAGTTTAGGTTGGGAGTTGCTTGCAACAACGAATAACTAAATACTAGGAAATCTCTTTTTTGAGATGAAGGTTTGCACTGATGAAGTTGTAAACTGATGGTCTCATAGACAAATTCAGACTACAAACATAATTTGTGTAGCTTATTTCACTGCCTTTCGGTAAAGACATGATCTCCCTTTGATCATAGCCCTTGCCCTTCCCCATTGCTTGCATTCCTTCTGCTTCATGTATTTATTATAAGTATATGGACTGTAAAGGCATTTGACTTTATTATTAAGTATGCCTGAAAAAATTAGATTTTTTTGTATACTTAAGGGATTCTAAATTTTGGTTCTACTTTTCAAAACTTGATCCAACTTATTGCATAGGACTTAGTGGTGGGATTTAAGGTATAATTGACATATTTCTTCATAGCATTGGATCCTGAGGGTGATTCTCATTATGCAAGATGTATGCACAGTTAGAAAATCCTTTAGAATAACTTGGGAATTATTAGTTAAATGCTATTTATGAAATTAATTTTTGTAATAATGGTTGACATAATACTTTGATGTCAGCCATAACTCTAAAATTTTTACCTAAAATATTATTTAATTTTTAATAAACCTATAAAGTATTGTATTCTTTATTTTTAGATGAGAAGGAAAAAGAAGAGATCATAATTAACTAGTTCTCAGTTGACACAGCTACATATTAATAGGATTTGAACTCAGGCATGCCTGATCCAGAGTCCCTGTTCTTAGCACATCACTATGCTGCTGCTTCATTTATTTCACAGTCTCAAGTTGGAAAAATTGTGATCAATTCTCCAAGCATGCCAGTTTTCTCTTTTATGGTTCTGCTTGTGAAAACATTGCTATAGCAACTGTGAGATATATGATAAGAGAAACCTCACAGATCTGACCCTGTTAATTCTTTCCTTATATTCGTGGTGTTAACATTGAAAAAATATTTCCATTTAGAACATGTGTTAGCAAGATCAAAGAATAAGAATTAGTTGCTGCACATTCAGGAATTTAATTTTTTTTTTTTACAAAAGCTTCTTGGATGAAGCAAACTTTATTATGGCTCTGCTTAGAATGCTTTCAAGGCTCTCTAGTCCATGGTACCCACCATTACTTCCCAACATGAGCCTTCTCTTTGGGATTTCCTTTTGGACTCACCTTTCCCACCATGTCTCGATGCCATCCACCAGACACTGCCTCAGCCTGAAGTGTGCTTTTTACTCATTTATGTGTGTATCAATACTAAAATCATTTTAAAATTTTTTCTTTGAGTTAAAATTAGTAGATGACATTATTTTAATTTCATGTGTACAACATAATAATTCAATCTTGTATGTACTACAAAATGAGCACCACAATAAGTTGTTACCATTAAAACCATTTAAGTTCAGAAGAAGTCTAAACTTTATCCTTCTAAAGCCTACACTATTTTCCTCTTCAAAATATTAGGATATATATTGTTTTTCATTTAAATATTTTGTATGTTACAAATGTGTTTTTTGCATTTATATTTAACTACTTTGTACATGAATGTCTCATTTCCTCAAATAGATTGTAGGCATATTTAGATGGTTAGATATAGCTTGTGCTTATTTTTTCTCTTCTCTCTACCCCATGACTAGTATAGTTATTGTAATGAGGATGTCGTCACTAAAACATTAAGTTTAATGGAAAGGAAGATTGTTTCTTGATGAGTGGAATTAATTTCATTTCGATGCCATATGTGGGTCAGATAAAAAATCATGGCCATAAAAAAGGTGAAGGTTTTCTTTTCTGAAGGTGTATGTTTGTGTATGGAATATTTGGTTATTATTTATATATGACTCTATATATATGTGTGTGTGTCTATATATATATAATATATATATATAGACACACACTTCTTCAGAAAAGGTAACATACTACACTGTGTATACTCACTCATGCATGCGCACACACACATGCACACACACATTCAAAGAATAATAAAACAGAATAAAGGATTATGCCAGAACAAAGTCAGGCAACTAAAAAAAAAGCTTTTATACCTCCTTGTGTTGGCTATCAGGAAGAACTGTCTCTGTTCACAGCTGCATTGCTAATTAAATTGAATGGGTTCAATTTTAGCTGAACATTAATGGTATAATTGCATTGCTGTAAGTAATTAAAACCTTATCCTACTTATCCTGACAGATGGTTTGGTTGAAAGTTTCAACTGCAGAGGATAAAATTAATATAAGTGGATTCTAGAGAATAAAATCATTTGCTTACATGTTGATTGCCTGGGCAATAATTCCATGGACTTTTATCCCACTGAACTCTGCTATAGGAGGTAGTTAGAAGGCTAAAACTCTTCAACCAGTAAGGACTCTATGGATAATCATTGCTTTGCATAAATTTATCTTACCTATTTTGATGGTTTCACTTATTATGATAGCACAAAAATTAATTTAGCATAACACTAAACTTGAACTTAGTACTTAGTCTAAGGGAAATCTTCTTAGTTAATAGAATAAGGATTTTATTTCACATTACAAACACCCCTTTGACTCACCTGTTCTTCAGACTTGTTTATAAACATGTTAAAGAAGTTAAAAAAAATTAGGCCTGGACTGTAATGTTCCTGTCTCTGTGGAATTTATTCATCAATTGCAAATTTAAAATATATTAGTAAAGATGTTCTATTCCATCTTAGAGTTATTTTTTTTAAATCTTAGATTATTTTTTAGTAGACATCTTCAGTGAGAACAGGATTACTTAACTTTTCAGGATTACTTTATTCATTGTGTTTTTAGAAACTTATATATAATAGAACCAATAACTTCTCTTCCCCACTGTTTACCTCTCTCCTGTCTCCTGTCTCTCTCCTATGTCTTTTTCTCTATCTCTTCTTTGTTTCTTTCCTTTTTCAATTTACTAAATGTACTGCATCAGTATAAATGCTTAGAAACAAATCACATTATCTCCTAGAGGTTTCCAGATATGTCATAGAATTTTGAAGTCTGAGAGAAAGAGTCTGAAAACAAAGAAGCCTATAGCAGAGATATAGCTGAGTTAAATAAACACAAAGACTACAGAATTTATTTTGAGGTCATTTCATATTTTTGTCCTGTGAAATCTGCTCTATATTTCAACTTAATTTTTTTAAAATCTGGAAAATTTTCCTCTAATTCTTGTTTAGATATCTTTTAAGATCTATTAGACAAAATTTTTGAATAATATTGCTGATTTTTATTCCTCATCAGGAATATCAAGTTCAAAATGACCTATCAAAGAATGGAGTGATTTTAAAAAATACATAAAGTTTCTATTTTATCATCTTATTGAAAATGGGTCTTACAATTAACCACCTCAATTTCTATATAGACAAAAATGTAACTTTTTATATTATTTCATGAGGATTATACAGATTGATGGAATTTCTAGGGTCTATTTTTATCTGAAGCATTTGGTGAAAAAGAATTGTAGTAGATAGCACCAAGAGCTTTGGAAAAACTAATGTATTATTCCCAAAGTATTTCAAAATTAAACTTTGGAATACCTATAGTAGTGCTAATAATATCTGACTTTGCTTGGATTGGGCATAAAATAAGTCTCTTTGTTTTGTTTTCTGACAACCTGCCAAGCAGTCCTATGTAACCAGCTAATAATTCTTTTTGCAGGTGAGGTTTTTAGTAATGGAGAATTATTCACATCTAGTATTCTGTTGAGGCCACAAAAAATGTAAATTGTCATTGTTATAGTAAATCAACTTAGTTAAGTCCAAGAACAATAATTCAAGTGTACTTTTATTATAAAGTTACCCTAGCATCTGAAAGATCTTCAACCACCTATCTATTATTGTAATTATACATGAACTGTTAAAATGGTCTTTCTGACAAGCACAAATAATACACATGCATGTATTCTTTTTCTGAAAATACCAATTTCTTGACTGCCTGTCATGACCTGTAGTCTTCTTTTCAAAAGCAAGTTTATTCTTTTAACTATATCCATTTATTTAAATATTAGGCCCTCAAAATTTTTACTTCCATACAAATATAAAGTTAAAAAATATTCGCATATTAGTGTTTGTTCTCTGTTGTGAGTGATTGTGCTATACTTATTATTAAAGAAAAAAAGGAAAGTTTTCTTTTGACTCCTTTATCCTTAAGTTGAATTGCATTTATCACATAAATTGCATTTATGAGAATACCACTGGTATTTTACTGAGTAACGTGAAGGTCGAAGCTTGGAATATTGCTTCTAGAAGAGTTATAAACTACATTAATCTAAATTTAACATATACATAAATGACTACTTGATGATTTCTGCTTCAAAATGTGTCATTTAGAATCTATGGTATACCCACAGGAGACAAGGGTAATGTTATCTCATTGCCCATATTCACTGATCCATTTCACTACTATTTACTTAACACCTACTGTATGCCAGGAACATATCTAGATGACAGGGATAAAACAGCATCAAGACAGGCAAGATTACTGCCATAATAAAACTTACCTTCTAGTGGAGATGACAGGTACCAAATGTAAGGAAAAAAGGGCTTAAGATAGAAAATAATGAGGTAAGAGCTCCCTTAGCTGTTTGGACGGTAATGAAAGTGTTCTTCAATGGCGTTTGGTCAGATGAGTGACATATATGTAAACATATCCTAGTACTAATCTTTGCATGCAGCTATCTATAAGAAGTTTAAAAAAGTTGCTTGTTCTGAGAAGGCAAGGTAAAATGTAGTTCCTAGTTAATTAGAAATTGCCTAATGGAGGATGAGTGCAGAAAGTAATGATTAGGAAATAAGATGAATGTAGGGGGAAGTGATTTGAAAGAGTGTGGAAAGACTGAATAGGGAGTTTGAAAATTATTTTCAGAGAGAATGTTGATTTGTTTCATAAAGGAAAAACAAAATGCAATCATGTTCAAGGAATAAATGAATCAAGAAAATGGTGGTACATGTAAAGACATCCATTATCACTGTACAATTTTCCTTCAATGATGTAAAAACCTAACCTTTTTTTTTTTCCAGAAATGATTAGCTGGGCAATCCTTTGATTCTTTCCTTAAAAGAACACTCCTCTAAATCACAGAAACAAACATCTTTAGAGAAATTTCAATGTTTATAACGCCTCATTTGAAAGTTGGGATAAATTAGCATAAATTAGCTTACATATAATAAACCTATTGTAATGAAAGTCACTCTAAATATCTTATTACAGAGATATTTATCTATGCTGACCAATAAACTATTTAAAATTGTTTAAAAATGAATATAAAAATCAGAGAGGGATAGACGAATATTTTCATTTGGCAGGCAAACTATGAAAGATCTGCTCATGAAAATCACCGTATTTACTAGATGCAGAAAGACAATTCTCTTACAGGAAGAGTTTGTTATTCAAGTTGAAATGGCAGCAGTAGAATCATTTAGACATGTATTTAATAATACAAGTACAGAATATTGTGAACATGGGTGATCCCAAGAGAAGATAACAGCAATTTTTATGTGGATCACCCAAATTAGAAATTTGGCTAAATAGACCCTCCTCATCAGAAAAGCCTGTCTACAGGGGCTGGGGCTCCAATGCCCCATATCAGGAGTCAGAGACAAGATTTCTATTCCTTAGAGAGAAACTGACAAGAAAATCTCAGGGGCTCTGTTTCAACATTTAGCCCTCAGGAACCATAGTCCAGATATGAAACCTAGACTATAAATAGAAGAACTATTAATAAAACTAGACTAAGTGCTATGATAGATGCCAAAAGTGATAGTGGTCATGGTCTTCATATTCCAAATGAAGTTACCAATTAAACCAAGAATAAATAGCAAATTATTGAGATTTGAATTCAAATTTAGGATTAGGTTAACATTTGACACTAATACTCCTAGAATGTGTAGTTAAAGCACCTTAAATACATGTCTACTTTCAAGTCAGGATTGGTCCTAGGAAATTGTCATAGAACATTCATTCCACATATTCTCACTCAGCAACTTCTATCTCCTATGCAATATTTTTTATAAAGTATGCAGATATGAAATAAGTTGGTTTCTCCAGATTAACAGCCAGTACATCAGAAAACACAGAAACATCTATTATGTGCAATGTCCCTTTTTGTTTGTGTGCCCCAGCTATTACTTATCTTAGCTCAGGCTGCTGTAACAAAATACTGTAGACTGGATGGTTAAAACAATGCACAATTATTTCTCACAGTTCTGGAGGTTGGCAGGTCTAAGATTAAGGTGCCTTTAGATTTGGTTCTTCGTGAGGGCCCTCTTCCTGGCTTGTAGACATCTGCCTTCTCACTGTATCCTCAATTGACGGGAAATTTAATGTTTCTTCCTCTTCTTACAAGGGAACTAATCTCTTCATGGGAGTTCCACCCTCATGACCTCATCTAAACCTAATTACCTTCAGAGGCCCCACCTCCAAATACTATCACATTGGGGCTTAGTGCTGCAACATACAGATTTTAAGGGGATGCAAACATTCAGTCCATAATATCATTGGAAACTCATCTAGTAGACAAAAACATAGATTGCAAAGATTCAGTACTAAAGGACTAACTCAATGGATAAAACAAATATACTGCATTTACTAAGTCCCACCATATTTCATTTAAAAAGCAAGGTTTTGTTTAATTTATCAGCTCTGCATATATGTGGAGATGATGTCTGCATCTTATGTAATGTGACATGGTACCTAATATATTGCTTTGTATTCAGTGGGAGCTCTGTAAAATGCCTGAATTAAATCTAGCTTTTATATCCTTTGGTTTCCTAGCAAATATACATCTATGGGCTTAATAGTTCCTGAGTAATTTTATAGCATTTATACAATTTCAAATACTTAGGGAAAAAAATCAGAGGAAAGGAGAAGTTACTCTAAGGAATGATATTTTCTCTCCTGGAAATAGTAATAATTCTCTATTTTAGAACTGGCTGTCATTTTGTGTAGGGAAAAAAATGAATACCGAGATTAATGATTCTTTTTCTGCCAATAAGATTTGATAGAGCACAAGGTAATGCTATCACTTTTTTTTGACTTTTTTGATTAGTACAGTTTAAAAAAATAATTCACATTAATGCAAGATCTAAACAATTATAGACTTACAAATGTGTTCCAGAGATACACCGGAAGGTGAGCTTACTTGGTATACACTGTAATACATGGTCAAAGAAGTGAGTTCACTTCCCCCACTCCAAAAGAGAAAGAAAAAAATGCTTAAAATATATCTTTTAACTGTGCTGAAGGTACCAACTGTCCAGCTTTGACTGGGACTGAATGAAGAAGAGTTTTTGTGAAAGCTATAGCTGGATCAATTGCCTATTATTATAGTGATTCTGCATGACAAACATCAACAAAATTTTAGTGGCATTCAACATTACACACTTATTCCTTAATCAAAGTTCTTCTGGTCAGCTGGCGTGACTCTAATTCAAACTATGGGTCCCTATGATTGGCTCTACCTGTGTCTCTCCAGAATGTAGCTCCATGTAACATAGTCTTTTCATAGCATAGGTTGGCCTCTCGCAGAAGGACAAACAAAAAAATACTCAGCTATTAAGGTCTAGGCTTGAAACTGGCACAATGTTACTTGCACACTATGGTGTCAAGCAATTGCTCAAATTCAACTTCAAAGAAATGGAGATGCGAATATTTGCTAAATATTAATCTACAACAATGGCAAATTGATATCCTGATTTGAAGAAAGATATCTTTGTTGATTTTCTTCCTGGTAGATCAGTAGACAAATATATTCTTCTTTGAGCAGTAAATTTATTTTTTAACATATAAGATTTTGTTACTCTTTACCTGTATTATTTCTAACAGTGATAAATTTAAATTCTTAACATCATTATCTGGAATCAACTGCCTTGAAGCCATCTAACATTCTCTTCTTTCTCATTTAGGATTGCCAAATCAAATGTAGAACACCTACTCAAATTTGAATTTCAGATAAACAATGAATAATTTTTTCATCCAAGTATGTCTTGAATTTGTGTTGTATATCTGAAATTTTGAATGTTCTGTAATTTTATTTGCTAAGTCAGGCAACATACTCTTATTTAATGTACTTGATCAGATTACTTAATAAATTCTTACTATGAGTCAGATACTTCCCAACGATCCAGAGAGTACGAGTTTTTGATTCCAAGAAACTTTGTTTGGACTGAGGAATCCATGATTACACTAATATGATAAAGTCTGTGAATGCCTTAAGCACATTAAGAGCACATGAAGGAGCACTTGACCAAGAGTGGTAAGGTTAGTTAGGTTTTTTTTATTTTTTTTGTGTAGGTGTTAGATGAAAATAATAAATATTATCTATAACAGGCACAACTTCCTAACAGGCAATTCAACAGTTCATGAAAATAAAATTGAATATCATTTCTGTTCTAGAAAGTCACTACATGTTTATATGATAAAGATATTTTATTAGTAACTGTTATGGAGAACATTGCTTTCTTAAATTGCCAAGATTAAAGAATTTGAGTTCCAGAAATCTCAAGTTCCCTTTCTTTTACTACTTCATTGATGTTGGCTTCTGCTTCTTGTCTTTATTATAGTTTGTGTTACCATTACCCTTGTCCACATTTTACCGGAGGCTAATATTTAAAAATCATTTTTATTTACATTATTTAATATCACTGTGAACTAACACCTCTGTGAAACAGTGGAGCAGGTGAGTATTGTGGACATTTTCCATCAAATGAATAAGAAGGCCAGCTAATCTAAAAGGCATACTTTTATTCAGGAAGCTAATGTGTCTTAAGACTTGATTTCAGCTCAAATCATCTGACTCAATTGACATTGTCCTTTTTGTTACATTATGTCTTGATTCTCTTTCATTTCATAGTATGATAGTCCTATAGATATCATTTATATGAATTTGGAGATATTAGATAGTTTGGAAAATGTACCAAATTTATTTTCTGGAATTTGGTTCCGGTCACCACACATATTGTGCAGCACTTGTCAAAATAATTGAACTTTTGTTATTTTTAGTCAATCTCAAAGCAGCTTAGATGAAACAAATATAAGAAAGAAAGGAAAAAGGTTTGTGATCTCATCAGATTTAATTCTTTACTGGGCCAGGATTATTGCATTTTACCATCCCCATTGCATTTTTATTCCCCTTCTGAATTTTTGTGTAATGTATTTTATGACATTACTATAGGATTGAGATATAAAGAAATTATCAGAAGACAAATTTAAAAACCAATTTTGAGTGGACCATGATACATTATCTTAAAATTTCATTTTAATTATTAGCTTTTAAATGAACTGAGTTCTTCAATTTACAGAAGTAAAATCTAGAAATACCATTTAATGTGTTTAACATTCAGAATGCATACCCCAATTTAATCAGTTGTGAATGCTAGACATTTATATGAATAATCTACAGTATATTATTTCTAATTGAGTTAAGTGCCAAAATGAATTTATCTTATCTGCAGTGTTGAAAATGTTTGTCATTTACATTGGAATGAATTATTCTTTACTATGGACAGATTTATGAGAAGCTAGATTTTGGCTAACCATATGGCATTTCTATTTTTTCAGTTGTTTAGTTAAGTTACAAGAGTTTAAATTGCACCGAACATTCTGTGGTGCTCCTATACATTACATTGGTTAACTTACCGATAGCATACAATTTAATTGAGATTGTTTAGTCCTGTTATGTTCATTTGGGCTTCATTTAATTTCTCTTCTTTTCTTCATTAGCCCCTCTTTTTCCTTTTAGTCCTCTTCCTACTTTTCTCTTCTTCCCACTCTCTCCTTCTCTTCTCTCTCCTGGCCCCTCTTTCTCTCTCTCGCACAATCCTTTTTTGTTTTCAAACTGTAGGAGTTTAAAGTATGAAGTGACTGACCACACATTTTGAGTTTGCCAAAGTTTATTACTTCAGTTTTTGCATTTTAACTTTTTTAGATTGTAGTGTCCTTATAAACCTAGAAAATTAGATGATTGAATAAGTTTCCTTGAGAAAATATAAATGTTAATATCTACCTTTTATAATTTGCAATCATTGTCCTTAAAATATTGATGTGGGACAAACTCATTTCTTAAGCTGTTTACAAAATACTTATTAGCATTATAATGAAAAGATGATTCATTCATGTAAAAAATGTTATGAGCTTTTCTAATGCTCAAAGCACAGTGGGGAATATTGTAAGGAACTTAAAAATGAAAAAGACATAGTTCTAAATACATGAAACTCAAATTCAGTGTTCCAGTAAGGGCTTCTTCAGTGTGATAAATAAAAGGAAACATGGAAAAAGACCAGTAGTGACCATGGAAATAATTATTGAGTTGGATAAGGGGACTTAATGAGAAATTAGTATATATGATGTAGCCTTGAATAAAACTAAATTGGACACTTTGGGAGGCATAAAAAAGATTTATAAATATGTCTTCTTATGACCTTAAACAGTTTTGGTACCATTTAAAAATATGAAGAAAAATATAAAGTAATTGACAATTGAGTTCCAATAAGTAGGGTGAAGAAAATGTATTTTTTATCTCTTAATGATAAAGTGAGAAGATTCTTCAGGCTTGAGCCATATCCAGCTTTGAACACAAGCTTTATTATAGTCACTTATAAAACAGGGCACTTGTGAGATTAAGTAACTACACACTCGCACACACACATCAAATATAAGTTAATTATTTAAAAATTTAGGAAGTGTAAATATGTAAACATAGCAGAGCATTAAATACTAAAATATCTCTCCTGGATCCAAATTTTAGAGATGTCTATCAGTAATAGTGAAATTTGATAAACCCACACATGATATCGAGTTTAATCTCCAGAATCAGCCAGTGAGAGTTGAAATCCCTTGACTTTTCTTTTCCATATATGTACCTTTGTCCTTTTATCATTCTTTAAATAATTATGGTCAAAGGACTTAATCTCTTTTTTACTGTTCTTTTCTCGCTACATAATGTCTTAAGATATTTAAAACTATATCTTTACCAATGATTTCTCTGCTTTCTGATCAATATTACCCAAGTTCTTAATATCTCTTTTAGGATATTCTATAAGCCCATTTTTGTGTTTAGAATGAATGATTATCTTTCTAAACTATTTTCTTTCTGCATTCATATCTTCATAGACTAATCCAAAGTGGTAGTATTTAGCCTGGTACCTTTGGATATATTCATGGAATTCATAAAATACTATGAATATCTTTTAGTCATGGACAGGGTTTAATCCGATTTTTAAAGAAATCCTTCACCCCGAAAATGTTAAGAACATTTGTGTTATAGAAATAAATCAGAAACATGGAGCTATTCTATTCTATTCCATATTACTAAATGCCTTTATTCTATCAAGTATCAACATGTACAGATTAATATCTGAATCCTCTGCTATATTCTCATTATCACAGTCTTAATTGAAATTCTCAGTACTTCTCATTTCAATTATTGCAAATATCTTCTGAATAATCTCTCTATTTTCTGCTGCTCTGATCTCATGCTGCTGCTGAAATGTCCTTTGTAAATTTCATATTTGATTATGTCATTTTCTTCCTCAAAATCTATCAATAGGCTCTGTTTAGTTTTTGAGAGAACTCTAGAGTGTCTGAGATTTCCTCCTTTCATTTTCATTGTCAATTTAGAATCATTTGTATGGTGAGATGTAGATACTATTAAAGTATATATTTTTCAGGAGAGGTATACTGGGCAAAAAATAAAAGATGAACATATTATTGGTTTCTCTGTCAAGCTCTCTAGCTTTATTTCTTATTATACAGATTTGTACATTTGTTTTATTTGCTTGCATTGAACTTAGTGAAGTTATTCAAACTGACCATATTATTTTTACAGCCTTTCAATGTGTTGTTACCTTGGCATATGTCCTTTCCAACATCATTTATCAATCTAACTTCTAATAGTTCTTTAAATTTCAGCTATGTTTTATTTCCTTCTCTTGTCCTCAGTATTTTTCAGGTGCCCACTTAATGTGCTCCATGACTATCCTATGTGTACTTGCGGCACAACATTTATTACTATGTTTTGATCATGAATTAATAATCTTTGTCCTTCAATAAACTGTAAACAACAGAACAGAGATTTTTTTTATCTTTGTAATGTTAGCATGCAATAATTTTTGTTGAATGAATGAATGAAATTTTCTTCTATCATTCATTAGCTATATGATCTTGGGTAAAAAATAACCTAAATTCGCTCAGTGTTATGTTATCTCTGTCAGTGCTATTTCTCTTATCAGTCATATGGGAATAATAATCATGTCTGCTTTAAAGAGCTATTAAAAAACAAATTAGATGATGGCAATCTATTATGAGTTGTGTCACACCATTACTTTCTAATACTGTTCTAGAATTTGCAAGTAACTTTTACTACAAATTATAGTAGATTCAAGATAATCATTTGATATTTCCATTCTTATTCACATATTGTTATTTGGAAGGTAGACATAGTTAAATGCTAGATGTTCCTGAAATGCCCACCAAAATAAGCCACATAGAAACCTCATTCTTCTCATGCATCACAGCAGGGGAAAATGGTTGCTGCATATCTGCCCTATGATTTTTCTTTTTAAAAGTGTGTTATTTTCTCCTCTCCTTTACAGTCTTATTCCACTGTCCTGAGAAGAATGCTTAGGAACAAAATATGTTAAATTATATTAATATTGTAGAGGTGTTTGTGAGAGTAGAGATAATTATATTTGACAAACAACTGGAAACTGATGTTTACAATGATGCCTTTCTTCACTGTTACGTACTTAAGAGATCCTACAAACTGTTTCATGTACTTCTGAATATTTGAATCTCTTTAACTTTTAAAAACCAACCTCAGGAACAACAGACAGTTTCTTTAACCTTAAGTATAGAGACATAATGAGAATATGAATAAAATGAAGAAGTTGGGTGAAATACAACATGAAATAAGTATAGGAGGAAGAATTTTGTAAGCATCATAAAGCATTGGTACCTTGACATAGGCTATGGTATATCATGAAAATTTGCAAATGCTACAAATCAGACATTTCTCTTCTTTCTCTTCAAGAGCCAGTTTACCAGCAGCACCCCAGCAATTGGGGAAAATGAATATTCTGAAGAGATAGCCATGGCTAGCTCCTGAAGGCACTGAATTCTAGCAAGGTTTGTAATGCCAAGTAGATACTCTTGGCTCTTTTTGCCTAGAGATTAATTTGTAGTATAAGCTTCAAAGTCAGGAGTTGTTTGTCTACTAAACATATCCTAACTCAAAACTAAATTAATACTTTATGCATATTCATGAAAAATAAAAGCTATTCTTTTCTGAAGAGTTACCTAAGAGGAAAGGAGAAAAAAAACAAATTTGAATGCTTTATCCTCATCTGTGGTATTAGTAATTATCATTTTTTGTAACAAACTTTAATTTTTGAGAGCAGTTTTAAGTTCACAGCAAAACGGAGCAGGAGGTACAGAGATTTCCCATATGCTCCCTGCCCCCACATAGGCAATAGTCCCTCCCACTCTCAGTGTGCTGCACCAGTGTGTTACCTTTGTTACAATGGATGAACATTCACATCATTATCACCAAAAGTTCATAGTTTACATTAGGGATCACTCTTGGTGGTGTACGTTTTGTGGATTTTGATACATATATCATGACATATATGTCCCATTGTAATATGAGTAGTTTCACTGTCCTCAAAACCCTGAGGCCTCTGCTTATTCACCTCTCCCTCCCCTCTTAACCCCAACAATCACTGAATTTTTTACTCTGTATAGTTTGTGTTTTCCAGAATGTCATGTAATTGGAATCATAGAGTATCTGTAGCCTTTTCAGACAGGCTTCTTTCACTTAGTAATATGCATTTAAGTTTTCTTCCTGTCTTTTCATGGGCTGGTACTTCATTTCTTTTTAATGCTGAATAATATCCCATTGTCTGGATGTCCCAGATTTTGTTTATTCATTTACCTACTAAAGGACATCTTGGTTGCTTCAAAATTTTGGCAATTATAAATGAAGTTTTTATGAACCTCTGTGTGCAGGTTTTTGTATAGACGTAAATTTTCCACACATTAGAGTTAAACACAAAAATGTTCAGTTGCTGATTTGTGTGGTAAGACTTTGTAGAGCTTTCTAAAAAAAAAAAAAAAAAAAAAAGCCAACTGTCTTCCAAAGTGGCTGTACTATTTTGCTTGCCCACTAGCATTGGATGAGAGCTCCTCTTGCTCAACATTCTTGCCAGTATTTGGTGCTGTCAGTGTTCTGGATTTTGGCATTCTAATGGGTGTCAGTGATATCTTGTTGTTTTAATGTGCATTACCATAATGATAGGATATTAAGCATTTTCTCAGATGTTTATATGCTCTGTATATTTTCCTAAGTGAGGTACCTGGACAGATCCTTTGCCCTTTTTTAATTAGGTTTTTCATTTCTTATTCTTGAATTTTAAGATTTCTTTGTATATTTTGGGTAGTGATACTTTATCAAACATATCCTTTGCTAATATTTTCTCCCAGTCTGCAACTTGTCTTCTCATTCTCTTAATCTCTTCTCATTCTCTGAATCCTTAATCTTAATTTTGCACTGCTCTCAATGAATATGTATTTTTCTTGTTATAAATAATATCCAGAGTATAATTTTAATAAATATTGACTACCAGAGTTTTTAAAAGGTATTATAAGTTTGAGCCATTTGTAACTGCTCATTTTATAGGTCAAAAAAATGATAGAAAGTCAATGTGTTTATGAATTTAATGCTCTAAGGTTTAGAGTTTTGGATTTCTTAAGTAAATAGACTAAATTTTAGGTTTGGATTAAAAAATTAAAGATGATAATATTTTAAAGTAGCATTTCTTATCTTCATTACTATTGGCATTTTGGGGCTGGATGACTTTTTGTGTGTTCAGGGTTTTCCTGTGCTTCATAGGAAGTTTATCGGCATTCCTGACATTAGACTCTAGAAATATCCCAGAGTTATGAAACCAAAAATGTTTATGAATATTGCTAAATATCTCCTGAAGGGTAAAATAATCCCCTATTGAAAACCATTATTCTAAAGATAACCTATTTTGATGACCTCATTTTTAGATACATAATCCTCTCTATCACATACTCACAAGGACATGTGACAATTTCTTTGAGCTCTTTTAGATCTTAAACAGAAGCTCTCAATTTCTAGGAATAAACAAAACACTTAGCATCTCATCATTGCCTTTAAATCAGAGGAAGACTACAGGAGTTGCTATATTTTGACAGTTTTGTTTTCTGGTTTTTCTTTTTTCTTATAATGCATGGTGTTTATTTTTCAGCTTTATTGAGGTATAATTGACAAATAAAAGTGTAAGGTATATGAAATATACATCATGATCTATACATGTTTACATTTTGAAAGGATTCCAACCATTGATTTAACACATCTATGACAGTATTATCAACTGTAGTCACCATGTTATACATTAGATCCTCAGATCTTATTCATCTTATAACAAAAAGTTTGTATCCTTTTATTAGTCTCTCTGTCCCTCCCCTGTTCCCCCCTCAATCCTGGCTACTACCATTCTATTCATTTCTGTGTGTTTGTTTTTATCTGTGTAAGATTTCACATTAAAGTAATTCCAAACAGTATTTGTATTTGTCTATTTGGCTTATTTCTCTTAGTGTAATGCCCTCCAGTTTCATACATCTTTTTGCAAATGGCAGGATTTTTTTTTTAAGGCTAATAATATTCCATTGTGTGTGTGTGTACACACCACACATTTTATTCATTGGGATATCAACAGATACTTAGGTTGTTTCCATACCTTGGCTACTGTGAATAAAACTTAGTAATCATGGGAGTACAGCCATCTTTTTGAGATGATGATTTCATTTCTTTTGGATATATATGCAAAAGTAGATTTTTAGGTCATAAGTTAGTTCTACTTTTAATTTTTTGAGGAACCTCCATACTGTTTTCCATAGTAGCTATACCAGTTTACATTCCTACCAACACTGTATTAAGATTCTTTTCTACACATTCTTTCTAGCATTTATTATCCCTTCTTAATGATAACTATCCTAACTGATGTGAGGCAATATGATAGTGGTTTGATTTGCATTTCCTTAATTATTAGTGATGTTGAGCACCTTTTGACATACCTGTTGCCCATTTATATATCCTCTCTGGAAAAAAAATAGACTCTATTTTTTAATTGTGTTTATTTTTTTTCTGTTGAGTTGCATGATTCCTTGCATATTTTGGATATTAACCCCTTAGCAATTGTGGTTAGCCAATATTTTTTTCCCATTTCATAGGTTGCCTTTTCATTATGTTAATGGTTTCCTTTGGTATACAGAAGCTTTTTAGTTTGTTGTAGTTCCACTTGTTTATTTTTGCTTTTGTTGCCTTTGTTTTTGGTGTTAAATCTAAAAAAAAAAAATCTTTGCCGAGACCAGTGTCAATGTGCTTACTGCTTATGTTTTACACTAGGAGTTTTATGGTTTCATATTATATATTTAAATTTTTAATCCATTTTGTTTTAATTTTTGGGGGGCATGGTGTAAGATAGGGGTCTAGTTTTATTCTTTTAAATTTGGATATCTAAGTTTTCATTGTCCTTTTCCTATCATATATTCTTGGCTCATTTGTCGTAAATTAATTGTATTTGCACTGGTTTATTTCTGGGTTTTTGATTCTGTTCTACTGATCTACGTGTCTGATTTTATACCAATACCAGCTGTTTTGATTACTATAGTTTTGCAATATAGCTTGACATCAGGGAGCATGATGCCTCCAGGAATGCTTTTGTTGCTCAAAATTTCTTCCATACAAATTGTAGGTGTGTTTTTTTTTTTTAAATGAAAAATGCCTTAAGAATTTTAATAGGGATTGAATTGAATCTGTAGATTGCTTTAGGTGGTATGGACATTTTAACAATATTACTTTATCCAATATATGAACATAAAATATCTTTTGTGTTTTTTTCTAATTCTTTCACTGGTGTTTTTATACATTTCAGTATGCAAATCTTTTACCATCTTGGTTAAATTTACTTCTAGGTATTTTATTCTTTTTGATGCTTTGTAAATAAGACTGTTATCTTATTTTTTTCCAATAGTTTTTAGTGCATAGAAACAATTGATTTTTGTACATTAATTTTGTATCCTGAAAATTTACGGAATTCATTTATTCATTTATTCATCTGCAGGGAGTTTTTGCTCTTGTTTTCCTGTGGATGCCTTTTATTTCTTTTTCTTGGCTAATTGTTCTGACTAGGACTTTCAGTACTATGTTGGAAAAAAGTGGTAAGAGTGGGCAACTTTGTCTTTCTTATTCATGATCTCAGAGGAAAAGCTTTTAGCTTTTTATCTTTGAATATGATGTTTGTATGGGCTTGTCACATATGGCCTTTACTACATTCAAGTAATTTCTTCAATTTTTAGTTTGATTAGCACTTTTTTATTATGAAAGTGTGTTTAATTTTTTCAAATGCTTTTTCTGTATCTATTGAGATGATCATATAATTTTTTTATACTTCCTTTTGTTAATGTAGTGTACCATATTTAATGAATTATGTATGTTGAAACATCTGTGCATCCTGGTGATAAATGTCACTTAATCACTGGGTCTAATGCTTTTAATTTCCTGCCAAATTTAGTTTACCAGTGTTTTGTTGAGAATTTTTGCATCTATGTTCATCAAAGATTTTGGCCTACCATTTTCTTCTAGTGTCCTTATCAGGCTTTGAAATCATGGTAATGCTGGCCTTGTAAAATAAGTTTGGAAGTATTCCCTTCTCTACTATTTTCTAAAAGACTAGAGAAGTTTGGTATTCATTCTTTTTTAAATGTTTTGTAGAATTCACCCATGAAGCTACCTGTTGATGAGCTTTTATTATTGGGAGGTTTTTGATAATTGATTAGATCTCTTTATTAGGTCTGTTCAGATATTTTCTGTGCTAGGCCTACATGTATAGCCATGGGATGGTGACTATGCCCTAATTTAAAAACATTTTTTTTTCCTGTAGTCTGATGGAATTTGTACATGCAAAGCGCTGCTGGCATTCAGATCCTGATTTGAGAACCCATCCCTCAAAACAGTTGTAAATGCTGATGCTCTAGATGTGTGCACATGCTCCTTCCAGGAGGAAACTGACAACCTGTTTTAATCATTGGACTGAGCTAGAAGGAGAAGACAGAGAAAGTGTCCATCTACTCTTTTGGGCTCTGAGCAGTAGCACAGTCAACACCTAGATGTGTACTAATAAGAAGCTGGACCCTTTGGCCGCTTCTTGTGTTGCCATCTCAGTTCAGAGTCCTCATGTTTTGTTAGTGAGTGCTCCGTTTTCATAATGGAGACTATTCTTTACCTGGCCTGTTTCCTAACTTGTGTTTCTGCAGGTAATTTTTCACAAGTCTAAAGGAAGAAATCACTACATCTAAAATAAAATTAGAACTTATCACTTTTTAAAACAAATTTCATTAAATGTATGGGGTGACATTGTTTAATAAAATTATATAGGTTTATTGCATTTGTGTGTTTACCACCCATAGTCAAATCTCCTTCCATTACTATATATTTGACCCCTTTACTCTTTTCTACCTCCCCCAACCTTTCCTCTGGTAACTACCATTCCATTGTTTCTTTCTATGAGTTTTCATTTGTTTGTCTCATATGTTTTTTACTTTTAGTTTTATAACCCACACGTGAGTGAAATCATACAGTTCTTGATTTTTTCCATCTGACTTATTTTGCTTAGATGATATTCTCAAGATCCATCCATGTTGTCACAAATGGCAGCATTTCACCTTTTCTTACGACTGTATATCCCATTGTGTATATTGTACCTCCTTTTTTTATTCAGTCATCTATTGAAGGATTCTTTCATTGTTCCCATGTTTTGACCACAGTGAATAATGTCACCTTTTTAAACCTCAGTACTCTAAGAATTTATTCTTTGCTTAATGGCAATCTCAAGTCTTCTTTTTCTCTCCTACTATTTGATATATGTAAGAAAATTACATGGCCTATTTCCTCATGGTTAGGATCCCCATGCATTTTCATGGCTATTTCAAGCTTTATAGAGTATATACGTCCCTAGAAGGATATATAGAAGTATATATCAATCCCAAGCTTGAGACTTGAGATTTTTTATTATTTCTGAAAAGCATGTAATATGCAGAATCCTTTAGAGATAAGAATACTGCTGTGTGGTCATTACTTTCAGTCCAACTAGGCATTAATATCTTGAATTTCCTTTACCAAACATTAAAAGACAATGAGAGGTAAGAGAATAACTTAAATGTTCCTGTGGTGCTTGTAGGATTGGCAGTGTTGTGCATCCTTATTTCACTGCAGACAACAATTCTATATACCAAGAGGATAATTTTTTTTCAGGAGACTCCAGCAGATAAATTTTTATTGGTGTAAATAATTCAGCAGCTTGTTATAATGAAACCACTTCACATCAAGCATTTCCTTGCTCTGTCTTAAATGCACACAGAGATATTCCACTGGATACCATTCCTACCTAATGTAAACTGGAGTTTCCCCAGTTTATGATGAGTTGTAGGTCTTTAAGGAACTGAGCCCACTGCTAAGGGACTTGGTTAAACATTTGCCAGAAAAAGAAGAGCTAAGCAGAGTGTAGAGTAAAGGAATAAAGAAAATAACAGAGCTTTGTTGGTCATTATGTTGATCTGAGAGATTTAATAGTCATGGCACATCTGGAGGTTAGTTTTCAAGCTGGTTCTTCAGGGACTATGACTAAGATTAAAATTTATATTGGTCAAATATAATCCTCAATAAAATTTAAGGGGCAGTAACAATTCCCATATTCGGTAGCTTTCCTCTTAATGTATCACATATAGAATCAAGAATAAGATTCTGCAAAATCTCAATATATTTTTCTTTTTGAGATATAAAAAACAATTCTTTTAAAATCTGGGAGAAAATATTTTTATGATTCTATGGAGTTCTTCTGGATTTAGTAGCTTAATTCTTTAAACCTGTTTCTCTTAACTCTTTGAGGAGGAAGCCTACTTGCCGAATGACAGTTCTTGGCTTGCAATCTCTCAGTCTTTACCGGCAACTTTCAGGCACTGATCCTGAAGGATCTGTTGCCAAGCTTTCCCCCATACACTTGCCCCCTCCTCATTCTTACTACCTCTTGACTTATAACAAGCTTCATATTGACTCTTGGTGTACAGTAATTTGGGTTTTGTTTAATATTTTTGTACTTGTCTAGTATCAAAGGAGGCTCTCAGAATCAATTCACAAAGGGGTATTTCAGCAAATTCAAATTCAGCTAATAAATATTTTATTCAACTTGTGATTTAATGTGATATTTGGCTTGTAACTTCTGATACCAACTTCCCCAGGTTCCCATTAGAATACATAAGAGAAAAGAGATCAATTTTCCCAACCCTAAGACTGACAGTTCACCTACGACTAAATAAAATCTTGGAGAATATAAAATTCCTTGAATGTAGTTGAAGCCAGATTGAGAAAAGCATGTTCAGACCATCTGAGAAAAGACAGACATCAGAATCCTCCACTGCTCCCTATACCCTGACTCAGTGTCTTTATCCACCAGAACACTGGGCATCTGCACCTATACCCCTCAGGAACCAATTTCTGAAGCAGTCTGATTAGTATGGCCCTCCCTGGCCAGCAGTTAGATGTAATTTCATTAGTAACAGACAAAATATATTTTCATTTTTGAATCCACAGTATACTGTTAACGGAAAAAGATTCATTTGTACTCTATTCATTTGCACTTTCCTCCAGGTGGCAATCCCTGTTACTAATTTCATATGTCATTGCAGATCATTTTACCACTCCTTTGTATGTACATGAGTATATGTACATATACAAACATATAAAATGTGTTTTGTACTTGTACACATACACATATAAGCACAACCATTTGTTGTCATAAATAAAACCATATAATATGTATTACTTGGTGTTTTTTAATTAATAACATATGTGTCTTGGGGAATCTTTTTCTGCTGATAAGAAAGAACTTCTGCATTGTAGTTCATATTGATGTCAACTGGTTTTAGCCACTTCCTTGTTTACATAAAGATTTTAGGGTATTTCTAATTTTTAAAAAAATTATAGTTATAGTGCATAAGTCAGACATTTGCTCACATGCATGAATGTTTCTATAGGAAAAATACTTATAAGCTGCTTAATAATCTACCTTCATAGCAGAAATGGATGAGAGTATCCATTTATCTATAGACTTGCCAAAATAGAGTCTTATACATATTTTTTTCAACTATCTGCAGTTTGAAAGCAATAATGTCATGTTTAAATTTTTTTTTGGTCAATTTCTACTGAAATTAAGCCATTTATCTTAAAGCTTTCCATTCAACTTTCCTTTTCTTGTGATTTCCTGTTAATATTCTCTATACATTCTTTTATTGGATTATTTGCTTTTTCTTACTGCTTTATTAGGATGACTTTAATATTGTGCTAGTTATTTTTTATGCCAATCAAAAACAGTAAATCTCAGAAAACAATTTAATGCGAAATGGGACTGAAGGTGGGGATTGGCAGTGGCATAATATATTCTGGAAATTTTAGCTTTACAAATAAATCATCACAACTGAGGGTTCAGAAGAATCAAAGTAACAGTTGGTGCTGGGAATTAAAATGTTTATGAATTCAGTTTACTCAGCGTATGAGAAAATCGAACAGGAGTGAAGAGAAGATATACCAGGTAAAACATATTTGCATATGAGGACTGGATGAGGAGCCATATGCATTTATCTTCCCTCTGGCTATTAACCTGAGTAGAAATGACAGCTTTCACAAGTTGAAGAGAATATAGCAAAGGGCAACCCCTCTTATTTTGATAAATAGAAAAAAATTGGGTAGAGAATAAAAACAAATAACAAATACTAAAATGACTTGAAGTTTTTGTAACTAAAATTATATTTAATGGAATTAACATATTAGGGACTACTACTGTTGGCTATATCGTGATTGAATTAATGTCATCCATACAGGAAGAAAAGCATCATTGTTTGGGTCATGTCGTGTTTTTAAGTGATAATGTAGAGAACTGTGAAAAAGACAATAATAGTACAGTATATGGAGAACTGCACTAATGATTGTGGTGGTGGTGAGAGGAAAGGTAAGCCATATCTAAAATACACTCAAAAGAGCCAATTTCCCTCTGGGTCCTGATAGCTGCAACAAATATTAGCATGTATGAGAGTCACCTTAGTGGTAATAAAGAACACAGAGATGCAGATTCATTGAAACAGCATGGATGACAGATCTTTGCATTTTCACAAGTTCCCCAGTATTTACCAAGGTCTAAGACCCACTGAAGTAAGTAGATGTAGTTCTTTAAAATCATTTGAAAATCTTAAAGGAATGTGGCCTGGACTCGCACTTTATAAATTCCCACTCTTATTATTTAACCCATGAAGTTTACATAGAGGTGAGTATGCTGAAATCTAGAGAAGCCCCACTATACACATTTGGGAAGCTTTGTATTTCTATAAAAATAGCAAACGTTTGTGCATCATTCCTGCCTATAGTTAAGCATAACTTAGGAAAAGAACTTTTTGCTGGATGTTTATCTTATGCTTTCTGTGAAAGACACTATTTCTATTTATCCATTATGTGGATGCTGTAATAAACTGACATCACAAGTACAAAAACAGATACATCAGTTAAAACAGTGAATGTTGTAGATTAGAAGCTTTTAATATTGGTTTGTGTTAAGAATCACTGGGTAAGGGGGAAGGGGAGAGGAGGGAGGTAGATAGAGTTAAAGGGGTCAAATAGGTGGTGACAGAAAGAAATCTAACTATGGGAGGTGTTCAGAATGCAATATATATATGCCTTACTGTTAAATTGTACACCTGAAACTTACTGGATTTTGTTAACCAATGTCACCATAAAAAAAAAATAATGATAATAAATAAAAAAAATTTAAAAAGTCACTAAGAAGAATGCTAAAATGCAAATTTCAAGATTCCATTGTAAAAATTCTTATTTAGTAATTTAGATGGGGCTCTCCAGAATCTTCATGTAAAAAAATCATCCTATAAATCAGGAACTTCATAAACCAGAGTTTCAGAAACACTAAAATAGCAATTCGACAATAAAGATGAGATCCCAATAACAACAATATCAGTGATATTAGTGACTCACAGTAAAAGTACTTTTAAAAACTAAATTAGGAATTCCAAGCACCAATTCAAGTAAGATTTAGTTTTTTGTGTTTGTTTTTTTATATATGTTTCAAAATACCAAGATAGAGAAGAAAATATTAAAACTCAACTTTAGAATATCCAATCTTGTTTTAAACAGAAGCTCTATATCTATCATACTGCCCAGTATGCAGCCAATAACTGCATGTAACTATTTCAATGTAATTTAGTTAACATTGAATAAAATAAAAAATCCACTGACTAATAGCACTTGTCACATGTTAAGTACCCAGTGCCATATGTTGCTAGTCACACAATTTTATTGGAGTATTTTCATTATTGTACAAACTTCTCTTGAACAGCACTACAAAAAGAAAAACTGATAATTAATCTGAACAAATAATAAAACAAAATATTTCTGAATGGAAGAAAGTTTGAGAGTTTCAAAAAAACTCTTACTGCTAGGTCTGATTAATTTAATATGGTCTCAATACAGGCAGGGTATTTTTTTTAAAAAAATGAATAATAACATCAAAAGACTCATATTTATCATTAATATAGATTAACTTTATGACTGTGGAATTATTCATCTTGTAACTATGTAGTAATAAAACTGAAGGCAACAAATCATAATAAAATTTGTCCTAATGCATTATTTTATATAGTTTTATGTCTATCATAAACTTGCTTTTCCCATCACAGCAGACTATGATCAATTTTTAAGAAAATCTTTATTAAAGATATGCCATAGAGAAAAGTACACAAATCAAAGTATAAGAAAAATCTGTGGTCTCATAAAAAGAACACACCCATGCATCAGTACCTGGTCAAGAAACAAGAGAATCAGCAAAATGGAAATCACTCTCACTATTTCAGTCATTATCCTACCAGAAGGGTCACCGCCAATATCACTGTAACACTGTCAGTTTTGCTCTTTGATAATTTTATGTAAATGTAGTATTAGTTTTCTTTTGTTTAATATTATGCTTTTGAGATTCCTCCATGACATTTCTTATAGCAAGCAGTTAACTTGTATAGTCTCATTGCTTTGTAATATACTATTATATGAAAATCACAATTTATTCATTCATTCACTATTAATGGACATGAATGTTTGAATAGTTTTCATTTTTAGCTATCATGGGTGGTCCTGGTATGATTATTCCGGGTCATGTCTTATAGCTAGGAGCAGAACATGTGAATCTCAAGGCATATGTAATTCTAATCTTAAGTAGCTATTATCAGTTTTCCAATGTTTACCCTCCCACTAGCACGTAGCTGGAATTGTTTCACATTCTTTCCAGAATTTGATTTTGTCTTCACTAGTCTTGATCAGTTTTACTAGAGGATAAAAATAGTTTTATTTTTTTCAAAGAATCAATTTTACACGCTAATATTTCTAGTGTTTTTTGTTTTCCATTTTATTAACCTCTAGTTTTATTTTATTTCCTCCCCTCTACTTACCTTATATTTAAACAATTCTATTTTCTAGCAAAAGTATTTTAACTTGTAAATTTATTTCTAAATCCTTGTTTTCCAAAGTCCACAACTTTTGATACTGGTACATTCTAATTGTCCAAAGGAATTCTTTTATCAATGGATTGTTTAGAAGAATATTGTTATATTTTAAACATTTTGGGATTTCTTTGATATCTTGCTGTTATTGATTTTTGATTTAACTCTCGTGATCAGAGAATATTCTCTCTGTGATATCAATGTTTTGAATATACTAAGATCTGTTTCACCACCCAGCAGTCTTTCTACTTTGTTGGAAATCTCATGTGTACCTGAAAAGAAAATACATTTTGCAGATGTTGGTTTTAGTGGTTAAATTTAGTGTATACTAAAAATATAAATTGGGTCTAGCCGTTTGATAGTGTTGTTCAAATTTTGTACACTCTTATTTAGTTTTGCATATTTCTTGTATCAATCACTGAGAAGGTTCTGTGATTGTGGATTTTCTCTTGTTTCAGTTTTTGCCTCATATATCTTGAAGGTCTTTTTATAGGTGCATATATATTTAGATTCCTACATCTTTATGATGAATTGACTTTTTGGTCAGTATAAAATGTCCGTTATTTTTGATACTTTTTGATTTGCCCCAAAATCTACTTTTTCTAACACTGAAGAGTAGCTCTGTCAGCTTTCTTTTTCTTACCTTTGTTTATCTTTTTCTATTCTTTTACTTTCAAAGTATGACCCTTATACTTTAAGTGATTCTTTTTTAAATAGTATATAATTAGGCAACTGTTTGTTTTTAGTTTTAATTGCAACCTGATAGTTTTTAAATTTAAATGAAAATGTTCAGTCCATTATATTAATGTATTTGTATATGACTGAGAATAAGACTACTATCCTGCTATTGTTTTCTGTTTTCCCAGTAAGTTTTATCCTCTGTTCTTAACTTCCTGAATTGTTTTAACTTAATTTTATTTAGTATTCTATTTTATTTTGTCTATTGGCTTTTCAGTGTGATACCTGTTTGTATTACTATTTTTTAGTGGTTGCACTAGGGACTACCATATGAATTTTGCTACATCCTACCTAGAATTAATATTGGACTACTTCACATAAAAGGAAGGAACTTACAAAAATATTCTTCTATTTTTACTCCATTCTTTTTTGTTATTATCAAATATTTTTATTTAGACATGCATTAGAAATCTCACAATAAGATTTAAACACTCAGTTGTCTATTGAAGAAATTAAGGCAGCAGGTAATAAAAGCAAAGATAACCTTTCATAACTTATTTGTGTATTTATCATGTTTGGAATTCTTAATTTCTGTACATCCAAATTTGCATCTGATATTATGTAACTTGAGCCTGCCGAACTTCCTTTTTGTATGTCTTATAGTGTATATCCACTAGCAATGGATTATATAAATTTTGCATATTTAAAAAATTATATTTCATCCTCAATTTTTTAGATTATTTTTAAAATTAATTTTCAATTATAGCTGACATACCAGATACTATTAGTTTGGGGTATACAACACAGTAATTAGACATTTATGTAACTGTTCCTGGAGGAAAGGGGTCCATCTGCCTGTGTGAGTCTAAGTCCAGTGAGAAACATACAGGTTTTGCAACAAAGAAAGTAAAGGTTTGTTTTAGAGAGTTGCAAGTCCTGGAGGCACAGGTGAGTTACTGCTCAAAGATCTGGCCCTCCGGGCGTCTGGAGGAAGTAGATTAAATGAGGAAAAGTCATTAGTCTTGGAAACTGAGGGAGTTTGGGTCATGGGTGATAGTGATTGGATGGGGCTGAGGTAACTGATCATCATGTCCAGTTCTGAAATCAGCCATGGCATCATCCCATCTAGTCCCATGGTTGCAGATGGGCCTGGGGCTGAAACACACCTAAAGCCAAGTTGTTATCCTTAGTTTTACCAAAACTTATTTTCCTCAGGATCCATAGACCTGAGGCTTTATTTTTAAAAGGTTTGACTCTTCGTGGAAACTTAAGTCCTGAGGCTTTATGATTAAGTGGGGAGGCATAGAAAGGTGTCAGGAGAAGGGCAGAAAAAGCAAGTGAATCACAATGCCCTTATACTAGGCAAAGCCTGCTTGAAATAGAGAAAAAGCTGTTTTGAAGAAATGAAGTCTGTGTGCGGTTACATAACTTGTGAAGTGATCACCTCAGTAAGTCTAGTACTTATCTATCTGACACCATTCATAGTTATTACAGTATTATTGACTATCTTCTCTATGCTGTATCTTACAGAACTGTGGCTATTTTTATAACCAGCAATTTGTACTTCTTAATCCCTTCCCATTTTTCAGTCATGTTCCCTCTCATCGGGAGGCCATCTCTTTGTTCTCTATATCTATGAGTTTGTTTTAGTTTTATTCATTTATTTTGTTCTTCAGATTTCACATATAAGTGAAATCATACAGAATTTGTCTTTTCTCTGACTTGTTTCACTCAGCCTAACACTTAGCTGGCAGGGGAGATACTGTGATCATCTCTGAAGGATGTTTTTGCTGGCTATAGAATTCTGGGTGGAAAGATTTTGTTTTTCTTTAGCACTCTAAATGTTACCTCCTTGTCTTATTGTTGAAATTGTTTCTCAAGAGAAGTTATTCATTACATTTAGAGTTGTTTCCCTACATATTAAATGATTTTTTTCTCTGATTGCTTTTATAATTTTTCCTTTATCTTTTTTTTTTTTTTTCCAGTGGTTGATTCTTAGTTCTTGGGGTTTATCTCTTGTTTCTGCCAATTTAGGGAACTTTTCAGTAAGTATTGTTTTATCAGATATTACCTTTGTCTAATTGTCTCTCTTTTCTCCTACTGAAACTCTGAGTAGCATTTGTTGAAACTCTTCACTCTATATCACTCATGCTTTTATTCATTTTTTGAATATTGTGATTTTGTTTCAGTTTGGATATTTTCTCTTGATCTACTAGTTGTATAATGCAATCTTAAACAAATTCGGTTGTTTTCTATTTTACATATGGTGTTCTCTCATGTTGACATAGGAAGCATCCAAACCTGGAGAGAATTTTTGAGTTTGAATTATATGGAAGATAAGCCCGAAAGCAAAATCTCCACAGACTGAGAAAAGTGCTTCAGAGAATAACAGTTTTGCAGTTTCTTTTATGCATTTGAGGCGAAGGAGAGAAAGTAAGGATGATCACAAGGGGAGATAAAGCAAGACAGGGATTGGATTACCTCTTGTAACTTTAGAAGGGGGAGTCTGAAAGGGGGCATTTCAAAGGTGTGTTAACTTAGATGCACAGAAACATGGACAGGGCTTGCTTAAGGCAAAGATAAGCTTTTTAGTAAAGAAGTTACAGGCCTGGGGCAGGGCTACTCACCATGACCTGCCCAGTTAGATCTGATCATGATCAGATCTCTGTGAGGTTACTTTAAAACAGAACCCCTTTTGCCCCCAAACTCATTACATAATATCCATACTGTTCTCATGTCCTCAATATTTTTTAGGGGATAAAATTTACATGCCGTGACATGCATAGATCTTTATATACAGTTCAATGAGTTTTGACACATCCATATGTCATGTGAACCATGCACTATCTAGACATAGAATATTATCTCAGAAATTTCCCTGATGCCCTTTCCCATGCATCTATGTGGGTTAAAGTATCCAATTTTCTGTTTATTTTCTTAGATGTAGTTCTTTTGTGAAATTCTCTAACTTTCCTTTATATTATCAATTTCCCTCTATTTTTTTAAACAGAGTGTATTAAAGTCTTTGTCTGCTAATTCTTATGTCTAGATGACCTGCAGTCTATTTTTTTTCCCTGCAGTCTAATTTTAATGTATATTTATTTCTCTTTGTATGGTCCTGTCTCTTGGCATGTCCACTAATTTTTTTATCAATGACAAATAAATGTTGTATATAAGAAAAAGTTTCAGAGGCTTCAGATATTTTTTTGTTATAGAGAGTATCCATATTTTACTCTGATAAGCAGATAGTGACTGGATACTTTAATCCAATTAGAGGTAAAACTGATTTAAGACTGGCTTGCTGCTTTGGTAAGGCTTACATATGGCTAACTTCCTTGTAAAGACATAGCTCCACAGCCTTTCAACAGAAATCCCAGTGTGTTCACTGAGGACCTTTCCTTTGGCAGGTCTTAAACCTAAATCCTTATTTTTATAGCACTACAAGATTGCCAAAAGCTCAATTTTTTTTTTCCTGGAGTATGTCAGCTTAGTGTTCAGCCTTCCTCATGGCTTTAGAATTCTACAAATGTCTTTAGGAGGAAAAGGAAAATATATGAGTTTGAGACACTAATATCTCGTTTTATCTTTCCTCATAAGAATGTCCATATTAATCTTGTCTCTGTCATTCAGAAGTCATCCACTATTTAGTTTCTCAGCCTCTTTTCCTCAGAATTTGCGAATACCCCTAGCAGTTTATCTCTCACTTTTCTCCACCACCCAGAGTCTTTTCTCTGTAGTCCTCATTATTTTCCTGCTTTTAATCAAAGTATTTTGTGCCTTAGGGAACATTGGTGGACTACAAAGTAAGTCATCCTATGTTCTTTAAATTTTAATATTCAGATATAAAAACTTTTAACTACTAAAAGTTATCACAATAAATAAATTTTTAGACAAAAAATTACACAGATGAATGGCAGAATGGCAACAGAGTTTTGATCAGCAGCATGATTCTTGAAATGTAGTTTTCTAAGAGATATGACTTATGGATGTATAATTATATATATATTTAATTTTTCTTTGAAGATATAGGAAAAATATTTTAATATGCAAAATCAGAAAAACATGTGTAAATGTGTACTATCTCCAAAGAGAATAAAATTGTAGAGACACTTTAGCTGAATGAATAAAAAGAAAGAATAAAATAGTAAAACAACAGTGTGCTGAAAACATTAATGAGAAACAAACTATCAAAACACATCTTTGTGTATAGTGTTTTAATAACATATGTATTAAGCTAAAAGTGATGGTTAGGAGATCAGCTTTTAAATAAAACGTATATTACAGAAAAATTTTTCATAATATTTAAACACAATTTTATAAAATATATACAAGTCAAGGAAGGGTGTAAATTAGGTAAAATTGTGCTTAAAGTATCTGCTGAAAGGAGATAAAAGTTTAAAGTATATTGAATATTCATAGCAATAGGAAAGAAAGGCAGTTATTGCCATCAAAATAGGAAATAAAACAAATATGCTGTCACCACCGCTGCTGCTTCTCATTAATGTTTCTTCTGGAGATCCTTGTTTATCCTAAGAGTGAAAAAGAAAAAAAAATTGTCCCTAATTGTGGGGAAAAAGCATTCAATTATTATGCTGATACATTATTTTTTTCTTAATGAGAATCAACTGGAAACATTAGAAATGATAATATAAGATCAATACACACAGATAAAAGATTTCTTAAACATGTGGGAGCATACAAAATGATTTTAAATTTTTTATATTTCAGTTACATTTCTTATACAATATTATATTAGTTTCAGGTGTATAGCATAGTAATTAGATATTATATCACTTATAAAGTGATCACCCCCATAAATCTGGTACCCATCTGATACCATACATAGGTTTTACAATATTATCAACTATACTCTTTACAACCCTATATGACTATTTTGTAACAACCAGTTTGTACTACTTTTAAAAATTCTTTTTACCAATTTGTACTTCTTAAGCTCTTTCCTTTTTTATCTATTCTCTCAAACCCCCTCCCATCCAACAACCATCAAAATGTTTTCTGTATCAGAGTTTGTTTCTTTTTTGTTTGTTTATTTGTATGTTTATTTTGTTCTTTAGATTCCACATTTAAGTGAAATCATATGGCATTTGTATTCCTGTCTGAGTTACTCCACTAGCACATTACCCTCTAGATCCATCCATTTTGATGCAGATGGCAAAATTTCATTCTTTTTTTATGGCTGAGTAATATTCCAGTGTGTGTGTGTGTGTGTGTGTGTGTGTGTGTGTGTGTGTGTGACCTCTTCTTTATTCATTCATCCTTTGATAGATGCCTGGGTTGCCTCCATATCTTGGCTATTGAAATAATGCTGCAATGAACATGTGAATGCACATATCCCTTAGAAGTAGCGTTTTGGGTTTCTTTAGATAAATATCCAGAAGTGGGATTACTGGGTTCCTCATTGTCTCTTGTTATAGTCTTTGTTTTAAACTGTATTAGGTCTGGTATAAGCATTGCTACCCCAGATTTTTTTTTTTCATTTTCATTTTCATGTAATATCTTTTTCCATCCCTTTACTTTCAGTCTGTGTGTATCTTCTGATATGAAGTGAGTCTCCTGTAGGCAGCATATGTAAGGGTCTTATTTTCTTATTCATTCAACTATGCTATGTTTTTTGATTGAAGTATTTAATCCACTTACATCTAAAGTAATTGTTGATAGATATGTAATTATTGCTATTTTATTCATATGTTTTATCTTCTTCTTAAAGGACTTCTTCTAACATTTCTTGTAATACTAGTTTGGTGTTCATGAATTCCTTTAGCTTTTTCTTTTCTGGGAAACTATCTGTCCTTTGATTCTAAATGATACCTTTTCTGAGTAATGTTGGTTGTAATTCCTTACTTTTCATCACTGAATATTTCATGTCAGTCCCTTCTGGCCTGCAAAGTTTCTGTTGAGAAATCAGTTATTCTCATTGGAGCTCCATTATAGGTAACTAATTGCTTTTCTCTTGCTTCTTTTAAGATTCTTTCTTTGTCTTTAACATTTGGTATTTTAATGGTGATGTGTCTTGGTGTGGGCCTCTTTGGGTTCATTTTGCTTAGGACTGTCTGTGCTTCCTGGGCTTGTATGTTTATTTCCTTCATCAGGTGAGGCAAGTTTTCTGATTTTTTCAAATAGGTTTTCAATTCCTGGCTCACTCTCTCCTCCTTCTGGTACCCCATATAATGTGAATGTTAGTACATTTGATGTCCTAGACACCCCTTAAGATATTGTCATTTTTTGAATTCTTTTTTCTTGTTGCTATTCTGATTGGGTGTTTTCTGCTACCTTATCTTCTAATTTGCTAATTGGATCCTGAGCTTCATCTAATCTGTTGATATCATCTCATGTATTCTTCATTTTAGTTATTGTATTCTTCATTTATAACTAGTTCCTTTTTTATGTTTTCTATCTTCATTTTTATGTTTCCTATCTCTTTGTTAAAGTTCTCACTGAGTTCATCTATTCTTCCCCTAAGTTTACTGATCATTTTATTTAGTTCTTTTCCTGGAGATTTGCTGCCTTCTGTCTCTGTTTCTATGTATTAGGTAGGGCTGCTATGTCTTCTAGCCTTACATATTAAGTGTCTTATGTGGCTCAGTGGAGTAGTCTTTTTGATCCCTGAGCTGGGTGGTCTAGGTGTGTCTCTTGTGTGCCCTTCTATTGTAGTTGAAACTTGGTTTCTGTTTGCACGTCAATGGGAGGGATTGACCCATAGAAAGATTGGTTGTGAGGACTGGCTAGTTATATAGTAGAGAAGCTGACTCTGTAAGGTAGGATTTGCATTAGTAGGGCTCTTGTGCCTGCCCAGTTTGCCCTTTGGGTATGTCATCTTCAGATGGAGTTTTGGGTGGTGGTCTAGTTCAGTCCTGCCAAAGTTCAGTTGCAGCCTTTGCCCTACCTGGAGACAAATGGTATGAGCCAGCAAGCAATCCACAGATAGTCACGACCCCCACTGAGTTTGAGGTGCCTGAAGAAGCCATGCCTTGAATTGAGGTTGGCTGCCACTAGTGCCAGATTTGAGACTGCATAAGTATGTAGCACATGGAATCCAGATGCTGTTTTTTTGAATTTTGTAAACCTTTGAGATTCTGTAACATGAGCCAAGACAGGCTGTTTGTATGAAAAAAGCCAGTGGAAGTGGCTTGGGTGGTTCCATAAGTTAGGTGGGACAGGGCCTCAGGGAATCACAAGGGTAAAGCAAGTGGTGTTCCAGGTTGATGGAGACTCAGATATGTTGGCCCTCTGTATCTGCATGCCAGAAGCGGGGAGGGCTCAAAAAAGGAATAGTTGAATCTGCCAGCACATCTGTCTGTAAGAAGTTGCACCTTCAGGCCTCATCTTGAAGCCAGACAATTCACTTACTCCCCATATGTCCCTGGCAACTTTCAAGCTGCTGCTCTAGCACTGGAGCTCAGAGTGAGTGAGTCAGTCAGCAGTAAATCTGGGTATGGGCCCTTTAAAAGAAACACCTGGTACTCACACAGCCTCCATCTCATTCAGCCACAATTCCTGCTGATTTTCACAGCTAGAAGTTGTATGTACCTCTCTCCCCAGTGCTGAAACACTGAGCTTAAGAGCCTGGTATGGGGCTAGGATCCCTTGCTCTTCTGGGGTTGCCTCTGCAACTGAAAATCCCTCTCAATTTTTAACTGCTACAAATGGGTATGTGAACAGCTCTTTCTGCATCTCTGTCCCCCTACCAGTCTCAAGGTGGCTCCTTCTATATGACCTTAATTTTAGGACTTCTGTTTCCTAAACTTCAGGTGAGTCTCAATGATGGTTTTTCTATAGATTGGTTGTAATTTTAATGTCATAGTTAGAGGAGGCTAGTACAGCTTTTCCCTACTCTGTAACCTTGACCAGAAATCCTAGAGACAAACAAATTAATAGTATCACAAAATACTAGAAAAAACCCAACACTATTAACCGAAGGAAAATGCTAAGCATTAAAGAAGAAATATCAAATAACAATTAGAAATGCTCTTTACAATATACATAACAGAACCATAAGATAGATATTATATATTTATTAAAGTATTTTATAAAAACATAGATAAACAGACCTACAATTTTACTTTACAAGTTTATGATGTAAATATTGTGGACAGAAATCATTTTGTGAATGATTAATCTTCATGGTCAATTCAATTTGAGAATTTGTTGTATAATAGCAAATTAAAGTTCATCTGTAATGTATCAAAAATATCCAATATATTGCAAAGAAAGACTAATTATGGAAATCAATGAAATGTCAATAAATCTATAGTTAAAAATAAACTAAGAAAACCTATATACAATAAAATACAAAAAGCAGAGGCTTTCATTGTAAGAATACAATGTGAAGTAAAGCAGAAAGGCCCAAAACAGAGCATACTAGTTAAAAATTTGGTGTGTGGGAAGCATGGTAATTTGAATCCTTTGGGAAATGTTGGCATTCCCAAAGTGTGATTTATGTAATGGCAGAGATAAACAAGATTATTTTATGTGGTTCAGAGAAGAACAGTTTAAATTTTACAACCATTTGTTATTTTTACCCATATATGAAATTTATATAACAAGCTCCTCAACTTACCTACATTCCCCAGAAAAAAATTTATGAACATTATAATTTAGGACAAGGTTATATTAAAAAGGGAGTTAAATGAAAGCTGATTTAAATAAAATGTTATGGTGCATATACATACAGATATGTTAAAATGATGGAAATGTACACTATGATATAGTTTTAGAATATTTGCAATATTTATTGAAATATGCTATAATAAACAGCTGTTTATTTGTAGGAATGTTGAGTTTGGTACATAACATATCAAAATACATTAATAATTTACTACAAAGTAACAAAAATATGAGACTTCATAGTCTTGGGTAGAGTATTTTCAGACAGACTTGAAACTCATGAGCCCTATAGAAAAACATTGCCAGATTTTACTCCAAAAACTTTAAATATATTATCTGTGAAAAACTACCACAAGCATAGTCAAAGAACAATATAAAATGAGGAAAAAATAATTTCTATGTGTAAGAAGAATGATTAATTGCTATGCTATATAAGATTTCTGCAAATGAAGAAAGAGGTAATTGAATAGAAACATGGACAATGGCTATGAAAATGTTACTCATACAAAAAATACAATGACAAACATAAAAAAAATTCTGAAACACAAATGTTAGAAAATGCAAGCCAAAATGATAAGATACTATTTCAGTAAAAACGTTAGAAAATCTTACATTCTTTAAAAACATTTTTTTTTGTGATTATTATTTTATTAGTTTCAAGTATACAGTACATTGGTTAGGCATTTGTATATTTATAGAATGATCCCCCTAATTGCTCCTTCTCTTCTCTGGTTTTTCCACTTAGCCAATACATTAATGTTAACTGGATTCCCTCTGCTGTGCTCCCCATCCCCATGACCATGTATTAACTACTAATTTGTACTTCTTTAACCCTTCATCCCATTCTCCCAGGCCCCCAAACCCCTCTCTCTCTGTCCGTCACCAAAATGCCCTCTATATTTCGGAGTTAGTTTTTGATTAGTTTGTTCTTTTTGTTCCTTAGATTCCGCATATAAGTGATATCTTATGGTATTTATCTTTCTTTGTCTGACTTATTTCACTTGGCATGATAACCTAGAGGTCCATCCATGCCATTGAAAATGGTATGTTTTCATTTTTAATGGCTAAAGTAACATTCCATTGTATATATGAACCATAACTTCTTTATACAATTGCCTGTTGTTGGGCATTTAGGTGGCCTCCATATCTTGGCTATTGTAAATTGTGCTGCCATGAATATTGGAGTGCATAGATTTTTACAAATTATTGTTTTGATTTTCTTTGGATAAATACCCAGAAGTACAATTGCTGGGTCAAAAGGTAGATCCATTTTTAATATTTTGAGAAAACTCCTGACTGTTTCCATAGCAGCTGTACCCATTTGCAATCCCACCAACAGTGTATGAGGATTCCTTTTTCTCCGCATCCTCATCAACACTTGTTTTTTGATTTATTGATGATAGCCATTCTAACAGGTGTGAAGTGATATCTCGTTGTGGTTTTAATTTGCATTTCTCTGATGATTAGTGACCTTGAGCATCTTTTCATATGTCTATTAGCCATCTGTATTTCTTCTTTGAAGAAGTATCCATTCAGGCCTTCTGACCATTTTTTAATTGGATTGTTTGTTTTTTTTGTTGTTGAGTTGTATGAACTCTTTTATATGTTTTTGATATTAACCCCTTATCAGATGTATCATTAGCAAATACCTTCTAGATAACAGTCGATTGTCTTTTTGTTTTGTTGATGGTTTCCTTTGCTGTACAAACACTTTTTAGTTTGATGTATTTGTTTATTTTTTCTTTTGTGTCCCTTGACGAGGGAGAGATATCCATAAAGAAATCACTCTTAGTAATATCAGAGGGTTTGCTGCCCATGTTTTCTTCTAAGTTTTATGACTTTGTGTCTTACATTTAAGTCTTTAGTCTGTTTTGAGTCTATTCTTGTATGTGGTGTAAGAAGGTGGTCCAATTTCTTTTTTTCTTTTTCTTTTTTTGCATGTATCTGTCCCATTTTCCTAATACCATTTATTAAAGAGACTGTCTTTACCCCATTGTGTATTTTTACCTCCTTTGTCATACATTAAATAAATGTATAGGCATGGATTTATTTCTGGGCTCTCTATTCTGTTCCATTGATCGATGTATCTGTTTTTATGCCAGTATCATTCTGTATTGATTACTGTAGCCCTGTAGTATAGTTTGATATCAGGTGGTATGATACCTCCAACTTCATTCTCCTTTCTCAAGATTGCCATGGTTATTCTAGGTCTTTTATGGTTCTATATAAATTTTAAGATTATTTGTTCTAGCTCTCTGAAAAATGCCATTGGTACTTTGATAGGGATTGCATTGAATCTATATATTGCTTTGGGTAGTATGGCCATTTTAATGATGTTGATTCTTCCTACCCATGAGCACGGTATATGCTTCCATTTATTTATATCTTTTTCAGTTTCTTTTTTCAATGACATAATTTTCTGAGAACAGATTTTTTACCTTTTTGGTTAATTTGATTCCCATATATTTTACACTTTTTGATGTAATTGTAAATGAGGTTGTTTTCTTAATTTCTCTTTCTGAAAGTTCATCATTGGTGTATAAAAATGCCACTAAGTTCTGAATATTTATTTTGTGACCTGCTTCTTTACTGAAATTCATTGATCAATTCTAATAATTTTTTGGTGGGATGTTTAGGGTTCTATATACATAGTATCATGTCATCTGCAAATAATTACAGTTTTACTTCCTTTCCAATTCAGATGCCTTTTATTTCTCTTTTTCGTCTTATTGCTGTGGCTAAGACTTCCAATACAAAGTTGAAGAAAAGTGGTGAAAGTGGGCATCCTTGTCTTGTTCCTGATCTTAAGGAAAATGCTTCTTTTTAGACTTTCCCCATTGAGTATGATGTTAGCTGTAGGTTTGTGATATATGGCTTATATTATGTTGAGATATGTTCTGTCTATTCCCACTTTGCTGAGACTTTTTATCATAAATGAATACTATATTTTGTTGAACGCTTTCTCTGCATTTACTGATATGATCAAATGGTTTTAGTCTTTCAATTTGTTATGTGGTGTGTCACATTAATTGATTTGCGGATATTGTGCCAGCCTTGCAACCTAAGAATAAATTCCACTTGATCATGTGTATGATATTTTTAATGATTGCTGAATTTGGTTTGCTAATATTTTGTTGAGGATTTTTGTATCAATGTTCATAAGAGATACCAGCCTGTAGTTTTCTTTTTTTGTAATGTCTTTGTTTTGGAATCAAGGTAATGGTGGCCTCATAAAAAGAGTTAGGTAGCCTTCCTCTTCTTGAATTTTTTGGAATATTTTGAGAAGAATAGGTGTTAATTTTTCTTTGACTGTTTGGTAAAATTTGCCTTTGAAGCCATGTGGTCCAAGACTTCTGTTTTTTGGGATATTTTTGATTACTGATTCTATTTCATTGGTGGTAATTGGTTGGTTCACATTTTTCTTCTTGACTTGAGTCTTGAAAGATTGTATGTTTCTAGGAATGTGTCCATTTCTTCCAGATTGTCTAATATGTTGGCATATAATTGCTCAAAGTATTTTCTTATCCTTTGTATTTCTGTGGAATCTGTAGTTATTTCTCCTCTTTCACTTCTGGTTTTATTTATTTGAATCCTCTTTTTTCCTTGATGAGTCTGGCTATGGTCTGCCAATTTTGTTTATCCTCTCAAAGACCCACTCTTGGTTTCATTAATCTCTTGTATTGTTTTTCTAGACTCTATTTCATTTATTCCTACTCTGATCTTTATTATTTTATCCCTTCTATTCACTTTAGGGTGTTTTGCTGTTCTTTTTCTAGTTCTTTTAAGTGTCAGGTAAGATTATTTGAGCTTTTTCTTGTTTCTTGAGGTAGACCTGTATTGCTATGAATTTCCCTCTTAGGATTGCTTTTGCTGCATCCCATAGACTTTGTCATTATGTTTTCATTTTCATTTTTCTCTACGTATCTTTTGATATTTTAAAAATCTTATTGTTAACTCATTCATTGTTTAGTAGCATGTTATTTAGCCTCCATGTGTTTGTGTATTTTCCAGTTTTTTTCCTTGTAGTAAGTTTCTAGTTTCATACCCTTGTGATCAGAGAAGACAGTTGATACAATTTCAATCATCTTAAATTTACTGAGACTTGTTTTGTGTCCTAACATGTTTGGGACTCTTCGTGCTTCCTGAACTTGTATGTCTAATTCCTTTGCCAGGTTAGAGAAGTTTTCTGCCATTATTTCTTCAAATAGGTTTTCAATCCATTGCACTCTCTCTCCTCCTTCAGGTACTCCTATGATCTAGGTATTTTTATGCTTTATGTTGTCCCAGAGGTCTCTTAAACTACCCTTATTTTTTTTAATTCTTTTTTCTTTTTTTTCTAATTGAGTATATTCTGCTACCTGTATTCCAGTTCACTGATTCAATTTTCTGCTTTGCCCATTCTAATGTTGAATCCTTCTAGGGAAATTTTCATTTGAGTTATTGTATTCTTCATTTCTGATTCTATTTTATGCTTTCTATGATGGGTTTTTTTTTTTTTATGCTTACTATCTCTCTGTTGATGTTCTCATTATGCTCATCCATTCTTCCCCTGGCTTTGTTGATCATCCTTATAACCATTATTTTGAATTCTGTCTCTGGTAGGTTGCATGCCTCCATTTCATTTAACTTATTTTATGGAGTTTTCCACTGTTGTTTCATTAGTAGCATGTTTATTTTCTCATTTTATTAGCCTCTCTGTGTTTGTGTCTATGTGTCAGGAATATTTGATTTGCCTCTCAGTCTTCATCAGGTAGCCTAATATTGGAAGGTATCCTGTGTGGCCCAGTGGGGTGTACTCTCTGATCCCTTATGCCAGGGGCTCTGGACGTGATCTTTGTGTGGGTTGTATGTGATCTTCTGTTGTTGCCAAGACTTTATTGTTGTTAGTACATCAGTGGATGGAATTAATGCTTAGGCTAATTGTGGGAATTGGCTCCTCTCACAGTGTAAGAATTGCTATGTGGGGGCTGACCCCACTGAGTGGGATTTGCCCTAGCAGGCTTGTGTACTTGTTGCAACCACCCTTTGTGTGTATTATTAATGGGGCTAATCAGGAGTCGCTCTATTGTGTTCTGGTGTCAGCCTCTGAATGTGCTGATTTTGTGGCCCTTTGGGAGGGGCTCCTCAGTAGGCCAAGGTCAGTGACTGCTTTTGATTGCTCAGGACTACCAGGTAAGAACTACAAAGTGATCTGCATATGGTTTTTGCCTGTGCTGGATCTATTAATAAGTGGAAGAGACAACACTGTAGGCATGGTCCGGTTATCCCCTGACCTAGAGCTATTTAGCAGTGGGACCAGTGTTTCTCCAGATTTGCCACTGCAGTGTCATTTTACATGTCAGCGCTATCTCTGTGGCTCCCTGTACAGTTTCCAATCATTGCAAGGTAAGCTGCTGTCTACTTTGGGCCTGAATGTGCATCGCGAGGGCAGGGTCATCTGCCTATCAAAGTGCAGCAGGCAGTATGTGTATTAGATGGGGCAGGTGCTCAGGGAGATAAGGGCCATTATGTCAATACAGAACCCTGCAATCTCCTCAAGAGATATTGCAGCTCATATAGGCAGTGGTGGTCTGATCACAACTGTTTTCCCTGAAATGTGCTCACTGTGCTAGCCAAGGTCTATTGCCTGCACAGACTGTGCAACCCCAGAGCCAAGCAAGGCACAGGAGGCTGCTTGTCAGTGGGTTGCAGAAGTTTTGTGGCTTTAGGTGATGTGGGATCTCAGGGAGACAAGGACTGTCTGGTCAATATAACCTCAGTTTTGCTGCAACTTCTGTGCCTGGACATTGCCACTGTAGTCACAGATCACAGTGAGACCAACTGTCATCTGGGGCAGTCCCACAAATGCCTGTGCTCCCTAGGTGCAATATTGTAATTTACATATAGTAAAGGTCTGCATGTGACTGATTTCCCTGCAGTGCCCTCTCTGTGTTAGCCACAGTTTGATGCCTGTGTGGATTGGGAGATGGGGGAGGGGGGCATGGTGGAGGTGATTCTCTTTCAGTGGGCCACCTGGGGCAATTTGTAGGTAGGGTAGGGCAGGGTCTCAGAGAGACGATGGCAATCAGACCAATACAGCAAGTTTTGCTGTAATTTTGGTAACCATTTGAGCATTTCTGCGTAAGTCCCAGATTACAGCAAGACTACCTGCTGTCTGGTACCTGCCCATGGATCCCCAATATCCATCCAAGTTCCTGTCAGCAGCAGTGATTTGCCTGACCCTATCTTGGAAATGAGTGCTAACTGTGCTGGCCACCAGCTGAATGTTTGGCCCTAAATTGGTGCAGGACATGGAAACCATCCAGCAAAATCATGGGGCAATCTGTAGGTTGGGTGGAGTGGGCAGATCTCCTCAGGCCAGAGCTTCCTAATGGCCCTGTGGGATGGTCTGCATAGTCAAGCTGGCAAGGTCTATAGATCCCCTGGTAGAGGAGAGGTACTAAGGCACAATAGTGGATAGCCTTCCAGCTCTTGTTCTGGTGCCAGGCAATGCAGACTTTCTTGATACAAACCCTGTGCAAGTCTTTGACCCACTGCCTGAGTGTCCTGAGTGAGTGTCTGCAGGACAGAAAGCCTGTGAGTGGGCCCTTCAAAGGAATTTTTAGGGTTTCAGTCTCCTTCTTACTCACCCAGACAGTGGGAATCCCCTCTGGTTTTTAGAGTCAGAGCTATTGGAATCTCCTCTTCCCTGGGCTTGGGAGCTCCCAAATGAGGCCAGGATTCCCCTCTCCTTCAGGGGAGCCTCTGCAGCCTCACTCTCCCTCTGGTGATTCTCCAACACCCAGGGGTGCAGATCCAGCTCAGTTCACAACTTTGTCCTTCCTACTAGTTTTTATGTGGCTCCTTTTTATTATCAGATATAGGTGTTACCATCACCTGCGCTTCAGGTGATTCTCCACGTTATTTTATAATTTGGTTGTAATTTCAATGTGGATCTGGGAAAAGATGAACCCTGCTTTTACCTAGTCCACCATCTTCCACTCACTCCGACATTCTTAAAAAAACATAGTGTTACAAATGGTGTGAAAACAGATATTCTAATGCAATTTGATAGGTTATTATGGGCAAAATTTCCTAAATTCATATACGAAATTGCTTTTGGAAGTAAAAGTGGGTATACAGATCTGGAAATTTAACTTTTAATTTAATTTATGCATTCTGTATCAAGGTGATTTTGAAATTGAGAATTGTTTTTGTAATTAAAAAAAAAATAGAGGTTTGGAAAAACATGGCAGAGTGAGTGATGTCCCCAGATCTCTCCCCTTGAAATAACAATAAGCTGAACATCTAAAACTCAACAAAAACACCCCCCAAAAAACACCAGCACGTGTGAGCATAAAATCTGCACTTAAGAACTACCACAGGTCAGAACCCCAAGAGTCAGGCTGTGGACTGGGAGAAATAAAGGAGCTGCCACTTGCAGCTGGAGCTCTTTCCAGGAGTGGGGCGGGGATGAAGTTGCAGGTGACTTCCATGATCAACCCTGACTGGGAATGCTATGCTTTCCCAGCACTTGGTGGAAGGGCCCAGTCATCTGGGCAGAAAACAGAAGTGGGATGGGACTGCAAAGAAACAACAGTTGATTATTACTGGCCCCAGATGAAACTGAGGCTGAGCTGTACTCCACAACTCTCAACACAGAGGGCCACCCATACGTTCCAAGGCCAATCACCGCGAAGCCCCAGGGGAATGTGAGCAAACACTGCCAAGACTATCACTGATACTGACAGGGCCTGAAACTAAGGGTAGAAAACATGATTAAATATCTACAAGAAAATTTCTAAAAAGGCATTTAAAGGCTTTATATAAAGCAGGGATTCAAGAGACTTATATGCCACCTACTAGAAACCAAAAGAAAAGTGTCAGCTTTGCAGCAGGCTAGAGAGAGACCATTATATAATAAATCTTTCAGAAAAAAAAAATGGCAGAATACATTTCCATTAATGCTCAGGTGGAGAAATAATCCATTAAACTTCATGAACAACCAAGGTGACAAGACATCTCAGAAAGAAAGAGAAAAAAATCTCCATAAAATAAGCTTGTAGACATAGAAATGTGCAACTTAAATGACAGAGAATTTAGGATAGTACTTCTGAAAAAACATTGTTCTGAAACAAGTCATATCAACAATTTCAGGAACTGAAAAAACAAGTAGATAAGCAGAGCAAGGAGATTGAAACCCTCAAAAAGAACCAAATAGAATTTCTGGAGATGAAGAAAACACCTGCAAAAGTTGAAAAATGAAATAGCAAGCTTGGGAAATAAAGTCGACCAAAATGGAGGAAAGGATCAGTGATATCAAGGACAGAGAGAATCTGCAGAATGAAAAATAATGAAAGAGAAATACAAGAACTAACTGATACCATCAGGAGAGGAATCATAAGAATAATGGGCATTACTGAAGGCAAGAAAAATAAGCAGGGACTAGAAAGCATTTTCAGATAAATAGTTGACAAGAATTTCCTAAATCTAAGGAATGAGCTGGAACTTGGAATTCAAGAAGTCAACAGAACACCCAATTATCTCAACCTAAAAAGGCCTTCACCAAGACACACTGAATTAAAATGATCAAAAATCAATGACAAAGACAGAATTCTCAGGGCAGCTGGGAAGAAGAAAATGGTAAATAATAAAGGAAAACCCATTAAATTATCCTTGGACTACTCAGCACAAACCTTAAAAGCCAGAAAGTATTGGAATCAAATATTGCAACTATTAAGTGAAAGGAACTATTAGCCTAAGATAATGTACCCAGCTAAGCTCTCCATTAAATATGAAGGAGAAATAAAGACCTTTCCAGACATTCAAAAATTGAGGGAATTCTTCACTACAAGGCCTGCACTACAGGAAATACTGAAAGGAGTCAGCTCATCTACAACAAAATGACAACAACAACAACAAACAAAAGAGTAAAGAGTAAAGTGACTATCAGGCAAATATGAACAGAGGAGTGCAACCCTTACAAGAACAGGGCATTATAAGCTTAATAATAGGAGAATTGTTATAGCAAGATAGGATTGAATGTTCAGCATACGTAGAGAGAAACTGAGATAACAATTACTGAAAAGGGGAGGATTCAAAGATCCAAATTCACAAAGGGGAATGAAGATAAAGTACAGGAGAAAATGGATGACTGTATATATATAACTCTCCTTTACATATTTGTAGTGGTAACCACATGCAGAAGATTCAGAACTGAAGTATATAACACATGTAAAGCAATTACTAACAGAACTAAAGAGAAAAACAGACCAAAACACTATCATAGGTAGGGACCTAAATGCCCCACCATCGAATATGGACAGATCATCCAAACAGAAATCAATAAGGAAATAACATCCTTAAATGACACAGATCAACTGGACATAATTGACATTTACAGAGCCTTCCATCTCAAAACAGCTGCTTATACAATCTTCTCTAGTGCACATGGAACATTCTTGAGAATCGACTACATACTGAAACTCAGAGACAGCCTCAACAAATATAAGAGGGCTGAAATCATACCAACTATATTCTCAAATCATACTGCTTTGAAATTAGAAATCAACTGCAAAAATGAAAGCAGAAAGAACCACAAATACATGGAGATTAAACAACATGTTACTGAAGAATAACTGGGTCAGAGAATAAATAAAAAAAGAGATCAAGAGATACATAGAATGAATGATTATGATAGTACACCATATTAAAACTTTTGAGACACAGCAAAAGTGGTCATAAGAGGAAAGTTCTTATCATTTAAGGCCTATCTCCCAAAACAAGAATGAACCCAAATAGACAACGTTACACTTCATCTAAAAAAAATAAAAAAAGAAGAACAAAGGAAGCCTAAAGTCAAAAGAAAGAAAGTATTAATCAAAATTAGAACAGAAATAAATGAAATTGAAAACAAAAACAAAAACAAAAAAACAATAGAAAAAAATAAATGAAAATGCAACGAAGAGCTAGTTCTTTGAGAACGTTAATAAAATTGACAACCCCCTGACGAGACCCACTAAAGAAAAATGAGAAAGGACAAAAATAAAATCAAGGATGAAAGAGGGGAAATTATAATTGACATCTCAGAAATACAAAAGATCATACAAGAATACTATGAAAAAGTATATGACACCAAATTTAATAACCTAGAAGAAATGGACCAGTACTTAGAAAAATATAATCTCCTAGACTGAATCAAGAACTGAAAAATCTAAATAGACTAATCTGCAGTATGGAAATTGAAACAATCATCAAAAACTACCAAAATGTGAAAGTCCAGGACCAGATGGCTTCACCAGTGAATTCTACTGAACATTCAAAGAAGATTTAATACCTATTCTCCTCAAATTCTTCCAAAAAATCAAAGAGTAGGCAATACTTCCCAACTCATTATATGAGGCCAATATTATTCTGATACCAAAACTTGGTAAAGATAACGCAAAAAAGAAAATGACAGACCAATATCTCTCATGAACACAGATGCAATAATTCTAAACAACATACTAGCAAACTGAATACAGCAACATATTAAAAAAATTATACACCACAATCAAGTCAGCTTCATCCCAGAGGCACAGAGATGGTTTAAAATATGCAAATCAATTAATGTATTATACCACATAAACAAATTAAAAATAAGAATCATATGATCTTAACAATAGATGCAGAAAAAGTCTTTGACAAGATACAGCACTCATTTATGATCAAAACACAACAAAATCGGTATAGAAGGAAAATACCTTAACATAATAAAGGCCATATATGACAAGCCCTCAGCCAACATTATACATAATGGGGAAAAACTAAAAACCTTCCCTCTAAGATCAGGAACAAGACAAGGATGTCCACTATCACCACTGTTATTCGATATGACAGTGGAGGTCCTAGCAAGTGCAATCAGGCAAGAGAAAGATATAAAAGGCATCCAAATAGGAAATGAAGAAGTCAAACTGTCACTATTTGTGGATGACATGATTCTCTATATAGAAAACCCTAAAGACTCCACAAGAACACTACTAGAAACAATAAGCAAATACAGTAGTCTCTGGATGCAAAATTAACGTCCAAAAATCCATAGCTTTCCTATACTCTAATAATGAACTGTCAGAAAAAGAAGTGGAAAAAATGAATCCTTTTTCAATTGCAAGAAAAGAGTAAAATACCTAGGAATAAATTTAACAAAACATATGAAGGACTTATATAATGAAAACTACAAGAGCCTATTAAAAGAAATCAAAGAAAACAAAGAAATGGAAAGATATTCCATGTTTTGGGGTTGGAAGAATCAACATAGTTAAAATAACCGTATTACCTAAAGCATTATACAGACTTAAGCAATCCCCATCAAAATCCCATCGGAACTTTTAAAGAAATAGAACAAAAAAATCATCAGATTTGTATGGAAGCACAAATGACTCTAAATTGTCAAAGTCAGTCTGAGAAAAAATAAGGCTAGAGGCATCACTCTGCCCAATTTCAAATTGTACTACAAAGTGGCAGTAGTCAAAACAGCATGGTATTGGTAGAAAAACAGACACATGGACCAGTGGAACAGAATTGGGAGTTCTGAAGTAAATCTATTTTTACATGGGTAAATAATTTTCAACAAAAAAGCCAAAAACATACAGTGGAGAAAGGTAAGCCTCTTCAATAAAGGGTGCTGGGAAAACTGGAAAGCCACCTGCAAAAGAATGAAACTAGACTGTTGTCTATGACCACACATCAGAATATAAGACCTGAAATAATAAAATACATAGAAGAATACAGGAACAAAACTCATAGACCTTGGATTTAAAGAGGATTTTATGAATTTGACCTCAAAAGCAAGGGAAGTAAAATCTAAAATGAATGAATGGGACTATATCACACTAAAAAGTTTTTGCTCAGTAAAAGAAATCGTCAATAAAGTAAAGAGACAACCATCCAACTGGGAAAATATATTTGCAAACAATGCCTCCAATAAGGGCCTAATATCCAAAATATACAAAGAACTCACATGGCTCAATAACAAAAAATCAAACGATCCAATCAAAAATTGGGCAGAACAGATACTTCTCCCTAGAAGACATACAAATGGCTAACAACTATTTGAAAAAATGCTCAACATCGATAGCTATTAGGGAAATGCAAATCAAAATCACAATAAGGTACTATCTCACACCTGTTAGAATGGCTACAATCAACAGGACAAGTAATAACAAACACTGGAGAGAATACAGAGAAATGGGAACCCTCATACATGCTGGTGGGACTGCAAATTGGTACAGCCACTATGGAAAACAGTATGGAGGGTTCTTCAAAAAAAAACTAAGAATTGATCTACCATATAATTCAGCAATCCCTCTATTGGGTTAATACCCCAAAGACTTGATAACCCATATCTTTAAAGATATTTGCACACCGATGTTCATAGTAGAATAATTCAGAGTGGCTAGGACATGGAAGCAACTGAAGTGTCCTATGATAGATGATTTGATAAAGAAGCTGCGCTAAATATACAATGGAATATCACTCAGCCATAAAAAGAGACAAAATACTGACATTTACAACAATATGGATGGACCTCTAGGTAATCATGCTAAGCAAAATAAGCCAGAAAGAAAATTTTGAAAATCACATATCACTTATAAGTGGAATATAACAAACAGAGACACCAGTGATTACCAGAGGGTAGGGGATGGAGGAGGAGGGGGGAGGTAGATGGGGTAAAGGGTGTCAAATATGTGGTGACAGAAGGAAATCTAACTATGGGAGGTGAACGTACAGTGTAAAAAAAAAAAAAAATTATATATATATATATATATATATATATATATATATATATATATATATATATATATATACACCTTATTGTTAAAGTGTATAACAGAGACTTATTGGATTTAATTAATGTCATCATAAAAAATTAATTAATTAAAAAAAATTTTAAATCTGACTGAAAAGTGTGTGTAAGGTGGGGATGGGGGATGGAGCCCTTAAAAATGGCTAAAACATGAATAGGCTACTCACAAAAGTTAAATTTGGTAATGAATATATGAAAGGATGCTAAGCCTCCCTAAAGATCTATTAAATACAATTTAAAACCATTAAATATAACTTTCAAGTACCAGTTTCTCAAAGACCTTTAAAATCAAGACTATGCAATATTGTTAACTTGGTGGAAAGTAATTAAAATGAAAGGGTAAATGGGGTCTCAATTTCAAGAAGGCAGTTGGTGTCATGTCTAAAAATGAATTTTATTATTTTTTAGGCTATATTTTACTCATGCAAAAGTACTAGAAAAATAAAGAGATGTCTAATGTAGCATTTTTATTTGTTTTGAAAATTTTTTGACATAAAATTTACATAACATGAAACTCACCATTTTAACCATTTTAAGGTGTACAAGTAAATTTTAGCATATTAAAAATGTAGAATCAATACTACTATTTAATTCCAGGACATTGCTATCATCCCCAAAATAAAACTACAAGTTAGCAGTCAATCCCGAAGTTCCTCCTCCCTCCATTTTATGGAAACTATAATTTACTTTATCTATGGTTTTGCCTATTTTGTACATTCATAAAATAAAATTATACAATATGAGTCCATTGCGTCTGGCTTCTTTCATTCAACATAATGTTTCTAACATCTTTTCATAATGTGGTGTGTATCAGAATTTCTTTCCTTTTTTACAGCTGAATATTCTACTGTATGGATACAGTACATATTATTTATCCATTTTTGAGTCGGTGGATGTTTGGGCTGTTTCTACTTTTGGCTATTATTAGTAATGCTTCTATGAACATTTGAGGAAATGGTTAACTCTTTTCCACAGCAGCTGCAACTTTTTACATTCTTATTAGCAATGTATGAGGGTGTATGTTTCACTATTTCCTTGGCAACATTTATTTTGTTTCTTTTATTATCATCATCATCCATTCAGTGTGAAATGGTATCTCATTATGGTTTTCATTTGCATTCAAGATTTATAACATCTTTTCATGTGCTTATTGTCAATGGCTATTTTGAGAACTGTCTATTCATATCTTTTGCTAATTTTATAATTTGGATCGTTTATCTTTTTATTATGGAGTTCTTTATTTATTCTACATAGTAAATCTTTATGTGAATTGCAAATATTTTCATCCATTATGTTGGTTGTCTTTTCACTTTCTAGACTGTGTCCACAGACAAACATTTCATTTTGATGAAATCCAAATTATCATTTTTTTTTTTTTTTTTTTGCTGCTTGTGGTTTTGGTATCATATTAAAGAAACTTTTCCCTAAAGCAATATCATAAAAATCTACATTTATAAGAAGTTTATATTTTTAGCTTTTTCATTTACATTTTCAATCCATTTTTGAGTTAATTTTGATACCAGGTATGAGGTAGGTATTCAGTTTCATTCTTCTGCAGGTGTATATCCATTTGTTACAGCACTAAATTTTAAAAAGACTATTTCTGTTGAGCGATCTTGGCAACCTTCTCTAAAATTAATTGACCATAGATGTATGGATTTTTTTTTCAGATGCTCAATTCAATTTCATTGATCTACATGTCTATCCTTATGCTAGTACTACACTGTTTTGATTATAAATCAGTAGGGATGGTGGAGGGGAATGCGTTTGGCTCAGGGATGTAGGGCTGGAGGCCTGCCTGCTCAATTTTGCTCCTGCTAATTGTGCAAGGCCACAACTTCAATGCAGTCTTATCTCTGTCTTTACCATTTTTATTTCTGGACAATGCAGTTAAAAATCCCTTCCCAGCACTCTGATGGGGTTTTGTAAATGTGCCCTCCCTATCACTATTTAACATGCACTGCAAAAAACTCAATAAATAGCCACTGTCATTTGCAGACTAACTCTTCACATGATAAAATGATTTATTTAGAAGTTTTGTAATAAGTTTTGAAATCAAGAATTGTGATTCATCTAACTCTGTTCTTCATTTGAGGTCTCCTACATTTGCATTTTATAATCAGATTGTCAGTTTCTGCAAAAAGGCTGTTGGAATTCTGATAAGAATTGCATTGAATTAGTAGAACAATTTGGTTTCAATTTCCATCTTAAAATTTCGAGTCTTTCAATCTATGAATATGGTCAATCTTTGCAGTTATTATTTATTTTTTAAACAGTACTTTGTATTTTGTATACAAGTGTTGCACTTCTTTGATTAAATTTATTTCTAAGTATTGTATTACTCATGCCATTTTGAATGATTAATTTCTTAATTTCATTATGAGATTGTAAAGTGCGAGTGCATAGAAATACAACTGATATTTGTTTTTTGATCTTGTATCCTGAAACATTACTGAACTTATTAGCTCTAAGTTTGGATGTGTGTATCTTTGTTTAGAATTTCTACAGATATGATCATATGATTTGTGAATAAAAATAGTTTTACATTTTCTTTCCATCTGGATGATTATATAGCCCTGGAACTTTCAGTACAATGTTGAATAGAAGTGCCAAGAATGAATTTGTCTTATTCCTGATCTCAGTTGGAAAAATTTCCATCTTTTATCATTAAGTATGTTGTCAGCTTTGGGTTTTTCACTGATGTTGTTTATCAAGCTGAGAAAGTTCCTTTCTATTCCTTTTTGTTTAGTTTTTTTTTTTTAAATAAAGTTTATTGGAGTAACATTGGTTAATACAATTATATAATTTTCAGGTGTATATTATAATTTAACATCTGTATATTTCATTGTGTGTTTACCACCCAAAGTCCAGTTTTCTTCAGCTACCATATATTTGACCCCCTTTACCCACTTCACCCTCCCCCTATGTTTAGTGTTTTTATCATAAAATGGTGTTGGTTTTTGTCAAATGATTGCTTTTTCTTATTTTAGTCTAGGAATATGGTATATTACATTGAATGTTATTCAAATATTGAATCAACCTTGCAAACTGGGGTAAGGTCATAGTGTCTAGAAGGTCATGGCGTCTAATCCTTTTATGATGTTATAAGATTTAGTTCGCTACTGCTTTAAAGATTTTTGAATCAATATTTATAAGGGATATTTATCTGTAGTAGTAGTTTCTAATTTCTCCTGCAATTTATTCTTTGACCCATTCATTACTCAGAAGCATGTTGTGGGGTGAATAATGTATCCCCAAAAAGATATGTTGAAATTCTCATACCTACTATGTGACCTTTGGAAATAGATTCGTTGCAGAGGTAATTAGTAAAAATAAGATGAGGCCATACAGGAGTAAGGTAGGCCCTTAATCCAAGATGACTACTGTCCTTAAAAGAAGACAGCCATGGATGTAGTTCCATAGTGTAGCAGTTAGCACATCTGCTTTACACACAGAAGGGCCTTGGTTTGTGGAGCCATGGTCCATGGTCTATGGCCATACGACCCTGAACAAGCCCCATGTCAGATCTTGGAAGCTAAGCAGGATTGGGCCTGGTTAGTGGATGGGAGACCTCCTAGGAAGATAAGGTGCTACAGGAATACATATTATTAATAATAATAATAATAATAATAATAATAATTAATAATAATAATGACAGACACAAAAGGAGAATGCCTTGTGACAGTAGGTACAGATTGAAGTTCTGTTGCTTCAGTTCAAGGAAAAGCAAAGATTGCCAGGAAACTATCAACTAGGAAGAGGGAAAAATGAATACCTCTGCTAGTTTCACAGAAATCTGTGGCCTGCAAACACCTTGATTTCTAACCTCTAGAACTATGATACAATGAATTTCTTTAAAGTTTGTTACACTTTGTTGCAACAGCCCTAGGACTAACACAGTGTGTTGTTTATTTTTGTAATTTTATTAAAGAATAACCAATATATAATTGCATATATTTAAAGTGTACAATGATGATTTGATAGACATATACACTGTGGAACAATAACCAAGATCAAGATAATTAATCCTCCATTATCTCACATAGTTCATTCGTGTGTCTATGTGCTCATGTGTGCATGCATGAATGGGTGCAGTGAGAACACTTAAGGTCTTTCAGAACCCTTCTAGTATACAATATTGTTATTAACTATAGTGGCTGTTCTGTACATTGGATCATCAGAACTTATAAATAAAAGTTTGTACGCTTAACTTACATTTCCCAATTTCCCCCTCCCCTCAGCTCCTGGCAATCACTGATCTATTTTGTTTTGCTTTTTTTTTTTTTTTTTTTTTAGATTATACAGATAAGTAATACCATGTAGTATTTGTTTCTTTGGCTTAATTTGCTTACATAATAACCTCCAGGTTCATCTATGCTGTCTCATTCATTCTTTTTTGTAACTGAATAATATTTCCCTTGCATATATATACCACATTTTCTTTATCCATTCATTCATTGAAGGACATTTAGGTTGTTTTCATATTTTGGATATTGTGAATAATGCTGCAATAAACATGGGAGTGCAGATATCTGGTAAAGATTCTGATTTCATTTACTTCAGATATATACCCAGTAGCAAAATTGCTGGATTATAATTTCTACATATTTGTGAATTATTCAAATTCCCTTATTAATTTTTAATTTAATTTCATTTAGAGAACATGCTTTTAATGATTTCAATTAAAAAAAATTACTGAGATTAGTTTTGTGACCTAATTTTAGGTCTCTCCTGGAGAGAGTTTCAAACATACTTGAAAATAATGTGTATTTTGCTATTGTTGGATAAAATGTTATATAGGTGTTTGTTAGTTCTAGATGAGTAATAGTGTTATTTAAGCCTTCTAATTCCTGTCTGATCTTCTAATTTTTCTACCCACTATTGAAAGTGGAGTAGCAATGTCTTCAGCTATTATTGTTGAACTTGCTATTTCTCTCAACAAGTCTGTGTTTTGTTTCATGTACTTTAGGGATCTCTTGTTAGGTTCATGTGTGTTTAAAATTGATACATATTTTTGATGTAATCACCCTTTTATCATTATATGTTTTTCTTTGCTTCTCATAACAATTGTTGTCCTAGAGTCTCTTTTGTTTGATATTAGTAGAGCTATACCAGCTCTCTTTCACTTAGCATTTGCATAAAATATCTTCTCCATCCTTTTACTTTCAACCTATTTTTGTCGTTGAAAATAAAGTGAATCTTTTTGTAGATAGCATATAGTATATTCACCTAACAGTTGCAGCCAATAAAAATTACTCAGGAAAATTTTATATTCAGTTCTATAAATGTCTATTGTTTGAACGTTAATCAGCATTGATTGCATTTATAGTAGGAAAATTAAAGGTCTGTCCATTAAAATAAATAGCTTCTAAAATACAGGAGAAGATAAAAGCAAGGTAACATAATATAGATAGTAAATATTTGGAAACAAAGAGAAAAAGCATGGATTCAGGACAAGAATAGCAAAGAAAATGACAGATGTTGAGACCAAGTGTTCACATTATACTAGGCTGTTGACGAATGCCAAGGGGAGCCCTTTGTGGGGGTCTTCAAAAGTAAATTTTTGGAATGTGAACAGATCTGCCACCTGGCCAGTGACAATGAAAACTTACTAGCTACAGTGATTAAAATGATTGGCATATGTGTTCCATAAAACATATTATTACTAGAATTAAAAAATGGCTCATACATTTGTAAGACTTTTTCATGTCATTTTATAATTGCTAAAGATTTAGGAAGGTAGGTAAACTTTAAAACTTGTGAAAATTTGGTGTTCTGTATTGGAAGTATTGAGCAGATAATAATTTCTAACATTTTTACTATGTATTTATGAGATAATAGCAAAATAACCCTGGGTTATTATAGGATCCTTAATTAAGAAAATAGATCTGGAAGTACGTGCATATTGACTACCTGTCTAGGAAGCCAGATGTTTTGTTCTTTGTGCTACTAGGTTGCATACTTGATCTTACCACTGTCATTTACCATGTTGCTACAAAGGATGTTTCAGGTTAGTCTTTAAGAAAATGTTATCTTTAATTTTATTTCCTATATGTCTTAATTGGTGACATTTTCCACTTAGAAATTAGACTAGTGGACCAAAGACAGAAATCTGATATTAAAAATCCCCTGATTTGTCTTATAATAGATATATAATCGTTAGGAAATAAAATATGTAATTGACCATTAAGAAAACTTTACAGTGATAAATTTTACTTTTTAACTTATGGAATACTTGAAATACATAAAAAGTCATAAGCATTAATATGGCAAATATCCCTGAATCTGGTAGCATTAAGATATTATAATAATCTTTTAAGTTAATATTTTTTAAACAAAAAGTATAAGATTACAGTAAACATTGAATTTCTCTATGTTCTCCTCACATACATCCTCCACATTCCCAGAGGAAAATTATACTTGCATATACTCAGTCTATTTAAAAATATATACATTTACATAAATGGTAGTGTAGTGTATGCATTTTTCAAACTTGAATTCTTTCACTCAACAATTTCATTTTCAAAATCTGTCCATGGTGTATGCTTGTAGTTAAATACGACATATTAAACATATATTTCCTACTTCTTCCTTAAACTATAGAGAAAATTTAATAAAGCAATAAACCCAAAGGACAAAGATTGTGGTGATGCCAAAGAGAAAAGTCAACAGAACAAAGTTTAAAGTAGATGAATGAATGGTGACTAATGTAGCAAACTGGAGAAAGCTAAAACTAAATATGCAGGGTATGGAGTAGGGGTACATCCAAAAAAAGAAGTTCATTTTATGAGACAAAATGCTAGCACTGTGCACTGCTGTAAGTAGGGATTTAGACTAAAAATAAGATGACAGGATGAAGGCTCTTATAAACAGTGGGTTAATTTCTTCATCTCATGCTTCATACAAGGCCCCTAAAAGACTAACATTCCTTTACTACTGCAGGGGTTGGAGGACAGGTAAGGAATTGATTATAAAAAGTCCTCAAAAAGGAAATTATTGAGTGACAGGATTCTTCTACATAGTACTTCTACACATGATTCTATTTTTTAAGACCCATATACTTGTATACCACAAAGAATGGGGAAACAGCAATAATAATTTAATTTTAAGGTATGTAGTAAAGAATGCAGTGTGTTACAAATGAGTATAACATATAATCTTATTGAACGGGGTAGAAAAACTGACAAAAGTAAATTTGGAAAGCAGTGTTTTACTAGATATTTTAAGATTAAATGTAAAAGATTATACATAAACATCATGCTATCATTGCTACATATTTTTCTCACCACAATTCTAAAATTACATGTATACGATGGTTGAACATATAAGTAAATAAATTATAGATGATGGAAAACAGGTTTCTCACCTTCAGAGAAAGGAGGAAAGGCTAGAATAAACCCTGTGGTTCTGACTGGATTAAAGTTGGAGACACCAATATGAACTCTTGTTTACTTTACTCTCTATTCAGTTACACAAATACAGACATAAATATTGAGTGTGTGGGTGTGTCTTCATGAATTAGTATACATCATATTTTTCCTAAATCTCTCAACTAAGAAGGCTAAGATCAATGCTTTCTTATAGAAATGGTTAAGTCTAGCACCGTGGAAAGGAAAACACAAAATAAATCTGGGGTATATTGTATTCTATAGATAGAAAGAAAGGAAGTGATAAAAAGTTGAAAAGGTGAAGCCAACCTAACCAGCCCCCTTCCAATTACATAATCTAGAACAATTTGGTCAACACAACAAATAAAAACAGTATTATATCTCAAATAATAAAATAATATTCATGAGTACATACTAATATAAATGAATAAATAGATAAATGAGGGAGGAGAAATATTTCTTTCAGAAGAAATCCAAATAATATATGTATATAGAGATAACTTTCACCTCTTCTTTAAAAAAAGTCCATAACGAAGTCTAATTGTGAGAAATATTTAGTCAGGTCAAACTAAAGGGAAGCTTGCAAAATTTCTGATAGTATTCTTCAAAAGTGTCAAGGCCATGAAAAACAGAAAAACTGAGAATTGGTCATAGGGAAGAGACAACAAGGAAACTGATGCATGACTGCATGAAGTTTTAATGCAGTGTGGTATCCTGGATTACGTTCTGGAATAGTAAAAGATAGTAGTAGAAAAACTGATGACATCTGAATAAAAGCTGGTTTATTGAATAGTATTGTGTCAATGTAATTTAGTTAGTAGTATAGTACCAATGTTAATTTTTCTGTTTTGGGAAATATACTATGGTTGGTTACACGTGATGTTAGGATTAGAGGATGCTGGATGGAGGGTATATAAGAAATCACTTTATTACTTTTGCAATTTCTGTGTAACTCTAAAGATATTCCAAAATAACAACAACAACATTTAAAGTAGAGGTGGGAGGAAACTAGTGCTGGGAGCTATAGTATTAAATAGGGAAGTTAGCAAAGTACTTACCATCTAGGTGACATTTGCATAAAGGACTGTTTCAGGTAAAGGAGTAAGACATGTGGAGATAAGGGGAACATAAATTTCAGAAGAGCGGCTAGGAGATCTGTATGTCTGGAGTGAAAGTTATGCAATGTTAAACTGTATCAATAGAATATTCAGATGTCAAATTATAATGTACACCTGAATATTATATAATTATATTAATTAATGTTATTCCAATAAACTTAATTAAAAAAATTATATCTGTGAATAAAAGTGAGAGCAGTGATAGGAAGCAGATCTTATAAAGCCTGATAAGAAATTGTCATTCCTTTGGATTTTATCATGTCATATCATGAGAGATAGCAAGCCAGTAGAGGGCTCTGAGTAGAGGAGTAATATGATCAGACTTTATATTTGTACAGCATTGGTCCCCAACCTTTTTGGCTCCAGAGAATGGTGCTCCTATTAGAATCCAGTCCCTGATGATCTGAGGTGGAGTTGAGGCAGTGATGATGGTGCTGGGGAGTGGCTGCAAATACAGATGAAGATTCCCTTGCCTGCAGCTTACCTCCTGCTGTGCAGCCCCATCCATAACATGCCAGGGATGGGTACTGGTCCACAGCCTGGAGGTTGGAAATTCATTTAACAGTATTCTTCTGACTGCTGTGGTGAGAAAAGAGTGTAGAGAAGCAAGCAAGGGTGAAGGAGAAAAACCAGTTAGGAGGCTGGTCTCATCCAAATAAGACAAGATGTTTGGGCAGTGGTAGTAGTGATGTTGTAAGAAATAGTCATTTTTTTGTCCATATATATTTAAAGGCAGAGCCAACAGAAATTTTTGGATAGACGGTTATAAAAGAAAATGAAAGGCAACAGATGATGCTGATATTTTTGGCTTAAACAATAAAACTAAAAAATTGTAATTCACCAAAATAGAGCATTCTGTGAGTGGGATAGAATTTTGAGAGAATATTTTTAAATTAAATTTGAACATGGTACATTTGAAATGGTTATTACACTTTTATTTGGTGGTGCAGAGCAGATGCAACTTATATTTCAGGGAGAGTTCCAGACTTGAGACCTATATTCTCAGGTTTAAATACACACACACACACACACACACACACACACACACACACACACACACACACACTCATTCATTTAAAAAGTTGATATTAAATGATTAAGAAGAAACAACAAATAAAGTATGAGGGAATAAAGAGGAAATGGAATGCTCAAATCCAAGTGTGGAATGTGATTCTAGGAAGGAAATAGCTGATCTGTTCAGTAGTTTATGATACATTGTATTCAATGATGACCACTGGATTGTGGAGGTCACTGCTGACCTAGACAAAAGCCATTTCTGTGGATTAGTATGAGGCAAAATCCTGATTAAATTGGATTCAAAAGAGAATAGGAGAAAAATTAGGGACAGTGAATACAGAAATCTCTATGTTTACTATTTACATATTTATATTAACTATAATGCTATGTTAACATGATTATTTATCTCAAAAACAGTAGAAAATGTCTCCAAGTATTTTAAATTTTTTAAAACTAATGCTCCTGGATTTGGGTGGAAGATAAATGATGCTTCATGTTTAATGAAAATACTAATCTAGATAGTGATTCCAAATTCACTAAATAAAATAGGGTTAGACATAATCTTACATTTAAATTTAAGGTTGATGCTTAACTCAAGCTCTATTATAAAAGCATTGTTATTGCAGTAGATATGATAAAAATGAGGTATATATATCTTGGTCCAGTCCACAATTTATATATAACTTTGATAGCCTGGCTCCTTTAGTAGTGGAAGAATAATAAAGTGAAAATAGGTAAGCTTAGAAGTCAATAAACACATTTCGTAAATACAGTCAGACACTGATCATATTTATTTGACAATTATGACATTTCATTTCAATCATATCTATTTTCTATAGCTCTCAAATCTTTATTTAAACATAATGACAAGAACAACTAAATGGATATTTCAAAAGCATTTCAAATAGCTGTTTTTAAACTTCATTTTATTTTAAAACTTTCCATTAGTTGCTAAAGAGTTGAAACCATATTTAATCCTCATAGTATGGGTCAAATCAGGGATATCTCTTTTCAGATGCAAAATATGATATTGTTCCATAGTATCATAGTGTTCATACATTATACGTAAGTGAATTAGAAAGTTAAAACATTTTCTGTAACATTAAAAGTAATAACATGGCAGTTTTAGGGCAGTATTGAGTCTTCAACTCTCACATTGAAAATACATATAAGTGAAATGTATTAATCATATGTTAAGATTTTTGAGTGAGCACCTCTTATTGCTAAAGCATTATATTTGGTCAGGACACATTATAATCCTGAAATTTATTTCTTAAAAGAGACAGCTGTGTCAAAGATTTATAAATGAATAAAGTATTTAACTCACTAAGACTAATAAATACAAATGTTTGTGTTCATTTTAACTCTTATTTTTATCCCAATGATTAATTTACTTAACTAGAGTTGATTTATAAAATGAGATGGAAATTTTTTTATACCTTGACTTTCTGAGAGTACTAGCTTCAAACCCCACAAAATCAATTATGAGCTAATCCTTTTAGTATCAAATATACTAAAAAAACGTCTCAAAAATTCTGAGTGCTGGACAGCTCCATCAAGCTGTGCATGAGTTGTGATGGTGGCTATTAGGTGACTATAAGACGTTATCTATTAGGAAAGAATAAGATCAGGAGAAGAAATGCTTTAACAGCATATTGACATACATGTGAAAATAATATTTTAATACCTACAGAGAAATCTTTAATATTGTATATGCCTTGTTAGGGATGTATTTATAATCCAGATGCTGCAATGAAACAATTACCATAGATTTGTTAACACTAAGCTGCATTTTAAAATTATTTTGGAAAAGCAAATTTTTAATTTGTGGGTTATTAAAAAATCATCATTATGGATAGAAAAATGCACAGCTTTATAATGAAAATCTCTCTCTCTCTCACACACACACACACACACACACACGCACACACACACACACACTTCCCAGAAAATTCAAGGAACAATGGAATAACAAAGCCATTTCATGAAACACATCATTTTGGCATCAGTGCCTCAGCAATTTCTGATGTTTCTCCTGACAATAACTCAGACTGTTGCAATAAAGACTGTATGTTTGATTATTTGGATACCTGTCATGCATAACTGGAGGGCGGCTATAAAAAATAGGATTAATCAAAGTAGGATTATAATTTTCTGCAGCACCTGTTTCAACCAGCTGCCTCTGATTGTAGATTCTATTCCTCTAGTCCTCCCAAATTACACAAGAAAGCAATTTAGAAGTCAGTGGAGAGTCCAGTGTCAGTGAGCCAGGATAGAAGTCAAACATTAGAGCAAAGGAACCTTTGAGCTAGCTACCTGATTTAATTTGTTTAGATTATCCCAGAAAGAGAGAACAAGCAGATTATATAATATATTGGAATATCCTTAAAGAAGTTTTTGTTTTAAATTTTTTATACCGCTTGCTTCTTCTTTGTTGAATCCAATTTGAATTAAAGTAACTTTTATCACTTGTGAAATACTAGATGTAAGTGAAGTGTGGAACATAATTTCAGTCCTGAAGAAGCTGCGGAAACAATAGTTTAACAGACAAATGAAATATTTAAGTTCACATATACTTAGAAATATCAGAAAAATGAGTGAAGAATATAAGTGAGATTTCTTGTGTAAAGAACACATTATTTATGTTTGGTGGGCCACACTGAAATGGATGCAGTGCCACAAGGATTGTGGCCCCTGACATAGCAGAATTGAGGTTCACAGTCTCAATTTAAAGTAGATTAAAATATATTGAGAAGTTTATGCCATATGCATGTAATCTATAATACACTAATTATTATTCATTTTTCTGTGTGTATATATAAAACAGAGAAAATGTATATAAAAGTAGCAGAGGTAATATTCATATATTTTGATATAAAAAATTTTATCCATGTCAATTTAGAAAGCTTTTAAATGCCATGATGTTTAAATGTCACTCTTCAATTTATCTTCTTTAGTGGTTTCTTGGAGTTTCATATTTTAATTTAATTTGGAAGTAAACAAATATTCTCAAGTGCATAAATCTACTCTTGTTCTGAAATAAACTGCATTTATATTCTTCCCTAAACCTTGAAATATGGACTAATATAATTAAGGTTCTTATAATATGATAAAAATGCTAATTATCTAGTTAACAATAGCAATGATTGGCAGATTACACACACACACACACACACACACACACACACACACATATCCACTGAGCTAAGATTTTAGCTCATTACTTTAGTATTCAGTATAGCTTCTATTATAAAACTATCTTTCTTTTTTGCTTTTTTAGCCTCAAAGGATGAAACTAAAGAGTTGCCCTTAGCATAAATGCATCTAGAATTCTTATTGCTCCCTGTAATCACAAGTAATATGGACTATAAATTCAGTTGTGACTTGAAAACAGAGTTGCAGTTGAAAATATAATTTAGAACAAAATTCAGAAAACTCAATTTTCAGTTTTATCTTATTTTTTTTTTAATTAAATTGATATAATTTAGTTGTATAATGTTCTAGTTAATTTTTAAAATGAACAATTGGGACTCTCATTTTGATGTTGGGAACAGGTTCTTGGAACTGCAGTGAAACAAGGTATAATGAAACCAATTTTATCACAGGCTAATTGCTATAAACAAGAGTTAAGTTCTTACACCATCTCATCAATGTTGTAATAAAATAATGAATGAAATGACATTATTTGAGGACCTGGTGTACTACTAATTATGGGAATTTTGTAAATTAAGTTTAAATATCAATGTAAGTTAGATACTACAACTGAAACTTTCATCAGCTGGGAATTAGTAACATAATATGTGTGGACCTGTTTAGTCAGCACATTCTTAGCCTAGTTGTTAATTATCTAATTGTCTTAGCAAAAATCCTGGGTGTAATGGAAAGAGAAATGCACCCAAAGTGGTAAGACCTTCATTTTTGGCTCCCTCTTTTCCCTGATATATCTTCCACAAATATTTAGTGAGTGCTTTTCACATGCAGTGCACTTAAGACATTTTGCACACACATGCACATGAGTGTGTATAAGCTCTGGTTTGCTCACACGTGCAAAAAGGAAAGAATTGGACTTGAATAATTGTAAGGTTCCCTGCATTTTATAATAACGAACTCAGCAAATGGTAATCCTAAATCTTGCTGACAAATTAAAGCACAGTAATGTATCTAAATGACTATGTTAAATGAGTTTTAAAAGCACTTCATCATTTCATTGATATATTTTATTCATATATTGTATATTGCTTGCACCCATTGTGTTTGGTACTATTAAATGAAAATGACAAAGCACAGCAGGTCGGTGCCAATTCATAGAGTTCAAATAGAAAGATCTCAACTGTGATGGACACATCTATCAATTAGCTAATTCCCATATTCTTCAAAAAGGGTTACTTCAAAATTTCTCTGCTTTCAGGTTTCTTATTAAAAGATGCCATAATGTCCACTTTGCACTCTCAGCAACCTACATTTTTCCAGTTTCTGTGAAAATTAAAATCTGTAAAGCAAACATTTTCTCAAATTCTTAGGGTTATCATGCTAATATTTCCCATGTAATAATATTTCTGTAATTTCCAGGTTTTTATAACAAATTTACCATTTTAACCATATAATGATTTTATTTGAAAATCCTGAAAGCCGCAAAATGAAAACAACCTTCCAGATAAGTGGAATAATGCATTTAAATTGCTGGAAAAATATTCTGGAATTCTATGTTCAGTAAAGCTATCCTTTAGCAGTGAAGGTAGAATAAAGACATTCTCAGTGAAATAAAGACAGAGAATTTGTTACACACAAACCCATTTACAAAAAATACTAAAGAAAGTCCCTTTTGAAATATTTTTATTTAAAATATCTTCACAGCTTCCTTTAAGTATTTTCTCAAGTGCCACATTCTCAGGCCATGCTTGGACAGCCAATCTTATAAATTGAAATATCAATGTCTGACATATCCTATGTTTCTTCCTTCTATCATTTATCTTCTGTGCATTATTACTATCTTGCATACTATATGTTTGATGAATGTCTCCCCAATCAGAAAGTGAACTCCATGAGGACAGGCGAGGACAGGAGTGTGTGTGTGTGTGTGTGTGTGGTGTCTGTCTCTCTCTCTCTCTCTCTCTCTCTCTCTCTCTCTCTCTCTCTCTCTCTCTCTCTCTCTCTCTCTCTCTCTCTCTCTCTTACTCTGTCTCTGTCTCTCTCCTATACACCCAGGAAGTTCTGCTGCTACAAAAGGTTTTAAACATATATTTGTATATTTTGTATATTCATGTGTGTTAAGTCATGCACTAGAAACAGATGACACACAGAAGTGTTACACTGAGGATATTCATAGGATTTTCTACAGTGGATGAACATTTAAGAGAATCAGTAAGGGATGGTGAGACCCCCAGATATTAGCAACAGTGGGAAGCAGTTACCACTCATAGGGATAAAGGGACAAAGGGAAGGAATGATGCGACTGGAGCAGTGTGAGAGTTAGAGGTATGGAGGGTCTGCCTAACTGGAACTTTAGATACTCCCAGTGACCTGACAAGGTAAAGAGAAATATGCAAACCTTTTTCTTCTCCCTAGTCTCATCTTCAGCTGGTGACTTACACTGGCAGAACCTGATCAGAAACTTAATATGGGTAATGCAGTCCTTCTGATTATGGAAGAAGCAGAGAAAGAACGGATCTGGGGGTGGGGGGTGGTGTGGAAACCAAGAACTACCTAATCTAATTATCACGGGAATTAGAACGTCTTAATCAATTATGACATTAAAACATTGTGAACATCTTGAACTTCTGATTTATGAGTATAGTTTTAAAATAAATGTACAATATTTTAAAAATAAGTATATCAGAAATTATATATCTGAATGAACATGGATAGTTTCAGAGGTGTTGTCTTTCAAAACTATACACTTAATCTAACAGTCATTTCTCTTACAATTTTTTAAAATTCCCTTTTTGTTGCATTTAAAAATGTTTCTGTCATTTAAATGTATTTAAAGCCCTGACTTTGAGGATATTTTACATATTTTGTAAATAATCAAAATCATTAAAACAAAACTAATAAAGTGGGTGATTATTTTAGAAATTTAGTTTTTGTGGCAAAAATCAGGGAAACATGATGAGAGTGATTCTCTAAGCCCCATGGCATTCTACTTATAAACTATTTTATATTATATGATGCTACATATGATAATAGAGTATCCAGAAAAACATAACTAATCTTTTAATTCACTGCACATTATTGAGGTAGAGAACTCTAAATATTTAAAGTATATTTATATTAATGTAAATTTCTCATTTCCATATTCATTAAATTTTGACCACTATTCTGATTTGAGTGTCTCTTGGTGGTAACAAGTAGAAGTACCTTATTAACCTTTTGAATCTCATTAATCAAATAACATAATTAAGCTGTGTTTTGATAATTAATTGAATATATGTTCTCTTGGTGGTTTAACCAATCACCCTTTAAAAGGTGAAATGTTATATCTATGTTATAAAAATGCATTATGTTCTTTGCTACACTCCTCAGGTAAAAAATAATATTGGTCATATGATAAAAAGTTAAAAAGAAGACAGATTTGGAATAAAGTGCTTTTTCCTCTTTAGCTGTATGATTTTGGTATGTGACTTAACCTCTAAAATTCAGTTTCCTTGTCTGTAAAATGATGATAAATGAGATTCTACATCTTAGAGTAGTGTGGGAATTAGAGTATATAGTAAATATAAAGCTCTTAGAGTACCATCTGACTTTCTTCATTAGATAAAAATGATAAAATGGTAAATATTCCCAGACTACACAGATTTTGGAATTCATAGTCCAATCCTGGAAATGCAGAAAAAGTGACATAGTTCATTCTGTTGAATATATGTTTTAAATTCATCTCTTTAAGGACAATAATAAAATTAACCACAAGTAATGCAGGAAAAATAACTTGCTTCCATGAAATATATAGTAATTTCACTCTAAATTCTCTTCACATTTTATTGTCTTTTTATTCTAACTACATTAATTATTATTGTAAGTCTATAGCTACATAATAACCATGTAGCTTTAAGACATGTGTGTTACTTTCATCCATCATTCACATCCCTGAAAAACATGACTAGCAATAAGTTTAGAGATTTATCATGCTTCTAGAGACATAGTGTTTATATTTTGACATATATTTATGTATAAACTTATCCATATTCATAACTATATACTGCTGTGTTCCCACCATATCTACTGCTATTATATCTACTAAATATAGCAGAATCTGTTCAACTTACAAAGAATTGTACAAGATTCACCATTCTTTATTTTCAAAAAATTAAATTTTAGAAGTTTGATTCTAAGGAGCTATAAAGTTTCATTTGGTTATACATTAAATGAGCATCACCTTTATTACGATTCCTATTTATTTTGTTTATCATTCAATGTAACATCTGGGAATCAGGCTTTCTCTATTTTCTATCTTCACTTTGTAAATTAATATAAGGTTAATAAAGATGTTCACAAAATCCCAATTCTAATTAGTTATCAGTACCACTGATTTCCTCGGAGGCTACCAAGCTAACTATTTCCTTTATTTTTTCATTAAATATCATTATAGTTATTCTAAACTCTAAATTGTATCTTTAACAATATCTGGCACTTCATTTATTCTTTTAAAAGATTTGGAAGTTATATGTAGCATTTAAAATTTTATTATCTTACTTTAAAAGTCTGCATATTTTAGTTAGCAGCATAATATATAAATCTGAGAATAATCCACAATCTATGAAGATGTTTAATATTATAAAGAAACACTGTACACTAGACTTTTTTTATGGAAAGCTTTATGTTGAGTGAAAATTATTCTAATTTGTGAACTTATTATTTATTACCTCTTCATGATATATTTCTTCCTTTCTTTTACTAAAAATAAAAGCAAAAACTCTTATGATGATAAAACTTCATTTTAAAAAGCATTTAATTTATGAAAAGCAGTTGCTTTTCATAATACCATAATAAATAACTTAGTTGCAAATACAATGCCTTTACTAAAAATTTGCAAAGCTACTATCGTAAGATAAATCTCTCTATGGCCAGGTCATCCTGAACAAGCCTGATCCGTCTGATCTTGGAAGCTAAGCAGGTTCAGGCCTGGTTAGTACTTAGATGGGAGACCAGCTAGGAAGACCAGGTGCTATAGGCGTAAAATAAATAAAAACAAACAAACAAATAAAAAAGGGATTGTAAACTAACAAGGTCCTTGCAATCTGTGAGGTCAACCAAAGGTTGCTTTACCTAAAAAAAAATGATACTACTTTATATTATAGACATTGAAAAATATAAGTTAAAAGTTAAAAAGTTCTTTTGGTTCACATACATTAGACCACTTACCAAACATACCAAATGTTAACAATTTTTGTCAAATTGGTGTTAGAATTTAGAGATTTGAAGATATTATAAATACAGGTATAATTATATACTTAAATAATGTGAGGGAATTAAATATGATAATTTTTATAGATAGCTTTCAGTATACTTTTTCTTTATAATTCTACTAAATACATATTAATGCATAGAAACCAGTACTCATTATCAATGGCTCATATAAATACTTATTGCTTTTTAAAAGTAAGGTCTATTGAAGTATAATATAACAAAATTTGCCCTTTTAAGGTATACATTTTGATGAGTTTTGACATATATATATATATATAATTGTGAAACCATCATCATAATGAAAAATGCAGAACAGTTTCATTAAAACAAAAAGTACATTCATGCCACTTTAGAGTCAATATTCTTCCTCACATCATAATCCTTGACTAACTTTATCTTCCTCCTTTACTGGTGTGGTGTCTATAAAATGTCTAATAAGTGGAATTATACAATATGTAACATTGTCTCGCTTCTTTTGCTTATCATAAAGCTCTTGTGATATATCTACACTGTTACACATGTCAGACTCATTCCGTTTTCTGCCTGAGTAGTATGCCATTCTGTTGAGATTCTAAAATTATTTTATAAAAAACAAATTGTATTTATGTTTATGATTAGTTTGAAGTTATTTTTTATATGTGATATATCATTGAAATTCATTCTTTTCCATGTGATTATGGACCTGTTACAGTACAATTGTTTGAAAAAGATTATTTTTTCCTTGTAAATTGACACATTTGACCACACCACTTGATTGTGAACTTATGACCTACTTTTGGACTCTATTCTGTACCATTCAGCTAAATATTTATACTCATGTCAATAACTCAGTCTTTATTACTGTGCTAAAATCAGAGTGGGCAAGTATGCCAACTCTGTTCTTGTTCAAAATTGGGCTGTTCTTGTCCTTTACATATAAATTTTGCAAACAGTATCAATTTTTACAAAATTTTTGCTGTTATTTTAATCAAGATTGTGTTAAATCTGTTGAGCAAAATGGGGAGAATTGGAATCTTCATATTGACTATTCAGATTCTCTATTTAGGTCATTAATTTTTCTCAGCAATGATTTCTTGTTTCCAGTATGCAAGGCTTTTGCCTATTTTGTTAAATATTTACTGAAGTATGTTGAAATGTTATTATACAGGCTCATTTTGAAGGTTTAGAAATACAATTGAGATTTGTATATTGACATTGTATAGTGAGTTGTACTAAACATATGTATTAGTTTTATTAGTTAAAGCTTTTTTATATTCTTTGGGCTTCTCTACGTTGAAAATCATCTTGTCTACAAGCAGAGATTTATTTTTTCTTATTTAATCTGTATGCTTTTTATTTTCTTGCCTTTTTTAATAGCTATGACATATTATACAAGGTTAAATAGAAGTGGTAAAAGCAAGCATCTTTGCCTTGTTCTCAATCTTTGGAAAACATTCGTTCTTTTCATGATTTAAGTATGATGTTAGCTGTGGGTTGTTCATACATGCACTTATCAGGTTGAGGTTGTGCCCTTTAATTCCCAGTTGACGAAAGTCTTTCACTCCTTTAACTAAGAATGTATGCTAATTAAAAATTTTTTTTGGCATCTTTTGAGCTGGTTATATTTTTTAAAATGTTTAGTCAGATGATATGGTTAATTATATTGATTTTTGAATGTTGATTCAAACTTAAATTCCTGGGAGAAGTGCCATTTTGTCATGCTATTTATATCATTTTAATATATTGACAGATGCATTTTTCAAACACTTTAAGACTTCTGCATCTGTATTCATTAGGGATTTTAGTATGCAGTTTCTTTTAATTCTTTGTCTAGTTTTAGAATTATGTTATGAACAGGGTCACTCTTCTGTTCTTGAAGGGTTTAGACTTGGTTTTATTTCTTTAATAAATGTTTTCCAAAATTTACCAGTAGAGATCCCTGACTCAGAAGTTTTCTTTGTCAACAGTGATTTTAACTATGAATTTAATTAATTCATACATATGGAGCTATTCATAATATCTCTTCTTGAGTGAGTTTTTGTAGTCTTTCAAAAATCAGTCTATTTAGTCTATGTTCTTAAATTAATTGGTATATAGTGGCTCATAATATTCTGTTATTATCTTTTTAGTGTCTGTGCTTACCACTTTTTTCTTTCCTGATATTATTAATTTGTCGACTCTCATTCATCGAGATAAGAGATTTTGGTCTCATTGATTTTCCTATTGTTTTTCTTTTCTTCTCATTTACTTCTTATCTTTGTTTCCTTTCTTCTGTTTCCTTGTATTTAATTTGCTTTTCCTTTTCTAGCCTCTTAAGTTGGAAGTTTGGGTCATTGATCTAAAACCATTTTTCACTTTTCCATTAACAATATTTATTATTTTATTATTCTTATAAATAGGATTTACCTGTAACCCACCCATTTCTATAAAGTTTCAATTTTGATTCAATTCATATTTCCCTTGTTTTAAATTTCCCTTATGATTTTTTTAACTTGTGGGTTATTTTGTAGTGTGATCTTTAATTTTAAATATTTGGACATTTTCTACATATATATTTGTTATTAACTTTGAGTTTTTTGTATCGTCTCCATGTATGAAATTATTTTCTATGTTTTTATTTCACTTGAGGTTGTTTCATGTACACTTAGAAATAATATATGCTCTCTTGTCAGATGACTCATTCTACAATTGTCAATATGGTAAAGTTAGTTAATAGTTTGTCTCCTATATTCTTAACTGAACTTTTAATCTGCTGTTCTATCAATTACTGAGAAAGGTACATTGAAATCTACAACTATAATTATGTGTTTGCATGTTTCTCTAGTTTTACAAATTTGAACCTCTATCATTATGTACATACACATTTACAACTGTTTTGTCTGTTTTATGATCTCATTCCATCATCATTATTGATATCTGGTAATTTTCTTTTCTTTGAAGTCTACTAGATATAAATTTAGTAATTTCAGCTCTCTTTGATGAAGGTTTACATATTTTTGTCACAAAATAGTTTCTCTTAGTCCTCTCATCATCACCTGGTGAAAGATATTAACAAAGTTCATAAATTCTCAGGTTTCACACTGTTAAGCTAGCTCATATTCTACCTTTAAAAAATTTCTTAAAATTTCAGTTGCTTTTGTTGTGCCTGCTTTTATGGCTTCCACCCCCTCCTCCCATGCTCTGACAAAAGGTAAAATAGCTCTTGAGTACCATCTTTCCTCAGAGGGGCTTATCACCCTTTATAATTCCATTCATATGCCTGCCTCACCAGTTCATTTCTCAAATGGGCTACAAAAATGTTATAATTTTGTAGGTTATCTGAAATTTTCCTATTATAATAGAAAAAAATATTTTGTGTGTGTGGCTTTTAACATCCATAGTGGAAGCAAAGACACAAATATTCTTTAAAAATAAAATCATACTGAGTACACATAGTATATTTTGAACCATTTATTATCAGTAATTTTCTAATTCTCATATATAAAAAGTTGAAGATATTAACGTTAAACTCAAAAAAGTTCACATTCATAAGAATTCTCCCATCAGTACCTTCAATCTATTTGTTAATAGTATTAACAGATAACATATCTGAAGTGCTCAGAATTTTTAATACACTCTACATGTTGCAATGACTATAGGTTTTATTTTGCACAACTGAAGAAGTTCATATTATTTTCTTCACTTGATATACAAGAAACTGTGACTTAGATTTCTCAAAGTTCTTGCCCATATAATCATTAAATGATAGAGCTTGGATTTGAACCTGGCGGTCCACCTCCAGGCTCTAAATATAAAGATACTGTACTGGACTACAGGGGAAGCATTTGGGAAAGGAGGTCTTTGATTTACATTTAAGTAGTATTAATATAGAAACACATTTATATACTAAGTTTAGAACTATGTCTCTCTACCAGTGCAAGATCTGAGCATTTTATCTCTATGTCCCTTGTCCACAGACATCCTAAGCAGTTATATAATAATACAGTATGCATCCTCATAAATAAAGGAAGAAAAGAAGTTGAAAGAGAGCTTCCTCTTTAATTAATGAATTGGGACTTTGGCTTTTTATACTTTGTTTTTGATTCATTAATACTCAAGTCTTTTAACTGCCAAACAGAGCCAAATATATATATATTAAAGCAATGACTTTCAAACTTTTTTGTCTACTACCTCAAGGCATACATTTTTACTCACCCTTTTCTTCTCTAAGCTGGTAAATATATATATAATAAAGACTTATGGAAATAACAGTTCTCTTTCCATATACAATGCAGCATTCTGGTCCATTGTAGTTCATTTTAAAAATGCTGATTGCAACCCACTAAATTTATTTTTTATTGAGATGTAATTGACCTATAACATTGTGTAAGTTTAAGGTATATAAGGTATATAACATTACAGTGGCAATTGCCACCGTAATGTTAGCTGACACCTCCATCATGTCACACAATTATTTCTTTTTTGTGGTGAGAACAATTAAGATCTAGTTTCTTAGCAACTATAAAGTTTATAATACTGAATTGTTTACTATAATCATTCTACTATGCATTAGATCTCTGTGACTTATTTCTCTACTGGTTGCAAGTTTCTACCCTTAAATATCATTTCCTCATTTTCTCATTCTCCCCACCTCAGTCTTGGCAACCACCATTCTATTCTGTTTTTACCATTTGACTTTTTTAGATTTTACATGTACATGATAGCATGCAGTTATTTGTCTTTCTCATCTGACTTTTCTCACTTAGCATAATGTCCTCAAGGACCATCCATGTTGTCAGAAATGGCAGCATTTTCTTCTTTCTTATGACTTAATAATTTCATTTTAGTGTGTGTGTGTGTTTATCATATCTTCTTTATCCATTCATTCATTGATGAACACTAAGGTTGTTTATTGGCTATTATAAAAAATGCTGCATTGAATATGAGGCTGCAGATATCTTTTCAATATCCTTTTTTATTTTCTTTGGCTATATACCCAGAAGTAGGATTGATGAATCATATGGTAGTTCTATTTTTAATTTTTACAGAACCTCCATACTGTTTTCCATAGTGATTGAACCAATTTATATTGTCACTAACAGTATACAAAGGTTCCCTTTTATCTATATTTATGACAACACTTGTTATCTGTGATTTTCTTGATGATAGCCAACCAAAAAGGTGTGAGTTGATATCTTATAATGGTTTCTATTTGCATTATTCTGTTGATTAGCAATGTTGAGCATCTTTTTATGTACCTATTGGATATTTGTATGTCTTCTTTGGAAAAATGTCTCTTCAGTTCCTCTGCCCATTTTTAAATCATATTGTTTGTATTTTGTTAGCTCCTTATATATTTTGAATATCAACTCCTTACTTGATATATAGTTTGTCAATATTTTGTCCCATTTAATAGGTTGCTTTTTCTTTTTGTTGATTGTTTCTTTTGCCATGCAGAAGCTTTTTAGTCTAAGTTAGTTCCAGTTTATTTTTGCTTTGGTTGCTTTTGCTTTCGGTGTCATATCCAAAAAAATCATGTTAAGCCTGATGTGAAGGAGCTCCCCTATATTTTCTTCTAGGTGTTTTATGGTATCAGATCTTATGCTTAAGAATACAATCTATTTTGAGTTAATTTTTGTGAGTAATGTAAGGTAGGGATTTAATTTAATTCTTCTGCATATACCTGTCTAGTATTCCCAGAACCCTTTGTTGAATAGCCTATCCTTTTCCCATTGGGTGTTCTTGGATCCTTTGTCAATAAATTGTTCACTTTATATAGGGGGTATTATTTCTAGGCTCTTGTCTGTCCAATTTTGTTTATATTAGTTACATCATCTTCCTACCCTTTATAAAGTGCCTCACATATAGTCAGCATCTAATAATTATCTTTCTTTCATCCATTATTTCCTTTCTCCCTTCCTTCCTATTTAAAGTATATGTTATTAATACATTACCCAATTTATCAGCCTGGCTAATATAGGAGCTCTTAGTAGAGGAAGTCATGTTTTCTTGCTGAGCCATTTGTCTACCATTGTATCTCTCTTTCCAACATCTTCCCTCTCTCATTTTCTGTTCATATTGCTAAACACATAGTACAAAACTTACTACTTTTTCTGTGTGAAGTGACTACTTTTTCGTCAAAAAGTAGAGTATAAAAAGTTTGGTGCTCAACTATGCTTTATTTTATGTGTATCATTGAGAAACATGCTCTATTATAAAAACTATTTATCCCTCAAATGTCTGAATTATATTTTGCTGAGCTATTCTTAAAGATAAATTTTACAGTATATAGTTTGCTATAACTATCAAGTTTTGGTGAACCATACTTATATGTGACCTTCAATAATATGGTAATTTATTTAAATGTGCTTTACTAATTAAGAATATTTAAAATAAAAGTGCACTTAAATTACTCTTACCAATTATCTATATAAGAAATTATTGAAATGATCAATTACCATAATCAACAATCATTACTGAAATAAGATAATAAGCATCTTCAAAATACTAGCTGCCTGAATTTTTTAAATGTTTTTCTTTGGGGATTTAAATTTGTTTCCTAAGCATTTCTCTTTAGAAAATTTATGGACCATAATGTGTATACCACAAACCAAATATCCTACTAAAGTCACTAATGTTTTTCAGGTAAAAAATGATAAATATGTTAAAAAGTAGTACATAAATTTTCTATTTCAAGTACAAATTTTATCTCCTTATTCTTGGACAATAGAAATTGAAAGAATGTCAGGAGATCCTAGTCCCCATCCCTCCCTTCAGGCAGTTCTAATAATTAAAGGCGATTGTCAGGGTTTTTTCCTTGAAGCCTTTCAGGGACCGACATTTTATGACCTATATCATTAGCCACTTAGCTGTTTGTCCCTTAGTGACTTGAGATTTTTTTCTGAATATCTAATGTAATTATTCTCATTTTCAATGAGTTATGCCCTCTTAGTGCCTGTCATTACAGTTATGATAATCTTTCATGTATTCCAAAGCAATGATTATATTGTCAACTAGCTTTCTCTATTCTGAGTTAACCTGTATATCATTTATTTTTCTATCTTGTGGACTTCATCCATTTATCAAGGTTTTTCTTTCTTTTTTTGTATGTTTTAGTAAAGTGACTCTCACTAAATAGCATATAATTCAGGGACAGTGCAGCAAACGGGTGTCATTCTAGATATTTGAAACAATGCAACTACAATAATACAAGGTGTTTGGTACTTCCCGAATTGTTGGAAAGAGCAAAAATCATGGATATCACTAGAGAATACCACCTCATAAGTGCAAACCAGAGCTCAAAAGTCTCCATAGCCCCCCTACTACCACTAAAACCATCTTTCAAGTCTTGATGCTGAGTCTGGATGAGGATGTTGAGTGCGGCTGCTGCAATTGCCTCCCAATTCTCACATGTCTACATCCTTGACAGCTGCCATCAAAAGCAATAAGAATATGGCCTCCATTTTACTTCATTCAATATCAATGAATGCCTCTAATGGGGAAAATTTAATTTTTGAAGTAAGGGTTAAGTCTGCTAATTTGTGAAGAAAAGAAAAAAATACACAATTGGAAAAAATTACACTGGCAAGGCAGAGCAATGGGAAAATTGAGAAAAATTAAGAAATTAGGATCAATGGGTAATGTGGTTAATTTGTATTCCTCTGTGATATAACCTGTTTAGCAGTGTTATTATATTCAGCTACTACTACCTTTTGTCACAGAACATTAATGATTGAAAAATTTATATAATGAATTAGTGAGTCTCCTATATTATATTGACATCTTGCTTCCATTTGTCAATGGTATTAGCTGATAAATTCATCATAGAAAAACAGTGTACAGTTAAGATGTTAGTGAAAATGAGTGAAAAATTAATGGCTTATTTACTGGTGTTTGGGAAAAAACATTTTATGACAATTTAGTTAAAACAATATTTAAGCTTGGGTCAAAATTAATTCCAGAAAGGTAAAATAAAATAATAAAGTATTAGAATAAAATATAAGCAAATATTTATATAGCTTTATAGAAATACGTCTTTCTAAGCATCTCATTAAAACTACAGAACATAAAGGCAAACACTAAAATAGACGGCATTGTATATTTTACTTTATCACTTCGAATTTTATTTGAGTCTTCTCTCTTTTCTTCTTGGTAAGTCTTGGTAAGGGTTTGTCAGTTTTGTTAATCTTTTCAAAGAATGCACTCTTAGTTTCATTGATATTTTCTATTGTCTTGATAGTCTCTATTTTATTTATTTCCACTTTGATCTTTGTTGTTTCCTCCCTTCTACTAACTTTGGGCTTTGATTTTTGTCTTTTTCTAGCTATAAAGTTAAGATTCTTAGTTCTGCTATTTATTATACATTTTGGTATATTATATATGCATTTGTCTCAAGGTACTTTTTCAGTTTTGATTTCTTCTTTGACTCTTTAGCTGTTTAGTTGCTGGTTCTAAATTTACTTTTAAGCATACATATATATTTGCCAATGTATGCAAAAATGTATCTATCCAGGTGTTACTTCAGTGGGATATTAATTACAGTGAGAACCTATAAATAGCTGAAATGTCCCAAAAAAATGGAGTGGTAAAATAAATAGGAATGAATTCCTATAATATTTATAAGTGATGATTTTTATGATAGTAAATTATATATATGTATAGATTTTAAAATAGATCTTTGATATAGCTAAGTCTAAAAGGTAGTGTAGAGTAGGTTCTTCACTATGTAAAACAAGTCATATTTTTTGTCTTTTTTTTCTGTTTGTGACTCTCTGTCTCTTGTTTTCTCTGCATATATACAAATAACACACTACAAAACAAATACATGCTCAAAATGAAGGCTGCAAAACTGTTCACCAAAGAATTAGTGAAACATTTCTGTGAGATGAAGCCATTTCCTACCTTTCTCCAATTTCTCTATTGTTTTAATTTTTATTTGATGTGTGCTCCCCTGTCAACTAGAAGAAATAACTTCCATATAAATAAAGTATATTCTGGAATGACTGAGTAGAAAATAACAGTGTATAAATACATAAGTGTATACTTTGAAGCAACTAGTAGACAATGCCAACAAATCCAATTAAAGAAAAATAAGAAGAAAAACAAATCAAAAGTAGGAGAAAGGAAATATAATAATATGACAGAAATTACATAATATAAAATAAAACCTTTTATGATAATAAAGTAGAAATACCTATTATTTTCCCTTAAATTGATTCATTAAACATAAAAACAACCCCAAGCAATAATGATAAATTTTATTACAAACATTCAGTTATATACAAAAATGTTACATTTATAGGAAATTATTTGAAAATGTTTAAGGACCAGATTACATTTCAATAGTATAGAAAAAGACTAGCACTATAAAAACTGTTGTATAAACACTATTATAACCTGCATGTTGAGCCTAACAAAGTAAGCAAGCACAGAAAAAACATGGTAAATGTCATGTTGGAAATAGCATTTTAGGAGAATAGGTTTAGATGAAAGGTATGAAATGAATTTTGCATGAGAAGTTAAATTAAAAGACCAACTAAGAGTCTCTGAATAAAAACTGAGTTGAATAAACAAGAGAAATAAGAGGCATTTGGGGAAAAAAATAGAACTATGTTACTACATTTGACTAAATTCTGCTGAATAAACCTGGACAAATCATAGATTCCTCTTCTTGCTCAGTTACTTCAAATAGAAAATCTGAGTTACGCTAGACTGTTTTACAATTGAGTTCTCAGAGTTCCAAGAGATCTGCAGTTCTAGATTAGAATAAAAATTATCTTAGTATGTGTACAGTGGGGTGAGGTTGGGTTGGTGGGAGAGACAGAGTAACTGAAGTTTACATTCTCACTTTCAGCCAAAATAAGTTAACTTTTATTCATTTTGCATAGAATTGTGTGTGTGTGTGTGTGTGTGTATTTATATTTATGGTCTATCCTTTCCTGTAATAGTAGTGAAAAGTGCAATGATGGAGATACTGAGTTTTCACACAAGAATTTTTATTTCCACTTGAACACCACTGTACCCCATTTCACACCCACTCTGTCTAATAACTTACCCGCTGAGCCTGCTAATATAGGGGCATTTATATTTTTATAGTTCTCTTTGTTTTCTTGAGCTCTTGCCCTCTCTCCCTACTGTCTCTTGTCTCTCTGCTTGTTAGGGCCCATATTTTGTAAGTTATATAGAGTGCATGTATAACTCCTCTTTGAATTTAGTTTCTTCCTCCTCCATTCACCCTCTATCTCCTGTAAGCATCTATTGTTGTTTTTATTTTATATTTTTATTGTTATTCCATTTATGTTTATAATTATTTTATTACATTAAAAGAGAACCATGATTTTAAGGAAAAATGATTCTGTAAGGCTAATAATCTATTTACATCTTTCCAACTATGTGTTCTCTTCATTCAGTCTCTAATCTGTTTATTCTGGTATCTACTTTCATATCCATAAACTGTATTCTTCAAATATTTTTTTTGTTTATCAACTTTAAACATTTTTTATTGATTCCCTACTGTGCTAATAAGAACTTAGGTTGCTTAATCACCATCCTAAGGTTCTTATCTAACATCTCTTTCTCCTTGCAATAAAGTATATTGCAATTTTTTATTAAATATCTTGTTTACCTTATACTAAATATGACTATAGACACGAATGTACTAAGGTTTTATTTCTTTTGTTACTCTCAGTTTACAACCTCTTACTTTCTCTTTGCTTAATTTTCTATGTAATTGTTTCAAAATTTAGAAGGGAATTGTAAAACCTCTCTGAATATTACCTTGCATATAGTAAAACACATCATAGATGATAGTTATTTTATTTTATTTTTTAACTGAAGACCTTGTAATCTCCTTCTTTCTAATCCTATTATCTGGACTAGTGATTTCATACTATGGCTTTCTCTTTCTTGTTTTATATCCTGCTTATATGGAAAAGAATCTCTAAAACTTCTGGAGGTAAATTTTTGATAATTAGCTTATCAGAAGGCATCTTGTACTCATACATTTATTTGATTATTTCTCTATTTTCAGATTTCCAAATTAATTTTCTTTCCAAAATAGGAAGGCACTGATCTATTGTCTTCTAGTTCCCAATGCTACTTTTCTCACTTTTGATTCCGCTACATAATCTGTTCTATTTTCTCTGGTGGTTTTTATCATCTTCTTCAAGTCCCTGCTATCCTGAAATTTCATAATAAAGTGGCATTGCAAAGTAGGATAGGACTTCAGGGGCACCTGACAAACCCTTTAAGTCTGAAAAATTAATGTCCTTAAGTTTTAGGAAATGTATTTAAACTCTTAATTTCTCCCTTATTTTTGTTTTTAGATTTATTATTAGCTTTTGATATTCCAAAGTTGATGCTATAATTTCTTTAATTTTCTCCTATTTTCCACTAATGAAAATTTTATTCTAATTTTAAATATTTTTCTTTGCTGTATCTTCCATTCTTCAATGTGCATAACTTATACATGGAAGTTTTTACTATAAAAAATTCTCTCTGACCCGTTTCATTGAGGGTTCCAAGATTTCAGAATCTATATGTCTTTTTCTTTGGTCAGTCTCTTTCTTCAGAACAGACATCTCCAATTCCCACTTGGAGGATATAAACTTGGCTTCCAGAATTCTTGGAACATGATCAGATAAGTGGCAAGTTGTATTAATATTGAGGGAAAAAAAATTCTTGTGTTGTCTCCAAACATTAAAGATAGGCAAATGATAGAATAAAGCTATGCATAACAGAAGTATGGAAATTAGGAATTAAAGCTAATTTGAGAGCAAGAATAATGCTCTTTGCTATTGAATTTGAAGCGATGATCAGAAATCAAGTGAGAATATCAGTCAGCTGGAGATAAGTAAGGGTGTATGGGTGTTATTTAAGTAGGACTAAAATTAAAATTAAATGGATGCTCTGTTTCTCATTAATGACTTGTTATCTTAAACTGTATAAAAATATTTTAACAGCCAACAGTATTGTTTTTCAGTATACATTGGTATTATAAAAAAAAATCATGCCTGATGCCTAGCCTACTTCTCTTTTTAAATACATATATAGTATTCTGATGGTCAATAATATACAGTAACAAGAATATTACCTTTTTCTAATTTTGCCAAAACAATGAAAATACAAAAAAGTAGGTTTAAAATAAAAAATCTACTAGTAAATTAGTACAAAGACTGATCCACTTAAGTTATTAATATAAAGATTATGGAGCCTTATTTTCACATGAAATGTTTAGTAGAATCAGAACATCAGGGCGGCATGCACCGAGGGCATTCTTTCTCAGCAATGAGGATTATCCTCTGCATTTGGCCACTGCTACAGTTTAGATGTTCACTGTGATGCCATCTGTTAAAGTTGATTGTGCAGTGACCTTAGGCAGTCTGAAACCTGTTCAATTGAGCCCATATATAGAGTTCTGGGGTGGAAACCAGGAGGACAGATGGTGGGGTTGGAGATGAGGAACTTGTTTGTTACAGCTGATGAAAATCATCATCTTGCCAAAGCCATTAAATGTGATATCCTTGGCACAGCATTTCTCAACAAATAGGGTGTCCCACTGGTGGGTTAGCTGCAGGTGAATTGAAGCATTCAGGAGTCTCTGACTATTTTCGTTTGCCTGATTCTTTTACATCCCTGATATCCTAAGATTAAGTCAACGTTCAGCAACAAGACACTTTGTGCTTAGTTCAGTACAGCACTTCACATATGTAGTTTTAAAAATATACATGTACAATGGGTAATAGAAACTGGAATATAATTCTGCAGCTAATTAAAATATTTTCAATCAAATATTACCAAATAGAGAAGAAAAACTCCTATAAGGGAACTGAATAAAAAATTCAAATAAATGAACTAACTTTTCATATCCATGTACATGTATCATGAAGACTCTCAATTCCAATTGTTTAATAAAACATTAAAATCTTTTAGGAAATATGTGTCTGATTGGATATGATAATCATTGAAAAGCAGTTTTACAACTTGGAAAGCTGAAAATTCTGCCCATCCACACAAATTTTCCCTCTTCATATTTGACAGCCCTAAAATGCTACTCCCATGCAAAATTCATTTTCTAAGCTATGTAAACTAAAGGATAATTTTAAGGCATTTTCTTAAGCAAAGAATAGTCTAAATTCAATGTGAAAAAAGTGAACAATATAGATTATATCAACTTTTAGAATTAAAAAAAGTCTGGAAGTGTCACTAATCTCATTTCCTTAGAAGTTTTACCTCTAAAGTAAAAGGTTTTATGTCTGAGTATGCATATCAGACACACATACTATTTTAAATATAGCTAGGCAAGTAGTATGACATCAGTCTATATGTAATACATTTCAGTTATCTGTATTTTAAAAACACGCATATGCTACCAAAGAAATACATACTTAATTTTCTTATTTATTCAAATACCTTTATATGATTATGCAACTTTTCTGCCTTTGGTTAATATATATCTTGGACATCTTCCTGTCAGCCCACTGAGTTCTGCAGTCTTTTGAACTGCTGCATAAGGAGCATCCTTAGATTGAATGGTACGTAATTTATTTAGCCAGGTCCATGTGAGTGGATGTGTTGATTGTCATCAGTAATATTGCCTCTTTTTGTTATTATTGCTCATGTTGCAGAGATAGTCTTATATATGCTTATTGTGCCTATATTTGAATATTTTCTAGAGAAGATACATTAAAATGTGATTTTGCTATGAAAGAATAGGTGAACATTTAACATTTCCATATCTCCCTCCAAAGTGGCTCTACCAATTTAAACTCCTAGCAGCTTTGCATAAAATTACTTTTTTCATAAAAAATTGAAAACAACTAGTCTTAAAAGATGTTTTGATTTTTGCTAATTATATGTTTGATAAATATATATAATTATTGTTTTTATTTGTGTTTATCAAGGCAAATACATTGCTCTTCCCTCTTTAATCAGTAAATAAAAGAGAATGCTCTTATTCATTGGTATGTCTGTATGTTCAATGGTTATCTCTTGACTACCAATTTTGTATTAGGAACTGGTTATATAATGGTGAGCAAAGTTGAGACAATGCCTGACTTCTCAGAACTTATAACACAATGAAAATGTTAAAAATAATTTTTTTGATAGTCTAATTGTTTAATTTTCTCCAATTCTGTGGTTATTTCCATTACTTACTCTGTTATAACTGTGGTTTTGCCCTTGATTTTATTTAAGGTATTTTATGAATGAAATTCATCCATGTTATTGTCTTTCTTCCTTTTTATTGTTGAGTAGTATTCTAGTGTACAAATATATTCAAATATGTTTATTTGAGTTGTTTTGGTTTTCTTATTATGAATTAACTTTCTATTGTGGTTTTTCTTGTATGAACATGCATTTACAATTTTTTTTGTAGGCATATATTTTTATTTCTCTTGAAAATGTATCTACAAATAGAATTAGGTGGTCAGAGTAAATGAAAATTTAATTTTGTGAGAAATTTCAAAAAAATTTTTTCAAAGTCATTGTACTCTTTCTTTTACCCTTCTACCAGTCACAAATGGTATTATTCTTTATCCTCACTAAAAATATTTGCTTAGTCCTTTTGAGTAGCCATTCTTGAGCATATGCAGTTTTATATATTTATGGTCCTAATTTACATATCTCTGATGGCTAATGGTATTCAGTAACTTACTATGTGCTTATTCATACATCTTTATTTGTAAACTATAGCAGTCTTCTTATTTTTAGTTGGTTATTTGCTTTTTATTACTGATTCGTGGGTGTTCTTTATATATATTCTGAAAATAAATCTTTGTCAGATACATATATTGTGAATCTTTTCCCCTTTTTTTGTGGCTTGAAGTGGCAATTGACATTCTTAATAATAATGAAATTATAAGATAATTTGTCATTTGGTGAAGACAGTATCAGGTGTTTGAATAAGTACATTAGATACATTATGTCATGAAATTCTCACAATGATATAAAAATTCTGAGAATGTAGTGGATACTGTTATTTTTCATTATCAATATAAATTTGGCATACTTTACTTATCACTTATTTTTTCTATAATTTTTATTTAAAAAATTTTAAGTTTATGTTTTTCGAAGGGATAGGCTCCCTTATTGAGAATGTCTTTCTCTTTAGGAAATAAGCACATGGAATTTTCATACTTGTAGTTTTTTATCTTCTCTATATTCTGAAATAATTTATCATTGCCAATCTTCATTGCTTCTATTAAGAATTATTGGCATAACTCTGTTGAGTTAGTTTTCATAATTATGTTTTTCATCTATGATTATTTACTTCTCTTTTCACCTACATGTAATTTTCTTTTTAATTGTATTGAAAATGTAAACTTTGGGAAATTTTTCCCCCTTTTTTGGTAAGTTCTTTTCAAAAGGGGACATTTGTTAGGATCTCACATATTAGGCCCTCCCATAAAACTCCTGAATCAGCCTTCTCCTGCTGTTAGGAAAGGGTCTGTGATTGCATAGAATTTGGGATTAATGTGGATTTGGTCACAGAATCTTAATCTTGCACAAGCATAAGAAAAATAAGGCAGTTTTCTAATAATTTTCATCTATATATGGATTTTATAGTCTGTATTGAGTAAAGAGGATATATAGGTATAGAAAATACTTCCACATTATTTTTGTCTTCCCAGATTACCATAGAAGCGTAAACTAAATAATGTGCTATTCTCTCTTTAATGCCCTTAACAGACAACATTCATAGGAGTGTTGTTTATAGTCCATATGTGAAATATGTAAATACAATGTAGAATAGGGATCAAAATCTATTTAGACCAGTGTGCTTAGAACAAATGTTAAAGATTCAGATTCTGGAAGATTCCATCAAATCAAATATTTGCATACCACTCCCTGCTTTCCTTTATTTGGGCTCTGTCATTAACTTAGAGAATAGCAAAAAAACCAAACTTTATCAAAGTTATAAAAATATATTCTGGGCAGACATCCCTCTGGAATGATAAAACACTGTCCCTAAGCACACTGGTTTAGAGTACCTGGATTGCAACACTCACTCTGACTTGAGACAGCACTTTTATCTAAGCCATACTTTGAAAAACCATTAGTGGAATTCTTGCATTTTACTCTTTGCCCGAACACTCATTTTCAGGCAGGCTCCTTATTCACCTCACCTGATTGTTCCATACTTCACTCTGGTTTAATTTATATCCATTTTCTTAAAATGTCATATGTGGATGATTTTTTTCTGGCTTCTTGTTGGAATGTATGAGTTGTCCTATTAAATCAAGTTGATCATTTATGTGGGTTTTAAACACATGAGCTTGTTGGGGAGCAGGAGAAAGTTTCCCCACACTACTCTTTTTCGGTTTTTCAGGCTAGACTAGTAACAAAATTGACAAAAGACTAGATTAACAGAAAAAAAGTTTAATACTTGTGCATGAGAAGAATCACGATATGATGCTCAGATCATAAAATAAGGCTCAAAGAAGTGACTTAAGTGGCATCTTTTTACACTTTTTAGACAAACAAATTTGTGAGAAGTTGACAGGACAAAAAAGTTAGTACTCACTAGAAAGGAATCTAAGCCAGTTTGGGTATTCGTTAGTGAGGAATCTAAGCAAGGGTTGTGCTTGGGCAGTAAATTGGTGAAGATGTTACAAGGTTTGTTTATACAGGCTTTTTTGACTCTGGATTTTGTAACTCTTGTGATAAGGTTGTCTCTCAGTCCTTCAGGAGTGGGGAGGGAACCTCTCATGGAGATTTATTTCCTACTTTTAGGTGGACAGAAGAGAGTCAAAGGGCTACTCCTGCTTTTGCTGCTTCTCAGGTGATTTTAGTGCAAAATAATTGATAGGGCATTATGGAATATTTTGAGCCCTGACAAGCTCAGACATTTTTGGACAGAAAATACTTTATGCTTAGGGCATTTTATAAAATTTTATTTTTTCTTGTAATAATTATATTTTAGATGTTTTTGATTCAGAAAGTTCACCTTCTATTAACTTATTTTCTCATAAAACTAGTGATTTTTCACCATTCGTGACTTCTTGAAAAAGGAAAGCTGTGCTCACTTAATTTTGGACTATAGTTTGAAACAGGAGATCTGTGTTTTTTTTTTTTTTTTTTTTTTTTTTTTTACTTTACTATTACTGAGATTCAGAATGCTGAGAGAAGTGAGAAGGCAGTCGGGACCACAGAACTGTTGGTCTGTTTCCTGGTGTTGGTGTGAGTGCTCACTAAAAGAGCAAGGCTTATTTAATTGTTTCTTATGGCTGAGTAGTACTCCAGTGTATGTATGCACTACATTTTCTTTATCCAATCATCTATTGAAGGAAATATTGGTTGTTTCCATATCTTGGCCACTGTGAATAATGTTGCAATGAACATGAGGGTGCCATTTGAGGCAACATGGATGAATCTTGAGAAGATCATGCTAAGCAAAGTAAGTCAAAAAAAATTGAGAACCATATGATTTCACTCATGTGGGATATAAAACTGAAAGCACAAAGACAAACAGAGACCCATGGACATGGACAATAGTTTAGTGGTTACCAGAGAGATAGTGGGGAGGGCGATAGACAAGGGGAAAGAAAGTTAAATAGAAGGTAACAGATGAAAACATTTTTGGGTGAACACAATGCAAAATACATATGATGCATTATTGAACTGTACATTTGAAACATACATAATTTTGTTAGGCAATGTCATCCTAATACATTTAATAACAGAATTTAAATCTGAAGTTAAATACAAACAAAAGAGCAAGGCTGAGGAGGATTTGTTTTCTCCTTGGAATGACCTTCAGTGCAAGACAAATACCTGGGATCATAGACTTTTGATGGGATCTAAATCTTATCACTTCCAGAGAAAAGGAAATTTGTGTCTCCAAAGCACACTGCAGCCCACTCTGAGATGTCAGCTAATTGCTACCAGATTCTCTCTGACTTTGTAGCTATCCTGATTTTTTTAGGGAAGAATGGTTGTGCATTAACCCATTGTCTGTTTGATTATAATCTCAGCTGTGCCAATTATGCCAAAAATTGCTCAGAAGTACTGATTTGTGAATGGTATTCAGTCACAGTTTCTAGTTCTGATATACAGTTAGAAAAGACCTGTGTATTTGGTTGCACAGGCAATAAAACAGTGACTAAACAGCACAAATTTTAAAATTTGACTACGTTTGAATTCAGCCTCTGGTAGTTATTTAGCTTTGTGTACTTGGGAAAACTGTTAAACCTCTCTCTCCAGGTTTTATTTTCTATATTTGTGAAATGGAGATATTAGTTGTCTATAAGGATTAAATGAATCAATCACTCTCTCTCCTCCTCTCCCTGCCATCTATGTAATATGTATGTATGTATGTATGTGTATATATATATACACATGTGTATATATACATATATATCATGCCTAGCACATAGTAAATATTAAACATTTACTATTTTTATCATTCCCACTGAAATTCAATTTAATAGTATGTCTGGACCTTTACATTTAGCTTCAACATGTGAAAAGAACTTGGAATAAAGAGAGTACACACACACATGCATACCACCGAGATATATCATATTCAGACTGCAGAAATCCAGAGACAAAGAGGAAATCTTCATGGTAGCCATGGCAAAACAAAAATCTTTAGAAGAATGAGAATAAGAAATTCACAAGGCTTCTCTTTAGAAATGATACAAGCAAAAAGTAAAGTGATATATTTAATATTGAACGTAAAAACAAAACACAAAATTCTGTATCTAATGAAATTATCTTGGAGAAAGACTGGTCCTTAGTAACTAAACTGGAGGAATTAATCACTAATAAGCTTGTTCTGTGAGTATGTTGAAAGAAGTATTTCAGGGAGAAGGAAAATAATATTCAGAAATTTAGATTGATAGGAAGAGTGTTGGAGGATAAAGAAAGATAAAAATTGTTTATTTTTCTTAATTTTATCTAAATGTAACTGTTTAAAACCATTATTGCAATCTAGGTGCAATGAACGATTGCAGTTTTACAAGGAATGAGAGGGTGGAATTGGGATAGTCTGTTATAAAATATATATACTATATGAGGAGTCATAAAAATATTTGAAGGTGAACTTAAATAATTTAAAATGCGTATTGTAAACTCAAGGGAAAACAGAAAAAAGAATAAAGCATAAATGGCAAGCCAAGAGAGCAGATACTATTTAATTAAATTCTTAATTAAAACTAGAGAAGAAAAAGATTTACAAAAAGAAGTGAAATAAGTAGAAAACAGTACTAGATGGTAGATATTAATCTGACTATTGTAATAAGCACTTTAAATGTTAGTGATTTAACTGCAGCCACTAAAAGATATTCTCAGATTGGATACACAGGTTCTCTACAAAAAGTAAAAGAAAAAAATTAACAATTCAGGTAGATGAAAAGGAAAGGCAGTGGTAAAGATATAACATGCTAATACTAATCAAAAGAGAATGTGCTTTTATTGCATTATCCAGAGCTCCACTTGTACTCTTCCTTCCTTTGATGACAGGGAAAAGTTAGTGATGTATCATCTTTAAATTACTCTCTCTCCTTTTTCTAAATAACATCATCAGGATTACTCACAGTTCATTGTCTAAACTGCTTCTGAGAAATTCTCACATTATTCCTAGTAATTTTTTTAAGTGTAAAATTCCTGCCTTCTTGAAATTGGATTTAACCACTTTCCACATATAAACTAGCTAGAAGGTTTAATAATCATATTTTCAATGACAGTCAACAGTATGACACAGCTATTAAAAGATCTAATGCATATTATATTTTATTAACAGAATTATGTTGTTCAGAATAAATAAGGAAATAGTGTTACTGTTTTTGTGCATTAATCACATATAATCTGGAGTATTATTTTCAGCTCTGGGCATTGACAAGTACACAAACATGTTCTGAGATGGGTGACCAAGATTTTGAAGCCATTTCAAATGAAGACATTTTGAGTTATTAAAAACTAAAAATATTGTAGAAAAGAAATATGAAATGTCTAAATAACATTTGATGGACTGGCATCCTGGAAAAGCATTGTAGCATTTGAGCAGGATGACCTCAAAATTCTCTGCCAGCTCTGTGGTTCTATTTCGAAGCCTTTGAAACTGCATTTGATCAACCAAAGAAATGAGTTCTTGATTGCCTGACAGATTTTTTAAATCCTTTTTCTTTAGAGCCTTAAAAATGTCTATACAGCTAAGCAATTTAAGAAAAATAAATTTCCCTTTCTCACAATTAAGTCAAAACTTTTAAAACACAAAACAATTCAAGTTAATGTATGTATGTGTGTGTGTGAGAAAGAGAGATATCATGGTAACTTGAAGACACTGTAAAAAGTATAAAGTAGTTATTTTTATAGTTATAAAAGCAATTTTAGTCATCAAATTTGGAGGCATACATAGATAGAATAATCACTTGTAATTCTACCACTCAGTGATAAAATGTGGTTAATAACTAATATTTTTAATGTTTTTTTTGGAAATACAAACACAGTTGAGATTTTATTATTAATGTAATTTTATATTATGCCATTCCATGTAACAATAAAAAATCAAGGTAGTGTAGCAATCAGTCTGAGGACACCTTTTAGAAACCATCAGGTCTATGATATGGCTCAGCAATTAGTTGAAAGAACTTGGTCAAATTACCAAACTTTTCTTTTCCTGAGTTCTAGAATAAAATAAAACTTAAATAATAGTATTGTTATTAGAATCAAGAGTCATAATGCATGTAGAACTACTATCATGATACTCTGTATACAACAAATTCAGACAAAATAATTCTTAATATACTATCATATATGCCTTTTTAATCCTATTATTTTAAATATAAATAGAAGTTTTATGGTCTGGGGTCTTACATTTAAGTTTTTAACCTACTTTGAGGTTATTCTTGTATATGGTGTTAGAAGGTGATCCAGTTTCTTTTCTTTGCATGTATCTGTCCAGTTTTCCCAATATTTGTTGAAGATACCATCTTTAATCCATTGTATATTCTTGCCTCTTTGTCATAGATTACATGACCATATAGGCGTGGATTTATTTCTGGTCTATTCTGTTCCATTCATCTGTGTGTCTGTTTTTTTGCCAGTACTATGCCACTTTGATTACTATAGCCTTGTATTATATATAGCTTAATGCCAGGTAGTGTGATACCTCCAACATTGTTCTTATTTCTCAGGATTGCTGTGGATATTTGGGATCTTCCTTGGTTGCATATAAGTTTTACTATTATTTGTTTTAGTGCTCTGAAAAATGCCATTGGTATTTTGATAGGGAATGCGTTGAATTTATACATTGCTTTGGGTAATATGGTCATTTTAACAATGTTAATTCTTCCTACTCATGAGTACGGTATATGCTTCTATTTATTTGTATCTTCTTCAATTTATTTTTTCAATGACATAATTTTAGAACAACATGTTTTTTATCTCCTTGGTTAATTTGATTCCTAGGTATTTTATTAAATTTAGGCAATTGTAAATGGGATTATTTTCTTAATTTCTCTGATAGTTCATCATGGGTGTATAAAACTGCACTGACTTCTGAATATTAATTTTGTATGCTGCTACTTTTCTGAATTCATTGATCTTTAGGGTTTATATATATATGTATATACATACACATATATCATATAGCATCTGAAAATAATTAGTTTTACTTCTTTAAAATTTGGGTGCATTTCATTTTTCTTTCTTATCTGATTACTATAGCTAGGACTTTGAATACTATGTTGAATAAAAGTGGTGAAAGTGGACATCTTTGTCTTGTTCCTGATCTTAAGGAAAATGCTTTTAGTTTTTCCCCATTGAATGTGATGTTAGCTATAGCCTTCTCATATATGGTCTTTATTATATTGAAATATATTCCATCTATTCCCACCTTGCTGAGACTTTTTACCATAAATGGATGCTGAATTTTGTCGAACATTTTTTTCTGCATCTATTGATATGATGATATGATTTTTATTTTTCAACTTGTTAATGTGGTGTATTACATTAATTGATTTGCAGGTATTAAACTAACTTTGCATCCCAGGAATAAATCCAAGTTGATCATGTGTATAGTATTTTTAGTTTTGCTGAATTCGTTTCTAATATTTTTTTGAGAATTTTTACATCAATGTACATCAGGGATATCACCCTATAGTTTTTTTGTTTGTTTGTTTTTGGTAATTATCTGGTTTTGGTATCAGGTTAATACTGGCATCATATAATGAGTTTAAGAGCCTTCCCTTCAAATTTTTGGAATAGTTTGAGGATAAGTATTAAGTATTCTTTGAATATTTGTTAAAATTCACCTCTGAAGTCATCTAGTGCAAAGTTTTTGTTTGTTGGGAGTTTTTTGATTTCTGACTTAATTTTGTTAGAAGTTTCCAGTCTGTTTAGATTTTCTGTTTCTTCCTGATTTAGCCTTGGAAGAATGTATGTTTTCTAGGAACATGTCATTTTCTTCCAAAGTTGTCTAAATTGTTGACATGTAATTATTCCTAATATTTCTGATATTACTTATTTTTGTGGTGGTGTTTTTCTGCTTTCCTCTCTGGTATTTATTTGGGCTCTTATTTCTTGATAAGTCTGCTTAAAGGTTTATCAATTTTATTTGTTTTCAAAGTACCAGCTCTTGGTTTCATTGATCTTTTGTGTGTATGTATAATTTTTTTAGACTCTTTCATTTACTTCAGCTCTGATCTTTATTTTTTTCTTCCTTCTCTTCACTTTAGGCTTTGTTTGGTTTTATTTTTCTGTTTCCTTTTTTCTAAGGGTAAGGTTAATTTTTTTTTTCTTTGATGTAGGCTTATGTTGCTTTGCTATAAATTGTGCTCTTAGAACTCTTTGGCTATATCCTATGAGTTTTGAGTTGTGTTTTCATTTTAATTCATCACAGGTATCTTTTGATTTCTTACTTGATCTCATTGTTAACCCATTCATTGTTTAGTAGCATGATATTTAGCATCCATCTGTGTATTTGTCAGTTTTCTTCTGCAATTGATTTCTACTTTTATACCATTGTGATTAAAAAAGATGTTTGATATGAATTTAAAGTTCTTTGAGACTTGTTTTTTGTTCTAACATGGTCTCTTCTGGAAAGTGTTCTATTTGCACATGAGACAAATATATATTCTGCTTTGGGTTGAAATGTTCTAATATCAATTAAGTCTATTTGATCTAATGTCATTTCAGGCCAAAGTTTCTGTATTGATTTTCTGTCTGCATGATGTATCCATTGTCAACAGGCTGTTAAAGTCCCCTACTATGACTATATTACTGTCATTCTCTCTCCTTAGGTCTATCCATATTTGTTTTATATATTTAAGTGCTTCTATGTTGAGAACGTGCATATATACTAAGGTCCTCTAGTTGGACTGATCCCCTTTTCATTATGAAGTGCCTTTGTTTTAAAGTCATTTTGTCTGTTACAAGTATGGTGCCTAAACTTTTTCTCTATTTCCATTTGCATGAAATATCTTTTTCCTTCCCTTTAATTTTGGTCTATGTGTGTCTTCTGATCTAAATTGGGTCTCTTATAAGCAGCATATGCACGGGTATTTTTTATCCATTCAGATACCCTGTGTCTTTTGATTGCAGCATTTAGTCTGTGTACATTTAAAGTAATTTTTGATAGCTACCTTATTGTTTTATAATTGTTTTTGTAATTATTTGTTCATGATCTTCTCGGTCTTATAAATTGGTGTCTTTGGATTCCTTTCTTTCTATTTCTCATAGATCTCATAGATTTTTGGTTTGTGGTTACCATATGATTCATATATACCAAGATATGTTTATTGCAGTCTGTTTTAATCTAATGGTTACTTAAAACACATTCTAAAATCACTACAATTATTATTCACTCCCTCCACATTTGTTATTGTCATTATTTCTTTTGTGTGTATATGTGTCCTTTAATTTTTAATTGTACTTACACTTGATCTTACTTTTGCCTTTCAACCTTTGTGCTAGCATTATAGGTGGTTGATTCACACTTTTACTAAATGTCTGCTTTGTCAGTGGGATTTTTTTTTCCTATATGATCTTTTCTACTTAAAGAAATCCTTTTAACATTTTTTTTTGTCATACTAATTTAGCGGTAATGAACTCCTTCAGATTTTTTTATATCTGGGAAATTGTCTCTCCTTTGATTCTAAATGATAACCTTGGTTGGTTATAGACCTTTGCTTTTCATCATTTTAAATATTTCCTGCCACTCCCTTCTGGCCTGCAGAGTTTGTTGAGAAATCTACTGCCTGTCTTATGGGAGCTCCCTTGTAGGTAACTAACTGCTTTTCAAGATTGTCTTTATCATTTAGCATTTTAATTATGATATGTCTTGGTGGGGCCTCTTTGGGTTTATCTTTTTTGGGACTATTTCCTTAGCCAAGTTAGGGAAATATTCTATCATTATTTATTCAAATAGGGTTTTTAATCCCTTGCTTTCTCTCTTTCTTTCTTGGTACCCCTATGATGTGAATGTTGGTATGCTTGATGTTGCCCCAGAGTTCCCTTAAACTATCCTCATTTTTTTAATTCATTTTTCTTTTTGCTGGTCTGATTTGGTATTTTCCACTACCTTCTCCTCCAGATCTGCTTTAGTCCTCTGTTTCAGGTAATCTGTGAATTCCATCTAGTGTAGTCTTCATTTCAGTTATTGTACTTTATATTTCTGACATTTTATATTTCCTATCTCTTTGCTGAAGTTGTGAGTTCATCTATTCCTCACTTAAGTTCATTAAACATACTTTAAACCAATGTTTTAAATCTGTATCTGGTAGTTTGCTTGTCTCCATTTCATTTAGTTCTTTTCCCTGTTATTTCATTTGGACTGTTTCCCTGTGTTTGCCAAGACTTGGCAATGTAGCAAATCTACCTAATACATAGAGAGTGCCTTCATGTAGTAGGTGTATTGTAGGACCTGGAACTGTCTTCCTAGTCATCTGAGTCGGGTACTCCAGGGATGTCCTTGTTTGGGTTGTGTGTGCCCTCATGTTCCAGTTAGACCTTGACTGCTGTTGGCATGTAAGTGGGTGAGATGGATATTTAGGCTGACTCACTGTGAGGGCTGGTAGTAACTACAATGGACAAGGTGACTCTGAGGAACCGGAGTCACTTTAGTCGGGCTCTGTTGCAAGCCAAGTCCACTCATGCAGTGTGTCATTTGTGAAGCTGGTTGGGTGGTGCTCTTATAGCTCTGAAGACAGCTACTGGATTTGTTTGCTCTGGAGCTTCTTGGGAGAGGCTCCACTTAAGGCCCAGATTAGCCATCATTGATGCCGCCTGCTGGGAGCTACAAAGTGATCTGTGGCTGTTTGATGCTTCTAGTGGGCTTGGAGGCACTTAAGAGAGGCTATACTATGAATTGACACTGGCTGCCACTAGTACCGGGCACCACAATGTTAGCTGAGGACAGTCACCAATTGTGGCAAGTATATTCATGTTGGATACCCAGAATACGTCAGCTCAAGGCTTTTCTCTTACTATGAAATTCAGACTGATTATAATTTCATTTTGAATCAGGGGTAAGAGGATATTAAGTCTTTCTTGAAGAAATGGCACACATTATATCTCCTTAAATTGCACTGGCCGATTCAATATCTTATCATTACAAACAACCTAAAAGCAAGAAGTTCCATTCATTGGCAATGCAGCATGATGAAAATATTTAGTGGGTGGACCAATTGGTGGACTGTGTTAGTCACAAATGCTTTTACCAAATATTTCACTCTCTGCTTTCCAGGCACTAAATGGGACCTCAACCTTTAAAGTCAGATATCATGAATGGCTTTAGTCAATGAAATATGAAAGTGATATTCAAACAGATGTTTAAAAATTCAATAAGCAATTTTAGACTTTTTCCTTTTCTCTCTTACAGTGTTCCAGGTAAATCCATTAACCTGGATCCAAAGATGAGGATGACTGAAATTGGACACATAAGTTGAGTGAGAATTATTCTGGTTTTAGTTATGAAATAATTGTTTTGTGCTCTTATTTGCCTATCCTGACTCAGCATATAACATAAAATACCCATGTATGGTACAGCAAGTCCTCACTTAACATTGTCAATAGGTTCCTGGAACTGTGATGAAATGAGGAAACCAATTTTAATATAGCTAATCGATATAAACTAACTTCCTACAGTATTTCATCAGCATTATAATGGAACAATGTTGAGCAAAGAGATGTTAATTGAGGACCTGCTGTATTTATTAAGATTTTATTTCAATTTGACCAAATATAAAGTAGAAATATTATTAATTAAAAATTTCCTTCATTGATTTGTAAGCAAAAAAACTGAAATCTTTTTCCCTATACTAAAAAGTCAAGTTTAGATTTTGTTCTCAAATTGCATATGTGTTGTGAAATAGATCCATTTTCAAGAAATGTTAATTTTATCATTAAAACTAGCAGTTAACAACACTGGACACTTACAAACAGCAATAAGAACTTAGCATAGCAATATTTTTAAAAATATGCACAGAACCTCTTTATGATCATAGTAATACAATTCAATCTTATATTTACTAGGACAACTTCAATGTTTCCATAAATTTATATAGATGTCTTTCTGACCCTAGTCCCTGAAATCTTTCTTTTGAAGATATTTTCTTTAGAAAACTTAGAGTTTATAATTACAACTTTTAAAAGCCCCTTGCCAGTTTTATAACCCAGAAATGTCTTTCTCAAGGACCTGAAAGCCCTCACTTTAAAATGTAATCAAGGACAATAGCTATCGTATCTTCCAGTTTGTTGGAAGGGTAGGAGTCTAACCTTCTTGTGTACCAATTAGCCAACATGTATGGCCTATTTCAAGAGAAAAATGTTTGCAAAGTTGGGGCTAACTCAATCTCTTGATTAACTCCCTCTCAAATGTCCTCTAATATTTGTTCACTAGTTTGTCCCAGCTTTTAAACCCTGTCCCATCAGTGTAGTTGGGTTCAGGCTGCATTCTGGCCTCTCTTGCAAGAATTTTGAATAAAATCTTTGTTGGATACAATTTTTTCTTTGACAATATATATTATTTACTAACACATTGCACTGCAGCTCGATAACTTTCAATAATAGCCTTATTTTTACACTGAGAGTAATTTAGCAATATTTACAACTTGCCTGGTAAAGATCTGTTTTTCTTTCTTTAAGCCATTACCAAACAAAAATGAGAAATTCCATTTATGAAACACATAACTGTTAAATATTCATTGCAGTTAAAAAATTTTCTTAATATTTTTGAAAATTGAGATAAAAAAGTTGCTGAATATGTATGGCAAGTACTTTCTTGGGGGCAACACTAAAGGTTATTTTTGTATGTGTGACCTAGTGTATATCTATCAATCAATCATACACACAAACTCTAGACTATATCAGATGTTACTATGAGTCAAAGACACTGCATATTTGGCTCTCTTTCACTCTCACCCTCAAACATATATATTTTAGGCAGAAAATATATATTTTAGGCAGAAAATGTAAATAGCAAAATGGTATTTAATTTTCACCAATAAAGCCACTACATATATTATTAGACAGTGTTGAAGTATGCCTTAAAAATGGCCACAATCCACTATTTAAAAAGTCTATATTTTGGGACTTCATTTCTAAGAAACAGTGTCACAATTGAAAAATGGGCCAATTGTTAATTGGGCAAGTGAGATTTTCAAAGCTCCATCTCACCACTGATAACTACCGAATTTAATAATATTTAAGTTTAGGTGCCACTCAAAAAATCTTAAGCTTTTAGCAAATAATTTCAAACATCTTATTTGCATCACACATTTTTAAACCATTTAATCAATATGTAATACAGATTTATTTGTGAATCTAATTCATCAAGCAAAACTGAACTGTCTGTGGTATTTAACTATAGCCAGGATGTAAATTAATTCCCAATAAATGATGCAATTAATAACGTAAGTTACTGCCTTTGCATAAAGTCACCAACTCAGATTTAACAAGGTAATGACGTATAATGCAAGAACTTCCTCTGTGGTCAAGGCTTACTAAATTCAAATAGATTATGTAAACATTTTAAGATGTGTCATGACACATATGTACAAAAAACTTTTCATTTTCACAACTTAGTTAACTGTATGAAGTTTATATCTGGATTGTTTTAAACTGCAAAATAACTTGTATTTTTATACATGCTGGTCTTTGTTCCTAAACATGTTCTCAGTAAGTTAAATAATGGTAGTGTACTTAAATTTATATTTGCATATACTTGTTTTTGGTCTGTTCAAGAGATTATCTTTTATAGAGTCATACTGTAAAAATGATTCTTATTCTTGGACATTGGCATCACATTATAAAGAGAAAATCTCTTTGCATCTCCTCTTAAATCTACAAGTCAGACAACTATAATTCAGCATAGGATTCTCTGCATAACACAAATATATCTGAGATTCATGTATCAGTACATCTGAAGGTGGGCATACTGAAATGGGTATTAGATGCAAAATGGGGAGAAGGACAGAGAAGGTGGCCCCAAATTAGTTCGGAGCCTCCTGTGGGTACCAGCTGATATGATAGTAGTGAAGTCAGGCTGCAGTCCAGATGGTAGAAGGGGCAGAAGTGACATCCTTGTCTGAGAAACTGGCTCCCATTCCAGCAAAATCCAGTGGTGGAACCTGGTAGAAGCAGTGGAGATGCCTCAGATAGAACAGCGTGGCTTGTGGCCATTGAAACAAGGAGACAGCAACAGGAGCCCACCACCTGCCACATCCCACCACAGGGCTGGTGCCTTGAAACCAAGGCAATGCAGACACAGAGGGATGCCCACCCGTATGGGATAATGGGGCATTTTCCATTACTGAAGCAACACCACCCCACTGAGATCTTGGAGGTGCTAGTAGTGCAGGTAAGAGAAAAGAAAAGCTTGCGATACAGCACTGTCTACTAGAAAACAAAAGATCTCTACTTACCAACCTGTTGAATTGTTATGAGCAAAACAGTACCTAAAAAGAGTTCATTATCTCAAATGCACAGGCAGAGAAACAATCCACAAAGTAGCACAAAAAGAAAAAAGACTCCAGAAACAAAACTCAAACTCAAAAATAAAACTGGAAAACTGTTTAAATGATAGAATTCAAGACTGCATTTCTGAAAAATCTAAACGAGACAAAAGAAAACACAGAAAGGCAGTTCAATGAACTCAGGAAGAAAATAAACAAAAGGAGTACTTTAACAAACAAATTCTGCAGGTGAAGAACTCAATAAATGAGATAAAGAATGCATTAGAAAACACTGGAAGTGACTTGCTAATTCTTTCACCTGGTCTGCTCTAAAGATAAAAGCCCAGCAATGACTCAGGGAGAAGAGAGAGAACTAAGAGTTAGAAAAAAAAAAAAAGAAAGAAAGAAAGAAAAAGAAAGAAAATGAAAGAACTCTGTGAGAACTATCCGACTCCAATAGAAAGAACAGTGTGAAGATAATGGATATACCAGAAGGAAAAAAAAAATCTATCCAAAGAAACAATTGAGAACTTTTCAAAACCATGCAAAGAACTGAGCATTTGAATACAAGAAGCTTAACATCAAGAGAACTCTAAATAAACAAACAAAACCCAAAACAGTTTTAATTAAGTTAAAAATTAATGACACAAAATTATTCTTGAGGCAACCAGGGGGGGGGGCAAAAAAGACTGTAACCTAAATTATATCATCATCAGATTTTTAAGTAGAAATCATACAAGTCAGGAGAGAGTTAAACAAAATATTAAAAATATTAAACCACGAGCCTAGAATGTATATTCTCAGCAAACATCCTTTAGATTCAAAAGAGAAATAAAGGCTTTTTATCAGATAAACAAAAGCTGAGAGATTTTACTACCTAAGGACCTATATTACAGGAAAACGTGTAAGAGCTCTTCTGCCTGGAACAAAAGACAAAAGTATAAAAACTTGGAGTTAGGTGACAGAAGCAGGAAAATACAACTCTACTTCAAAATAGGGTTTTCAACACTTATAATACAAAGGTTAAAGAAGAAAAAACAACCATAACTTCTGCAATTTGATGATGACCACAATATAAAAAGGTAATTTGTGCCAAAATATAAGAGAGGGGAAAAGATTGAACTTGTACAAGTGTTAAGATGCAATCCAAAGAAAAAAACTTGTATATGTATGAGACATTTTTACATTAATGGTAACCACAGAACAAAAATCCAGGCTGAAACAAAACATTAAAAAAGATGAAATGGAAGAAAAATATCATAGGAAAAAACCCACAAACTAAAATTGCAAACACAGAGGAAAAGAAACAAAGGAAATACAGAGCAACCAGAAAACAAAAGATAAAGGGGTTTTAATAGCCTTCATATATCAATAATCACCCTAAATGTAAATGGAGTGAACTCACCAATGAAAAGACAGAATAGCTGGATGGATTAAAAACATGACCCATCTCAGTTCCATAGACAAACATAGGCTTAAAGTGAAGAGAGTGCAAAATGATTCTCCAAGCAAATGGCATCCAGAGAATATTATGTAGAGCCAAACATATGACAGACAAAATAGATTTAAAGACAAAGAAGGTAACAAGAGACAAAATGGACATTTTATATTGTTGAAGGGCACAATTAATATATATATGAACCCATCTAAGAGCACTAAAAAAAAAAAAAAAGAAAGAAAAAGAAAAAAAAAAAAAAGCAATTGCTAACAGACCTAAATGGAAAAACAAACAAAAATACAATTATGATAGGAGACTTGAATACTCTTCTTAGAGCAATGGATAGATCATCCACACAGAAAGTCTTTAAGGAAATATCAACCTTAAATGACACATTAGACTAAATTAATTTAATTAGTAGATTAATTGATATTTAATTTTCCATCCGAAAATGACAGAATATACATACTTCCTCAAGTGCACATAGAACCTTAAGGATAGACTACATGTTGAGATGCAAAACTAGTCTTAATAAATTTAAGAAGACTTAAATCATAACAAGCATATTTTCCAACTGTGACAGCATGAAACTAGAAATCAACTACGAGGAAAAAGCTAGAAAAACCACAGAGGTGTAGAGATGAAAATAGATACTAGTGAACAACTATGGCAAGAAGAAATGAAATTAAAAGATACAAACAATAAAAATGAAAATATACTAAATATACTGGGATGCAGAAAAGTGGTATTAAGAAGGAATTTTTTCCTTAAGAAACATACAAAAAATCTCAAATAAACGTTATTTAACCTATGACCCTAAAGAACTATAAAAAGAAGAATGAAGAAGCCCCAAGTCAGTAGAAGGAAGGAAATAACAAAACTCGGAGTGGAGATAAATGAAATAAAGAACAAAAAAAAAAAATATGTCGTTGAATCAAAGATTTGGCTCTGAAAAGATAAACAAATCTGAGAAACCTCTGGCCAGACACACTAAGGAAAAAGAAGTTGCAACAGAGATCACAGAAATACAAAAGACTATGCAAGAGTACTATGAAAGGCTATATGCCACCAAATTGGACAACCTAGAAGAAATGGAAAAACTCTTAGAAGCATACAACCTCCTAGATTGAATCATGAAGAACTAGAAAATCTAAATAGAATGATCACTGGTAAGAAAATTGAGAAATAATCAAAATTCTCTCCCCAAAACAAAAGTGTTGACCCAGACCCTATCAAACATTCAAAGATTTAATGTCTATCCTTCTTTATATCACCCCAAAATTTGCTTCCTAACTCATGAGGCCAATGTTACTCTGACACTTAAACCAAAAAATTATGGGGCAATATTTCTGATAAACACAGATGCAAAAATCCTAACAATAATAGTAAATTGAATACAACTCTCAGCTAACATCAGGAAGAAGACCAGAATGTCCACTCTTGCCACAATCACAACAAAAAGAATAAAATACTTATGAATAAACTTAACAAAGGAAGTTAAGGACCTGTACATTGAAAACTAAAAGACATTGTTAAAAGAAATTGAAGACAACACAAAGAAATGGAAAGATATTTTGTGTTCATGACTGGAAGAAATGACATTGTTGAAATACCCTATTACCTAAAGCAGTCTACAGATCCAGTATAATCCCTATAAAAAAAAACAACAAACAACGTATTTTTTTGTAGAAATAGAACCAAAAAATCCTAAAATATGTATAAAACCACAAAAGACTCCTAATAACCAAAGTAATCCTGAGATAAAAGAACAAAGCTGGAGGTACCACACATCCCAACTTCACACTATACTACAACATTACAGTAAGAAAAAAAAAAAGTATGGTACTGGTTTACAGACCAATGTAAAAGAACTGAGAGCAGAGAAATAAATCCTCATCCATATGGGCAACTAATTTTTGACAAAGGATTAAAGACTTGAATGTATGTCCTGAAACAAAATATATAGAAGAAAACAGGCACTTGACTTATGGACCTTGATCCCAAAGGGATTTTTGTGAATTTGACCCCTAAGGCAAGAGAAACAAAAGCAAAAATAAATGACTAGAACTACATTAAACTAAAAATCCTGTGCACAGCAAAAGAAGCCATCAACAAAACAAAAGGTAGCCAATTGAATGAGAGAAGATATTTCCAAATGATGCTTCTGATAAGGGGTCTAACATCCAAAATATACAAAAAATTCATGTAACTCAACAGTATAAAATTCCAGTTAAGAAAATGGGCTTGGCACCTGAGAAGACACTTTTTTAAGATAGACATATAGATGATCAACAGACATAAGAGATGTTAAACATCACTAGTTATTAGGAAAAAGTGAGATATCAGCTCACACTTTTTAGAATGGCTATTATCAAATAGATAAAAGTGTTGGAAAGAATGTGGAGAAAAGGGAAGACTTGTACACTGCTGATGGGGATGTAAATTAGTACAGTCACTATAGAAAATAGTATGGAGATTCCTTTAAAAATTAAGAATAGAACTATCATATGATACAGCAATTTCTCTTTTGAGTATTTACAGGAAAATTATAAAAATAATTATTCATAAAGATATATGTATTTTTATGTTTATGGCAGCATTATTTACAATAGCCAAGACATGGAAACAACCACTGATGGATGATTCACACAATGGAATATTACTCATAAAAAGTTGAAGTATTGCCATTTGCAAAAACATGGGTTGACCTTAAAAGAATTATGGTAAGAGAAATAAAGAACAAAAGACAAAAACTGTATAACTTCACTCATATACAGACTATGAAATAAAATGTAACAAATAAACAACAAAACTCATAGATACAGACAACAGAATGATGGTCATCAGATGGGAAGTGGGATGGCGAGAGTGTAAAGTGGGTAAAGGGGGTTAAATATATGGTGATGAAAGGAAACTAAACTTTGGGTACTGAGCATACAACACACAGATGTTGAATTATAATCATGTACACCTGCAAATTATGTAATGTTACTAACCAATATTAACCCAATACATTTAATTTCTAAAAAAAGATTCTTATGCTTGAAATAAATGCTCATAACTTTCCAACTGACAGATATCTTAGATTTTCAATAAAGCAGAATCACTAAGAAATTAGCTAGCTGAAAGTTAGTGCCATATTGATATAGATCTAATATAATATAGATACATATAAATATATTTATTAAATATTATATTGATATAAAGATCTATGAAGGTATTTGTCACAGCCTTCTTTTGATTAGTTTTTAAAAGGTTTTTCTACCTGTGTCTTTTTGTTACACGTGGAATATCAGATGTAAATATATGCATATTTACTTTCAAGTTCTTATTGTGAATAGAGAAAAACAATTCAGGAATAATTGTTTAAAAGGAGAAAACTGGTGAATTTCTGATGAACACATTTTTACTGATTTAGGAAATATCTGTTTAAAAATACAGAGATAACTATTTAATTTTTCTTCTTATATTTTCTTCTATATCAATTCTATTTCAAATTAAAATTTAATATGTAAAGTTTGGGTAACAGTGCTCTGGTTTTTATTTCCTTCCTTAAAATATCTTCAGTTATTAAGTTTGACAAAAAAGAGATTCTGTAGCTTAAATGGATGTGTGTTACAAGGACTTTCTATCACAACTGTAATTTATGTTGCCCAACGAGTTTCTCAATTCTTTTTGGAGAACTCCATTTTTTATTACATATATATAATACATGCTTTTCAATGTTCTTACTAAACTTAACAATGAAATCAATAATTGTTATTAATTTGTAATTTTGTTCAATTATTCACTACCATGGAAGTATTTATTTTACTTTTTAATTTTTACATAACTTTAGCCTTCCAGAAAAATTTCAAGAATGCAGACTTATCAAATGTTTTTCAATTTTTATTTGACATTATTTGCTTTATTCTTTCACTCTCATTTTTTTCAATGCATGTGTACGCATGATGTATTTTTATCCTAAAACATCAGAGTAAGCTGCAGACATGACATTCTTTTATTCCTAAGTACTTCAGTGTGTAGCACCTGAAATTCAGGAATTCTTTACCTAATCACAATAAAAATATCAAAAGCAGAAAATTAACATTTATACTTTTCTATTATTCAATATAAAGACTTCATTGAGATTTTACCAATTTTACCAATAATATCTTCAAAACAAAAGAAAATACAGGAGAATGTGTTACATCCTACTGTTTTGCATCATTTCTTGAGTCTTTTTCTGTTTTTCTTGACACTGACCTATTTGAGGAATACAAGCCAAGTGTTTTGCAGAACTCCTCTCAATTTAGGTTTGCCTACTGTTTCTTCATGATTAGATCCAGCTTCTGCCCTTTTGGCAAGGATGCCAAAGAAGTGCTGCTGAGTTCTTTTTATTGTACCATATCAGAAGGTATTTGCTGTCCGTCTCATCACCACGGAATTTAAATTTGATCAATAGCATAAGGTTATTCATGCCAAGTTTCTTCACTATTTTTACTCTTTGTCATTAAGTATATTTTGGGTAGATGGCAAAATTAAACAGCCTTTCATAATAAAAGCTCTCAACAAATCAAGGGTAGAAATTACCACAACATAAATAATACCATATAAGACAAGCCCATGGCTATCATCATATGAAGATCAGGAACAAGAGAAGTGTGCACACTTACACTACTTTTCTTTTACATAGTACTAGAAATCCTAACCAGATTAATTAGGCAAGAAAAAAAAGTCATCCAAATAAGAAAGGAAGAAGTGTAACTGTCATAATTACAGATAACATGCTATGATATATAGAAAACCCTAAAAATTCTTTCAAAAAACTTTTAGGACTAATACAAATTCAGCAGACAAAAGCCTGTGTGTTTCTATACACTAATAACAAACTATTAAAAGAGAAATTAAGAAAACAATCCCATTTCAATTGCATCGAAAATAATAAAATATCTAAGAATAAATTTAACCAAGGATGTGAAAGACCTGTATACTGAAAACTATAAGATATTATTAAAATAAATTGAAGACACAAATGAATGGAAAGATGTCCTGTAATTATGGATTGGAAGAAACTTATAGTTAAGATGTCCATACTACAAAAAGTGATCTACAGATTCAATGCATTCCTTTTAAAATCCCAATGGATTTTTTTTCCCCCAGAAATAGAAAAAACAATTTAAAAATTTATATGGAACCACAATATTAAGAAAGAACAAAGCTGGAAGTGTCACGCTCCCTTATTTTTATGACAAAGCAATAGTAATCAAAACATAATGACACTGGACTAATAACAGATACATAGATCAATGCAACAGAATAGAAAACCAGAAATTAACTCACATGTATGTGTTTTCTCATTAGCATAAGGAGAAATATAAAATGAGGAAAAGACTCTCTTCAATAAATTATTTTAGGAAAACTGAACAGATACATACAAAAATAAAAATAAAACTGGACCACCATACAAAAAATAAACTCAAAATGGTATGACCTGAAACCATAAAACTCCTAGAAAAATGCATAGGCAATAGACACTTTGACATTAGTATTAGCAATATTATTCTGAATATGTCTCAGGGAAGGACAACAAAAGCAAAATTAAAAAAAATAGGACTACATCAAACTAAAAGCTTTTGAATAGTAAAAAAAAAAAAAGCCATCAAGAAAATGCAAAGAAGACCTACTGCATGGAAGAAAATATTTACAAATGGTTTATCCGATAAGTGGTTAATGTCCAAAATATATAAAGACTCTTACAACTCACTATACCCCCCTACCCCCAAAAAACAACAACTTAAAAATGAGCAGAAGATCTGAACAGGCATTTCCCCAAAGAAGACATACAGATGGCCAACAGACACATGAAAAGATGTTCAATATCAGTAATCATCAGGGAAATGCAAATCAAAACTTCAATGAGATACCAACTCTCATCTGTTAGGACAGATATCAAAAAGTCAACAAATAGATATTGGTGAATATGCAGAGACATGAGAACTGTCATGCACTGTTAATGAGATTGTAAATTGATACAGCCACTATGAAAAAGAGTACAGATATGCCTCAAAAATTAAAAATCGAACTACCAAATGACTCACCAGTTACACTTCTGGGTATTTATGTGCAGAAAATGAAGTCACTAATTCAAAAATATATATGCAACCCCATTTTACTGCAGCATTATTTACACTAGCAAAGTGTAAATGGAAGCAACCTAGGTGCCCATTGGTAGATGAATAAATAAGATATGGTATATATACAAACACAATGGAATATTAATCAGCTATAAAAAATAAATCTTGCCATTCAAAAATGATAGGATGGTTCTGGAGGGTATTTTTATACTGAAAATCAAAGATAAATAACATGTAATTTCACTTACACATTGAAGATAAAAACAAAAATAAATAAAACAGAAACATACTCATAGATACAGAGAACAAACTGATGGTTGCCAGAGGTGAGGGGTGTGGAGGATGGGTGAAAAAGGTGAAGGAGAATAAGGGGTACAAACCTCTAGTTACAAAAAAAGTCACAGGATGTATAGTATAGGGAAAATAGTCATTATTGTAATTACTTTATGTGGTTACAGATGTTGCTAGACTTATTTTGGTGATCACATCTTAAGAAACACAAATATTTAGTCACTGTTATAAATATGAACTAATATAATGTATGCCAAATTTAATTTTAAAAGAAAATATAAGTAGGAAAAATTTAACCAAGGAAGTGAGAGACCTATACATTGAAAACTATAAATCATTAATGGAAGAAATTGAAGACGACACCAATAAATGGGAAATATATTCTGACTTCATGAATTGGAAAAGTTAATATTGTCAGTGTCCCTACCACATAAAGCAATCTCCAAATTCAATGCAATCCCTATCAAAATTCCAATGGCATTTTTCACAGAAAAAAAAAAAAGACAATTCTAAAATTTGTATGAAACCAAAAAAGACCCTGATTAGCCAAAGCAAACCTAAGAAAGAACAAAGCTGGAACCATCACACTCCCTGATTTCAAAATATATTATGAAGCTACATAATCAAAATAGAATTATATTGGCATAAATACAGACACATAGATCTATGGAACAAGATAAAGAACCTAGAAAGAAATCCATACATGTATGGTTAGCATATGACAAAAGAGCCAAAAGTACACAATGGAGAAAAGATAGCCTCTTCAATAAATGGTGTTGGAAAAACTGGACAGCTACATGCAAAAAAAAAAAAAAATGAAATTGGATCACTCTCTTGCATAATACACAAAAATTAACTCAAAATGGATTTAAGGTATGAACATAAGACCTGAAACCATAAAACTCCTAGAAAAAGAATAGGTGGTATATTCCTAGAAATCTTTATTAGCGATGACTTTTTAGATTTGACACCAAAAGCAAACACAATCAAATCAAAATTAAACAAATGGAATTATATCAAACTAAAAATCTTTTGTACAACAAAGGAAACCATCAATAAAATGAAAAGGTAACTTATGGAATGGAGAAAATGTTTTCAAATCATTATCGAATAAGTGGTTAATTATCTCAAACATACAGAGAGCTCAAAACAATATTAAAAGATATCTGATTAAAAAATGTGCAGGGGATCTGAGTAGAGACTTTTTACAGAAAACATACAGATTGCCAATAGGTACATGAAAAGGTGCTCAACATCACTAAATACCAGGAAATGCAAATCAAAGCCATAATGAGATATTACCTCACGTGTTAGAACGGCTATTATCAAAAAGACAAGAAATAGCAAGTGTTGACAAGAATATGGAGAAAAGGGAATCCTCCTACATTGTTGGTGGGAATGTAAATAAGTGAAACCATTACAGAAAACTCTATGGAGTTTCCTCAAAAATTAAAAATAAAACTACCATATGATCCAGCAATTCCACTTCTAGGTATTTACTCAAAGAAACAAAAACACTAATCGAAAAAATACATACACCCCTATGTTCACTGCAGCATTGTTTAGAATATCCAAGTCATGGAAGCAATTTAAATGCCTATCAATGGTTGAATGGATAAAAAAATATGTGATATCCATCTATTCTATCTATCATCTATCTAGCAATCATCTATCTATCATTATCTATTATCTATCTATCATCTATCTAATCTATCAACTATCTATCTATCATCTATCTATCTATCTATCTATCATCTATCTATCTATCTATCTATCTATCTATCTATCTATCTATCATCTATCATCTATCTATCTATGTAATCTTACCACTTTGTGACTACATATATGGACTTTAAGGGCATTATGCTAAGTGAAATAAGTCAGAGAAATTTCATTTATAAGTGGAATTTAAGATAAGTTCATAGATACAGATAATAATAGATTGGTGGTTGCCAAAGGCATGGGTGCACATGGCCAAAATGAATGCAGTGTCAAAAGGTACTAACTTTCAGTTATAAAATGTCATGGCGATATAATATACAACACAGTGGCTATAGTTAATAATACTCTATCACATATTTGAAAATTGCAGAGAGTAGATCTTGAAAGTTTTCATCACTAGAAACAATTTTGTAGCTATGTATGATGATGGATATTAAATAGATCTGATAGTGATCATTACATAACATAAATATTGAGTCATGTTTTACACCTGATAATAATATAATGTATGTCAATTATACCTCAATAAATAAAAATAAAAGTCAGCAAATGAAAAATTCACATAAAAATAGTAAATGGCAGCTATTATTATTCTTTTAAATTTTGCAGTTCTTATGACAATATTAAGACTAACATCTTTGGAGAGCCTAATATAATTTACTATGTTTCTATATTTTAACAAATTAAATCTTTCATAAGCATTAATTTCTAATTTATGTCTTCGTACAAGTATGGAAACAAATATAGCAAAAGAAACATGAAAGGAAAAGATAATTATATATAAGACCAAAATTACTTAGTATACTTGTTTTCAGAGGAAGTGAAAGATTCCCACCATGAGGTTTTTACACAGGATTGCCTTCATAAGATTTCCATGTGGCAAAAATTGGGCAGAATTTTGAAATAAAAGTAGAAGTATTTGCAGAAGAGGAGATAAAAATGAGTAGTAGTAGTGCTTGTTGGCAGGAAAAATACATTTGTTGGCTACACAAAAACTTCTGCTGGAGCTTGTAATGGTATGTGTGCTACAGCACTGTGAGATTACATATTTGCTTAATGTACAACATTGGACTGAAATGCTATGTGCATTTTATACTTTCACGTTTATTTTCATCCCCAATGGCAGGTTCTTACTTGGTTGGCACAACCTGTTTGAGAACTAATTTTCTGGTTTTTAGGAAACAAACCATGTAAGTCCAACTCTAAATAATAATGTAGAAATATTAGTGTCTTTGTTTAGGATGAAATTGGAGCTAAAATTTCTGCTTTGCTTTTTAACTTTTCAGATTTTCAGTTGCTTTCCATTGTGCTCATTGGGGGCCCTGTGCATTCATATTTCAAAAGCCAGTCAAGAATCTAAACAAAGATCGTATGCCAATTTTGGACCTCTATTTCTTGAACTATCTTCCACTCTGAGCATTTTCCCCCTCAATATCCAGTTTTTTGGCAGCCCCAAATTCTTTCCTCTGATGCTTCAAGAAAAAGGACTGGAATTTTCTGTTTGAGTTTAGCTGACCCACTCCATGGGAACTGAGGCATGCCCTTTGAACTACATAAATGTTTTGTTTGCTTCTGTAAGAGGTCAAATCAACTCCAATATCTGCCAATATTTACTTGCTCTAAAATGCCTTCAAGTAGTTTAGTTTTAAAATATTTTGTCCAGAGTTTACAATTGTTATGAGAGAGAGGTTTAGAGTGATATAACCTATTCTTTTATTACCAGAACCTGGAATGGTTTTTAACTTTGAAAATATTATACAACTGCCCTCTAAATTCTATTTTTGCTAATGAGCAATGCACTTCAGTCTAATTATCATTTTTATAGGTAAGTTCTGATTGCTTTTTAATTGTTCTCATTTTCATTGGTTTTCTTTAATTTCCCTATAATCTATCTAGCTTTAAGGTACTGGCGTGTGGGGAGAGAGGGGGAGAGACAGAGACAGAGAAATATGACTCAATATGCTTCTTCAATCTCGGGTCTCGTTTTTTTCTTAATTATGCAGTGTTTTTATTTCTTTGCACATAATCTTTCTATTTTCACTATTATCTGTTGGAATTAAATTACTGTAGTAGCCTCATAACATTCTCCAAACTTCTACTTGCCTTCCCTCAATGGTTCACTACCACTATGGCAGCTAGAACAATCCTCTAATATAAATTAAGTTTCATATCTCATCCCTTTGCTTTTCAAGACCGGCAAATACCTCCATAAATAGTTGAATTTTTTAAATAGTCCTTACAGTTGCTCACATGTTATAATATCTGACCCTACCTACTGCACCTTTTGTCATAATCTCTCTAATCTTACCTCCCTGTTCTTTGCTGAACACACAGGTATGCTGCCAACATAGGACATTTGCTCTAGTTCTTTCTTCTACCTGGAATACAACTTAACTAGCTATCTATTTGACTAAATCCCTCAGTCCTTTCAATATTTTTTCATATTTCCTCTTCTCAACGAGTTCTTTCCTATACACCTTATTTAATATTGTAATTGGCTACTACTCTCATACCTGGTTAGGATGTAAACTTCACAAGGATGAGACTTGGTCCTATTTTGTTCATAGATGTAACCTGAGTGCTTTCAATGGAGGCTGGCACATAGTAGAATATAAATTTTTATTATTGTCTCTTGACTATTTCTTTATAGTTTTCCTATATATCTATGTTGAATTCTAAGTAATTCCCAGAAGTATCTAGTGATGGCTTCCCTTATCCCCTGTATCTAGTCTGCTGCTAATTAAAATGTCTAAAATATTTATAACTATTTTTATATCAATATTTTCTTTCATTTTTCCATGTTTTACTTTTTGGATTCTATTTCTTGTTATTACTTATTGTGGATGTTAAATATACTCATTTTAAGCTACCTTTCAAACAATTTTATATCATTTACCTCTTGATGTGAGAATTCTGTTTTTTCCCCCTAAAGTGTTGTCAATAATGGCATTATTCATTACATGGTTTGCAATTTTTGACTGTAAACTCATATTCAGAGGGGTTATTTATTATGAAATTACTAAGTTTCTGTGTTCTAGTGGCATTTTTATCACCCTATGTGATTGTGTTTATTACACTAAACTTTTCATTTCAAAAAAAATCATGAATACTCTTTATGACTTTCCACATACACTTTAGTCTTATTTAATTGCTTTCCTCAATTACTTTTGCTAAATTCTTTCTTGAAACGCATATGTTTTATTAAATACCAGATAAAAAGTCTTCTCTGTGGAGGCATCATTGACTCTCCCAAGTAGAGTTAATTGCCCTGTGCCTGGCACATGTGTGTCTGCCCTTTGAATCAGACTGTCTTTACACTAAGAGAAGGAGGAAAATGTTATGCTTTGCTCCACAACTTCTCATCACAGTTACTCCATGAATAAAAAGATGCAATTTAAAAATGTAAATAATTTTTTTGTACGCAATATTAGAAATAGTTCCTTTTTCTTCAGATTTTAACTATTATAAAATATAATGCAGTTCTGAGAAAGAATATTCTTTGGTATGTTCTAGATGTTTACTTTTCTCTTTCTAGAAATTATAGAAAGAGAAATTTACTTTTCTCTTTCTAGAAATTATAAGCATGAATTAACTCTCAAACATGAACTAACTCAAATATTAAACAAAGGATACAATTTCTATATTTTTCCAGAACTAAAGAAGAGTCACTAATTATTCTACTTCTATACTTGTCATGTACCGTACAAATACATTAAAGAGAATCACAACTCAAATTTTATTGTCTGCTTTTGAAAATTCCCACATTAGCAAAATTAAATGGATGCTTAAAAAAATCCCATAAGGCTTAAATTTGGATGCAATTTAAAGTCATAGAATTAAAAAAAGATTGCTCCCAGATAGAGACATTGGTATATATATTGCCAATTTCAAAAAAAGAAAAATAACTTCTTTTCATTTTAAATATACAGATATTGGCTACCTTCTCTAATGGCACTTTTGTTTCACAGGAAATTTTATCTTCACACAGTAAGATGTTAAGAATAAATCTAGTGTGTATCATTATATCACGTATAAAATAGATTTTCTTACTAACAGAAAAAGTTATATTGAATTAAAACCAAAATACAGCTCTGTACTGTTACAAAGAGAACACAAAGCAAAGTAGTAGAAATGTTGAAAATGAGGAGATTACACACAAACTCTGAGGAACCATGACCTCATTCTTTGCAATATTTTATCAGAAGAAATAGTTGAATAAATCATTATACACTGACAATAGAATTTTTTACCTTAAATGTTTTAGTAAGAAAAACAAGTTTCAGAAAAGTGTTAATATTTGATGCCATTTGATTATGTAAAAAGTGACAGAAATACTATGTATACTTTCACATTCTGTGAGAACATATGAAAGACATAATTACAGTTGTTAATGTCAGTTACCTGAGGATAAGGTTAGTGAATCACTAATTAGAAAAAAATTTTTTAATTAAAATTCTATACTACAAAGTTCATAAATGACTAGTAAACTGTTTAGGAGAAATGTAATCACAGTGACTAAAAAGAGAATTTTAGCAGAGAAAAAAATAGTAAAAAAAAATTTTTAAATGGAAAAAATGTAGTATCAGAAATAAAAATTAACTGAATGAATTTAATAGTAGAAAGTAATACCTCCCTTTTATGTACTGTGCTTAATTAACATACATAAAGCAAATATTAACATATCTAAAGGGAAAAATAGACTTCAATACAATAATAGTAGAGGAATTTAATACTCCATTTTATTAATGGTTAGTTTACCCTGGCAGAAAATTAGTGAGGAAATATTGGCCTTAAATGATACCTTAAAACAGATTTCTTAACTGATATACAGAACATTCCATCCAAAAGAAATAGAATACATATTCATATGTTAGGCCATAAAACAATTCTTAATAAATTTAAGAAAATTAAAATAATCTCAAGCATCTTTTCTGACCAAATAGTATGAAACTAGAACTCAAATGCAAGTAGAAAAGTGGAAAATTCACAAATATGTGGAGATTAAGTATGTTACTACTGAACCACCAATGTGTCAAAAAATAAAAAAGATTAAAAAAATACCTTCAGGAAAATGAAAATGAAAATATAACATCCTAAAACTAACTGAATGCAGTAAAAGTAGTTCTCAGAGAAAAGTTCAGAATAATAAATGTCTACCTCAAGAAACAATAAAATTCTCAAACAACCTAGCTTTACACTTTAATGAACCTGAAACTAAGAGCTGGTTCTTTGTAAAGGTAAACATAACCAGAAAACCTATAGAACCTTTAGCTAGACCAATGAGAGAGAGTGAGAGGGAGGAAGGAGGAAGGGGATTCATAAAGTTATAAATGAAAGAGATGTTACAACTGATACCACCAAAATACAAAGAATCGTAAGTGATCACTATAAACAATTGTAGGCCAACAAATTAGACAATCTAAAAGAAAAGGTTAAATTCCTAGAAACAAAACCTAGTAAGACTAAATAGTAAAGAAATATGTATCTGGACAGACCGACTACAAATAGGACATTGAATCAGTGATCAGAAACCTCTAACAAAATTTCAGGACCAGATGGCTTCACTAGTGAATTCTACCAAACATTTGAAGTATTGATACCAGTCCTTTTCAAACTTTTTCAAAAAAAAAAAAAAAAAAATAGAAGAGGAAGGAACATTTTCAAACTCATTTACACAGCCAGCATTACCCTGATACCATAACCAGATACAGCTCTCTCTCTCTCTCTCTCTCTCTCTCTCTCTCTCTCTCTCTCTCTCTCACACACACACACACACACACACACACACACACACACACAAATTACAGGTGAATATCTCTGATGTACAAAGAAAAAAATTCTCAATATTAGCAAACCCAATTCAACAGTAAAGTTAAAGGATCATATACCATGATCAAGTAGGGACACAAAGATGGTTCAATAGCATCCACAATGTGACATGCCATGTTAATAAAATTAAGAAAAAAAATCATGTAGTCATCTCAATGAATACCGAAAAAATATTTGAAAAAAAAAATTAAACTGCCCTTCATGATAAAATCTCTCAACAAACTAGGAAGAATAGAAATTACTTCAACGTAAATGAGTCTGTATATGTCAGGCACACAGCTAACATTATACTAAATGGTGGAGAGCTGAAAGCTTTTTATCTAAGATTAAGAACAACATAAGTGTGCCTACTCTCACCACTTTTATTCTACATAGTACTAGAAATCCTACTCGGGAGAATTAGACAAAAAAATATTATAAAAGGCATTTAAATCAGAAAGTTATAAGTAAAACTGTCACTAACTGCAAATGACATGATATGATATACAGAAAACTTTAGATTCTACCAAAAACAATGTTACGACTAATAAATTCAGTAATGTTGCAGGATACAAATTCAATATGCAAAAAGATGTTGTTTCTATATGCTAACAATGATCAAAATGGAAAAGTAAGATAAGAATCCTATTTACAATTGCATCAAGAAATAAGATACCCAGGAATAAATTTAACCAAGAAGTGAAAGACCTGTACACTGAATTATCAGACACTGATGAAAGAAACTGAAAAAGATAAATGAAAGATATTTTGTAATTATGAACTAGAAAAATTAATATTGTGAAAGTGTACATACTATGCAAAGCTACCTACAGATTGAATGTAATCCCTATCAAAATTTCAATGGCATTTACACAGAAATACAACAAAGAATCCTAAAATTTGTGTAGATTCAGAAAAAAAAAAAAACCTAAATAGACAATTCAATCCTGATATAAAAGAACAAAGGGAGCATCATGCTTCCTGATTTTAATATAAATTACAAAGCTATAGCAATCAAAACATTATGGTTTGGGAATAAAAACAGACACATAGATCAGTGGACTAGAATAGACCCCGAAATAAGCGCATGCATACATGGTCGATTAATTTACAACAAAGGAGTCAAAACTTACAATGAGGAAAGTAAATGTTTTGGAGAAAACTGGACAGATTCATGTAAAGGAATAAAACTGTACCACTATATTATACCATACACAAAAATTAACTTGAAATGGAGTAAAGACTTGCACATATGACCTGAAACCATAAAATTCTTGGAAGAGTAAACTCTCTGACATGTCTTGGTGATAATTTCTTGGATTTGACATAAAAAAAAGGCAACAACAGAAAATAAACAATTGGAACTACATCAAACTACAAAGCTACACAGCAAAGGAAACCATTGACAAAATAAGGCAGTCTTCTGAATGGGAGAAATTATTTGCAAATTATATATCTGGTGAGAGTTACTATTCAAAATATATAAAGAAGTCCTATAGCTCAATAGCAAAAAACCACAAATATTTTGATTAATAAATGGGCAGAAGATCTGGATAGGCATTTTTTTCAAATATATAGATGGTCATGAGGGATATGAAAAGATGGGTAACATCACTAATCATCAGGGAAATGCAAATCAACACCATACTGAGATATTACCTCACACCTGTCAGAATGACCATTACCAATAAATCAAGAAACAAGTGTTGGCAAGAATTTGGAGAAAAGGGAACCATCATGCACTATTGTGCAGCCACTATGGAGACCATGAAGATTCCTCAAAAATTAAAAATAAAACTACCATATAATTAAGTAATTCTACTTCTGGGTATTTAACTGAAGAAATAAAAATACTAATTCGAAAAGATATATGCACTCCTGTGTTCACTACAGCATTATTTACAATATACATAGAAGCAATCTTTGTGTCTATCAATGGGTAAACAGATAAAAAACATGTAGTGTGTATATACAATGGAATATTTTCAGCCATAAAAAGAATGAAAACTTGCCATTTGCGACCACATAGATGGACCCTGAGGGCACTTTTCTAAGTGAGATAAGTCAGACAGAGAAATCTCACTTACATGTGAAATCTAAAAAACAATAAGCTCATCAATATATGTAACAAATTGATGGTCACCAGAAGTGGGGTGGGGGGGGAGAGTGAAATGGGTGAAGGTGTTCATAAGGTACAAATTTCTAGTTATAAAATAAATGTCACATGATGTAATGTATGGCATGGTGACTATATTAATATTCTAAATAGAGTAAATATTAAATAACATTTGAAAGTTGCTATGAGAGTATCTCTCAAAAGTTCTTAAAAAAAAATTGTAACTATTTATGGTGATGGATGCTAACTACATTGTTGTGGTCAAGATTTTGCAATGTAAACAAGTATCAAATCATGCTGTAAACTGGAATCTAATATAATATAATGTTATATGTCATTACATTTCAATAAAACAAAATTTTTAAGGAAATATGAAAAATCAGTAATTGTTTAACATTTAATGTAATTATGACTCTAGATGGATTTCTTTTCAGTATTATATTACGTTTTGTTTTTGCCCCTTTTTGTTGTCATCCTTCATTTTACTGATGCTTTCAAAAATTGGCTTTGCTAATTTTCTCTATTGCTTGTTTTCTTTTGCATTTATTTTGGCTCTTATCTTTATTATGTTTCCCCTCCTCATAGCTTTTGGTTTGCTCTATTGTTTTTCTAACTTTTCTATTAATGTAATTTTAAGTCTTTTAAACAACTTTTCTTCTTTTTTAATGTAAGCAATTAAAATACATGGTCAGTGAGCAGAGTTATGAAAGTTCCCTTCAAAGAACCTGCCTGGGCCATCTCAGGTCTGACTCAATGACTGCCTTCCTTGAAAATTATAATATTTTGATTCTTTATGTGCCAAGTACTTTTGGATTGTATTATTTATATTTTGAATGTTTGTTTGTAAAGACTTGAGCCTGTCATTCCTCCAAAGAGTTTGAGTTTTAGTTTTCGTAGGCAATTAATTTTCTTAAATTTACTTTGCAGCCTCTTTTTCCTGTGATGGGCAGTTCAAAAATCAGTTCTGTTATTTTTGTCTTAGGTTAAGTCAATTTGAATCTGGTTTCCATGCTTCATGAATGCAGTTTAGCTGAAGAGTTAGGAATAATTTATACAAAGAATCTGGGTTCTTTGCTTATCTCTATTTTTCAGTTTACTCCCTCTTCCCTTTTCACCTGTTCCAGTTGCCCTGATCACTGGCTTCTGATTTTTTCAAATCTGAAACATGTAGGGTGTATTATTTGAGTTTTAGTACCCTGTACCATATCACAACTGATGTCTGCCTTCAAGAAAAAGCCAAAACTTGGAAAACTCACTATGTATCAGTCCCTTCTTGAAAATGTGGACTCGCCTCCAAAATCTACCTGCTTTTTCTAAGACATCATGTAGTTTTATTTTGTATTTTTCCAGTTTTTATTTATCTTTTGGAAGGTTATTCTGTTGAGAGTTTACTTCATGATACTAGAAACTGAAATCTGGGAGTAATTCTTAAACTATCTTTTGTAGAGAATCTGGCATTTTCTCATGTGAATTATGTAACAAATAATAATAAAACCAATCTCATCATCTAACACTTAAATTTATTGACTTTTCATATATATTATAAAGTAATCTGTATATTGTTTTTTTTCAAAGTGACAATAAGAAATATTAAAGTAATGTAAACAAGAAAGATGATGGGTATGGTAATTCATTTGCTATTGGAAAAAAATATAATTAGAGTCTTTGTAGTGTAGGCCCACTTATATTTCTTTAGAACAATATTGAAATTCTCATTTTTACCACGGTAGCTTAAATAGTAAGCTTTAAGATGAAGCATCACAAACATACTGTGATTTAGATATTCTATTCATCTGCATTAGTACAAACCACATATGAAGTTGAATTGAATATATGTAATAAAATATATCATAATGTACTATATAAAGATAAGAAAAGGAGTTCTTGGCATATTAGCATATTCTCTCATATTTAGACCCCTGTAATATATTCAAAGGATCTTGAAGATAGATGTAATTTGCAGTTGTCATATGCAAATGTATAATTCTTAGTAAAATATTATTTGAGAACACTTTTACTTTAGCAAACATTTACTTTTGTTCAATACGAAATTTTACAATTATATACCAAGGAGAGAGTTTAAACTTCACATAGTAATATGGCAAATTATTCTTTATCTTAAAATTATAATTTCTTCCTAATTTAAGAAAACAAATCAAGATTTTAAAAATAAAGAAGCTATAAGCCATATCTGAGCATTTGTGATTAAATTGTATTAGTAAACAAAGTATTTTAGTGAGAACATTTTCAATAAGTATTTCACCTATTTTTCTATTGAATTCTTTTCAAATGGAGTACAAAATGGCATCAAGTCAGAATCAGATGATTTAAAGCCATTTTGTTGGGAAAATAATCCATTTTTGAGATGCAAATTTTTTTTAAAAAATTTCAAATTAAAGATTATAATATTGCAAGCATGGGAATGACTTACTTCCTCATTAGGCAAGTTTATCATTAGGCAAGTTTATTCAGCGATGATGAAATTGGGAGAAACAAAGTTCCTTTTAATTAGTGCTTTCCAAAGGATAGGCATTTGCAAAAGAAGACGGATGGACTGAGCTAAATGCATTATAATCTGCCCAGACATTGGTTGAATGTCAGCTAGAAATATATATTGCCACAGAGGTTAGATACTTTGTACATAAAATATTAATAAATTCTTTTAAGACATAATTTGAGTAAATTTTACAATTTATAGCATTTTTCTTTGGGTGGTTTTAGTTAAGTCCCAAATGTGGCCTTTGCATTTTATGTTGTTTTTTTTTTTTTTAAAACAAATCCTTTACCCCACCTTGCCATTTCCCTACTGTTATGTGATGAATATTTCAGCTCACTCAGAATAGAATTTGAAATACCTCAAAACTGGCCTTTTTGTTATTTTTTGGCAAAAGGGGGTGGGGTACGGAAACATCAAGGAAAATAAATTGGAATGTTTGGCAACAAGGTAACATCAGCACAGGGAGAATAGAGAATATAAATTTCTGCTCAAATTGATACATTAAGAAAGGCTTAAAATGCAAATAGTTTTCATCTCACCATAAGCATCCTTGCTAATTGGAAATGGAGTTTAAGTTGCCTGGAATAAGGTCAGGTTATGTGATCCAAACATAATGGTGTATAACACCTGAGAAAAACAATCTGCTTTCTAACATGACAAGAATGATTTGCAGTTAATAATAGAGGGGGAAAGGCCAGTCTTTTCAGATACCCTTGACTTCACCTAGGACAAAAAAGAAATCACTTCTGCTGCTGTGAGCTACTTACTTTCTTCCTGGTCATTATTGCTTAGTTATATTTTAGTGATGAAATCTATCATTACTGACTTTATTGACATTAAAGTTGATTTATGTGTGTGCCTGGTGAATAAAAACAGCATTATGCCTGCATTTGTATTGCTGAGTACTTGAGAAAGCAAGTGTAGCTCCAACCTAATTGTCTTTTGCTGGTTCACTTACCCTCTAATCTCAGTTTAAGGAAAAAAAAAAAGTATAACTCCTTTACCAAATCAAGTGATAATGGAGAACTGCTAGCCTTAAAATGTTTGCTTGTCATCTGATGTTATAGACAAAGGGATTTAAATTTATTTCTAATTTGCATATATGACCACTAGAAAGCCATACTCACTTTAAACAGAAATCTGTATTTTAACTTTTAACTCCTTGCCAAGTGTCCTCTGGATACCAGAATTTGGTAAAAGGTATATAATAAATTGTGGTCAAACATCCCCATTTATTTTCACTGTTGTTTTTTAATTCCATTGCCAAAAATTGCTAAAAAGGCTAATTTGGAGGCCTTTTCATTTTTATTACTAGTATAAATAAGTGTGTATTAGCAACGAATTAGTAATATTTTCACTGTTTGGAATGGAATTATTAATTTGTTAATATTCAGTTTATTGAGTAACTGGATGTTTCTTTTTCTTTCTTTTTTTTGGTGGGAAGGAAAATAAGCTCCCAAGAATATGCTTACAGAAAGTCATTTCTACACTAGTTGATTTTGGTAGATTACATAATAGATTTGACAATGGAGAACACTGATACTATACAGAGAAGTTATTTTAAAGTTATTTTATAGATTAAAAAGTGGGCAGCTGGGATGACTGGGAGAGCCAACTGACGATGACACATGAGTCTCAGTCATCTCGGCTTCCTCCCATTTTCTTTTATAAATATTTTCTCTATTAAAATTTATTAAAATGTATTACTGTCTTGGCATCTGCTTTTTAATAAACCAGGACCAACTAATCTACCAAACAATACTGATTCTAAAATTCCCAAGGGAAATCATAAGGCTAGTAGTGATGTTAAAAATATTCAACTAGTACAGTATAGGCATAAGCAAATTAAAGTGTGTGCCAACCAATAAAACATACTATTTGTAAAAGTCTGTGATGACTGTGGTGAATTTGCGAAAAGTGTTTTAGATAGAAATACATATTACTATGAGATTTTAGAGTAAAAAAGAGCAAGAAATACTGAACTAGACAATTTCTAATATTCAAGTAATAGAATTTTATAGCAACACCAATGTTAGTTTGGAATAACATCAATAAATTTCAAGAAAAGACTACTGCTGTAACTGAATTTTGATTTTATTGTACATTCATTTTATATTGAGCTTTTAAAGGGTCTCAGTATTGACCTACCAGCTATTTTCCATACACTCAAATATAAATCCTTATTATTATATGTGGAGAAAGAGAGAAAAGGAGGGAGGGAGAGAGAGAAGAAGAAACGGAGGGAGCTGGGAGAGAAAGAAAGAGAGAATGAAAGAATTAAAACAACTGCTTAGCTGACATTGAAATCCCATTCTCTTAAATCCTTGTTTAGTCCTTAGAACAAAGCTGTCTTCTTATATAATATTCTATCATTTCAATTTTTGATGAAATTTCAATTCTCAGGTCATGGAACCTGAGAATTAGGTTTTCACAATATTTTGTAATAACATATTGCTATGAAATTAGACAGAACTGGATTAGAATTTTGGCTTTCTTATTTAGTAAATATGTGGACCATGGCAAGTTACTTAGCATCTCCATGCTTCAATTTCCTACAGGTAAAATGAGGAAATAATATTACATATTTTCAGACCTGTTTTGAGGGCTAAATGAGATATTACATGCAAAATGTAGGGCATACTACATATGTGTTTAAAAAGTGCTTGCTTTCATTATCATCATTACATTATGCCATCTAGCTGAAATGTGACAAAGAATATGAATAATGTTTCTCAGAAATCTGAAGTTCTGAGCAAGAAACAACATTCTGGCCTGCATTTGAGTCAGCTAGGAAGACTAGCTACTCAGTTTTTAACAGGCAATATAAAGGAGGTTCAATTTTTTACATTTAATGAACTCTTTTTTTCTACTTGAAAAAATTCTTTATTTGACTTCCAAAAAAAATGGTTTTACAAATTTTTATTCTTACTGGTTTAGACTTAAAACTTTTTTGAAATTATGTCTGTGAAAGAGAAACAGAGGCTATAGTTCTACAATGAGCTTTCTTAGGTAATTAAAAAAGTTTGGTGAGTATATTAGTTCATGGCAGCCAGAACATTAGAAAATATAATCTTCTGAAGAAAATAGTTCATAGGAAATTAGTTTTATTAATCCTAGTGTTTTGTAATGTTATCATCTATAAATAGCACAAATGTTATTGAGTGTCTGGGGTGCATGAGCTTTTAAAGAACAACATAACTAGAATAAATACAAATTTGAATAAGGAATATGGATTTTTCCATACTTAAAGGTTAGCTCTGTTATCTTCTGGAATACTGCTTATGCTTCTGTGTAAAAGAGTAGTCTTAACTATTTGACAAATGCTACCCTAGGATCAAAACCCTGTTTAAACTTGAGCCAAACCCCAAAGCATAGTTGTGCCCTAGATCTTGCCTTTTAAATTAAAAGAATTTCTAAGGCTGTTACAGGTTACATTGTCTATTCTCTTATAGAATGGTGTTACACTCATATACTCTAAACTGAACAGAACCAGTTTTAATCCATTAGAAGATTGCAAAATCCACAGTGACTTAACTTGTTTGCTGGAGTTTGCAGACAGTGCTGCTCCAAACCTTTAAAGGCTGATTTCATATTACCTTAATCTATAAGGAATGAATTACCATTCTCCCTGACACCTGGAAAATGAGAAGCTAGGCATATCAGTAAATAAGTGACGTACAAGAAAACATAAAACAAAACAAAAATTCATGTTTTCATTAATTCAAAAATTTTTGGAAATGTCATATATCAAAATAACTGTGTTAGGCACTGGGTATATTTTCCCTTTTTTGTGTATATGCACTAAAAATAGCATTCATTTGACAAATATTTATCAAGAATCTCTCGTATTAGGTTTGGCGAAAAATTGTAAATGAGACATAGGTCCCTCCTTTAAAGAATTTAAAGATAAGTAAATAATAAGATGAGACACAAATATACTATAAGCACAAAAAGTGGGTAATGATAAGTGTATGAGAGAGGTACTTAAATAATGAAGATGCAGAATACATATCAAGAAGACTTTGTGGAGATGTGTAAGAAAGGTAAAAAGGTAGAGATGGAAGAAAGTGTAATCTAGGTTGTGAAACATTAATGGTATGAATGCTTATGACATGTGTATATCAGAAATATCATTTGTTTGGAGTACAGAATACATGACACTGTGATTATCAGAGATTTCACTCAAACTCCACTATCATCCTGAAATATCACAAAAAATATAATAAAAACCTTGTAAGAATTTTGTATTTTGTATTTCATAGGGAAACACGAAGTGTTTTGGAGATAATACTTATTTAATCAGAGATATGCTTAGAAAGCTTAATCTGGTAACAGCATATTAGATGAAACTGGAGAGACTACAAATCAGAGGCAAGAAACACAAAGTAATTGTCAAAACAAGGTTTAAACTTGGGTGATGGTGTTTCACCTTTTATGGACTGACTGAAGTAGCAATACAGCTATATTTTTGAAGGCTTATAAAATAATGATCCTCTTGTAAGTATTGGCATCTAGAGTGATAGCCTGTCTGAATCTTTGAGAAGCAAACGGCAGGCTTAACCACTGATTTAGTCTTAGCTACTTCACCCCAGTTATCAGGAGAAAAATGTCCCATCAAATCTTTTAAGATCCCTCTAGGCAGTGATACCAAAGGATACATCTGGACATGCAGCTAACTATAAGACCTAAAGTGCACTGGAGAAACAGTAGAGGTTGGTTATCCTGCAGTGATATTATGCATGCAGACTAGATTTAAATGTTTGGTGCATAATTTAGATTATGGTCTCATCTTGTCTATGTGGCATAAAATGCCAGTTCCTCTTAGATCCTGCCTTCTCCCCAAGTTTCCTCCAGGGAAGCCTTGAAAAAATGTTGTGCGTAGAGTGCTTATATTGAGTTTTATCCAAATCAATGAATGAGTGCTGTCCACAACATCCTGTCCTCAACAGCCCTGCTCAGCTCCTGTAGATGCATGCCCATGTCTTCATTTATGGAGTCAATCCATCTCATATTTGGTCTTCCTCTTTTCCTGCTGCCTCCTATTTTTCCTAGAAGTACTGCTTTTTCCAAAGAATCCTGATCAGTTTTGTTATTTTTACCTCCAGGGATATTTCAGGCTTAATTTGCTCTAAGACCTGCTTGTTTGTCTTTATGGTGGTACAGAGCTCTCCTCCACCATATTTCAAATGAATCAATTTTTTTCTCTCTCTGCCTTCTTCACTCTCCAATTTTTGTATCTGTACATAATAATTGGGAATACGGGGGTGCAGATGATTTCAGCCTTGGTCTCTAATATCACATCTTTGCCCTTAATCTTTCCTAATTCTTCCATGTGGCCCTTCTGAATCTCAGCCTCCTCTTGATTTCTTGGCTGAAGTTTCCATTACAATTGATGACTGAACCAATAATACTTTATTTTAATTACAGTAACGTACTGCATAACATAAATTCTGGTCAACCAATGACCACATATATGACAATGAACCCATAAGAGTATATGGAGGTGAAAAAATTTCCATCCCCTGTGACTTGCAACTGTGGTAACATCATAGCACAATGCATTGCTCATGAGTTCACATTGATGCTGGTGTAAACCTACTGTGCTGTCAGTTCTATGATGTACAGCACACACAATTATGTATAGTATGTAATACTTGATAATAATAGTTTGTGTATTTACTATACTTTTATTATTTTAGAGTGTACTCTTTCTACTTATTAAAAAAATGTTTGCTGTAAAGCAGTATGTCATGTTAAGCTGATAGGAGACTCATAGGTCTCATGTTTACTGCATCTCTTGATTGCATCATTTTCTCTTTTACTTGATTTAATATTCTTTTGTTTTGTATAGTAACATGCTGTACAGGCTTGTAGCCTAGGAACAATAGGCTTAATTTCATAGCCTAGGTGTGTAGTAGGCTATAGCATCTAGCTTTGTGTAGTACACTTTATGATGTTTTCACAGTGACAAAATTGCTTAACAATGAATTTTCTCAGAATGTATCCTTGTTAAGTGATGCATAACTGTATTCTACATTTATTCTCATTGTTATATCATAATTACATAAGAGGTATTGTCTAGGTAATAGAGTTCTGTCTACTTAGTCTAGTCTTAGTTCAATTCTGCTTCACTGTGCCAAAGTCTAAGTATGTTTTTGTCTTATCCAATTATTAAATGAGATGTATATAAAATAGTGATATTTTCCTCCTTATTTTTTTCTTACTACACACGGTCTTGGTGATGTATATAATTCTCTGGAGTTCAGTGATCTCAAAAAAATTAACCTCAAAATATCTTACACTGTAACATAACAAATACAAAATTTGAGTACTGTGTTCACCTAATATTCTCCTAGTTTCACAACATAGCTTAAAAAATAGTCCATGTTACTTTATTTGTTTTTCTTCCTAGTATTTTTGTGTTTTGTCTGATTATTAACAGTGGAGTGATGCTAACAATGTATTTGAAATTATTCAAAATAAATTACAGATAATATCTTCCAAATAATTCTCCTGAAACCTCTAGAACAGTATCTTTTAATTACTATGAATAATTTTGATCTACTTTTTTCCTCTCATTGTTGTGAGAGTGCCAGTCACATTCCAACTTTCCACTTTCTTGCCACTTTCTTTAGTAGATAGATTTCATCATTTACTTTTTGTTTTAGGTCACTCTAAGATGCCAAAAAGGTTTTGAGAAGGACAATTAAAATGACCTTAAATTTTAAGACAGGGATAAAAACAATTTGCAATTTGAACACTTTGAAATTTATTGTATTATATACTCTACTTACTAGAATAAATAAGTAGGTTTTAATTAAACAAATAAGAATAAAATCCTGGGTCCAAAAACCATGATTTCCAAACTGAAATATAAAATAGATAAATTTGAAATAGAAGGTCCCTGCTAAAGTCAAAGTTTATGTGTAAAGATCAAATATAAGAAGTTCAAATCATGAAACAAAAACACAATTATATTTTAATCCAGTGGAAAAGATTAGGATTTAGGAGACCTACCATGTGAAAAAGGAGGAATAAGAAATATAAGAGGAAATTTTCAAGAAAGATGACAGACTAGGTAAATACTGTATTTACCTCCTCTCATGACCACATTGAAATTACAACTAAACTACAGTACAATCATCAGTGAAAATTGCCTGAAGTCTAACTGAACAGAAATCCTACAATCAAAGACATACAGAAGGGGCCACCTCAAGATGGGTAGGAATAGGCTGTTCCCATAACTATACTTGGGTGTGGAGGGAAAATCTGGAGAGATATCATGGCTGCAGAGGTCCCCCTGGAGTAATGTGGGGTCCCAACCCCACACCAGACTCCCCAGCCCAGGGTTCCAGGGCTGGGAAGAGAAGTCCCCACAAAAACTGGATGTGCAAACCAGCGGAGATCGTGGTTGAATGAGACAGAGGGATATGTGGTCCCAGGCATTACTCTTAAATGGCTGGTATAGGGACTTACCCATTGAGAACTCACTTGCTATGAGCTCTGGCACTGGTGGAGTAGCTCAAAAGGCACCAGGGTCCTATGGAGAAAAACTGAGTTGTCTGGCTTCAGGGTGAGGGCTAGAGGCACAGCTTTCTCTCAGAAAAATGTGCTGGTGGAGGCCACTGTTCCTGTGTTGAGCCCTTCCCGTCTTGGCATGTAGATATTGGTGGCCACCATATCTGAGTCTCCATCAACCTGGCCAACACTGGTTGCCCTGCTTTAGTGATTCCCTGAGACTCTGCCCCACCCAACTTGCGGGCCCACCCAAGCCACATCCAGTGGCTTTTCCATACAAACACCTGTCTTGGCTAATGCTGTGGAGTTTCCTAAAATCTCTCAAAAGTTTACAGACCTCAAACAAGCAGCATCTGGCCTCAGTGCTAAGCAGCCCTAAGCCTGGCAGTAGTAGCAGCCAGCCTCAGTTCATGGCTTGGTCTATAGAGACACACTAAATCCAGTGAGGGTAGCAGCCATCTGCAGATTGCTTGGTGGATCATGCTAGGTGGCCCTGGGCAAGGAAGAGACAGTTGCTGAACTTGGCCTGAAGTGTGGCTCCTCCTAGGAGGCCCTGGGGTCACCTTTGGACTGAGCTGATGCTACACCTGTGGCCACATCTGAGGATGATACACCAAAAGGACATACAGAGTAGGCACCAGAGCCCTGCCGAAGTGAATTCTGCTTTATAGTGTCAGCCCCTGTACAACAATCCCTCCATGGTAGTCATTGGCCAGTCCTCACAACCCTTCAGCCCATGGGTCAATGCCTCCTACTGACGTGCAAACAGCAACCAAAGCTCAACTACAATAGAAGGGCACAGACAATCCACACATCACTGGAGCACCTGGCTCAGGTGACCAGGGAGACTGTGCCACTGGGCCTCACAGGACATCTGTTACATAGGCCACTCTCCTAGGATTGGGAGACATAGAAGCATTACTCAGTAGATAGAAACAAACATAGGAAGGCAGCAAAAATGAGGAGACAAAGAAACATGTCCCAAATGAAAGAATAGAACAAAGCTCCAGAAACAAACCAAAGGAAATGGAGACAAGCAATCTACCAGATACAGAGTTCAAAACACTGGTTATAAGAATGCTCAATGATCCCACTTAGAACTTCAACAGAGAGACAGGAAACATAAAAAAAAAAGAACTAGAAATGGTCAGAAATGAAGAATACAATAACTGAAGTGAAAAATACTTTGGAATCAACAGTAGATTAGATGAAGCAGAGGATTGATTAAGCAATTTAGAAGATAAGGTAATAGAAAACACCCAATCAGAACAGCAACAACAACAACAAAATCTATAAAAGTGAGGATAGTTTAAAAAGCCTCTGGGATAATATCAAGCCTACCAATGTTCACAACATAATATAGAGATACCAGAAGGAAAAGGGAAAGAACAAGGAATTGACAAGGGATGTTGGGGAAGGTTGGTGAAAAGGGGGAAGGGCTTAAAGAATACAAATTGGTAGTTATAATATAGTCATGGGTTGTAAAGTATAGCACAGGAGTATAGTCAATAATATTTTAATAACTGTGTGGTGTCAGATGGATACTAGATTTATAGGGGTGATCACTTTGTAAGATATATAAATGTCCAATCATCATTTTGTATACTTAAAACTAATATAATATTGGATGTCAACTGAAATTGAAAAAAATGTTAAAAAAGAAAAAAGGTGAAAAAACAGAAGAGGAAACCATATACAATAAAATAGAATTTCTCTGTGAAGAACTCTCTGTTAAAAACTGAATTAATAGATGAAAATGGCTCATCAAGATCCAGGAAATATTGATTGTAAATACATTATGCCTTATCAATTTCTAGTATAATTCTGATATATGTGTGTATACATTATATATGTGTGTATAGATATGTGTATACATTATATACAGATCTACAAAGAAAAATAATCAGATAGTATCAAATTTCTTATCTGCAAATCTGGCAGCAGCTGGAAACCAGTTGAGTAATTACAGACAATTGGGAGAAAACTATACACAGCCCATATATTATTCATATCATTCACTTGTCAGAATATAAGACATACACAGACATGCAAGGATCCAGAGAGTACCCTCAACTACTTTGTCTGGGAATATTCTTGATAAAGAATTGTAATCAAACTACAAATGAATTAGACCAGAGTACCGGAAGCAGAGAAGAAAGTGAGATAAAATACCAGTTAACAATATTGTCATATCTAAATCTATAAGGATATGCTGTTAAATCAAGTTTCTTGAAAGTAAAGAAACAATGCGCTTCAAATGTTTCATTTGCAAACTTCAGGGAGAAAAATGGGAATGAGAACATATTCTAAAAAGCTTATTTTGCTGAGGGGGAGCAAAAAGAGCAAACAGATTAAAATGCCTTTGTGGGTAATAATAATCAGTATCTTCTTTCTATCTAATAATAGTGAAATATGTATTTTATAATGAACATCATGTAGTTCTGATTAACAAGGATAAATTCAAGGGAACAGTAATTTGATCAATCAGAAAAGAAAAAACTTAAGTGAATAAAAAGAAAAAAATAATAAACACATAGTAAAATAAAATAAAGAAATTTTATTAAAAGTTAAGAGCAGGCTGAAATTCCAATCAAGATTGAACCTATTGCGGTAAGTGTGAAAACAAGTAGCTATAAGTAAAAGATTTAAAGACACAGAGAGGTGGAAATGAAGATGTGGAAAAGATGTATCAGTTAACAGCAAACTAAAAAAGCAACAGTCATGATATTAATATTAGATGAGATGACATTGAAAGATAAATGTGATAAATATAATCTTAAGTCATTTAGTCAACACTTATTTACTGAGCACTTACTTTGTGCTAAATAATGTTCTTGGTCCTAGAGGTATGTCTATGTAAAAGAAAATAGAAAATTCCTGTCTCCATCGAGTTTACATTATAATGAGTATCACCTGAAAGTGGATTAAAGATTAAATAGTTATTTATTTGGTTTGACAAAAAATCTGCAGGAAGGTAGAGCTGGCATTGTTTTAGTGGTTCATGATAAAAATCATATAAAATCATGATAAATGTCATCCTAAGCAGAAAAAGCATATAACAAAATTAAATACTTTTTCATGATAAAATATCTCAACAAACTAGAAATAGAAGAAATTATTTCAATATATCACTTTATCTGACAAGTCCACACCTAAAATCACACTCAATGGTGAAAAGGTAGAAGCTTTTCCCTAAAATCCGAAACAATAAAAGGATGACCACTCTAATTACCTCTATTCTACATAGTACTAGAAATACTAGCCAGAGTAATTAGGCAACAAAAAGAAACAAAAAGTATCCAAATTGGAAAGAGGGACGAAAAACTATTTTCAGATGAAAACAGAAAACCCTGAAGACTCCACCAAAATGCTGTGAAAATTAATAAATGAACAAAAGTATCAGGAAATAAAATCAACATACAAAAACCAACTGAGTTTCTATACATGAACAAAGAACAGTTTAAAAAAGAAATTAAAAAAAAATCCTATTTACATTAGAATCACAAACAATACTTAGGAATAAATTTAACAAATTTGATGAAACATCTGCATATTACAAACTATGACACTGATGAAAGGAATTGAAGAAGACAAATAAATTAAAATATATTTTATACTTAAATTGGGAGAAATATGTCATTAAAATATCCATACTGTCCAAACCATCTATAGATTTAATGCAATCTCTTAAAATTCAAATGACATTTTCACAAATCCAGACAAAAAGAATCCTAAAATTTGTATAGAAGCATAGAAGACCCTAAATAGCCAAAACAACTTGAGAAAGAACAATAATGGAAGTACCACACTTCCTGACATTATATTAAAAACTATAGTAATCAAAAAAGTGTGGTATTGCCAAACACACACACATAGACCATGGAACAGAATAGAGAGCCCCAAAATACACCCACACTTAGTAAGTTAACTAATTTTTGACATGGGTGCCAAGAATACAATGGAGAAAGAATAGTCTCTTCAATAAACAATGTTGGAAAAACTGGATAATCACATGAAAAAGAATAAAACTTGACCCCTATCTCACATCAATGACGAATAGTAACTAGAAATGGATTTAAAATGTAAATGTAAGACCTAAAACTGTTAAAATCCTATAAGAAAATGTTTCTTGACATTAGTCTTGGCAATGATATTTTTAGATTTTTTGTGTACACCAAAAGAACAGCCAATTAAAGCAAAAATAAACAAGTTGGGCTATATTAACCTAAAAAGCTTCTCTATAGCAACAGAAATAATCAACTAAAACAGAAGATTTTTATGAAACAGGAGAAAATATTTGCAAACCATATTTCTGATAAGGGGTTTATATCCAAAATATGTTAGGAACTGATACAACTCATTAGCAAATAAATCTGGAAAAAAACAAAAAGCATTTTATTACATTTTTAGAGATATATTTACAAAAAAGGCAATAAATAGACATCATTTTTAGAGATTTTTATAGACCCATTCTTTGACTACAACCAACTCTAATTAGAAATGCATAATAAAGGTAGACACAAAAATCTTTATTGTTAAATTAAAAGCAACTTATGTAACAGTTCAAAGCAAAAATCAAACGAGAGATTTACATATCTCTAGAAAGCAATGAAACAAAGAAAATTTTCATGCCAAAATTTACAAAACAAAGAAAGCCTATACTCAACTGGTAAAGATTAGCTTAAATGCCTTTGTTATTAAATAAAAGAAAACTAATGTTTATCTTAAATTAGAATTATAGCAAACAAGCAAAAGATTAAAAAAATGATATAGTAAATTTTGAATAAATAAAATAGAAACAATAAAGAGAATGAAAGTGTTATGTACAAGAGATTAGCTAAAGAAGACCAAATGGGGGACTGTGAATATTTTAAAAATCAAAAGAAAAGGAAGACTCTGAGAAGGGTCAGTTATAGAGCTAAAAGGAAAAATTGGACAGCCAAAGAAAGAAAAGGGAGAAGGTGAGAGCAAAGGCAAAGACAAAGGAGAATACAGTTTCATGGGGGAGGTAGATCAAAGAATTTAGGGGTATTTTTTAGAGAAAATTACAGTCTACTTGAAAGAATACATGTAATGAAATTTACAGTAATTTTTGAGATATATTTATAACTTAGTTATCTTTTCTGATGCATTAGAAAAAATATATATGTATATGTGTATATATAAATGTACGTATGCATGTGTGTAGATATATACATATACATGTGTGTGTATGTATTTAAATGGTAAATCTTTAAATTTGTGTTTTGAGGTATTGTCTCTTCTAGAAAACTGCAAAAGATAATTGAGAAAAACATGAAAAATATTTTGAATTTTTGAGCTTACTCTTCTGTAGCTAGGGCAGTTAGTGACTATTTTCCCATACATTTTTTATTTAAACAATGTATTTAAAATATAAAATATTTTAAATGAAAGTATTAACATAATTTTCACAGTTTTCCACCCAATATGTGCTTTGCTTCAAGTTTTGTCAAGAATTGGGGTCATAGCTGTAGTGCCTTTACTTTGGGATAGTTATAGAGAATATTCTATAAGAATGACTCATAAATGAAAGATTAAAAGATTATGATTATAATAATGCAATTCTATAAAATATGTATACTTCCTAGAAACAGCATGTCCTTATCAATTAATCTTTTATGAATATGTTTTAGTGATTCAGAAAAATTAGCACATTCTACAACTAAAGCAGTCAAGGTAGGAAGTGAAGTTATCATTGATTCACTGACTAAAATTAGTTTACCTAAAACATTAATTAAATTGCTGTCCTTGTATAGTTAATAGACCTTGGTATGTAATGTCAGAAGAATAAGAGTGAAAAAATATAAACTTGGTGTCTAGCTAAACTCTAGTAAAATTAGATAAATTAACTTGAAATATATATATATATATCTATATAAATATATATCTATATATATAAATATATATCTATATATGAGTCTTGTCATCTGTGAAAGAAAGATAATGACCATTTCATAGAACAATTATGAAGATTCAAATAACTGATCTTTGTTGTCTCTAGCACATAGTAGGTGATTAATAAATGGCAATAACCTTTTTCCCTTTCGGTGTAATGGGTACTGTAAGAAGTTGTCATTGATACAGATTTGGCTTTCATAGGGAAAGCATTTTACAGTGAAGAGGAATGAAATATTCCCTTTTCTTTCTATAAATACACACCTCTATTAGAAAATATTGTAAATATTAATAAAACACAAGTTCATTTATGTCAGATCATTAAGATGAACAAATTTTGTTATTTTCTTCATTGCTTGCCTCAATTTTGTTATCTTTCTGATTTTCATTCTTTGTTAATTCTAATACTGTATTGTCAATCAATGTCAACTTTCAGCCTTTTGTCTTTGAAAGCCTTGCAGGAGATTGCATCAAAAGGCCCACTGCTCAGACTTGGTTTGGTGTCAAGGTTAGTTTAGCATCATCGGTGCTGTGATTCTTCTTGTTAGCCTTACTAGACAAAATGCACTGAATTGCATTTATTAGACATCTGCTAATTAAATAATTCTTGGGAAAGGATCATCCTGCCCGACATTTTGTTCTCTGGCTTGGTTGAGTTTCTCTAGTGCCTTCTTTAAGCATTCACTCACCCTCTTATCTCTCAAGACTGTGTGGGGACTCTGATAAGAAAAAAGTCCATATAAAAGAAAGCTTGATATTTTAACTCAACTTTTTTACTTCCATTAGTCTTTCTAAACACATCTTAAAAGGAAGGCTGACTTTCTAATTCATGTGAATCTCTTAACACTGTAAAGAGAACTGATTCCAACTTTCAAATTATAAGAATGTGGCAGTTTCTTACAGAGTTTTCTAGAAAGTTGAAGTCTTAGTTTATTTCTGTAGTTCAGATCATTCATGAAGATACCAGGGAGGAAAAATAATTCTTTGCCAGTAGCACAGTGATATTAAGAGATAACAGTTGCAAGGGTCAAATATAAGCATCTTACAAATTTTTTCATCATATTTATATATTGACAATGTTTCTCTAGCAGAGGCTATCAAACAAACTCATAGCCCACTTTGTAATCTCAGGTCTGTGATACTCACCAGGCATTATTCAATGCCAAGTTAGGATGTTGGGTGAAGTGTTGATGAAAAGCCACAGTAATAAAAATCTCACAGATGTGAAGTCAATTACAGTATCAAGTGAAGTTTGTTATGAAGAGATACTTGTTATTAAAGAATCCATGCCTCAACAAGGCTGACCTTCTCAAATGCTAGTATGTCACAAGGCATGAGTTTTTTTAAAAATCCAATAACTAGGTTTCCCTACTGTGGTTTCAATTGCCTTTTCAGATCTCCCACAGTGTCTGTTTCAGACTGTGATAATGCAGACAGTTCTTGTCCTCAGAGGGTCAAAGTGGCTTGTATTTACACTAGAGTAATCATAGAAAGGATTTCTAACTTGATCAAATTATCTAGATATATTTTACACAAAACTTCACCCCATTTAGCTTGTGTAGACTAAGTTTTGAACTACAGAAATTAAAAACCTTTTCATTTCTGTATTTTATAATAAAATGCCATACACATACACACATATGCTAGGGGCTCAAAAAATAGTTGTGTCATTCTACTGAGCAAGTTTACAAAAAGACTCAGGTCATTTGACACTTCACAGTCTTACATAAAAATAAACATATGTAATACATTAAAATAAATATGTTTTGTTATTTCTCCTGCTTGAAAAGCTTTCTAACTAAAACTGTGACAAAAAAATTCTGAAGGGTATTCTTTGAAGACTGAGAGAGTCCATGGGATGTCACCCAGAACACCATGACCTTTACCCATCAGTGTCATTTTCATGCTCCTCTTCAGTGCCACTAACAAGCCAGTGCATGTCTTTTTTGTAACCTTGTCATATTTTGTAATAAATTTCAGTTTACTGCTGTAAGTCCCAACTATATTCTAACAATTTTTGGAACAGGGGAGATGTTTTATTTTCTTATACTTTCAAAGTAACATGCCTAATTCAAGAGCAGTCACTTTATAAATTTTGATTAAAAACAAAATACAAACAAGGAAAATATTTTTGAATAATATTGAAAAATTCCAGGAAAGAGAAAACTATATCTTAAGCTATAAAATTCCATGTCTATTATACTTATTTGCTGAATAAAATTATTTGTTCTATTAAAAAAGACTTTTAAAATGTGCTAAAAAATTTGAGAAAACTAAGAGTATGACAAATCTGGCATAACAAATCATCTTAGCTCTTAAAATGTGTAATGCAACTTGTCTTGAAGAGTTTGAGCGTAGTAGAACAAGATGCCATAGCCTGGGTTGCTTAAACAATATGCATATCTTTCTCACACCTCCCAAAGGCTGCAAAGTCCAAGATCAGGGTGCCTGTAGTTAGGTTTCTGGTGAGAGCTCTTTTTCTTGGTAGTGTGTCAACCATTTCCTGGTTATATCCCACATGATGGAGGGAGAGAGCTCTAGTCTCTTTCTCTTCTTAAAGAACACTAATGTCATCATGAGGGCTCCACCCTTGTGAAATCCTCTAAACCTAATTATTTCCCAAAGGCCCCACCTTCAAATATCATCACATTGGGGGCAAGGGTTTCAACATATGAATTCTGAGGGAATACAAATATGCAGTCCATAGAAACAGTAGAGTGAGATACATCTGACTCTGTGTGTGTGTGTTTCTGTGCTACTCTTTCTTCTTAGTAAGTTATAAAGCATGGAGTAGACCTTCCAGTTGACCGTGTACATTTAGCCAGTTTTAAGTCAGAGGGTAATGGGTCTTGATTCTTTCCTCTTATTAAATCCAAATGCTTTATTCAATTCTGTCAGGTCAGTGGATTCAAGAAGTCACTAAGCCTGATAAAATTTTACCTATAATTGTTTAATTTCACAGAACCATTCTTTTCTCTATGCTATAGTTTCATTGTTGTTGTTATTTACTTTTTGTGCTCATTCTTCAATTTTTCTAAAATAACAAATTCTACATGTAAAATCACAAAAATGGCAATAAATTTAGGAATGCAAAACCAAAAGTAATAGTCATGAGTTATACAGTTACTATTGTCTATGTAATGTATGTAATTCTTTAAATTAATTTTTAACTGTCTGTGATATATTGAGTCTGAGCTCCCTGTTTCTGAGCAAAAGCTAGGGATGTATTCTTGCCAATTCAGAGTATACTCAGTCTCCTCCAAAGATATTTTACTATTTGGATATGTAAGAGATAAAAGACAATTTATTTACTAGCAAATTCAGCTCCTGATTTATTAGTAACTTCATTTTGCTGGGGCATTTTGAAAGTAAAAGAAAAAAAATTTTCTTAAGTCTTTTGTGAGAACACCCAAGGTTAAATTCTAAGTAGATAGAATAAAGTAAATAAAAAAAAAATTAACAATGAAAGAAAAAAACAATAGGACTTGAGGAAGAAAAGGAAATCAATATGAGAATGCAATCTTACAAATACCTCCTTACCTAGGAAAAGTAATGATGTGCCAGATGAGGAATAAAGAATTTTAACTTCATTTATTACTGTAGTTTGCCTCCTAAAGGGATGGCAAGGTGGTTTAACATGCAGTCAGTTACAAATGCAACATTGACAAACAAAACTCAAGTTCTTCCAGATGAGACATGCAGATAAGGCTGCAAGGGGAGAGTGTAAAGAGATGTACAGAGCCACCTGGTTCCTAACTGTAATAAATTTTGTGGAGGAAAATAATCCCCTTCAAATATCAAAGAAACAAGTGTCAAGAAAATAGGAAGCACATATATTTTCTGTCTCTAAAAATGTTTACTAGAAAAGCCCTTGTATGTGTTTTTAGGAACTGGGAAACAAGTTATGTAAGAGTTAATATTGCATGTGAAATAAAGTGAATATCCCAATATTCATTTTTGTATACTATTTAATCTTTGTACCTCTTCAACTTGAAATGCAGAACAGCTATGTGGCTGACATTTTGATATTAAAGTCATCATTTATAAACTTGGAAGAGGACACCAAGTTTTAAGATGCCTAAAATTGTTTTTATAAAAAGAATATTAAGGTAATCATAATGAAAATAAGCTATTTTTTTGCAATTTAATAATATATTAATTGGTAGTGAAGAACAATTAAGTAGTAAAAACTCACCTCTTTCAATTATTTTTAAAGGACAAAATGATAGCAGACACCTGAATGAAAAACAAAGTTTAATTATTTAATATATCATCTAGACATTATGAAGCCTGAAATATACCCAAATCATACTGTTATTAGCTCAAAAATTAAAGAGAGTAAAAACATATATGTGTGTATATATGTATATATATTCATACATGCACACATGTATTCATATATACATATATGTATGTGTATACACATATTCATATATATGAATCAATTTCCATTTTATAAAAATTGATTTGTTTCTTTAGTACTTTTATTAAAAGAGAATATACAATTTCAAATCAGTTAGGAATTCTGTTACATAAATTAGGCTAACTCCTCACTTATACTTCCCTATATTTGTGAAAAAATAAAACCCATTTACCTATATCTCCCTGAACTCAATGTGATGTTTGAATAGAGAGGCAACCCTCAGACACAGGCTGTTAGTCACAAGTTGAATTGCACTGAGACCAGCACAGCTTTTGGTAGAAAGAGCCTTTGGAAAATACAAAGCTGATTGTCTTTAGAAATTGCCAGGCCACAGTAAAAAACAACAGGGCAGGGCTCACAAATGCCTTTGAAGAAGCCCTTGGCTACATAGTAAGGAAGAAAGGATTTCTGGTTCCAAGGTTGTTTCACCCTGAAACTAAGATGTTTTTATTTTATTCTAGCTGAGAAAAGCTGAGTGTTCTTTCTAATAAAGATGGATGTTAAACTCAATTATGGAGATAGTAAAATCAATTTGGGAGAGAAGAATATGATGAGTGTAATTTTGGCCGATACTCTGAGGTACTAAATTGGGGAAAAAACAGTTTAATGCAAGAAAATATTCTCAGATCTATTTCTCTAACTTAGCAGCCAAAGGTATTTCTTTTCTATATTTCTCAATACACGAAAATGAAAAAGAGAAAAAGTAAATTATGTAAATAAGCAGTCGAGTTCAGTTGTTTTTGTATTTCTAAAGAAAATTTATATGGTATCTTTTTGGAGGCATCTTATTTATTTATATTTGTATGTTTTTAAAGCTAAAAGAAAAACCAGATGAAAAGGTATGCTTTTGTTAACACTCTAAATTCAGCTTGTGAAATAATTTTGACATTTAGAAACACCTTGAATTTTGTTAATGTAATTGGTCAAAAAGAGGAGCCTGAAAAATTTCTTCAAATTCTATGTCCAAGGTAGAGAAATGAAGCCTACTTATTTATAGCACTGTTCATATCACTCTTTGCTGACCTGCATGCTGCAAAAGCCTTGCATCACAAAAGTACGTGTTTGGTGAATCACAAAGCCCCTTTTCCAATCAATCTTGTTTTCATTACTGCTTAAGACAATAAGAAAATATCTCATATTCAACTAAAATTTTGAAGTCTCCAATTTGGAAAACTAGCCATGCAGCACACTGCCACAAGGTGGGAGTAAAATGTTTGATTGGCTTAAGAACTGTCCTGCCTCTATCTATCTATCTATCTATTTATCTATCTATCTATCTATCTATCTATCTATCTATCTATCTATCTATCTATCTATCTATCATCTATCTATCTATCTATCTATCTATCAATCATTTATCATCTATTTATTTTTTATAGCTCAGTGTGAACAAAGACATGAAAGAGGCTTACTTTAAACCTAAATAACATTAGTTATTTATTCTTTGTTGCTAATATGCATACCTTGAGAATTGGAGTGTCTTTTCATAAAAATTTGAGAATCAAATATAAAATATATAGATGAAGGAAGTGATTTAATAACTATTTTTTATTTTCTTTTTCATTCCTTGCTAAGTGCCTTTTCCAAATGGTATTTTAGGGACTATAAGTAAACCATTTGAGTATAAGTTCTACTGAAACATTTTCCAGTTTTAATAGATGATAATATTACTAATTCTCTGTACTGATGAATATTTTGAAGATAGCCTCCCTCCATAAATTTTTCTTATTATTTTATATCTGCATAGTAATGAAGGCTGCTAAGTAAATGAGAACAATAAATTAAACAGTCCAAGAAAAATATATAATGATCTTGACCTTTCTAAGGAGCTGAATGATTAAAATGAGTTTTTAAATATTGCTTATTCTAGAATAAATACAATGCAGGGCCACTGCCTACAATTTTATTGCTTTTGCTTGCTTTGTGTTTGAATAGATGTACTAGTTAGGCACTGTATGGTGTGTGCCTATTAAATTCACTTTGAAGGATTTGATTAGAAGTTGGCAATATTATGTGTTTATGTTAGGGTTGTAAATACATGTAACTACACACACAGCTTTTGAGACTGAGTACTTGACACAGGCAAGCAAGATGAGACATCCACATCTCCAGACAGTTAAGACTCACCAAGGTGATAATGACACACCCAGGGGATCCTGAGTGGTGTTAAATAAAAAGGGCTACCATATCCCTTGAATAAAAAGACATTAGGGTTGAGAAAAAGCGTAAATTGGCTTTTCAACTTCAATTCCTTTCCTCCTCCTGCATATGCATAAATAGCAGGCTAGTGGATGGTGCTCTTGTCACTGTTACCGATGTTTGATTTTTCTGGTAAGATTTACTCAAACAGGTCTTTCTATCCTACTCAGTTCTGAATACACAACAAACCCAGGGCCACATCACTTACATATTTTTTCAGTTTATTCCCCAATGAGAGCAATGACAAGAAAGACAAAGTAACACCTAACACCATGGAATTGATGCTTTGCTGGATGCATAGGGAGAAGCTCCCATAAAATAATACAAAGATCTCTAGTATAAACTTTGCAGTCTAAAGTATGAAAGAATTATTAAATTTACATATTAAAGTTTTCCTGACTGAGTAGATTTTTTAAAGTTTAAGATATGTGGAGAAAAATCTCTTCACATAATGAAATATCACCTGAGCTTATATGAGTATGCTGCACCATAAAACTCCACTTGAGTACCTCATAATTAAGTTTCCATGAATCACTGAGTACTGCGGTCTTGTGATCTATACCAGGGTCACTGATTTCTCTCCTGAACATTTAATTTGGAGAACTGGCTAACAGAAATGTGAAGGAAAAAACAATTAGCTTTAAAATTTTGGTGAGCATCTGGGATTGATTCTAGGTAACTCAAGAAGGATAAAGAACATTGTGTTAGCTGTTGCTTTTAAAAAGGGTATTATACATAATGTTGGATTTAGGGTTCTCCCTAAACCTAGGAGAACCCTAAATTCAACATATTCTTAAGTATCTGTTTATCATATTTATTGACTCTTTGATGTCTTTAATAAGATGTATCATCATTTTATGATCCCTAGGTAAAATATTACTTTAAAATATGACCTATCATTAATTTTAAGATGCATATAAATTTCAGACACATGAAAATGTAAAATAAAAGAAAAAAGGTGAAGGAAGAAAAGAAGAAAATTAAAGAAAGGAAGGAAAGAAAAGGAGAGGAAAGGAAAGGAGAGGAGAAGACAGGAAAGGAAAGGAAAGGAAAGGAGAGAAGACAGGAAAGGAAAGGAAAGGAAAGGAAAGGAAAGGAAAGGAAAGGAAAGGAAAAAAGGAAGGAAGGAGGGCAGGCCTTAGAAACCATAAAATAAAGCCACTGATACAGCCTGAAGTGGAATCAGATTTTGTTAGATTGTTCTGAAATCACCCATATTTTATCTGAAACAACTCACTGGATAGAAACCAGAATGGTCTTGAACTGAAATATGTATGAAATGATAGGAGATTGATTGCACAATGAGATTTACGTTCATTTTAATTCAAAAGTTTACCATTATATCTTTAAAAATTAAGATTTAAGAAGGCAACATAATGAAATGCCTAAGTGTTTAAATTTTCCATACAAAGATTTTATGTAGCTAAATCAAAACTCAATCATGAAGCACAATTTTAATGTATTTGAAAAACATAATGGTCTTGGAGTCAGGGAATCTTGGTTCTAGACTTAGCCAGAAAAGGATACTACTTGTCATGTATTTTTTTGTACTAAATAGTCTTTTCTAGTGCTACTTTTTCTGGAGTAGATGATCTGTTTAAGCTGTATTATTTTTTTATGTTAATTAACACATGTTATCTAGATTTTTAAATTCATATTACTCATTAATCAAATAATGTATCACTTATTGTAAAATATTTAGGAAAGGAGAAAGAACAAAATCATTTAGCTCTTAAGTTCCATGCCCTGACATAAAACTGCATTTTATATAGCAGAAAACTTGTACTAGATTAGCTGTCATTTAATTGATTAACAAATTACATATGGTTTACTTTTATGAATAAACTCCTTAAAAAAAATGCCTAAAATACCAAGAATATTTGTACCCATGTAGTTATAGACAAGTGAAAAGTGGAAGACCCCAGGAAGCTGACTTAATTTGATTTTTACTGAGTTGCAGCTGTTTTTAACTTGGATTTTTCTAAGGTGGGAAAAAATAAAAAACATATTTATCTCAAGATGTTAGAGGAAAAAACAGCCTCCATTTTAAGTCATTGATATGAGTGTTTTCATTTGTTATGTAAAGCAAAATTTATTCTTTATAGTTATATAAATTCCTATAAAAATATGTTATTTCCCCAGTATCATAATTGATTCAACCACCAGAGGTTGCAATTGGGCTTTTTGCAGATGAAAGACAATGGGAAATAGCAAGACTATGCAAAATATGAGAAAGGTAGTCAAATATCTTTCTGTTACATATCTATCTATATATATATTTATACATATTCATATTTCCATGCAAAACAGATCAACTAATAAATAAGTCAAATGATAGCTTCCTTAGATATTAGATTTAGCTTAATCTCAAATTGAATAGAAAATGAATTAGCAAACACAATCATCTCATACTTATTTTAAGTTCTATTTCAAATATTGTCTTTTTTTTAACAGTCAAGCCTAACTTCCTAAAATTCCTTTGAGATTTTTCACCATTCTTTTGAATTGCCAGAAAGCTAACTTTTATGCAAACCACATTTTGTTTCACCAGTAATTTCTGGCCCCTATGGTCTGAATGTGTGAGAAACATTGTTTTTTTTTTATTTTTTTATTTTTATTTTTTTTTTTTTGCAGTATGAGGACAAGAGTATTTCCAGGATACCCTGGGAAGACACATTTAAAACAAATTCTCTTTCATTTCTTCTTATGCAAAATATTTGTGAATAAATACACATGCATTTGCTGAAAAGAAAATAAAAATTTGGTCCCAGCCCATATTCTCAAGTCATTTCCTTGTTGTGAATTATCATACAGATTGAGTTGTTGGTATCAAAGTCTATTTGATTTTTTTTTATAAAAGCTCATATCCAATTCAATAGGATATGAGATACATTTTGTGCTTCATAGCATTTCTCTTTAAAACTGCAACTGTAATGAGCAATAGAATGAGAAGACAAAAAAAGAAAAAAACTAGCTAGTATCACAACAACCAGACAAAAATTACTCTAATCAGAAATACTGTGCTGGACAAAGAAGAAATGTAAGACCAGACATGTTAAGTTTATGTATGTACACAATAACACTTTGGATAGCTCCCAAAGGCATAGGGCTTACTACTTCCAAAAAGTACCCACTATTAAGGTGACATAGGTCTTGTCCCTTGAGCCTCCTTAAAAAAACAACAACTGTTCAGTAGCAGTGTAACAGATGTTTAAAAGAATCATTAGCAATCTAAATGTTTTTCTGAGCAGATGTCCCACTTCTGCTGTGGCTAACTTTGTGGGAAGTGAAGTAGGATGCAGTGAGAATGGGGAAAAGGATGAAAAGTTGAAAGAAATCAATCATAAGCAGATCTTCATAAGAATTGCTCATCTAGCTTTATCAAAAAAAGAAATGAGGTGTTGTATTTTTTAATTGCTGCTGCTTTATGAAGAAAGAAAGTAAGCCAAAGGAAGAATTAGATTCACTATGTTCCACTGACTTGGCACGTAGCTGTGGATCAATAAGAGAAGAGGCAAGCAGTATTGTAGAGAAATTTAATGCTAAAATTGCAATTGTGCACTTTTCAATACATATCATAGGGAATCAGAGGCTAAAAAAGAATTGGCGAAAAGAATTAAAATGATGAAAACCAGTCCACCTGTGAGATGAACCTATGAACGGAACAAGAGAAGTTATTAGATTAGTTGGCTGTGGTTGTAACTTTATTCCTTAGGGGCAAAGATAGAAAGGTTTTTCTTAAGCATCCCCCTCCCCCCGCCACCCCACACCCCCATCCACCTGAGCTGAAAAAATTTCTCTATGCAGATAATCTGCAACCTCAGTATCTTCATTCAAGTCTTTTCTTATTTTGGAATATGCTTTCTTCCGAAAGAAGTCATAATGTAGAAATGTATGTTAATTATCTACAACTTCAAAGAAGCATTCTTTTAGTGTTTAAGAGTAAAGGGAAAAGGGTATTGGAAAAACATACTCTTTCTTATAATTTTCACTTTCAAATGAATAAGTGAAATAATTATAGGCTGTAGTAAACTTATGTTCATAAACAGGACACTCAGTGAAAATACAAATCATCATTTTATATACTGAAGGATCATGAAATGACTAAGTTTGACTTTGTCCCTATGTATCCACATCTCTGATTCAATCATTTTAATAAAAGAGTTTAGAACACAAAATCATATTGCAGCAACAGAAATTATCAGGATTCAGCAAATATTTTTATACTTTGGAAATGTAGCTATATAGACTTGTGAAAGTTGAAGAACCTGGAAGTCAAATTCTGGTTCTGTAACAAATATTCATATTTACTAAATCATATGCTATTATTTCACTTTTTTTTGGTCTCAATTTTAAAAGATGTGAGGATAGAGGACTATGCTAACATCAAACTGGGGGAACAGTTTTAAACATCAGTTTTCAGTGACAGATGGCATTTATTTGTCTGTTTAACAACATTTGTTGGAAATCTACTCTACACCAAACAGTACATTGGATGCTAACAATTATAAAGATCAAGAAAATGTTATTACTTAGAAGTGGTTCACAGTATAATGAAGAAAAGGCTCAGTCACTAAACAAGGTAATACCAAAATAAATGTTATGCCCCTGGGGATTTAGTGAGCTCTGAGAATGCAAAGGAGGCCACATTCCTACTATAGCCAGTGAGAAACAACGCCAAGGGGAAATCAAGTTTTAGTTCTGCTTGTCAGCTGAATCTAAAGTCAGCTGATGTCTGTAAAGTTTTTCCAGTTCATCATAATTAACATATCGATTTAATTAAAATACATCTATCTAACTACTCAAAACACAATCTTTCTAACAACTGAATGGATCTTGTTTATTTTCAACATTGATGTCTCTAATAACTCTATCCACCCTATTTGAGAAGTGTCATGGTACAGAAGTGCTAATTACACACACTTATCATTTCTCTCACACAGGCAACATAACTTAATTGTTGAAATTACGAAGTCCCGTATGATCTGCAACTTTCCACTTTCTCCAATATTACCATCCTAATTTATCAAGGATAATGCAAAAATAAACAACTACTCAATTACTCATTGAATGTGGAATCCTGATATGGCATGGTTTCTGAAGTTGACATTTTTAAAAATGTATCTAATTGGAGAATAATTTAACATTCTTATGAATAGTACCTTTAATAACTGCTACAGTAATAGCTATTATAAAAATAGCAACAGAAACAAACACTTATACTATATTGAGTATGTGTTAGGTATCCTTCTAAAAAGGGTGCAAGAGGAAATCTTTTATAATAAGTTCTAGAATATCTCTTAACCACTGTCATTATTTTAAAAATAAATGCAGCAATGAAATCTGTAAGTCATGGAAGATTACTTTTAAAAGTTTTAAACAATTTCAGTAAAGAAATAATATACTAAAATGTTAGGTTCTTTTAAAGTTAAAAATTTGTAGGAAGGCCCTAAACACTGTTTCTATTCTCTCATCACAGTTCCTTGAAAAGAAACTTTGAATCTTGAGATGAAAAAAAAAAAAAAAAAAAAGATCTATTAGGTCATCTTGTTCATCTCACCACCAGTAGAGAATTGCTCCCGACAGTAAAGAAGTTAACTTATTGACAGCACTCTTTAAGCAGCAATTTACCAGGTGAATCCCTACAGGCAAGAATGACTTCTCTGTTATCTTTGCCTTCTTATCATCAGTATAGTTAGGAGACATATTCAGTCTTCTCTACTGAATGAAAAAGGGGGCAGCATTCTTGAAAATATTTTCAAACTGTAGGAGATTAAAATCATAGCTAATAGCACTTTGATAGTTTAATCTAGGATCATATTTTTCTTTCATATTTAGGCTAGCATGTGCACATAAGTGCACATTAGCATGAGATTTTTGACAATGAACTTCTACAATATCAAATTTTATTTCATAAAATAAGTTTAATATTCTATTTAGTGAATAGGAAAATAAAATGTGTAATGGGAAGACAAAGGAAATATGAGAAAATGGATGGCTCATAAACACATTCTGAATAAAGAAATCTCATTGTCAAAATTGTGGATTTTAATCAATTTCTTATCCTTTTAAATAATAAACAGGTAAGATTACTCAGATTCCAACTTACAGTTCAACTTTGGTGCTGCTGTCATCATTCTATGCATATTTTATAGGATAATTTTATATAAAGCAGCAGCAAAGTAGATTTGTTATGAACTGTTCAATGCTAATCTCTTTAAATTTTAAGACCTTTAAAGAAAAAAAAAAGATGGAAATTACCTCAACCCTTTGACTGAATGGTCTAATCTCATTGTCACTGCTTAGATATGTCTTCTTTTAATTCCCATTCATTACTCTTCAGAATGTATGTTAATAACAGAACCACACATATGGAAAAAGAAGCTACATATATACTGTAAAAACTGTCAAAATGGCCCTTGCATCAAGATATATTCTACTTCTGTTTTTGAATTAATGTATTATATCCAGATACCACCAAGAAATGCAAATATTATACATTGATCCTGTACCCTCTTATGGTAGACTCCTAGACTCCTGCTGTGTAACATTAGCAGAGAATGAAAGCATCTCAGAAATAAAAGAAAGGAGATGATGGGACAAGAAAAAGGTAATGAGCAAAGCATTCTTTTGGAAAGGCATAGTTCAGATGAGTTTCAGAGGAAGGCGAGAAATGATAAGTAAGGGAGAAAGAAGAATTGTGAGTTAAGAAAAAAAATTTTTCTTGTATTTTTTCTAGTCCATGATATGAATGCCAGAAACTAAAGCCCCAAGATGGTGGTCATCAGTTACTGAAGTTATAACCAAGATTATCACTTTGGTTTATAGCTTAAAAATACTCAGGAACTTTGAGGACACAGTGACTTTAACCTAGGTGGCCTCATTCTTTCCTTGCCTTTACTTAGCATTTGTTTACTGGAACAGCATTTTCCCTGGGTTTCCATGAAATCATTCTTGCATAATTCCATGAAACTTGGTAATAGTTTCATGACATTGTTTTGGAAATAGGGCAAATATTTTTATGCCATTGAAATATTTGTTACTCAGTGGTTGTTTTTTCCATTTCTTACAGGGGCTATTGCAGTAGCAGTCATCATCACCATCACTTCTCTGTAGTCTCTGGGCCATAATATAGGCTGGTCGAAAGCAGAAGGATGGAGAAAAGGGGATAAGTTATAAATGGATTTCTGATGTCAATATTTTGCTTCCTTTTGTATTTTGGTAATGATCTAGAAGAAGGAAACAAAATGACTCTAGTTTCTTGCCTTAGGTAGCCTAAGTCACTATCGGTGAGATAACAATTAAAAAAAAAAAAAAAAGAAGTGAACTAAGTACTTAATTTTATTTTGTATATGTGAGGTCCCTGGAAGATATCTAGAATCAGATTTTTTGTGAATGTTTTATGACGGTTCTAAGAAAAAGATATGCCACAAATTTAGGAATTACCAGCATGTAAAAACTGGCAATATGTGAGATATGAGGTAGTTTATAATAAACCATTACTTTGAAAATATTGCAGATGAAGCTTTAGGGTATTTATAAGTATTCAGTTTCAAGAGAAAAACACAAAGGCTATATCTGGAAATTTCAATACTGGTAGGCTTTCATAATTTTTTTAAAAGATTATTCATAACTTTTAAAAGTCACAAATTAATGGATTTTTTTTCAATGTTCACTTTGCAAAAGAGAAAATGATCATATTACTGATACTTTTGGTGACTAATGGAACTCACCTTTTTCATTTGGAAGAATGATAAGACATGTCACTGTACTTTATTTGGAATCATTAAAAATTCATAGTTGCCAGTTCAGTCTGTAAAGGCCCCATGGGTAAATTCTCCATGTGATAAATTGAATGTGAGGAAGGGAAGGCAGCACAATGATCAAAAACTCTTAGAATTATATGATTTCCTATACTATTTGCCATCCATTTGAAAGAGGGCTTCTGGACTTACACTGAGGTTAAACCTTAAGTGAGGACATAAATATAAGTTCTGGTGTCTTGTTTATAGTCTAATAAGAAGACACTTGTTTTTAAAATGATTCTTACTTGGAGGAGACTGAATTTGACATTAGACCTTGCTTTTTTGGTAGGAAGTTATATGCTGCTACTGAGATAACAGTGTTAGCACTGGTGACTTCCCCAAAACATTGAAGGAACACAAGGCTTCTTTAACACTTGCTGTGTGTATGTGGGGTCACAGACTCCCATTTTCAATCTGTTTAGAGATTGGATTCCAGTTTTGAAACTGTTCTGTACCCCTTAATTGGAGAGCTGGTTTATCCTTGGTAGCTGAAAATGAAAGTCAAAGTCTTTACCAGATTGAAGGGTATGGCCCTATCTGGTTTATTTTAGACAATCTTTTGCTGATGGTATTGTAAAGTGGTCTTTGATCCTCGCCACTTTCCATCTCATGCATGGTTCTTTTAAGATTTCTATAAAATGCAGCTTTGTTCATATTGCTCAATTAAACTATAGCTGCATAATGTCTATTAATTTAAGCATAGGAGGGTAATGAAGTCTTCCCTGGTCAGTCATACTCTTGATTTAAATATAAGCCAGCAACAGACAGACTGGCTCATCTTGCCCAGGGCCTCATAGCCAACATTAGGGAACTAACACTGATTAGGGAGCTGCACACTTGGATTCATAGGTTTCTTCACATTACAGAAAGTAGAGGGCTATGCCCAGTAGTGTGTATACTTAACAAGTGTTAGAGCATTGTAAAAAATGAGGATTTTTTTACCAGTGCTTCACCATTATTGCATATCACCAATAAAACAACAGAAGTGACATTTTATACATTTGCAGTTAGATGGGGATCAGATTTGTACTTAAAGTTGTCAATAAAATCAAAGAGTTATTATGTGATAATTCAATATTTTTCATCTTGTGGTCCTTTTCCTTCTGAAACATTTTTTTAAACATCTAAACTTTTGTAAATCTGAACAGGACACCTAACTAAATGTGAACTCACATTTACATTCTAGTGTAACTTGCAGATACTGAGCAGAAACGCAGATGTGTGCCGGTATCCATTTCATTTTAAAGAGAAAAAAAAATACTTATTTTTATTGATATATCTATTACCATTTTTAGGGATGTAAAAATGTCACCTGAACTCTAAGTAGGAAAAAGAGCAGTTGAGGAGGAGTCAGACAAACGGAGATGGAGCCAGGCTAATGATTAAATTCATTGGCCTATAAATTTTTATCTCAGGATTCATTTAAAAGAAAATGATCAGGACCCCTTTTTTGCTACTTTCAGTCTGTAAATTTAGTTTGGATAGAGAGAGATTGTGTATTCTGAAGCCAAGTTTTTATGATTCTGTCCAAAATAATTACCTAAGCTAAAACATTGCTATAAAAATTCTATTTTTGTTCCATTTGCAAATACTGTGAAAATGCCAGTTGTATAAAATTACGTGTTTTGTGTTTAAATGGCTTCCAGTTGGCAAATACACATTGATAATAATTATCTTAACAATGTCACCTATCAAATATGCTGATGATTGAATTTGAATATCTGGAAAGTTTAAGATTCACTAACTTAGCTCACATTAAAGAGAACGTCTTACGTATAACCCTGGACACTATGAATGCACAGACTGTATTCTGTTGCAAGAAAACCTATTGTCTTTCTCCTCACTGATTTAATCTGTCAGTTTGTATCATAAATGTAATTTTTTCTTCTATGATCTTTATACATGCACTTTTTTGTTATAGACATTTTTCAAAGCAGACCATTTCATATTTATTTCTTTTTATAAGGTGGGAATTGCTCTCTATGAAAGCCATTCTTGTCATTGAACAACTGTACACCTGTGAATCCAATCTGGAGTGAAAAGGAGGAAGAGCACAAAAGGGAGAGAATATAAAGCATATCTGTGTGGAGCAGAGGACAATCAATTAGATTCATTATCTGCTCTACATTCCAGTCACTTCTTTAAAAGAAAAGAAGTACATAATACCATGGCAACAGTTAGACCTGCAGTCCGTTATGGTATATAATCATTAAGAGGTCTTCAGCCTTCCCTGAAAATAGATATGAAAAAAATTCACAGTGGTTGCACAAACTCCCTACATTTATGCTGATTAAATGACAAGTTTGTAATTTACAGGTGTCTTATTGCCATGGGAATGCAATCACACAATTCCATTTTAGAATTCAAGGGCTTTTGAAACATGCTGCATGATTGTTGGCTGGGCTGCGAGCTAAGATTAAATTGAAAGGGTGGCATGTAGATTTTAGAACATGGTGTTGACATTTACTGGCCAATCACATTTTGTAACACTCCTTCATGACAGCAGATGTTGACCTTTCAAGCTTTCCCTATCTGCTTTCATGCATTACCTGCAGAAATTAACATAACTCTGCTTCCTGCTCTATGCTGCTATTAATGTCATCTGGGAATTGAGATTCATGAATTCAGTTATTACCCAGGCTTGAGACCCATTTTACACTCTAAGCACAGAACTAACAGCTCCTGGGAGCTGGTATTTTTGGATGTTGCTTCAACTACCTTTGTGGTTGAGGGATAGCTAGAAGCTATGGAGTAAAAAAATGTTATAGGGAACAAGAGGAGAAACAGGCAGAGGAGGACAGTGTCAAGAAGAATGCTAAAGGCTATATGATTGCAAAAATATGGGATAGGTGAGCTTCAAACATGAAAAGTCAGTCAAATAACGGCATGAGTTTCATTTCTCTTGTTAACTGAACCATGAAAATGATGCCTCTTAGAGCCTGTGTGCAGTGAGCTTCGGGGTTTACTCCATAATGCCTAGGGCCTGTATTATTGATGATTTAGCAGAGAAACAATCTGAGGTAAAGATGTCATAGGCAGCACTTGGGAGTTCTGTGCATAATCGTGAGCCAAATTCTGTGGTGCTTACTTCTAAATAACAATTCTACTATCCTATTATCTTGTTGACATTTTTTGTTCAGTTTTTTCAGAGGGAGGCTCTGCTCCATTTGGAGTAGACTAGTCAATGGCAGAATGAAATTCTGAAATATATTATTTGGGGAAACAGAAATTAGCACCTTTTATAAGTCCTATTCACCCAGATATCATTACAATGAATCATAACTCTAAAAATTGGTGGATAAAGTTGTGACACTGTTTATCACAATTTGCAGACTGTGAAGGAAGATTCTGAATTTTGCTTAACCTTATCTCCAGGCTCACTGTATGGATCTAGTAAATTTTCTGTTGTTCTGTCTTTTAAAGTCCTTGGAGAGCATCTATGAAATATCTTTCTAATGGTTCTGTGAATCCAGTCTTTTGAGATACAAGCAGTTGCATTCATCTCAAATAGCAATTGATTAACATTGCTCAAGATGTCACCAATGAGATATGCATATACAGGCTACTTCAGTGGCATTGCTCTGACTTACCCTCCAGCAAACATTCTGTGCTGATTTGCATGTTTCAGCCACAATGGATTTTGCAGCCGTTTCTCTGAAACCAGAATCTTTTACAACATATATGATATATATAAGCAGTATGATTTGAAGGGCTGAGACTCGCCCTTTAAAAATATCATTCCAATTCATTTTTACTGTACTTGCAGGTCTGTGATTTGAAATTACATACATATATGAATGAATTAATATTTTCCCCAAATTATTTAATTGCAAAGAAATGTTCCAGGGATAGGTTTTAAGAGTGTTACTAGTATTTTCCTGTGAATAAATTGGCCTGGTTTCTTTCTTGTTTGACAGGAAGGACCAGTAAAGATACATATATCCAAATGCCAGATGGACATCTCTTACTGGATGTCCCATAAGCACCTCAAATTAAGAATGTCCAAACCTGAACCGGTCATTTCCAGCCCTCTCATTCACTGAATTTACTTTCCTCCAATATATAGAGAATGTGAGGTATATTTTCATCTTTGTCATACACAGTAATTGGTTTTATCCTGAGAGTAATTGAAGAGGAATGCAAATGGGGGTGGTAGGTTGTCACATGATAAAACTAGCATTATAAAATCATTCTGAATTATATGGTGAAGAATCGGATGGAGATAGGCTGAGCATGGGTAGGACACAAGTAAAAGAGGGATATCTGAGATGTTATTGTAGTCATACAGAAGTGATAATTTTCTTAAACAGTGTAATAAAATGGTAATCATGAGAGGTGTCCAGACTTGAGATTAAAGAAGTCTGAATAAAATGTGATTATATATATATCGTGATGTGGGTGAGGAGTCAAGGATGACTTCCTGGTTTTTATTTCTAACATACAGGAGCTGATGGCATTTCTCCATAGAGAGGGGGACACAACAAAAACAGTTTGGAGAAATATACTGACAATTTGTAGACATGTATTTTTTAAATCCTATAAACTAATCGGCTGGACCTATTACTTTAAGCTCTTCCAGCTACAAATGTGTTTTTCACAAAACATCACATAAAATGGAATCTCTGCATTCTTTTTGTTCATGGTCCAAATTGGAACTTGCTTATTCTCTCTTGTAGAAGAGAGCCAGTGTGGCAAAGTACAAGGGCTTGGGCTGTGAAATGCAAAGTAGTTGGGCCCAATTTCCCTCTGTGCTTTTGCCTGCTGTGTGATCTTGGATGAAAATGCTTTGCATTTAAATTTCTTTATCTTTAAAATGGAGCTGTTAAAACCCATATTGGCATATAATAAATACTCAAATATGGTACTTTCTGTTTCCTAATATTCGTTTTATTTTTACTTATGTTTGTATTTCTTTCACCCTGATCTCCATATCAACTTTTGCAGGCAGGACCATCTTCCTGGATAAGAACATCTGTGCTCCCACAGGTTGTCCAGGCAGTTCTACTGCACTGTACGACACTCTGTTTTGCTGATTATCTGACCCTCAACTTACAAAACAACAACTTACAGGATTAGGTGGGAATGAATCTGCACAACCTGAGGTCAAAGTGAATATACCAAATATTATAAATGTAGATGCCTACTCCATTAAAATGTGGTTGCCTATTGAAACTATCCAAATGAGAAATTATGCGTTTGTATGGGAGTTTAAATTTTACCATTGTGGTTATTGTTGTTTCCTATTTTTCTACTAAATAGTTCTGCGAAAAAAAGGAGAGTCAATTTTATTAGAGGAATGTGAAGATATTCTCATTTATGATTATTGACCAAATGTTGATTATATACAACATTATGAAGATAAACTGTCATCACATTAATTTGTCTTTAGAAACTTATGAAATATTTCTTCTAATGAAAATCTGCCCTTCTTTACTTTTCTAGTCCTTTCAATTAGGGTTGTCCTAAAAGAGAACCAGATTTTGGAAGGCAAACTACAAAACATGTTGGTACTAAGACAGGGCTTTAGATAGCTCAGCATTTCCTAACACAAGAAGCAATTGAATTTGCATGATCTATGTCCAGAGTATAATTAATTAAGAAGCACGTATGAACAAATGCCTAAAGCACAAAATTACATAAAAATACAGTTTTAGGGTAAAATTTTGAAAGGTGAATTAATTTTGCGAAGTGACTTTCAAAATTGTTTTATACACACAAATGTTAAAATGTGTCAAAATAAATTGTATTTAACAAATATTTATTCAGTTCCTATTATATGCCAGGTAGAGAAGGTAAATCCCTTTCTTCCTACATTTCTTCATTTTTCACCAGAAGATACATTTTATACTTCTATTCTTTCCCATGTTCCTTTCACATCATTTACCCTTTTACTACATTCACTCAAAACCTGATTTCTAAGATTAGCCACGTTTTACCAGAATGTGTGATTACTTTGCCTTGGATATGAAAGCCAATCTGCAGTCTCTCTTATGCTTTGTGCCCCCCATAAAGCAAGCTCACTTAGGCAGAGCTGACTATACCCTGTCCTCTTATTTTGTCTGTTTTCTGTTATTCACCACAACAGAGTGATGAGGCGATGCCAGAGTCTGCTTAGCAGACTTGTCTATCTTAATTGTTAGAAAGGGAAAAAATGTACATTTAAGTGTGGTCAAAAGCAGCTAAGCCTGGGGCAACTGATATGGGTAGCTACAACTGTGTGAAAATGTGCTAGGAAGATCAGGGTATGTGTAGGGACCTAAGATTGATAGCAGATATACTCTCCTGGAAAATATGTAATATTTGAGGTGCAATGGTGTGGGACAGATTAAATCAAACAGTTCAATCTCCAGGAAAGTAAAAGCTGAGAAATAAGAGGTAAAAAATACCTGGGGTCCAAGATTTGAGTCGTGAAAGAAACAAATGCCTTTGAAAGTAAAGGGGAGTTTGGTCAAGATGGTGGAGTAGGCAGATTCTGAACTCAACTCCTACAAACACACAAAAATTACAATATAGAGCAACCGTCCCTGGGAACCACCTGAAAAGTAGCTGAATAGAATTCTTATAACCAAGGATATAACGAAGATGCCACATTTAGGTGGGTAGGAGGAACAGAAGTGTATCTGTTTAGGTCCCATACCCATAGTGTGTAACGATTTACAAAAGAGAGGAACATCGTACCCGAGATGGTCCCATCCTGAGGAGCAAGTGACCTGAATCCTGCACCAGTCTCCCCATCTCTAAGGACCTGTGTAGGGAAGATGAGTTCCCATAACATCTAACTTTGGAAAACAGTGGGGATTATACTGGAGAAAGATTAAGTGCAGTGGGAACTGACACACAACTCTTAAAGGGCTCAAGTACAAACTCGCTTCAAACTGCAGTATGGAGGCAGCAGTTTGAAAAGCTCCTGAGTCATATGTAGAGAAATTAAAATGACTAACTTAAGGGTGAATTCTGGAGAAGCAGGGATCAGTGGGATCTCTCTCTGGGGACTAAAGTGTTGGTGGGAACTGTTTTTTCTTTGTTTCTTTTGTTGTGCTGTCCTTTCACCTGGCTGGACCAGTGAAGGCAAGCACTAATTTGTCACTCTTCATTAAGTTTCTATCACTGTTCACTGCACCCTGTCATTCCTATGAGATCCAGCCCTGGCCTAACCCACTCGCCCTCGCCCTGGCCAGATCTTCTTCCAAGTTTCTCTAGACCTGCAACATGTGGCAGCCAGCTAGCCTCAGCTCACTTTACAGACTTTCTCAAAAGGCCCCAAATATGGCATAAGTAGCAGCCAGCTTTAGTTGCATGGAGCCCCTCACAAGAGACTCCATACATGACACACAGAGTGGATACCCTCAAACTGCACCAAAGCCCATCCAAGCTGCTCCACAATCGATATATCCAGAAAAGCAACCTCAGCTGGCACTGGAGCCCCTCTGAAGTGGCTCCCAGATTGTTCATGGTAGTTACAGCTGGTTCTTGCAGCCAGGTGGTCTGAGGGTCAACCCCACCCCTGGTGCTATCACAGAAATGTGGCCTGACTATAGCAGGAAGGTACAACAAACCACACAGGGGACACCCCTGGAACACCTAGCTCTGGTGACTAAATGATTTTGTGCTACTTTTTCAAGACCAGGAGATGTAGCAGATCTACCTATTATATACAAATACAGATAGTCAAACAAAATAAGGAGACAGAGGAATGTGTTCGGAAGAAAAAAATAAAAACCCAGAAAAACAGTAAGAGGGAGACAAGCATTCTAATAGATAAAGAGTTCAAAGCAACAGATCTAAAGATGTTCAATGAATTCAGGAAAAAAAATAGATGAACTCAGTGACAACTTCAACAAAGAGACAAAATATAGAAAACAACCAATCAAAACTAAAGAATATAATAACTAAAATGAAAAATACACTAGAGACAATCAACAGCAGATTAGATGATGCAGAAATACAAAGCAGCAATCAGGAAGACAAAGTAGTGGAAATCACCCACCGGAACAGTAAAATAAACACACAAACAAAAGTGAGGACAGTTTATGGGACCTCTGAAACAAAATCAAGCATACCAACATGTAAACCATAAGGGTCCCAGAAAAGGAGAGAAAGAGACAGAAAACCTACTTGAAGAAATAATGGCTATAACTTCTCTAATCTGGTGAAGGAAACATATATTCAACTCCAGAAAGCAGGGAGAGAAAGTCTCAGACAAGATTAACTCAAAGATACGCACAATAAGATTCATCACTGTTAAAATTCCAAAAGCAAGAAAAATGGCTAATTACATACAAAGAAACCCCAGTAATACTATCAGCTGACTTTTTAGTAGAAACTTTGCAGGCCAGGAGAGAATGGCATGACATAGTCAAAGTCATTAAAGAGAAAACCTACAACCAAGAACAATCTATCTGGCAGGTTATCATTCAATCTGAAGGAGATATAGAGTTTCCCAGACAAGTGAAAGCTAAAGGAGATCATCACCACTAAACTGGTACTACAAGAAACGTTAAACTTCTCTAAGTGGAAAAGAAAAGGCCAAAACTAAGTGTAGAAAAGAAGAAAAAATAAAAACAATTCAGTGATAGAGGCAAACATTTAGTCAAAGTAGTGGATCAATAGCTTATACAGCTGCTAGTATGAAGGTTAAAATATAAAGTTTGTAAAATCATACGTAACTCAAATAATAAACTAAGGGATACATACATACGAGATATACAGTATGATGTCAAAAGCATAAATGTGGGGGACAGTAAAATATGTAATGCTGTTAGAATATTTAAATTAAAGCAAGTATCCATTTAAAATAGGCTGCTATAAATACAGGTTGTTATATATGAATCTCACAGTAACCACAAACTAAAACCTGTAACAGACACACAAAAAATATAGCATATCACTAAAGAAAGTCATCAATGTTAAAAAGCAGAGAGCAAGAGAAGAAATAAATACAGAGCTACAAAAAAAAAAAAAAAAAAAACAACACACACACACACACACACAAACAAACAAACAAAAAAACCAATCAGGAAACAATTTAAAAAATGGCAATAACTAAATACCCATCAATAATTACTTTAAATGTATATGGACTAAACACTCCAATCAAAAGACACAGGGTAGCTGAATGGATTAAAAAAAAAAGACTCATGTATATGCTGCCTACTAGAGACTCACTTCAGATTAAAAGACACACAACAGACTGAAATTGCAAGGATGAAAAATGATATTTCGTGCAAATGGAAACCAAAAGAAAGCTGGGGCAACAAAACTTATATAAATCAAAACAGTCATTGAAACAAAGACAATGGCAGGAAAGGCATGACATAATGATAAGGGATCGATACAAGAGGATGTAACACTTGTAAACATCCACGAACCCAACAATGGAACACATGTATACAAAAAGCAAATACTGACAGATATAAAAAGAGGTATTTATAGTAATACAATAATAGTAGGGGACTTTTAATATCCCAATACATCAATATATAGATTATCCAGACAGAAAATAGGTAAAGAGTGGCCATTAACAACACACTAAATAAGATGGAGTTAAAAAATATCTAGAGAACATTCCACCCCAAAATAGTAGAATACACTTTTTTTTTTTTAAGTTCACACAGAACATTTTCTGTGATAGATCACATATTAGGCCACAAAATAAGTCTCAATAAATTTTTAAAAATTGAAATTATATCAAGCAGCTTTTCTGACCACAACAATATGAAGCTAGAAGTCAAAGAAAACAGGAAAAAAAAAAACATGTGGACCTTAAACAGCATGCTACTAATCAATGGGTTAGGAGAGAATTTAAGGAGGAAATAAAAAATATCTTGAGACAAATGAAAATTGATACACTATGACCCACAATTTATGTGACACAGCAAAAGCAGCACCAAGCAGAAAATTTCTAGAAATACATGCCCAGCTCAAGAAAGAAGAAAAATTTCAAATAAACAATTTAACTTTACACTTAAAGGAACTAGAAAAGAACAAGCAAAGCCTACAGTTAGTAGAAGGAAGGAAATAATAAAGATCAGAGTAGAAATAGATGAAATAGAGACTAAAAGAACAATAGAAAATATCAGTGAAAATAAGAGCTTGTTCGTAGAATAAAATTGATAAATCTTTAGCCAAACTCTTCAAGATAGTGACCAAAAAAAAAAAAAAATCAGAATTGAAAGAAAAGTTACAACTGACACCACAAATACAAAGGATTATAAATAAATACACACACACACACAACTATAACCTAACAATTGGACAAACTAGAATAAATTCGTAGAAACATACTATCTTTGAAGACTTAATCAGGAAGATATGGAAAATTAGAACAGACTGATTACGTGTAATGAAATTAAACCAGTAATCAAAAACTCCAAACAAACAGAGTCCAGGACTAGATGGCTTTATTCATAAATTCTCCTAAACATTTTAGAGAAGCTTTAATACCAATTATTCTCAAATATTCCAAAACACTGAATGCTTCCAAGCACTTTTGAGGCCAGCATTAATCTGATACCAAAACCAGACAAAGATATGGCAAATAAAGAAAATTAAAAACCAATATCTCTGATGAACATGGATGTAAAAATTCTCTACGAAATATCAGTAAACTGAATTCAACAATACATTAAAAGGATCATTCATTATGAAAAAGTGAAATTTATCACGGGATTCAAGGACAGTTCGATATCTGTAAACTAAGCGATGTGATAAACTACATTAATAAAAGGGTAAAAATTATGATTATGTAAATAAATGCTGAAAAAGCATTTTACAAAATATAATCATTTATAATAAATATTCTCAGCAAAGTGGGAATAGAGTGATATACCTGATAATATAGGCCATATATGACAAACCAACAGCTAGCATCGTACTCTATGATGAAAAGCTAAAACTTTTTCCCCTGAGATTAGGATCAAGATAAAGATGCCCACTCTCAACACTTTTATTCAACATAGTGCTGGAAGTCCTAGCCACAACAATAATAAAAGAGAAAGAAATAAAAGACATCCAAATCAAAAAGTAAGTAAAATTGTCATTATTTGTAGATAACATGATACTATATGTATTGAACCCTAAAGACTCCACCAAAAAATTATTAAAGTAAATGAGTTCAGTAAAACTGAAGGATACAGATTAATATACAAATCAGTGGTGTATCTATACACTAATAAAAAATATCAATCTCAGGGATCTTAAGTACAGCCTAGGGAATACAGCCAATAATACTGTAATACCTATATATAGTACCAGATAGATACTAGACTAAAATAATAATAATGAATTATCAGAAAAAGAAATTTAGCAAATAATCCCTTTTATAATTGCATCAAAAAAATAAAATATATATATAAGATATATTTAACCAAGGAGATAAAAGACCTGTACTCAAAAAACTAAGATATTAAAGAAAGAACTAGAAAACAACACAAATAAATGGAAGGATAGACTGTGCTCAGGTAATGAAAGAACTGATATTGTTAAAATGTCCATATTACCTAAAGTAATCTACACAGTTAATACTATCCCTATTAAAATGGCAATGGCATTTTTCACAAAACTAGGATAATCCTAAGATTTATATGGAATCACAAAAGACCCCAAATAATCAAAGCAATCTTGAGAAAGAACAAAACTGGAGGTATCATGCTCCCTGATTTCAATCTATACTATATCTATATTAATCAAAACAACTTAGTGCTGGCACAGAGACACCTAGATCAATGGAACAAAATAGAAAGCCCAGAAATTAATCTACACTTATATGGTCAGTTAAACTTTGACATAGGAGGCAAAAATATAAACTGGGGAAAATGGCAGTCTTTTATTAAGTGGTGCTGGAAAAACTGGACAGACACATGCAAAAAAAAAATTAAACTGGACCAATTTTTTACACCTTACACAAAAATAAACTCAAAATGGACAAACGCCTAAAATATAAGACTTGAAATCATATAACTCCTAGAAGAAAAAAAAGGTTGGAAACACTCTGACATTGATCTTAGCAATATTTTTCTGGATATGTGTCCTCAGGTAAGTGGAACAAAAGGAAAAAAAAAATTTAAAGGGGAAAACATCAAACTGAAAAAGCTTTTGTACAGCGAAGGAAACCAACAAAATGAAAGGACATCTTCTGAATAGGAGATATTTTCAAATGATATATACACTTCTCTTATGTTATAGAGCTTTTTTAACCATATAGATATTACTTAATTTGAAATTAAAAGCAAAATAAAAAGTGTTACACAGTTTAGAGAGCTAAATAAGACATGTACTTTGCTTTCAAATAGCATCATTGTGATAAGGAAAAAAGTGATTACAAATTACTGTAATACATGGTAAGATAAAAATACTATGAGATTTCATGGGATGGATAGTCATATCTGGGTAAGGATGATAAAAAACATTATTAAAGGAAAATTAGCATTTGAGCAGAACCAGCTTCATGAGTGCCCTGTGCTTGGTTTAATGTTCCATTTTATTATCTTCGAAATCTAAACTTTTAAACAAGTGATCTTATATTTATTTTGAACTGGGTACCACAAATTATGTAGGTAGGTCAGCACTGGAAACAGACTTTGTGTTTAACATTTCCGCATCGTTATCCTCTGAGAAGCCCTCAGGACTAATGTATAGGTGTGATAGGAAGAAAAATATGAAATATTATGATTCACATTACTTGGTAATTATGATTACTATAATTTCCATTTTAATATCTTATTCCTATTTTAAAATCTGCCTTACCCCGTCCTATATATTACTGACATAATATAATGTAGTAAATGACTATGAATAAACATTCTAGAGGAAATTGTTATTCTAACAGTAGAGATTTAGAAATAGTGAATTCAAAATCTACATTTAAAAAATTTTATATTTATGTAAGGCAACCACAGGTGGGTCATCTGGATTTATTTACAAGTTGTATTTTCCCAGTGACCAAGACCATCTTAAACTTCTAGATTGAATAAACTTTAGACAGTCTTCCTGACTCTTGCTCCGACTTTCTTTTTATTAGAGAATTTACTTCACAAAACTTGTAATTATAAATTCTTTCTCTGCCCCTTTGAGAAATAAATCTTTTTAAAAAGCCTATTGCCAATTTTACAACCCAGAAATGTATTTTTCAAAAACTCCTGGATATCCCTCTGAAAGGTAAAATCAAGGAAGACAGAGTCCCTATCTTCCAGCTTCTGTGGGATGATAGCATAACTTGGTTGGAGCCTTTTACTCCAAGTTATAAAACTACTTCCAGTAATAAAGATATAAAAAAAGTTTATTCTTTTCTGGGTAATCTCCAAACTCTAACTCTTAAAAACATTCCAGCTTTTTCTTTAAGTAGAGTTGAGCTCAGACAGTTCTGAGCCCCAGGCCTACCCTTGAATAACGTCTTCCTTGCCCTTTGAACTTTGTCCAGGCAATTTTTGCTTTGATATTAGCATTTTACAAATATTGAGAAACTGTTGTCCATGTCAAAAGTGAAGAACTGATAAAGATTATGGTTTTGTAGAGGGACCATGAAAATTGGGCTAAAATTTTATCCTCATATCTGATAAATGTGTCTTTGAGGACACTGGGTGAAATGCAATTTTTAATAGATTTTATATACGAATAAAAATATTTTATTAATATCTAAGGTATTCACATTTATGTCTTAAAGTAGGTTGAAAGTGAAATAAGATTAGAAACACTGTCCCAGCCTTTATATAGATGGTCCCTTTCCCAGTCCTTGTAGCCTTAAGATAGATGAATGAGTTTTGTTTCTTGGCCTGCTCTCTACTAGCAGTTGCCTAGTGGTGATTTAGCTTTCCTTTTTGTGCTTGATGTGATGCCATATTTTTCTTAAGATCCTCTACATCTCAGATGTGATTTTTCAAAGCATTCGTTCCTCATGCAGTGCTTTTGCAGGTCCCCCCTTCAATTTTCAAATGCTGAGTATTATCCTCACTGCTCCAAAGAAATGGACCTCATATTTCAACACCTCATCTAAAAGGATTTTTGTTTCTGCTTTGATAAAATGTGGTTTAGAGATATTTATTTTCTGTACTCTTCTGCTTACTAGAAAAATGTACACCAAGTAACAGGAATGCATTCTTTGTTTCTGTGTTGAAGAGCGTTTACAAAGAAATGAGGGACTCTGTATGCAAATGAAATCTTTGGCATACAGTTCCACCTAGTTAAACACCTAAATATGCCCCCTGCAGAAAATTAGGTGCTGAATTGTACACCAATGTCCTTAAAGGCATTAATTAGACCTTTAATTTTATCATGTGGGTAATGTGCTCGAGTCAAGAAACATCTGGTGGAGACAAATACAAAAGGAAACAATCAAATTAAAGTGTCTCGATAAACAGCTCTAAAATATTAAAGGAAATGCATTGTGATTAAACAAACAGAGACCTGGCTACGGATATAGAGGAAAAGGAAAGAAGACTCACACAGAAACTTCTAATTTCAAGAAAGAAATTTAAAAGTCAATTGGATTATTAAATATTCTCAGAAAGGAAAGACTATCCTGTTTTGGGCAAAAATCATCTGGGAGTCATTTAAAAAACATTAACACCTGGTACTGAATGGATTTTGGTGACTTCTCCAATTTAAATGGCCTTCTTTTCTTATTTGTACAAGTCAATGAACTATTACTGTAAGGTAGCTAGTCAGACATGAGCAACAGGGGAACAAAGGAATATGGGCTCAGCTCAGTAATCATAGAAACTTCCCTTGAAGACCTTCCTTAAAGATCTCCCAGAAATACTTCAAATCCTATACATTATAAATTATCCCAAATCCTAAAGCGAGAAGGACATAAAAGCTGCTGGCCTATGCCAGCTACAAATGCACACGCAGAAAGTACTACCCATAACTTCAACTTCATTACACCATCGTTATACTATCATGACTATGCCTGGAAGTTCATCAATCTAATTCTAACGGACTGAATTCTGGGTGCGCACATGCACACTAGGAAAAGTTACTGCCTAGTGTCAATCAGGTGTCAATCAAGATGACCTCACTTGCCAATCACCTAGGAATGCCTTTGGAACCACCTATCACTGCCCAAGTACAGGCAGACTTTCCCACTGCTGGGTTCTTTTTGCCCTTCAGGGCTCCTCTCCCTTTTGACCCTTTGGTAGCCATTTTGGCTCCTTTTTGTTGGTTACAGTGCTGGGACCATGTGCCTCTTTGAGACGTTCTTTGTCTTTCTAAAATATATTTTAAATAAAACTATTAAATGTCACTAACCTGTGATCCTTCACTGTGTCATTTGAGTAAGAACCAAGGAAAAATGCTAACTACACATCTGCATCTTCTTCATCCCTCTCCCTCCCCTCCACCACTGGGGCAACACCAAACTCCCAACAGCCCTAGCAGTGACATTACTACTGAACTCCACTAATATAGAAATTATTCCTACTGAACTTTGCTAATATAGAAATTTAAGCAATCCTTCAAGACAAAGCAGTTATGGTAATGCAATGTTTCTAAATATAGTAACTATTTAGGACAGAATAATAGTAAAAATATTTTCTAATGACATGTATATGCAAACTTATATGTAATGTACATATATCACATTAGTACATTATATACACACATATTTATATATACATAATTATTACTGGCTTTTGATGGGGAAAGAAATATTTCTGCATGTTATTGAATGTTCTAAGTTGTGCCTCAACTTACAATCTACAAATCATGTGAAGAGAGGCATTTCTGATGAAGGTCAGAGGTAGTTCCAACATCAGGACTCCTTAAATTACACATATTGGTAAAGAACACAGACATGAGTCAGTAAGTTGCACCACAGAGAATCCATCCAGAATTCTGATACTGAAATGTAGTAACTTCACATGCCCTAGCAGTCTAGCACTCCTTTTTGAACTTGGTGCTGTTTTCTTAATTTTTTTTATTAATTTCCTTAATTTTCTTCATTATTTCTTTTGGAAACTATTATTCCTTTTGTTAATTTATCTCTAACAGTGACTTCAGTACCTTAGTACTATGATTACTACAATAGCATTACAGAACAAATAAGGGTCAAAAAAAAATCACTTGACTTATCTCACCAAATAGAAGCTATAATCCTATGTAAATGAAATATTCCAGATATTTAGATATTAATAAGAAAACCAATATTTTAATACAATTTATGCTGTACTGATAGCTGTACCATGTTTTAGTAAAGAAAAAGCAAAGCTTTGAACATGCACCTGTCCCTAGGCTTGTTGTTTGCCAGCCTGCTTGGCTGGACTGGGGTGTGATGACCAATGAATAGGGAAATAAATGAGCTTATAAAAACCTAGTTTCTCCAGTGACTCACTGTTTTGGACAAATTGCTTTCCTGAAGACAGATCAAGCAGAAATAGTTTAAATCTCAATGGGTTGAATTTGGGGTTAAACATAAGTATAAGGTCCTCATCAAAGGAGGCTGTACTTTTGTTCTAGTTGTTCCCTAACAAAATTAAATTCAAAATCCTTAACATCAGGTCCTATGTGACTTAGTTTCTTTCTATCCTTCAGGCTTTCACTTAATACTCTCTCACTGAACCTTTTGTTTCACATTCCTGTCTCATTTGCTGTCAGTTAAATGACCCTGATTTAGCTCTGACATGCTATTCCATGAGTTAATATTCTCTCCACCTGGAATATCATCAAGACTGACATATATAGTTGAATTCTTCTCATCCCATGATTTATCTTTATAAGTTAACTCCAATGGAAGGAGGTGATGCTAACCTTTTCAAACTGGATTAGGGAATTCTCTTGGCTCCCCAAGAAAACTATTTATGACTTTACATACTACTTAAATAAAAAAAGCAAAACAAACAAAAATCTTTAATCTTAAAATGGTTTCAGATAAACAAAAGAACTGTGAAAATAGTACAAAGTTTCCACCCACCCACATCAAATTTTCTCTATTATTAACATCTAACATATTAGTATGGTATATTTTTTATAACTAATCAACCAACATTAACACACTGTTATCAACTAAAGCCCGTATTTCATTCAGATTTCCTTTGTTTTCCCTTGTGTCCCTTTTCTGTTTGAGTTTCATCTAGAATACACACTACAGTTATTCATCATATTTCCTTAGCCTTCTCTTGGCTGTGATGGCTTCTCTGACTTTCCTTATTTATGATGATCTTAGTATTTTAAGAAGTACTACGTAAGTATGTTGTAGAATGTTCCTCTATTGGGAATCATTTCACATAGTTTTCGTATGTGATTAATCTGGAATTATGCATTTTGGAGAGGATGACCACAGAGGACCACTTTCATTTCATCAAATCAAAGATGTTATATAGCCAATGTAACATCATTGTTGATAACCTTTATCATGTGGCTGAGGAAAAATGGACAGTAAAATAAACTCTTTTATCCCTCCTTCCATACTCTACTCTTATAATGAAGTTACTAAGCACAGGCCACTCTCACAAAGTAAGGAGTTATGCTCCACCTTCATTGAGGGATGTGGTAGGCACAGTAAGGCCTCATGAAGCACCTATGACCTAACTCCAGAATCTGTCATTATATATGGTGAAGAGAAATTAAATTTCAAATGGATTTAAGATTGCTAATTAACTAATCTCAAAGCAGGGAGATTATATGGATTGTCCAGCTGGGCTCAAATAATTACAAGTGCCCTTAAAAGTGGAGAATAGTCAGAATAAGAGATATATACTTCCTAACTCATTTTATGAGGCCAATATTACCCTGATACTAAAACCTGGTAAAGATAACACAAAAAAAGAAAACTACAGGCCAATATCTCTTGTGAACACAGATGCAAAAATCCTAAATAAGATACTAGTGAACCGAATATAGCAACATATTAAAAAGATTATACAACACGATCAAGTGGGCTTCATCCCAGAGGAACAGGGATGGTTCAACATACGCAAATTGAGTAATGTGATTCAGCACGTAAACAAATTAAAAATGAGAATCATATGATCATATCAATAGATGCACAAAAAGCCTTTGACAAGATACAGCACCCACTTATGACCAAAACACTTAACAAAATCGGTATAGAGGTATCTTAACATAATAATGGCCATCTATGACAAATCCTCAGCCAAAATTATACTTAATGAGGAAAAATTAAAAACCTTCCAAGATCAGGAATAAGACAAGGCTGTCCACCATCGCCACTGTTATTCAATATAACATTGGAGGTCCTAGCAAGTGCAATCAGGCAAGAGAAATATATAAAAGACATCCAAATAGGAAACAAAGAAGTCAAACTGTCACTATTTGTGGATGATGTGATTATATAGAAACCCATAAAGACTCCGCAAGAACTCTACTAGAAACAATAAGCAAAAACAAGTAAAGTCTCTGGATACAAAATAAACATTCAAAAATCCATAGGGTTCCTATACTCTAATAATGAACTGTCAGAAAAAGAAGTGGAAAAAATAATTCCATTTTCAATTGCAACAAAAAGAATAAAATACCTAGGAATAAATCTAACAAAACATGTAAAGGACCTATATAATGAAAACTATAAGATCTTGTTAAAAGAAATTGAAGAAGATAAAAGAAATGGAAACATATTCTGTGTTCTTGGATTGGAAGAATCAACATAGTTAAAATGACCATATTACCTAAAGCATTATACAGATTTAATAAAATCCCCATCAAAATCCCATTGGCATTAAAAAAAAAAATAAAACAAAAAATCATCTTATTTATATGGAAGCACAAAATAAAACAAATTGCCAAAGCCATCCTGAGAAAAAAGAGAGTCTGGAGGCATCACTCTGCCCAACTTCAAATTATACTACAAAGCAACAGTAATCAAAATGGCATATTGGCAGAAAATCAGACACACGGAGCAGTGGAACAGAATCGAGAGTCCAGAAGTAAACCCGTATTGATATGGACACATAATTTTTGACAAAAAAAAAAACAACAAAACATACTGTAGAGAAAGGAAATCCTGTTCAATAAATGATGCTGAGAAAACTGGAAAGCCACCTGCAAAAGGATGAAACTAGACTGTCTATTTCCACACACCAAAATTATCTCAAAGTAGATTAAGGACCTGAATATGAGACCTGAAACAATAAAATTCATAGAAGAAAACACAAGAACAAAACTCATGGATCTTGGACTCAAAGAAGATTTTATAAATTTGACCTCAAAGGCAAGAGAAGTAAAAGCTAAAATGAATGAATAGGACTACATCAAACTAAAAATCTTCTGCTCAGCAAAAGAAATCATAAACAAAGTAAAGAGGCAACCATCCGAATAGAAAAACATATTTGCAAGCAACAACTCTGGGTAGGGCCTAGTATCCAAAACATATAAAGAACTCATACAACTTAATAACAACAAAAGAAGGAATGATCCAATCAAAAAAGGGCAGAAGACCTGAACAGACACTTCTCCCTAGAAGACATACAAATGGCCAATAAACATTTGAAAAGATGCTCAACATCACTAGATATTTGGGAAATGCAAGTCAAAACCACAATGAGATACCATCTCATACTTGTTAGAATAGTTATAATCAACAGGACAAGTAATAACAAATGTTAGAGAGGATGTGGAGATAAAGGAACCCTCATACACTGCTGGTGGGACTGAAAATTGGTACAGCCACTATGGAAAACAGTATGGAAGGTCCTCCAAAAACTAAGAATTGATCTAACAAGTGATCCAACAATTTGCACACTGATGTTCACTGCAGCATTATTCATGGTGGCCAAGACACGGAAGCAACTGAAGTGTCCTACAATAGATAACTGGCTAAAGAAGCTGTGATACATATACACGATGGAATATTACTCAGCAGTAAGAGATGAAATACTGCCATTTGCGACAACATGGATAAATTTTAAGATAATCATGCTAAGTACAAGAAGCCAGACAGAAAAGGTTGAAAATCACATATCACTTATATGTGGATATAAACTTAAAAGCAACAAATGAATAGGACAAAGACTCATGGACATGGACTGTAGACTGGTGGTTACCAGATGGTAGGGGATGGGGGCATGGTGTAGGTAGATGGGGTAATGGGGGTCAGATATGTAGTGACAGAAAGAAATCTAACGATGGGAGGTGAATACAGTGTGTGTGTGTGTGTGTGTGTGTGTGTGTGTGTATGCCTTACTGTTAAAGTGTACAGATAAAACATATTGGATTTCATTAACCAATGTCACCATTAAAAATATAAAAAAATAAATTAATAATAATAAAAATAAATAATTAAAATAACAAAGAATAGGAAAGATTTCAAAAGAGTATAAAATGCAAGGGTTAATAACTGTTGAATGTAGGGATAAGGGCTAAAAAAAAATTAAAATCACTCCAAGAAAAAAAAAAGAATAAGATTTGACCATGGAAAAATAGTAATTGAGATAGAATGTTGAGCCCAGATATGTAGATAATTTCTCCAACCTGACAAAGGCAAGGAAAGGATTCACCCCTAGGGACTCCAAATAGAAACGCTGCCCTGTTTACACCTTGGATTTTACCCAGTGACACCTGTGTTGGACTTTTAATTTGCAGGAATGCTGAAGTGTCTACACAAATTATTTGGAATTTTTCTGTATGGGAGAATAATCACTTCTCCATTTACTTATTTATTCAGTCACTTGTATGACTGTCAACTTACAGATATTTATATTTTTGGTTGTAACTCAGCACTGTTTTATTTGTCAAACTGTTCTAGCTTTGATTGTTGGGAGTTCTTTTAGTGGGCTCCTATGTCCTGTTGACATGCCCCCATTAGTGTGTGTGTTTAGCACTTCCTTGTGTCAGGCATTAGAAGATGTTTCAGGCTCATCTTGCCTGAGTCCTACACAAATCCTAGAATCAGCTATTTCTACAAAGAACACTGTTTCCTTCTTCTGTAGAACAGCATTAGCAAACAAGATCTGGAAGGTAGATGTACTTATGGCTACTTCTTTCTAAGTTCTCTGACTGAGAAGCAAAGATATATTTTTGTGTATACTAACCTGTGTATATAAACATGTCTATATGTAAGCGTCTACATTAAGGTGAACAGGAGTTCATACTGATGTCTTCAACTTAGATATATTAATAGATGATCTTTCTAGCCTGTTCCTTTCACTGTAATTCCCCACTCCAACATTTAGAAACATGGCTTCCATCATCCATCATTCACTTACTTAATTCTAATGTATATGAATATTGTTAGAATTGTTAGCCTATGAAATAACTTTACCAACTAGAGTACAGTGCTTGATGCAGTTTATTTGCATTGAGTCTTAGAGATTCCATTCATTGCCAAAGTTACTTAGCTAAGCACATTTTTTTCCTCACCCTGTTCAGTAAGGTCATTTTAGACATTTGTAAGTGAATGATTTTTTTTTCAGATTATATCACATATATTTGCATCAAACATAGTATGGTAAAAATGTATGGGATATACTTTTACTAAAAATATCTATCATTCATTATTTATCTGAAATTCAAATTAAATGGGTGTCATGTATTTAACCTGGCTTTCTTACACCTTCTATTCTGTAAATGCCTCATGCATAAGTCATACATTCAATCTCTATCATGAAAACCTAACCCAAGCCCTAAAACTAAATATAAAACACTAAATTTTATATACATACTAACTGAATACATCAAGAAACACTGACTAAAGATAGGGGGATTCCCTTAATGTGGTTTCTCAAATTCTGCAAACTAGATTATTTCAAAAACAAAGAAATAAACAAATAAAAAACATATATAAACATAATTTTATCATATTTACATGTAGTTAACAAGAAAATTAAAGAACTACTTTCTTGATCAAGGGATTTACAAAAAAGTAATATTGGTTGCAAAATATTTCAAAAGGATATAATAAATTGATATCCCAAGTGAAAATAAAAAAGATTGTTAGAGTTAAATCACTGACCTAAAAAAGCTTTTCAAAGTTTAAATTAACCAGTGGAAAAATATTTTCCCATTAAATAAGAAAAAAGACTAATAAATTTCTAATTTTTTAAGCATAACATTAAAAATATTTTGAAATAAAGTGATTAGAATATAAACTCCTATGAGAGAAAGTGAAGGGAGTTGAGATGGAATAGAGAATGTTATTATTATTATTTTTAATGGTATTTTCAAATCAGCAGTCTGTGGTAGCTTTGTTATTATTAAGAAATTGGCTGGAACCACCATGCTCATAGCAGCATTATTTATAATAGCCAAAACACTGAATCCACCTGTCCACTGGTGAATGAATGGATAAACAAGTTGTGATACACATACTCAATAGAATATTATTCAGCAATAAAAAAATGAATAAATCCTACCATTTGTGACAACATGGATGAATCCTGAAGAGTTTATGCTGAGTGAAATAAATCAAAGACAAATACTGTATGCTTTCACTTGTACATAGAATCTAAAACAAAAAGCTCAACTCAGAAAAAAAAAATCAGACTTGTGCTTACAGAAGGCAGAGGGGTTTGGAAGAGGGAACTGGAAAAAGATGGACAAAATGTACACACTTCCAGTTATGAGATTAATAAGTACTAGGAATATAAAGTACCCCATGATGAGAGCAGTTAATTAACACTGTTGTATGGTATATAGTGAAGTTGTTAAGAGAATAAACCCTAAGAGTTCTCATCACAAAGATTTTTTTCTTTTGTCTTCTCTTCTGTTTTTTTTTATTGTGTGTGTGTGTGTATGTGTGTGTGTGTGTGTGTGTGTGTATATGTTAGCTGACTATTGTAATCATTTCACAACATATGTAAATTACATCTAAATGCTGTATGTCTTAAACCCATACATGAATGTATGTCAATTATTTCTCAATAAACTAGAAAAGAGAAATTGGCTAATGTAATATGACTCTTAGATATTACTTTTGATAATTCTATCAGGGAAGCCTAAGATTTCCAAGATTGAATATAGGTGACTAGAAAATATAGGATTACTTACTAAATTTGCCTATGAAAAGCTAAATTTTGTTAATCAATGGATACACTTGATATGCAAAACTCTAAGTAGAAGGCATATGTGCATAAAGAAATTGGAAAATGCAGAGCAACTGAGTAACAGTGGTGAAGTTAGAAGGTAAGAGGGTATTAAAACATCAAATTCTAAGGTTGGTGGAGTGGGTGCCATTGAATTTTCTTTTTCAAATATATTTGAAGCTAAATGGAAAACTACCAAACATGTCATAGGTATTCAAAAGTCTTACCTTACTGTACACTTATTTTTTCTAATTATATGTTCCTACCTAAAGGGGGTTATTTATATAAGTACTAGTTTTGAAATTATTCATTTGTTTAGATAAAAATCTAAAGATACTAAAATTGACTAACATCCAAAGCTTTGAAACTATTATATTTAAAATAGCCTCTTAAATATTTATTTTCCCTATAAAACTTCAATATTGTACAAACTGTTCATATCTCCCTCAAATGACAGGCTGAGACAAATTATTAAATAATATCAGTACAACAGAACTTTAATTTTTCTCTTTGACCTCATTATCTATGATGAATCAATATACAATTTTTTAAAATCTCTTGTTGTTTGAGACATATATATTTCTGATTTCTCTTAACAGAATTCAAGTGAGGGCAGCTAGGCTACAGAGCCATGCTGTTGAAAAATGTTCACTTTCAAATAATAAGGACGTTCACTAGATTTCCAGAGTAGTCATATTTCTTAAACATAGTAAATGTGTTAAGCAAAACATAAAGAATTCTTTGAATTTTATTGTTATGAGTTGAATTGTGTCCTCCAAATATTCATGTTGAAGTTCTAAACCCTAAGACTTCAGACTTTCTTTGGAAATAAAATCACTACAGATGTAATTAGTTTAAGATGAGAATATACTGGAGTACGATGGTTCCTAATTCAATATAACTGGTATACTTATATGAAGATAGTCATGTGAAGACACAGAGGCACACACAGAAGGAATGCATCATGAATTCAAAGGACTGGAGTGATGCACCTACAAGCCAAGAAACACCAAAGATTGCCAACAAATTATAAGTAGCTAGAAAGAGTCAAGAAAGGATTCCTCTGTAGTTTTCAGAAGAAGATTTTAGATTTCTACCTTCAAGAATTGTGAGACAATAAACTTGTTTGTGGTGCTCTGTTACAGCAGCCCTAAGAAAGTAATATATTATGGGTGAGTTTCTGGATCTTCTAGTCTTTCCATTGATTTGCTATCTCTATATAGCAAATATAGCCTTATAATGATGTTTTCATATCTATTTGAATAAGTCCTCCAACACATTTTTTCTTCAAGAGAGAGAAACAAGTCTTGTCTATTCTTGGCACTTGAGGATTTTATATAAATTTTAGAATTAGCCTTTCAAGCCCCTAAAATAAGCCTATCAAGATTTTGATTTAGATTACATTGGCTCCATAGAAAATTTTGGGGAGAAGTGATAACTATACAGTATTAAGTTTTCCATGGTATGAAAATAAATTTTGGTCTGTGATATAACTTCTTTAATGTTTTTCTATATTTTAAAATAATTTTTCTAATGTGTGACTTTTGTTAAATTCACTTGTATGCAATTTATAAAGTTGATGCTAATTTTAATAAAATCTTTCTTTTATTTTTATGATCAATAATATATAAGTGGATTATAAAGAACATAGTTGATTTTTATAGATCGACTTTAGATCTTAAAAATTGCTATTCTTTATTTTCAGTTAAATTTTTTTCCAAAATCTATTTAGATTAATTTTTTAAGCTAATAAATTTGTTCTAAATTTATATTGGATCTTCTATATTGGATTTTCTATAAGCCCAGTTATATTTTCTTCACATAATAAGATGGTTTCTATTTTTTTTAATCCATTTATTTTTCCCTTCTTTTTCTTTTTAGTGACCTGGCTCCTTCCTCCCTCACAATGTTTAGTGAATGTGATGTGAACAAGTGCCTTTGTTATACTCCTAATATCAAAGAGAAAGCTTCCAATGTAGCTATCTATCTATATCTATATCTACATAGATATATAAGAGCTAGTTTTAGGATTTTGAAGACACTGTTTTCCAGGTTAAGTGAGTTCTCTTCTATTTCTAGTTTGCAAAGAGGCTTTTATGAATCAATGAAGAATTATTTTCTCACCTTTGAAGCTATTGTAATTTTGTTTCAAATTTTTCTACTTAAAATTGTAAAAGTGGCATATTATGGCTTCCTGTGGATATTTTTACACTATATTTTTTTTCAGATATTGAAAATCTATTAAATGTCCTTTATTATTGTGATCATTTCAATATCTGAACTTGTGGGAAATATGTTTATTTTGTTGACCTTTTGTTTGTTCATTTTCTTAGCTATCCTTTGTGCTAGGTAACATCTGACTGTGAACTGGCCATTTTTCTTGAAAAACTATTTGTAGGTCTCTTAGAGACCTGAAATGAAGTTTGAAGTTTCATTCTCCAATAATCCTTTGCATTTGTTTCTGTAAGGCACCTGATCTAGAAACTAGTCTAGAAACACTATAAATCAGAAAAAAAATGGCTTAAAGTAATTTTATTTAAAGTATTTTTATTTTATTTAAAAAATGTTAATTGAGGTTTCATGTGACTTCTTTTAGCTAACATAATGTAAACAAAAGTGATATTTTACTTCTGAGCAAAAGCTTCCAGAGCAAGATCATAATTTGACCTATCTTCCTTTCCCTCTGCCATAATAACCAGCAATGTTTCAAGTTGACCCTGTTCCATCAGCCTAGGTTCCATTAGGGGAAGAAAACCTGGATGCAAGTCACATTATACCTAAAATGCCCACATGGCAAAAGAAATACATCTCAATCAATATAAGCCAAGAGGAGTTGGGATTTATTTTGTACTATCATATAACCTAGCTTATCTTGACCAGTAAGAAGCAGCACATGGGATGAGTAAACTTGTTACTCTCTAAAATGAGATCTAATGAATATCTTGCTACAATCCAGAAGTTTTCTGTTTAAAGTACAGTTCTTTGTGAGAAGACTGATCCTTAATTCTTGACACTGTCATGTTATGAGGCTCCCAGGGTATGATTCATGAAGCCTAGGAAACTATGTATGTTGCTCATTGGTAGGCTATAGTGGCTTTTAATGTTTGAAGAGCTGTACTACCCTTCCCAAGTGGGAGGCTCACCAAAGCTTAACTAAAGGAACCTAAAACTTCTCTCTACATTTCTTAAAGGGAGAAGAATAAACTACACAACAAGTCAATTACTTTGCTATTAAACAAAAAAGCATACATAATCGTGTATCCTAACTTTTCGTCTATTATCTCCCTAAAGCTGATAATCATCAATGAAAAATACTGTCTAAACTATAAAACATTCATTTTTCTTCATGTAAATATCCTATTTCCTAACATGATGTTCTTAAATCCCTAATTTAAATAGAAGTTTTTGGGAAAATTATTTTCATAAACATAAGCATAAAAAAGCAAACAATCTTTGCTCAAGACATAAAAGTTCTTTGTTTGGCTCTTTCCTTTTGATTCTCATCTTTTCCTTATATAGATTGCAATGGGGAAAAAAATCTGTCAATAGAGATATATTTTTTTTCTTTTGTCAGTGTCATGGCCTGTTCTTTATAAAAGGTGCACAATACCTAGAATCAGAAGTATTGTGCCAGTCTGTGATTTCCATTCAGGTCAGTTTCAGGGGAGCTTTGTTCAGATGGGTTCTTTGAATTCCAACAGGCAGTTTGGCCCCCAGCCAGTACAAGTCCATGGAGCTGCAGCATTAAGCATTGTCATCAGCTGTAGAATCACGATGCCTGTTTGTAGAAGCTGTCAACTGTCACGCTTTTCAAAGACTACTTCCTATCTGGCTTTGTTAGCATAAAATAAAATTCTATGTCTGCCTGTTAAATATAAGTGAAATTCAACAAATGGCTATAGTGTTATAATGAAAATGTGTGTTCCATGGCTAGTATTTGAAAAGAAGACGATCTGAGAGATGAGTGCTGAATCCCTGTATGTGAAAACACCTCACTATTCCTTTTAATTTAATCTGTGTCATTTGTGTAATTAACCTAAAATTCACTAAACTGTAAAAAACAATTCTGAAGAAAATGGTTTAGTACAGTTACCTATCCTTATAGTGTAAGATGTAGTATAATCGTATGTTCTTTTTTTTTGTTTAGGTTATCTGAAGAAGTACTACAGTAGATGAAGAAAGGAACAAAATCTGAACAAAAGCAAATCAAAGTTCTAGGCCTAGAATTTTATACACAGTTTTGTGATTTCTTTATTAAACATATGTAGTTTTCTTAGTTTTAAATTTCTATTAAAAAAAGTGCTATACATTGTCAAATATTGAGCAGTAATACCTACCTAATTACTCAGGTTTCATTGAGTGTTAGACATTATATTAAGCACTTTATAGCTCTGTGTTGGTGCAGAGAATCTGAAGACTGTGACTTTCCATCAATTGCTTTCTTAGTGGGATCATCATATATGACATGGAGAAATAGTGATCTCTCTTATAAACAATAATTGCTGGCTATGAAAAATATAGAAAAAATAAGAATGAGCCAAAAGAAAAAAAAAAGAAAATGCTTCATAAGTGTGTTTCCTTTTATTATGAAAGGCTATTTTCGTATTGATAGTTCATTATCGTACTTGTAATTGAAAAATTCTTTTTAAAAATAATTATTTTGAAGTCAAGATTTACACAAGGAAACTCACCCTAGTATACCTAATTTTTTGCTTACATGTTTGCAAACTAATTGCTCATGAATTTGCATTATAATAATATTCACCAGCTTTAGGACAAATTAAATGAAAGGCAAAGTAGTCAGTTAAACTTAACGCTTTTCAGAATTTTTAATAATGTAAAGTAAAAATTTCTCCAGATCTTGTTTAAATGGTACAGTCTTGACAAGCTGAAGCTTATTCTTTGGTGTTAGGATTATTATTAAAGATCACAGACTACAAATCAAATCTTTGGATCAGTTATGTACAAAAATCTGAGTTGGTCTTTGCAAAGAGAAACTGTAGTTTATAAAAGTAAAAATTCTAATTTATGACAGCATTCAGTAACTATAGAAGTCTAGGCTATTTTAACAAGATAAGTTTTGTCTTATTCAAAATTCTAGCTCCACCATCCAATCCTGTTTTGGATGGTGTTAATACCAGTAGCTGGTACACCTTGCCAATAGCTGCTACATATGTCAATATGGCAACCAATATTCATTTGGCTGTCACCATTAACTGTGAATCTGCATGTCTTGCCACACTCCAGATTGCTGCAGCTTTCTGGGAAATTTATTGCTCTGTCCATTCCTTTGCCCAATGGCAGGAACATACTTAGTGACGGAAAGTAGCACCAGAAACATGATAAGGCTCTAACTAAAGAAGTAGAGTGTAGAAATAAAAATAATCCAGGCTTTGGAACTGTATTTAAGTTCAACTTCCTGCTTTCACACTTTTTAACAAAATTTGTGACTCAAGGTCAAGCTGTTTACACTACTGGTGCCTCAATTTCCTCATCTGAACAATGACAAAACACATTAGACTCATAGTGTTTCCATGAGGGTTACAATATAATGTGTACACAAAAGAGTTTAACATGCAAAACCAGTAACTCTTTCACAGCTATCATGGCACTGATTGCCTGGTATGTCCTACTCTTGATCTGAAACAATAGCAATCAAAGGAACATATTTTATTTTATAGGACACATTTTTAGGAAATACTGTAAGTTCACAAACAAAAGTTTTTTTTGTTTGTTTCTGGGAAGAAAAGTTGACAGAAGGATGGAAAGACAGCTAACAATTGGCAGATCAGAGCCTGGATTGCAAAATAGATGAGGAAAACCAATGACTTATTTCTATTTAAAGAAAATTACATAATGTTCATTTTAAAAAATGACTTCTATGAGTATATATGTTTATGTGTGTGCATGTGCAAGCATCTTTTTATAAAAGGGAATTTCATTCCACATCTGTATTTATGCAGTAAGGAGCAGTGACAACACTACTTAAATTGAACTGATTCAGAAAAAAAAAAAGACCCTAGGACCAGAAGTAACTGAAAAAAAAAATCATCTTCACAGAAATCCTAAGTGGGTACAAGAAAAGGTGAGGTGACATTATTTGACACTGAAATTATAATAGTTATCCCTGAACTAGTGGTTAACAAACATGGATATCATTAAATCACTTGAGTTTTTGCTGACTAAAGATTCCAGGCCTAAACTCAATTCTCATAGTTACTTACAAGTGGAACCTGGGAATAAATGAAGGGAAAATTATGTACACACACACACACACACACACACACACACACACATACATATGTATGACCTCTAATGATTTATTGACCAACCCAAATAAATTAATATAATCTCACTTATAGAATAACAAAAATAAATAAATCATCTATAAAGAAAAGAAAGTTGACCCCACAAGCAATACTGAAGATGAACAGGATGGCACAATGTAGCTATTCCTGTTCAGGAACTGTGTACATACCCTATTTCTAAAATTTCAGAAGCCTGCTGTACTAAAATATATTCAAACTTAAAAGTCCTGATAGAAGCCAAACCATCAAGGAAGTATGTGTCAGACTGTGATGTACTAAGAAAAAGATATTGCTGATGCTTATTTTGGTAATGATAATGAGTCACTTAATGATGACATTAAATTTGATAGTGAGGCAAAAAAAGGGGGATCCTAAGGAATAGTGATGATAATGAGGCGGAACGGAGAGGGGTTGGTAAAAACAGGCAGTTGTAAATAGAGATTGAGAAAAAGCCACAAGATTCAAGTGCTCAGAAAAAAGAAATGAAGTTTTAGTCTACTACTGGAGTTATGATTGTCTACATTTAATGTGAAAATTAATCAAAAAGCAAAGAGGTTAAGAGATGAAGAGTGGCTTCTACAGATAAGCATGTAGAAAATAATCCAACTTTTCAAGGGAAAGAAACAAAAGATGCTAGTCAGATTTTACAATCAAATTAATATGAGAGAGATATAAAGATAACATTGGGATTTTCATAGTGAGTTAATTCATTAATTAACTATTTAAAAGAAGGAGCAGGAAGTTTAAGCATTTAACCAGTATGACCAGGCATGAGAAAATAATTTTGACCTTTGAATCAGGAGACTAAAGTCTTGTTCCTGCTCAAACATACATATTTTATATATAAAAATTAATTTCTCTATGCCTACTACTCATTTATTTTTGCTTGAGGTAGAGATTGAAGTAAATGGCCTCTAAGAGCCTTTTAGCTCTAACAGTATAAATGTAAAATGGCACAGGTAAAATTATAATGTAGAAATTTTTAGATGTATTAAAAAGTGGACTTTAATAATGTATTAATATTGTTTCATTAATTGAGTCAAATATCATACTCATATAAGATGTTGATAATAGGGAAAACTGAGTGTGAGGTATACTGGAATTCCAGTATATCTGCAATAATCCCGTATATCAAAAACAGTTCTAAAATGAAATGTTTACTTAAAAATGATAGAGAAGCTATCTTTTTGATTAATGTTAGGTGGGGGTGGGGTGGGGAAGGGCCAGCCAGATGCTTGCCTGGAGACTTCCCAGCTTGGTTTTCGGAATCCAGACCTTCCAGGGAGACATCAAAGTCTGAAGTCCAGAAAGCCCAACTGATAAGGGCCCACCCTAGAGCCCTGGGCGACACCACCCTAATCCAGATGCTCAAATGACTGACATTTAATTAACATTGCCCACTCTATACCCTGACCCCACATAACCCCATAAAACCTGTGCCCTCCCACCCCAGGGCATGACTTCTCTGACCCTCTCCTTTCTGGACCAGAGCACCTCGCCTCAGAGCTCCTTTCCAATAAAGGCTTGCTCTTGCTTTTAAAACTTCTCTTGGTGTGTCACGCATTTACCTTACAATTAGTATTAAAATTTAGAGCACTTCTTATTAACCATTGGGTAATATAAACTAAAACTTTGCAAAAAGTGTTCCATATTTTATCCCATTCACCTATCATCAAATTCATAGAGACTATTAGTTTGCTAGTTATGGTGTTGTGGCTGCCAACCCCTGAAAGACACACGGACCACCAGAACTCTCAGTGAGTTATGGGAATCACACTCTTTATTCAGCCAGCTGGGTCTGCCAGGGGTACGCAGTCCCCAAATTAAGCAGCCCCGAAATGTAGAGGTACAGGGTTTTTAAGCCCCGAATCCCATTCTTCATTCTGTCTGAACACAAAGGTCTATTTTCCTTCTATTCGGTACCTGTCAACCCACTGGTCAGGTGTGCAAGTCTGGGTACGGAAGCAGAAAGTTTGTTAGAATGTTATGTTTCCATAGTTAGTAGCCTATGTTCCTATGGCGATAGCCAAACAGTAATTTCTAGCAAGTAATTAATTTTTAAACAGTAATTCTCCAGCTAACACAATGGCATCTCAAATATCACAAACTGGGTGGTTTAAACAAGAGAAATTTATTTTTTCACAGTTCTGCAGGTTAGAAGCCAAGATCTATGTTCATTCTGAAGCCTTTCTCCTTGGTTTAGAGATGGCCATCTTCTCCCTTAGTCTTTAAATGGTCTTCCCTCTGTGCAAGTCTGTATCCTAATCTCCTCCTTCTATAAAGAAATTAGTCATATTAGGGCCCATTCAATGGCCTCATTTAACCTTATTTACCTCTTTAAAGATCTTATCTCCAAATGTGATCACATTCTGAAGTATGCTGTTTATGGCTTTAACATATGAATGGGGGTGGGTGTGTTCAACCCATAATAGAGACTAAGACAAAGCAATTGTTACTAGCTCAATGTTACATTATCTAATGGTAGAGCCAGGAGTCAGAACTACTTTTTTATCTTGAATGCCTATGACCTTAAGAAGTATACAGTTTTATCTAATCTTTTTATGAGCTTCTTGTTAAAATACAATGGTAGCTCTGTCATAATTGCTTAAAAATATTTATAGAGTTCCAGAATCTGTTCCAGGTGCATACCATTTAAATATTAAATTGATACATACATATATATATATATATATATATATAAATTGATACATATATATATTTATATATATATATATAAAATCTTTTCTCTTGAGTGGCTGGGCACAGTTAAAAATGCAGACATATAAATAGACAATTGCTGTATTTTATTGTATGTGGTATGCACTATAGTAAAAGTATGGAAAACATGCTAAGTGGAGAAGAGAGAAAAAGTTGCCAGCTTTATCTGAGAGATGGGTGGGTGCTAGTTATGGGGAAGAGTCAAAGCTCTTTAAAGAAGTTAATATTTAAGCACTGTAGGAGATAAGTAATAATTCACCAAGCAGAGTGGCTGGTGTAGGAAAAATATTATAAGTCCCACTGTACATAAAGAACTGATGAATCACAGGGTATTTCATGTTTTGTGGTTGGAGTGAAGTGTAAAATATGATAGTAGTAGGGGATGACTTTAAAAAGCTAAGCAGAGTAGCTAGGTGCTCAAAGTCCTTTATGTTCTGCTACAGATTTTGATTTTGTTTCAAGGATAATGAAATTCAAAGATGGTTTTAAACAGGGAAGCAAAAAATTTTTATTTTAGAAATACTGTGCAGCTGTATAAAGTGTAATGCCCTGGTTTGGAACTCCACGAGCCAAGAAGGAAACTGACACAGATGCAAGCACAAGAGGAAGTTTGTTGACAAACTCGAGTTTGGACCCCACTCATTCACTGACACAGCAGTGGGTGAGAGGAGCCTCGACCGGGGGGTTGGGACCGAATTTAAAGGGTAAAACCGTGCGCAAGAGGGTTGTGTGCACAGAGTGCCATGTGCAGCAGGGCAGTGTGCAAAAAGGGCTGGGTGCAGAGAGGGCTGTGCGGAAAAGGGAAACAGGGTGTGGGTGCCTTAAGGGCTTACTGATTAATGGCTTTGGTCGGCTTGACCAAATGGCAGGGTGTTGTCCCTAATTGTTGTTTTTCGGTGAATTTTTCTTCATTTAATCTGGAGTCTACATAACAAAATGGAGTGACTCTAGTCCTACATAAAGAATTTTGTAAGGGGGCTAAACTGACAGTAAAATGAAAATTTAAAAGTATTTCAGTGATATAAGTTAAATGTAATAAAAACTTTATAAATGTTTAAGAAACATATAGGAGATATGAATGTAGACATTACATTTCTACTTCCCACTCTGATGGAGTAACTTCAGTATAAACATCGCACTTCTCAGATAAAACACTTTAAAAAGAATTACTAATGGTTAAGTGGTATATTTTATAATTATAAACATGCTAATTCAAAAGGAAAATAATAACTATAAATTTATTTAAAATAGCATGTTAGTTTAAAAATGAACCAAAATCTCTAACAGGAAATTCAACATAAGCACAATATAGCCTGGTTGGTCATCAAAAGAATAAAAATTAAAAGCACGTATCACTATTATCAAAATAGCAAAATTAAGATTTAAAAAAATAATTTACAATACTAAATATTTTTGAGGATGTGAAAAAGCTGAAATTCTCATACTTTTCTGATGAAAATATAAATTAGAACAACTTTGGAAAACTCTGTTAATATCACTAAAGCTAAACATGAACATATCCCATGAACAATACCACTCTTAAGTATATTCACAAAACTGGGGGGGAAATCAAATACCCACCAAGAGTACAATAAATAAATTCATGATGGTATATTTGTTTAATAGAATAATATAAAGCAAAATCCAGCACCCATTTATGCTAAAATCTCTCAGCAAAGTGAATAGAGAAAGAACATACCTCAACATAATAAAGGCCATATATGATAAGCCCACAGCAAACATCATACTCGGTGGTGAAAAGCAAAAAGCATTTTCCTTAAGAGCAGGAACAAGATCAGGCTATCCATTCATTTTCACCAGTTCTATTCAACATAGTATTAGAAGTCCTAGCCACAGCAATCAGACAAAAAAAGAAAGGAAGGAAAGGAAGTAAAGGAAGGAAAGAAAAGGAAGGAAGGAAGGAAGGAAGGAAGGAAGAAAAAAAGGAAGGAAGGAAGGAAGGAAGGAAGAAAGGAAGAAAGGAAGGAAGAAAGGAAGAAAGAAAAGGCATCCAAACTGGAAGGGAAGAATTAAAATAGTTATTATTTGGAGATGGCATGATACTCTATAGAAATAACCTTAAAGAAGCCACCAGAAAGCTATTAGAACTGATAAATGAATTCAGTAAAATAGCAAGATACAAAATTAATATTCAGAAATTGGTTGCATTTTCATACACCAATAAGAAACTATGAGAAAAAGAAATTAAGAAAACAATCCTGTTACAATTTCATCAAATAAAATACCTAGAAATGAATGTAATCAAGAAGTAAAAGATCTGTACTTGGAAAACCGTAAGATTTAAAGAAACAAACTGAAGAAGATACAAATAAATGGAAGCATGTACCATGCTCATGGATTGGAAGACAATATCATTAAAATGTCCATACCACCCAAAGCAATCTACACAGTTATGCAATCTCTATCAAAATGGCAAAGGTATTTTTTACAGAACTAGAATAAATAACTAAAATGTATATGGAACCACAAAAGACCCCAAATAGCCAAAACCAATTTTAGAAAGAAGAATAAGGTTGGAGGTATTATGCTACTTGATTTCAAACTATATTACAAGGATACTGGCATAAAAACATACAGATAAATGGAACAAAAAAGAGAACCCAGAAATAAACGTATGCCTATATGGTCAATTAATCTATGACAAAGAAGGCAAGAATATACAATGAGAAAATGAGTCTCTTCAATAAATGATGTTGGGAAAACTGGACAGACACATTCTTTTGAATAAAGCTGGATCACTTTCTTACACCATACACCAGAATAAATTAAAAAATATTAAAGATTTAAATATAAAACCCAAAACCATAAAAACTAGAACAAAACAAACAGTAAACCCTTTGACATTGCTCATAGTAATATTTTTGGATATGTCTTCCTGGGCAAGGGGAACATAAAAAAAAATAAACAAATGGAACTTCATCAAACTAAAGAGTTTTTGCACAGCAAAGTAAACTATTAAAATGAAAAGACCCCACTGAATGAGATATTCACCAATGATATATATGATGAGATTAATATTCAAAATATAAGAGGAATTCATACAACTTTACACCAAAAACAAACAATCCAATTAAGAAATAGTTAAATAATATATATAGACATTTCTCCGAAGAGGACATACAGATAGCCAGTAGACATGAAAAGATACTCAACATCACTAATCATCATGGAAATACAAATTAAAACCACAATGAGATATCATCTCATACCTGTTAGAATGGGTATTATCAATCAATCAACAGAGAACAAGTGTTGGCAAGGATGTGGAGAAAAGGGAGCCCTCATGCATTGTTGGTGGGATTGTAAATTGGTACAGCTATTATCGAAAAAAAAAAATGAAGGTTTCTTAAAAAATTAAAAATAGAACTACTACATGACCAGCAATTGCACTTCTGGGTATTCATCCAAAAAAAACCCAAAACACTAGTTCAAAAAGACATGTGCCACTATGTTCACTGCAGCATTATTTACAATAGCCAAGATATGGAAGCAACCTAGGTGTCCATCAATAATTGAGTGGAGAAAAAGTGGTACAATGAAATATAATTCAGCCATGAAAAAGGATGAAATCTTGCTATTTGCAACAACATGGATGGACGTAGAGAGTATTCTGCTAAATGAAATAAGTCAGAGAGAGACAAATGCCATATGATTTCACTTATATGTGGATTCTAAAAAAATAAAACAAAAACAAACTCAGATACAGAGAACATTTTGATGGGTTGGGTTTGAGGAGCTGGGTGAAAAAGAGGAAGGGATTAAGATATACAAATAGCCAATTATAAAAACAACCAGAAAGCTTAGGGAATATATATACATAGTCAATAATATTGTAATAACTATGTATGTTTTCAGATGGGCACTAGACTTATTAGGGTGATCACTTTGGAAGTTACGCAAATGTCGAATCACTATGTTGTACATCTGAAACTAACATACTATTGTATGTCAACTGGAATTGAGATATTAAAAAGTAGAACATACGGTATGATTTAATTTATATAAATTTTAAATTAGGCAAACCAGACTATGACAGAAGAAGAAGAGAATATATATGTGATCATTTTGTTCAACCTGATTTTAAAAGAACTGTAACAGGTAACAATTGGGGAGAGGTGCACTTTATTTTTTTCTTTTTTAGGCAAGGCAACCCTTGTTTGCCCTCACAGATTGCAATGACCTTGTCAGCTTATGATCCATTATTTTATTTTATTTTTTTATATCTACAGCACCTGGTCTGGTCTCCCAACCAAGTACTAACCAGGCCTGACCCTTCTTAACTTCTGAGATCAAAAGAGATTGGTTTTGTTCAGTGTAGCATGGCCATAGACTTATACTTTTCTATATCAAAAATCCTCATACATTTTAATTTCCTTCCTAGCTACTCCCTAAGAGACAAGAAGTTACCAATTTGATCAGATTTCAAGATATTCAATGAGCCATATTTCACTAGTGAATTGGGTGACAAACAATTAAAAGATCCTTTACTATGTGACTTCTCTTATAGTTCAAGCTTCTTTTGCCATGTGTTAGGGAGAACAAGACAGCAGGACCTGGCAACTTGAGTTCACAATTGATCAAATGTCAACTTTTCTTCTTCATCAATTCCCCTTGCAAACTGGTGGGTAAATACTAATGACTACATTTATTAGTTGTGCCAAATGAAATATGATTTTACTCAACTGACAATGTGCTCAAAAAATACTTCCTAGCTTGTCTTAGAACTTGCAATTGGTCCATGTGACAAGTGGTTGAATTTTAGATATATTTTGAAGTTAAATTCAGTAAGAGTTCTACCAGATATAGTACAGAATATGAGGGAAAGGTAATCAAAGATGATGACAATAAAGTTGTTGCAACAGAACTATTAGAAGGCTGATGTGATTGACAATTAAGATTGAGAAGAAAAGGACTGAGTAGATTTTAGGGGAAAAAAATTGGCTGTTCCTTTTCAGCATGTTAAGCTTGAGGTTTTTATTATCTAGCTAATTGGAGATGTTAAATAGATCAGATGTATGAGACTGTAGTTCAAAAAAGAAGATTGAAATCTTGGGAATTTCATCATTAACAGATTAAGGAGAAGAAGAAAACTTAGCATACAAGACTTAGAAGAAATGATTAGAGAAAATAGAGAAGGGGAAAAAAACTAACCAAGAGATATGGCTTCCTCCAACTCACATGAAGAAAGATTCTGAGGATTAGAAAATGAACAACCATGCCTAATGTTTATGTTGGTAAAATAAGATGAGGACAGAAAATTTGTCATGAGAGTTAGCAAAATGAAGGCCAAAAAGAATCTTTTGAAGACAAGTGTCAAAGAAATAGCAGAGTCCTGACTGCAGTTAAGTGAAAATAGGAGAGAAAGTATTTACATAACAGTCCCAGAAACAAACAAAAAACACTTTAAGGCAAATGGAAAAATGAGTAGACATTAGGCCAAGAGAAGTTTGTTGTTTTTGTTGTTGCTGTTGTTGTCCTTGTTCTTTAATATATTTCAGAGAGGATAAATATCGCATATCTATATAATAATAAGATGATCCAGTAGACAAAAAAAATTTAATAAGGATAAATAAGGAAAAAACTACTGAAGTATTGTCCTTGAGTAGGTGAGAGGATAATGCAAAAGAGAGATTCATTTTAGATAAAAGGAATACGTCATCTATGGTAACAGACATTTAGGGGTGTAGATGCTTGTAGCTAGGAGATCAGGTGGGAGAGTCTGCAAAAGTTCTTTGATTAATTTCTTAACCCTCTTGCATGAAGTAGGAAACAAAATGATCAGTAAAGGTGGAGAATGAGGTGTCAGAAATTTGAGAACAAAGGGAAAGGTGTGAAATAGTCATCTATGTGGAAAATATATTAGAGCATTAGTGCATCAGCACATTAGGAATGTGTACTATGATTGCCAGGTGCCACAAGAGGCTCATTTGAGGCTTGTGTTCATGAACTTAACTCAAGACCAGTCAGTAGTTATGTGTTTTCTCTAGCACCATGTAACTGAATGAAAGCAGAAATCTAGCAGATGGAGTAGCACTGTGCTTTCTCCAGGTAAATAGGATAGAGTAAGAGAATAATAGTGTGTACATTGGTTTTTGGACTTAAGCTAGAATAAAAGGGAGAAAGAAAATCAAGGGAGTAAGAAAAAAAGGTGATGGAATCAATATCCTGGATATACTTGTGGATTAAATGACTATTAGAGAGATGGAGTGAGAGTAAGTTGCTGAGAGTAAGTTGCAGGACATGGTGGGCTCAGAGAGGGATGCATGAATTTGAGATTATGGAGATACTGAACTTAATGGAAAACAAGTCTAAGGTATGGACATGGCTGAAGTGAGATGGAGGACAAAGTCTTTGGAGAAAGGTTCAAGACATTAATAAACAATCAGTTTCTATGCAGAAATCATCAGTAATTGAGATTAAAATAATATTGAACCAGAACCAGGCTGGTAGGTAGATAACAGTCACAGTAAGGTAGAGTCATTGATAAAATCTTCTGACAAGACCAAAAACCCATAGGATGTGAGCTCCTTAGTCTCACTAGGGATGATTTGATGAATAGGGCAATGAGTCTCGCTTGACAATCCTTTGATGGTTTTATTGACCACTTTTATTTCTCATGCCAGAAGACAGAAGTGATGTGATGTTCCAAGGCTATATTACACATTTTTAAAGATTATAAAGGTTAAAAGTGTTCTATGCTAACACTGTAATAACTATCACATTTGTCTTCTGTTTCAGCTGTATTTCAGTGTCCTGATATAGCTCATAATTAGCAGTGGAAGCTCATATTGAAAGCATTGAATATTGTAACTTTTGCTGTTCATGTTTTGGGTCCTATACAGAATTCTTCTTCAAATTCCAAGGAATATAAAGACAAATAAAAAGGAATGATTTGGGGAGGATGTAAAATTTAGGTTAAACCAAGGAAAGAATTATGACAAGTTTAATGAAGGCTGCGGGACTTTAGATAATAAGTGTCAAAACAAAAATCCAACCCTAATGTTATACTTCCCTTGTAAACATCCCCACTAGCCCTTACTCAGCTCTAAATCTCAACAACATTTGGCACTTGCTACTATGAACTCCAAACTGCTTTTCCTTCCTGGCATGATACTTAATCTCACTGAGCCAAATGTTTTTATCTGTAAAATTATTTATTATGTGTAAATGTTGGGATGCTTAAGTGAGACATTAGAGGCAAAGCACCCATGAAAGAGCCTGACCCATAACATGTGTCAGTTCTATCCTTTTTTGTCTTTCCCTGGCTTATTTTCCTTTGCAGTTATTTAGTTGTAAACATTCCCCATGTCTGTGGTCTTACACCTCTTTCTCAGAGAACTGAGTAACTTAAAGTTACCTGAATAATTACAATAATTATTTAATCGATTACATAAATATGTATTATTATTATTTAATCTACATCCTCAATTTTGACACAGATACTCTAGCCCCACAATCTCTCATTGGTCACAGATTTTTTCTTTCATATGCCAATATGAAATATCATATTGCCAATATCAATATATAAAAAAAGTCAAATGAAATACATCATTTTACTCCTTTAAATCAATATCTCTATTCTGCAATCAGCTTATTTCCCTTGACAGCACTTTTATACTCTCAGTAACTGAGGTTGAGGTACCTAGGTAACTTTCAGTTCTAAAAATGTGATTATTTTAATTAAAAAAAAACCAGTAGAATTGGTAGAGTACTTAGCTTTCATTTGTAGAAAAAAATTTCCACTCTCATAAACTGTAAATGTTCAGGTAAATCAACTACTGAATTATAATTAAATACAGAAGGGTTACCTCAGTTGAAGTGCAGAAATAACTCATTTGATATTTCACATTTAAAAATAAATATTGTCTCTTGAAGGGCAGAATAAGGTGTCACAGAGCAAAACAGATACCCTGCTGATGATAATCTCCAAATTCAGAAATGCCAAGGTATAGAGCAGCGAATACCCTGAAAAGACAATTACACATAATTTAGAGGTATTTTCTAGTTTGTTGTGTAGATCATGCAATAACAAGAGGCTTTGTGTGCATTTTTAACTGCCTAGAGAATAGACTAGAGTAGAATGGTAATGTGTGTATAACGAGCAATTCTTTTGATAATCCTGGAGAGGAAAATGAAGAATTAGAGAGGCAAATGAGAGGGCCTTCTGTGTGCTGGGAATATCAGATGAACAGTGCCGCTACTGCTTCCATTTGGATAATGAGGCTATCTTTGACCACTGTTATCTACTCTCTGGGCAGCTGGATAACAGGACAAAGGTAAAACCATTCTGTTCCTGCATGACAGAAAAGTCTCTCTAAGCTCTTTCTCTAACAGCCACTGAGTTCTTTCTAAATTGCAGTGAGAAACATCTAATACAAGCCTACTTGCCATACACAGTAGATTTGAACAATTCCAATATATTCTCCTGAAACATACAGACATGTGCTCACTTCTTCACAATGCTCTATCATTAAGGCAAAGTCATGGAAGATAAAATGCAGAATAGCTGGACTTATAATGTATAATAGCAGGCATTTCTATAATAGCCAAAGTGCTGCATGTATTAGAAGTCATTTTCTGTAAGAGCTCACAATGAAAGGGAAAGGAAATTATAACATGAAAATGAAGGTGTAAAGTGGATGATGCTTTAAAGCAGCAATGTGCTGTTACATGTCATTGGTTGACCTCGCCTGTTTCTTTAATGCAGTGTGAAAACTTAAAACATTTTATCAAAGTGATTGAAATGAATTTAAACTTTTTTCCTTTTCTTTTTGTCCCCTCCCTTCTGTCATTCCTTTCTCCACAATCATTTAGAATGCCATATTTGGAAGTCACAAATTTGTCACCATCATTAATACATATGAATTAGGTTGCCTCTATCATCCTCCACTTATGAGGCACATATCACTAGATGGCCCATGATATTTAAAATTTTCATCCCTGTAGGAATTGATTACCAACATAGAAATGGCAAAGATCATGATTTTCTTGTGACCTAAAGACTGCTAGGACTTTTGACTTGGCATTCATTCATTCATTCATTCATTCATTCATTGTTTCTTATCACTTATCACTTACTATGTTCTGGGGATTTAACCAATTAGAGGATAAACAATGAATAGAACATGTTACAACCTTTCAGGAGCCTAATTCTAAAAGGGAAGACATAGTTTTAATTCCAACTTTATAATGCACAATGATAATCACATGAAGAAATAGCCAAAAGGTGGTATGAACACAAATACTGAGAGACAATCATCTTGGGATTTCAGGCATAGCTTCCCTCAAGATGGAGATATTAACAGATTCTGGATAAAGAGTATGACTTGTCAGGCAGAAAAGCTGGATGAAGAGTTAGGAGGAGGACACTTTTAAATACAAATATACATATTTGCATGTTATGTGTGTGTACATGCATGCATATATGTATTTTCCTAATACTTCAGGAAACATGAGATGGCTGGATCAGAGTGAAGGCTGTTTATTGCTCACAAAGTGATTTAGCGGCACTTCCTATGTTCTAGTTTCCCAAAGGGCAACACAGTGAGGGCCAGATGTTTACCTGAGTGTGCAGCAGGTTTGCACTATTGGAAAGAAATCCTAAAAGATATGAAATACAAAGCACAAGTAGGGTAATTAACACAACTGCCTTTCTCCCTTCCAGAGAGAGGGAGCAAGAAAGAGAGACCTTTATTTTGGAATATAAAGAAATCTTTTCTTGTTAGGGAAGAGGAAGGCTTCTACTCTGGAAAGTGAGCAAAAGGCTTTGGGAAGATAAATTTCTAAATCTCTTAGAGTAATATATTCTCACTTCTAAGACATGGTTGCCATTCAATCATCCTTTAACAGTGTTTTTACATGCTCTTTACTTAGAAATCTTGGACTATACAGAAATGTGAAATATATTTATAAAGAACTGTCTCCCATGAGCAAATAATTTTTGACAAGCAAAAAAAAAAAATATATATATACATACATACATACATACTTACATACATACATACATACAGTGGAGAAAGAAAAGCCTCTTCAATAAATAGTGCTGGGAAAACTAGAAAGCCACATGCAAAAGAATGAAACTAGATTGTTGTCTATCACCACATACTAAAATTAAGTCAAAATGGATTAAGAACCTGAATATAAGACCTAAAATAATAAAATACATAGAAGAAAGCATAAGAAAAAAACTCAAGGACCTTGGTCTTAAATAAGATTTTATGAATTTGACCTCAAAGACAATGGAAATAAAAGCAAATGAATGGGATTACATCAAACTAAAACGCTTCTGCTCAGCCAAAGAAACCATCAACAAGGTAAAGAGACAACACTAAAATGGGAAAATATATTTACAAGCAATACCTCTGATAAGGGCCTAATATGCAAAATATACGAAGAACTCATACAACTGAACAACAACAACAAATCAAACGATCCAATGAAAAAATGGGCAGAGAGTCTGAATAAACATTTCTCCCCAGAGGACATACAAATAGCCAACAAACATATAAAAAGATGCTCAACAATGCTAGCTATTAGGGAAATGAAAATCAAAACCACAATATGATAACATCTTACACTTTTAGAATGGCTATAATTAACAGGACCAGAAATAAATGCTGGAGAGGATGTGGAGAAAAGGGAACCCTCATATACTGCTGGTGGGACTGAAAATTGGTACAGCCACTATGGAAAACAGTGTGGAGCTTCTTCAAAAAACTGAGAATTGATCTACCATGTGATCCAGCAATCCCTCTAGTGGGTATTTACCCCAAAGACTTAAAAAATCAAATTCATAAAGATATTTGCACACCAATGTTCATAGCAGCATTATTCACAGTGGCCAGGACATGGAAGTAACTGAAGTGTCCTATGATAGCTCATTGGCTAAAGAAGCTGTGGGACATATGTACAATGGAATATTAGTCAGCCATAAAAGAGATGAAATACTGACGTTTGCGACAACATGGATGGACCTCTAGATAATCATGCTAAGCGAAGTAAGCCAGAAAGAAAGAGATGAAAATCGCATGATATCACTTATATGTGGGATATAAATGTAAAAGCAAGAAAATCATGGACAGGGATTATAGACTAGTGGTTACCAGAGGGTAGGGGATGGGGGAGGAGGGGGGAAATACATGGGGTAAAGGGGATCAAATATAAGGGGATAGGGGGAAGGTGAAGTGGGTAAAGGGGATCAAATATATGGTAACTTAAGGAAATGGGACTTTGGGTGGTAAACACACAATGGAATATAGATGTTAAATTATAATGTACACTTGAAAATTAAATAATTGTATTAACTAATGTTACCCCAATAAACTTAATTAAAAAGAATAAAAAATAACTGTCTCCTGACAGTTACTACAGGGGACAAGACATGAAAGCTTGAAGTATTATTTGTATTTAAGGAACACAACATGTTTCAGTACTGACACAAATGATCAATATGGTTCATATTCCATGGTGAAATAATATTTGAAAAAAAATTATTTGAATTAGAGAAAATTTCCAATGACATTACGGTTTTTTCTTATCCTTGTGAATGTGTCAATTACTCTATATAACATACAATATACACAGCCAACTCAAATAATGCTTTCACTTTTGTGCACTTAAGTTAATCTTTTTCAGTTAATGACAATAATTCTCATAATATAAGACATTTTAGAAATGTAATGTCACTTTTGTACATAAAAATATGAGAAAGGGAGAAAGTCACCCCGTGAACATTGGCTGCAGTAGCTCTTTGCTATTAATTTAAGTTGATAGCAATTATATTCATATTTAAAGTTGCTGTGGTAAATATGTGAAAACTGTTAGCCTGAACTCCTTAATGTTCTTTGATCCAGATTTCTTAGAAGATAAGGGTAAGATGTTAGTTATGTTACCAGAGGTATTTCCTTGACCCAAGCCATATGCTAAGATGTTAGAGGGAGGAGGCGGGACAGAATTATGCTGCTGAAAACTAGTAGGCATATAAGAGATTTTGATTTGGGGCATTAGAACAGATAAGGCTGTACAGAGGAACCCACATCTCTGGTCAAAGAACAAAAGTTTATTCTTCACATTTCTTTTTTCAAAAAATATCTATTCTTAAGTTTCTTTCCCTGAATTCATACACTGTTTCTGTTTCTCTTTATACTGAGATACAGCAACATATAGGTAAAAAGCACTCAAGTCCTGCCTTTGTAGTGAGATAGATTTCCTATCTGTGTGACATCAATGGTGGTATAAATCTGTTCTTCAGGATGTTGATATGAGAATCAAGTGGGATAATAAATGTGTAACCAATATGTGGAATAACTACAACTCATGGTACATTCATAAAGCACCTCATCTTTATCTCACAGTGTAATCCAAAGGTGTCCAGTCTTGCTTCCCTAGATAAAAACCTGCAACAGGCCCATGATACTGCTACTACTTCTTTAAATCAATGGTTCTCAATGCTGGCTGTTAATCACACAAGGAGTTCTTAAAAACACTGATATCCAGGCCCATCAACAGAACAATTAACTCAGAATTTCTGGGCAAAGGCCCTACATGTATGTGGATTTTTAAAACTCTGAAGGCATAGTTAAGATTAGAAACTTATTTTTCTCTAATTAAGCATCTCACATCACCTTTATTCATAAAATACAGGCAGGAGTCAAATAATAGATCATTCTGTGCAAGCATCAGGGGACAAAAGTGAGGCTGAAGCCCTTTTCATACACTTGAGGTGCAATCCAGGCAAACCCTTCTCTTTCTCCTTGGGGATGCCTATAACTGGGAAGCAGTCTACAGATACATATGGAACAGTCTCTCCCCAGCCCCCCAACCCCCACCCAAAAAAGAGCTTAAAACTAGCTGAACAGCTCCTTCACAAAATATGGTAAAAAAGTTTCATCAAGATGAGTAGGAGAGACAGACATGTGGTCATGCCAAAAACCCTACCCCTATCATAGTGACCCACAATTGGGAGTGATCTCACAAATTTGGAGCTTCTCCCTGAGGAACAAGGGGCTCATGGCTCACATTTGGTATCCTTACCCCTGGCACCAGCAATGGAAAGATGAATGTCCAGAACATCTAGTTTGAAAAACAAAGGGGCTCACATCCATGAGACTCACAAGGCTATAGGAAACTTAGATAATTCTCTTGAAGGGCTTACACATAGACTCACTTGCCATGAGAACCAGCACTAAAGAATCAGTTTAAAAAGTGTCAAGACTACCTGTGAAGAAAATTCATTTGCTAATCTTAAAGCATTTGCTAAAGGAGCAGATGAAAAGATAAACAAAACTGACAAACCTTTAGCTAGACTCACAAAGAGAAAAAGAAAGAGGGCTGAAATAAGAAATGAAAGAGAGAAGTTTCAACTAATATTACAGAAATACAAAGGATCGTAAGCAACTACTACAACTATATATGCCAATATGTTGGTGAACCTAGAAGAAATGGACAAATTCCTAGAAACATAATTTTCTAATACTGAACGATAAATAGAAAATCTGAAAAGATCAATTAATAGTAAGGAGGTTGAATCTGTAATCAAAGATCTCCCAACAAACAAAAGTTCAGAACTTGGATACCTTAACTGGCAAATTCTATCAAACACAAAGAAGATTTAATAACTATCCATTTCAAATTTTTCCAGAGAATTTGAAGAAAAAAGAACTCCTCCAAACTCATTTTATAAGGCTTGCTGATACTAAAACCAGACGACACCATTAAAAAAAAAAATTTCAGGATATCATTGTGGCCACAGATGCAAAAATTCTGAACAAAATATTAGTGAACTGAATTTGGCATTAGATTAAAAGGCCATAAACCACAATTGATTGGGATTTAGTCCAGGAATGCAAGGATGGTTCAACATCCACAAAGCAATCACATAATACACCACATTAACAACATGAAGGATAATCATTCTCAACAGTGAGAGAAAAAAAAAAAACATTAAAAAAATTAAATATCCATTTATGATAAAAACTTTGAACAAACTGGATATATAGGGAATATACCTCAACATAACAAATGCCACATATGACAAGCCCACAGCTAACATTATATTCAATGGTGTAAAGCTGAAAGCTTTTCCTCTTTGATCAGGAAAAAGACAAGGATGCCCACTCTCACCACTTTTCTTCAACATAGTATTGGAAGTATTAGTCAAAGCAATAAGACAAAGAGTAAAAAGTATCCAATATTCAGGAGACATAATTTTATATGTTAAAAACTAAGAGTAAAATATTTTTCAAAAAATTAAAAATAGAACTACCAGAATCCAGCAATTTCAGTTCTGGATATAATTTAAAAGAAAATGAAAACTCCAATTTGAAAAGACATATGCACCCTTATGTTTATTGTAGCATTATTTATAATGGCCAAGATATGGAAATAACTTTTGCCCACGAATGAATGGATAAAGATGTAGTATATACATACAATGTAATAATACTCAGCCATAAAAAATGAAATCTTGCCATTTGTGACCACATGATGGTCCTTGAGGGTTTGAAACTGAGTAAAAGAAATCAGAGAAAGACAAATACCATTACTTATGTTTGGAATCTAAAAACAAAACTCACAAACAGAAAAACAAAATAAAACTCAGAGATAGAGAGAACAGATACAGGGAGAGGAATGTTAGGGGTGGCCAAAATGGATGAAGGGAATCAAGGGGTACAAACTTCTAGTTATAAAATAAGTAAGTCCTGGGAATATAATGGACAGCATAGTGACTACAGTGAATAATACTGTCGTGCATATTTGAAAGTTGACAAGAGAGTCTTAAAAGTTCTTATCATGAGAAAAAATGTTTTAATAACTTGGTATGATGATAGATGATAACTAGACTTATTGTGGTGATCATTTCACAGTGAATACAAATATTGAATTATTACATTGTATACCTGAAACTAATGTATGTCAATTATATGTCAATAAAAAAATTCAACACAAAGATCAAAAGGTTAATATTCTAAAATCCTAGGCACAGTTACGTGGAGATCTTTCAGGTTTCTTTTTCAGTATTCATTTCCCTTGGATTCACAAAAAAAAAAAAAAGGGGGGGGATTTATTCCATAAGCCACTAAACATCACTGCTACCATGGTATCATTACATAGTCAATGTAACAGTAACACAAGATTTTTATAAGCAGTCTTAATTCTTTAAAACATTTAAACATCTGTTCTAGGATATGAAGGTAAGTGGAGAGGAAATATTAACATGAGTTTTTATAGTGAATAAGGAATATCTGTAGATGCACAAGTACTCCTCTGAAGTGTGGATGAAGAAAATTTTCCAGGATTTACATAAATGTGCCCAATCAGCTGCCTCCTGTTCCTCACTAGTAGATCCAAAAGTAAATAATACAATGTAAAAAAAAAAAAAAGAATGAAATAAAAATCCATTATGGTACAGTTTTGACATGATAAGAAATATTCCACACTAATCACTTATTGAAGTGTACCAATTTGTTTTTGTCCTTTCAGTCTTTTTGCAAAGAAAATTTTTCTTTGAACTACTTTCCAATTTATATTTGAAAAAAAGACAAAGAATATGTTAGCAGGTGAACAAACAAGAACAAGATTGATATCAACACATCTTTAATATTTATTAAATAGTGTCTTCCAGGCTATCATTGGGAGGTCAGAATGGGGTGAGGAAGGTAGCAGAAAGCAGTGAGAGCAACAGAGAAAAATTAGCACAACCACAAATAAGACTAAAAATTAATGACCCCAAAAATGGACTTCATTCAATCAATTTGCTCCATTTTCAAGGCATTTTGTTTGTTACATTTGTAATTGTAAATGTAAGTTAGCTCAAGGTGAATAAAGTAGAAAGAACATCTATAAACTGATGACAAATGCATGGATATTGTGAATATTTTGTAATTTATTTAAGAGGGTCTGTATTATGCCCTCTTGGGCTAATGGAAAATTCAGGTAGATATATAAGTAATATAACTAGTTATCTCACAATTTCTATTTCTTTATCCTTCCTCCCCCATCCAATAGGGTAATATACAGACTACTCAGAACTTATTTCTGTTTTCATTGTTATTGAAAGCATTGATACTTCATACATGTTAATAAGTATAGTGAATAACGTAAATATTTATATAATCATATCCTAATAACTATTTATAACATCACTTTATAATTTTCTATTGTTAATATTAGAAAAGTTTCTCATCTACTATGTTGGCTTCCTTTTGGTAGAGTTTTGCTATCAAAGGTAATATGAGATAAAGTAAATGTTCTTTAATTCATCACTTGTGGCTGTAACATTGACTACTGAAATTACACTGAGATAAGTAAACTCAGATTCATATTTTTTCTACTTTCTTATTGGCAAATAGGAAAAAAGACCTAGAAGGTAAGCATCCTGTCAAGTTTATGTCAGCATCATTTCAATTATGGAAACCTTTTGCTAGAGCTGTTCTCACATTTCCAACATGAAGACCAACAATCAATAACATAACTACTCAGTGCAGCCTGTGGAGTCCCAAACTGTAAGGATGGGCAACCTTCTCACATTCTCTATTCTGGGGATGTGTCACTGCTGTCCAAGCTGAAAGGGGGCACATCACTGCAGGACTTACAGTGTCAGGACTTAAGACTGCTTTCCTTTCACTTGGAGAAAGAGCCTCGTCGACCTTGAAGTGGGGCATTTTCTTCTATTAAAAGTAGCCATAGTAAAGAAATAAAATCTGGTTCAGTATCTGTAACCCTCTTTAAAAAGAAATGAGGAGGTCCTATTCTCTATATTACTCTATCATCACTGCTTTACAGACATGGATTAAATTTAATAATGTAAAACTTTAAAAATATTTTTGAAATATTTAACATTTACAGAATTAATTGCCATGTTGGTAGTTTGTTAAAATCATTCATTCTAGCATTTATCTTTTGGATAACCAAACATAGATTAATATAAATGCTAATAAGAATTCTGTTATCTCTAAAATAAGTATAAAAATATATTCCATTTTAAATATTTAAACAATGTTGTTGATTTTTACTCATTTGACTGCTAGAAGATAAAGTAAAAGATATGTAAAAACCTGTGTTTCAAATACGCCACTAAATGTTTTCATTTTCTACACTATTTCATAATAACAGATACATTTCCAGAATTTTCTTTGCCTATATCACTTTATCATCTTTTGGTGTAAATGTCCCAAACAGATGTCTTTTCCTGTAGGACCAGTAGACTCTTAAAGAAATAAGGTTTATACAAAGAAAATAATTTAATAAAATATTAGCTTCATATCATAATATATATCTTCACCACAGATTACTAAAAGGTGTATGAAGAAGCCAAAACTTTATAAAAATAATTCTTCAGGGGGATTCATGCAGATAGTGTGCAGTTTATCGAAACAAATATTTCGTGGCTACTGTGCTTAAGCTATAGGAGCTATAGTAGTGAACAAAATAACTCTAACGTGACAGTTAAGCTTTTGCCACTAATCACAGAGAATAGAAATAACAGCAGCTTAAACAAGATAATTTTTTTTAAAATTAAATTTACCGGGGTAACTTTGGTTAAAAATATTATAAAGGTTTCGAGTGTACAATTAAATAATACATTACATGTACATTGCATTGTATGTTCACCACCCAAAGTCAAATTTCCTTCCATCACCTTATTTGATCTCTTTACCCTTATGTACCTCCCCCTTTCCTTCTGGTAACCACTATACTGTTGTCCATGTCCATGAGTCTTTGTCTTGTTTATTGCTTTCAGTTTTATATCCCACATATGAGTGATTTCATATGGTTCACAGCTTTTTGACTTATTTCACTTGGGATGACAATCTTAAGATCCACCCATGCTGTTGCAAAGTATTTCATCTTTTCTTACAACTGAGTATTATTTCATTGTAAATATATACCACATCTTCTTTATCTGGTCATCTATCAAAGGATACTTGTTTCCATGTCTTGGCTGAATAATGCTGCTATGAACATTGAAGTGCATATATCCTTACTGGTAAATGTTTTCAAGTTTTGGGGGTAAATATCCAGAAGAGGGATTTCTGGGTCACATGGTAATGCTCTATACTGTTTTCCATAGTAGCTGTATCAACTTGCAGTCCTACCAGCAGTGTACAAATGTTCCTTTTCCCCCACAACCTCTCTGACACTTGTTATTACTTGTTCTGTTGATGATAGGTATTTGGTACCTAGGTATTCTAATAGGTAGGAGGTGTATTTAATTGTGGTTTGATTTCATTTCTCCAATAGCTAGTGAGGCTGAGGATCTTTTCATATGTCAATTGGCCATTTGTATGTCTTCTTGGGAGAAGTGTCTGTTTATGCCCTCTGCCCATTTTTTTAACTGGATTGTTTATTTTCTCATTGTTGAATTGTATGAGTTCTTTGTATATTTTGGATAGTAAGCCCATATTGGAGGTGTTCTCAAATATCTTCTCTCATTCAGTAGTTGCCTCTGTCTTGTTGATGCTTTCTTTTGCTATGGTGATGCTTTTTAGTTTGATATAATCCCATTCATTTATTTCGCTTTAATTTTCCTTGCCTGGAGGTCAAATTCATAAAATCCTCTCTAAATCCAAGGACAATCTTATTTTCAAAATGAATGTAAAATATGTATATTTTAATCTTTATTTTACAGATGAGATCTGTGCCTTAGACAAATGCACTTTGTTTTACATATTAGCAAGGCGAATCCAAAAATTTGGGGTGTTGATTTTTCTCCAAAAATAGGTCAGGAAGCACACAGAGGTACATGCCCTTGTCTGAGGCCATTCTTAAGAACTTAGCTTCTTCTTTCTTTCTCCAATATTGTCAGCATTCAGTTTTGTCTTCATAGTTGCAAAAGTCCCTCTCTTAAATATAGGACCTATATCTAACATTACAGACAGGAAGAGATAAATGAAAAGAGGTAGAAGCAGATCCTCTATTAAGAATATAAACATTTTCCGAAACCACCCAGCTGACATCTGCTATTGATCTCATTGACTATAACTGGATTACATCAGTCACTTCTATCTGAAAGGGAAACTAAGAAATGAAGTTTTAAATTGAATATGTTGGCAATGTAATCAAAATCAAAATTAGCATTCTATTAGTAAAAAGTGGGAAATTATTTTGTATACAAAAGCAGTGTGTGCTTCAGAAGGTTAAAATATATGCCTCTGGCATAAAATGATGGAACTTAAAAGCTGTCAACAAACATTAACAAATGGAGTTAAACTCATTACAATGAGTGATTCAGTTTCTTCACACCCTTACCAGCATTTAGGGTTAATACTATTTTTTTTTTAACTATTCTGATAGGTTTGTACTAAGATCTCATGGTTATTTTAATTTGTATTTTAATAACGGCACATATGTGGAACATATTTGTATGTGCTTACTTGCCATCTGTTGAAATATCTGTCCATGTCTTTTGCCCATTTTCTAATTGGATTGTTTGGGCATGTATCTTGTAACTTATTTAAAGTCTACAAGAAAGCATAGGATACATTTGCAGAACCAAATATAAACAATGAGAGAGTAAGAAATCCATTCACTACTATCTCTCAATTTTAAATATTTAGTGTTTCAGTTTTGGTGATATGCATATGCTAAATAATTCAGGGAGCTTTGAATAGTCTTCAGTGCAAAAGCACTCCATACTATCAATCTTAGAAGCACAAGTAGTTCTACAGCCATCAGCATTCTTGGTTTTCTTGTGATCACTAGCCCTCTTATTAGAGCTTCTGGCTGGCTTGGCTAGATTTTTTTTTTTTTTTTCATTAAGTAATTTTTTCTTGCTGCTCTCTTGGATGCTATATTTCTTAATACTTTTATATTTGGAAATGACTGCTTATTTTCTTTTTTATTGATAGCTTGGCTGGATACAGTATACTTGCTTCATCCTTTCTTTACCTTAGCACTTTGTAAACACTGATCTAGTCATTTCAGACAATAAACGAGGCTTTGGAGAAGTTTTAGGTTATCCTAATTTATTTCCTCTCTTGCATTTCTCAGCCTGGATACCTAAAGATTTTATATTTTTGAAATGAAATCACAAGCCTACCATATATCTTAAAGTTGATTATTCTGATGTAGTATTTTCCAGGAATATTGAAAGCATCTTATTATTTGCTATTTCTGTGCTGCTGAATTCAGAAAAATTACCTTCTATTTTAACTTGAGATTCATATTGTTTTGTTAGACTCTCTTCAAAAATTCCAAGAAACCTTTTGTGAATCTTTTTGTAGTATATATTATCTTCTATAGCATAGAGACTATTTGTCTCTTCGTTTTGGCTGCCTGTGTTTGTTTCTATGTATTAATTAGGTAGATCTTCTATATTTCCCAGTCCTAGCAAAGTAGCCTTATGTAGTTGGTATCCTGTGGGGCCCAGTGGCAAGTCTTGCTTGTCATCTAAGCTGAGTGATGAAGGGATGTCCTCTGTGTGAGTTATGTGTGCTCTCCTGTTGCAGTTGAGCCTTGATTGCTGTTGGCACATCAGTAAGTGGGACTGACCCTCAGGATGACTGGCTGTGAGGATTGGCCATGATTATAAGAGAGGAGCTATTGTTCATGGGCTGACCCAGTAGAGTGGGATTTGCTTTAGCCAGACTCTGATGCCTGCTAAGTTCACTCTTTAGGTTTGTTGTTTGTGGCTTTAATTGGGTGGAGCTCTGGTGTGGTCTGAAGCCAGTCACCAGATGTGTTGGTTCTGAGAGGCTCTGGTGCAAACCAAAGTTAGCTGCTGCCTATGTCTAATTCGGGGCCACTTGGTAGGAGCTATAAAGTGATCTGTAGTTGGTAGCTCTCTGTGCTGAGCTTGAAGGTCCCAGGAAATAGTTGTGCTGTGACCCACGGCTGGCTGGCACTAGTATCAGATATGGAGCTGCTAGCAAGATGTATAGGGCACGTGGAGACCAGCTGCTCTTATTTGGGGTTTGTAGACCTTTGAGAAATTTTAGGATATTTTATAGTTTCTTTGAATTAGCCTCTGAAAGGCTAATTTGGTCAGTTGCATAAATTGGGTGGGGTGGGTCTCAAATTATAACTGGGGTAGGGCAAGAGTAATGTTAACTGAGTTGATGAAGACTCAGATTTTAGTTTGCCTGGGCCAGAAGGCTCTCTTGGGGAAGTTTTCAATAAAGGAATAGTGATGCCTGCTGGCACTTTAATCCCAGAGTGAGCTGCCCCTCCAGCCCTCACCCTGAAGTCAGATAATTCATTTCCTCCCAGTATGTGCCTGAAGCGTTTTGAACAGCTGCACCTTCTCTGGAGCTTAGGGTATATGTTTGTGAATGAGTCTATGGTTGAGCCCTTTAAGAGGAAGGGTACTATGGTATACAGAAGCCCTCTATCTCACCCAGACTGAGTCCTTGATTTTCACAGTCTGTGTTGTGGGGGTTACTCTTCCCATCTTTGGTGCTCCAGGCTGGAGTGCCCAATGTGGGGCTGGAACCCTTGCTCCTCAGTGGGGACCTCTGCAGCTGAGATATCACCCTGAATCTTAATTGTCACATGGGCCTGTGGGACCAGCCCATTTCACATTTTCACCTATCCTACCATTCTCAGTGTGGCATCTTCTTTATATCTTTAGTTATAGGAGTTCACTAAGTTAATCTTCAAGTGATTCTCAAGGGTGATTGTTCTATAATTTAGTTGAAGTTTTGAAGGAGCCTCTTGCATTATTCTTACTCTGCAACTTTTTTTTCTTTCTCTTTTGTCAGTTTTTTAAAGGACCTTTCATCTACAGCTACCATATCTAATTGCCTTATTCTCTCCACATTGTTCAATTCAGATTTCATAGAGCGATATGGATTGGTTAATGTTTTTGTTTTTTCTTCAGGCACCATCAGTTCATTCTCTCCCTATATGTTTGCTACCTCTGTGGCAAGAACTCAGAGCTAATCTAATAAGTTGTGGCTGGGGCAAAACATTCACATAGGGTCTACACTTTAAGTAGGGGATCTGGATAAGAAAATTCAACTTAGAAACCACTAGCACATAAAGTGCAATGACTGAAAATTGGATTTATTCGTGAAATAAGAGGGATAGAATATGTAACATGCTATCAATATTTTTTATTGTTTTTTTCCCCCCAGTTCAATTTTGAGGTCAAGGTCCAATGTAAGAAAGACATTTTGAACTAAATTCAAACAGAATAATAAATCTTGTTCATTATTGAAAAGGTCTAAAGGTTTCCTACAAACAGGTGTCAAAAGAAAAAAAAATATTATATAAAAATGTGGAACTAAGCAAGGGTAATAAGGTAAAAGAAAGTATGGCATTGATTTTGTACAATTACTGGGCATATTTCTTTATATCCATTCTAAATTGGTAGGTGAGAGGTATAACTGGGTTTTAGATTAATATTAAGAAAGACTTTAATTTTTCTCACTAGATGAAAGCCATTGTAGGCCCACCAACACAAGTGGGAAAAACATAAACCAGAAACCAAGAGAAATAGAATGTCTTGTAATAGCATTTTTTAGGTAGGACTAATATGAAGCATTCTTTTATATTATGTTGATTAAAATATGAAACTAAATTATATTTGAAATAATTGAGAATAAATCTTTATAGTAAGAATTTTACCACATTTAGATTTTCACCCATTTGTGATTGATTTCTTATGTGATTTAATTCACTGTAAATTATGCACAAGTACATGAAGAGTGCATTTATATAAAAGCATTAAAACCATCAATGACATCTTGTAGCTTATCTCCAAAAAAAAAACAAATCAACATTTAAAACTTCAAAGGCATTCACACTGATAACATTTCTTAGGTCAAATGGAAGTGAATTAATAATTTTGACAAACTATTCCTTCATTGATAAGGGACAAGCAGGAGAAAAAGATTAGGAATAAAGTCAAAATATGTCAAGTCTCCAAAGAGGAAATATTTTCATCTGTGGATTAGATTATGAAACTGATATAGTATTACCCTAAACATGGGTTTGGCTGATGGACCAAGGGAATCTTTTGAGTCCAGAACATTTTGGAATAAAATTCAGGAAAGTGGCTATAACAACTATCTTTCTCTTTTGTAATCTGGTCTTTGTTATTGTGTTTAGATTGATAGTATGTGTTCTGCTAGACCAGTGGCTTATGTCAACAGGCCAGGAAGATAATAATACAGTGAAATTTTGAAGATAGGCAAACAAAATGTGCATCAGATAAAAATGACAAGTCAGTGTTGATAACTGGCATAGTAAAATGAAATCCATTCTCAATATCCCTTAACAATAAAGGTAGTATCAGAATGCTCTATTCCACAGCCATGTTGGTCAGAGTTGATGAGAAACTCCAGAACTCTGATAATTTTTGTACCATAACAAATTCATAGGTGACCTTACAGCCCTAAAGGAGGTTATCTCTTTTTTCCATAAATTATACTTCTCTTTTTTATCATAATGTATATAAATGCTGATTAAGTGTTTCAGCAAAATAAATTTCAATTTTATGATATCTGACAAATATGTTAATGCAAGAGTGTTGTATATTGATAACGATTTTACTGCATATATTTAAGAGAGCCTTTCAAAATTCACAGTTTCAGCTAAATAAGCTTCTCAATTTTAACCATAATGAAAAACCATTCTATAGTTGGTGATTGAACATCTACTATATGTAAAATACCATGCTTGCTACTATGAGGTTACAAAGACAACTTCAGGAAATTAATTCTTCTAGTACTTATAGGATTATTTCTTTGTGTTAAAAATAAAAACATGTCAGTGCACTTCAACATACCTGCCATACTTGTGTATTTGAGGTAGATTGCTAATGTGTAAGTCAGCTAGCAATGATTTAGAAAAATTATCTAGATAATTATAGTTTAAAAATAGGCCATTGTGAAGAAAATAGAGAAAGAAAAATTCCACTTAATAATCTGCCCTGATTTCCAAATAAATTGAAGTCTTACAGTATAAGTCTAAATTTTCATTTGTTCATGCAAAAGAGAGAGTTGGTTCCGTTTTTTCACATGATAATTTATTACAGCAGAAAATTGTTTGATTTTTTGTTTTTTTTTTAATTAGCTGACCTTTGAAAATGTTTAGTTATAAAGTAATTGACTGTCAAAGTTCTTTTAAAAATTATTTAAATGTCATATTCTAATTAAATGTAAAATTCTCAAAAATAAATAGTGTGAGCTACTCTTAGTTGTAAAATGCTCCTTGAAGTAAGTTGTATTCTAACTCAACCTTCAGAAAGAGGAATTCCTTTTTCCCCATCTCCAGTGTGCACAGAGTACAATCCTTCTTCTATTATCCTCTTCTTTCCTCTTTTGTAATTTCCAGTAATACTGCTAACACCAAACAAAGTTTGTTCTCAAGCTTTTGGTCCACTTAGGGTCTTTTGTGATTTCATATTTATTGAATCTTTGTGTTTCATTCAGGATTAGAAAAAAAGTTGTGAGGACTGAGGGGTAGAAAGACAATCCATTGTTTATTCTTTTTCCAGGCCACCTGATTTATTACACATGTACCTGATCCTCAGAACTAGAGATTTATAAAACCATGTAATTAAAACAGAAAACTATCTTTCAATAGCAACATACAGCCTTCAAAATCAATTCTATATAATAGAGTATTTTTATGCTGAATTTCTAGCCAAAATCAATACATAGAAAAGCCAAAGTAGTCTGACATAACATTACATGAAAAATAAATGCAAGTAGCCAGAGAACTAGAAAGAGTTTAAAATATAAAAAATAAATTTTAAAAACTTTAGAAAAATCATCCTCATGGGCCTATATGAAAGAGCCTTGTAGAAATGTGTCAGAATGTTGGTAAATATTCACTGCTGTATTGCCCTCATTTTATGACTATCTCATTCTCCTATTTCTGATTCTGAGAAAATAATCTGATCCAGATTTTGATCACGCTTCAGTCTCTGTGGACCTGACATTTCAATATGTTCCCATTACCATTTGAACCTGGATTCTGACTTAATTTCTTACACCTTCAACTCTCTTGGCATAGCCTGTCATACTTGAGCTACAGTTTCAAAGCTCATTGAGCAAAGTCTGTTAAACACAACCCCCAAAACACATATATAAAAGAATTTACAAAATTCATTGCAAGGGAACTAATGAGTAAGTATACAGCCTTTCCCATAAATATACAACAAAGATTTATTGGATGGTTCCTGTCCTAGGTGCTAGAATCACAATGATTAATACCTCTAACAGTTAAAATAATTTTGATTGAAAATGAAACTCAGTAAAGTATGATTTTTTAATAATAAGGGGAAATTATTGGCTTACATAAAATTGTAAAGTTTGTATGTAGAAATAACTGATGGGGAGAGATACCCTGTGGTTCAGTATGAGCCAACTTTATTTCTCTTGCTTCTCTGAAATCTCAATATTAGATACATTCATAGTTTGCTTCCTTCATAATTTCAAGATATCTCCCAGTAGCTTTTAGGGGTAAATATTCCCTTTTCTTGGCAGATGAAAGGATTTTTAAGCCAGCATCAATAGTAAAAGTCCTGCTGACAATCATTTAGGTCATATTTCCTTACAAGGATCACCAAACTACAGGCCTTGGATAAAATCCAGTCAGTGATCTGTTTTTCTATGGGAAAGGTAAGAATGACATTTAGATTTTTAAGTGTTTTTATATAAAAAAAAACGAAAAGGACATGCATCAGAGAACTTTGTGATCTGAAAGCCTTTTTCAGCAAAAGTTCAGTAACCATGCCTTGATTCAAAGGGGTTAGGTAATGTGATATACTAATTTGTTTAAGTTTGGGTCATATGCCAATCCTTCAATAACTTATGTAGATCAGAGTTGAGTTATTCTAATGGGGGTTGAAAATCAATTCCATGGACACCAGATGGCTTAATTAGGGGGACAGACACATTTCCAGGATAAAGACAAGCATATGGATGATAGAAAATAAAAAACTGTCCACTATGCCACCCTTGAGGAGGTTATATAGTGGTAGAGACAAAAAAATAAACACAAGTAAAACATGACAAATACCATGCTAGGAATAAAAATAAGATGTAGTTTTTAAACACAGATGAAAGAAGTACCAATTTCATACAGCTAAGACAAGCAGATTTCATTTGGGAGAGAGGTAGTTCAGACTGTAGCCTAAATAGATAAGGATATGGAAAATTAAAAGGAAATCTTGAGAGACACAGAAGATAGAATATAGAAGGAGTCTAAATTATACACAGCTAACTGTACTGTAGTTGCAATACATTGTCTTCTAAGACATCAAATTCAAAAGCTGGTATCTGCTGCTGCTTTTCCAGAGGGATCAAAGGAGACAGACAAAATTATCTGCTCTGTCTCTTTGGTATCTTTGGAATCTGGGTAGGCAACCAAAGAATCTGTACATACACACATCTAATCTCTTATGTAAGACTTTTTATGGAAATCAGATACTAAACCATAAATTATATTAATGATGTCAAATTACATGTTTCATGCATCAAGGCTTAAGTGACTAAAACCATGGTTTCTATCAAGAAAAAACAGAGTATTCCTTTTAAAAAATAATAGAAAGTCATGTTGAGGAAAGTGCAACAAAGGGCATTTTTGAAAAACCCACAGCAAACATCATATATGGTAAAAGACTGAAAGCTTCTCCACAAGATCAGGATAAAGAAAAGGGTTCCTACTCTCACCACTGCTGTTCAATGTTGTACTGGGAGTTGTACCCAGAACAATTAGACAGAAAGTAAAAATAACTCATATTGGAAAAGAAAAAAACATGATCTCCATTCACTGATGACATAATTTTATATTTGGAAAATTCTAAAGAATACACAAGAAAGCTACTGGAGCTAATAAACAAATTCAGTAAGGCTGCAGGGTATAAAATCAACACACATATCACTTGTGTTTTAATATACTTGTAAAGAACAGTCCAAAAACGAGATTAAAAAAGCAATTCCATTTACAATACCATTTAAAGAATAAAATATCTAGAAATAAATTTAATAAAGGAGGTGAAAGACTATACAGCAAAACTTGAAAAACATTGCTAAAAGAAATTAAAGAAGACCTAAACAAATGGAAAGACATCCTATGTTAATGAGTAAAAAGACAATATCATTAAGATGTCAATACTACTTAAAGTTATCTACAATGGCATTGTTATTTCTATCAAAATTACAGTAGCATTTTTCACAAAAGTGGAAAGGCCAATCTTTAAAGTCATATGAAACCAAAAGGTTCACAAATAGACAAAACAATCTTGACAAAAAAGAATAAAGTTGAAAGACTCACACTTCCCAAAAGCAAAACTACAAAGTCACAGTAATTGAGATAGCATGGTACTGGCATAAGAACAGATACACAGAACAATGAAATAGAATTGAGAGTGCAGAAATAAACCTATGCATTTATGGCCAACTATTTTCAAAAGTAGTGTTTAGTCCATTCAATGGGATAAAAATATTCCTACAACATATAGTGCTAGGAAAACTGAAATTCCACATGCAAGAGAACAAAGTTGGAATTCTACCTTTCAGCATATACAAAAATTAATTCAAAATGGATCAACGGCCTCAACATAAGAACTAAAACAATGCAGCTCTTAGAAGAAAAATACAAGTTAATCTACAATTAGGCAACAGATGATTAGATATGACATCAAAAGCTCTAACAGAATTGAATAAGCAAAATTAAAATCTTTTGTGCAAAGAACATATAGAAAAGGAAAGACAACGTACGAAATAAAAAAAATACTTGCAAATCATATATCTAATAATGGCTTAATATCTAGAAAATATATAAAGAAATATAATTCAAAAACAAAGACAAACAACCCAATTAAAAATGGCTAAAGGACTTCAGTGTACATTTTCTCAAAGAAAATACACAAATAGTCAAGAAGCACATGAAAGATGTTCAATATGCTTACTCATCAAGGAAAGGCAAATAAAACCCACAATGAGATACCATTTTACACCTTCAAAGATGGCCATAATATAGAAAATAGAAAATTAGTGATGGTGAGGACGTGGAGAAATTAAAATGCTTGTTTGTGCATTGCTGGTGGGAATGTAAATCATGCTGTGGTAAACAGTTTGGTGATCCCTCAAAAAGCTAAATACAGAATTAACACATGATCCATTTTAATCCTAGCTATATACCCAAATAAAATGAAAACAGGGATTCAAAAAGATACTTGTATACCAATGCTCTTTGTAACATTTTTCACAATAGGCAAAATGTGGAAGCAGCATAATTGTCCATCAACAGATGAATGAGTCAACAAAATGTGGTATGTAAATACCATACAATATTATTTAGCTATAAAAAGGAATGAAGTTCTGATACATACTATAACCTAAAAAACCTTATGCTAAATGAAATGAGAGACACACAAAAGGATAAATGTTGCATGATACCACTTTTATGAAATATCTAGAATAGGCATATTCATAGAGACAGAAAGTAGATTAGATGTTACCAAGAGTTTGGGTGAGAAGGAAATGGGGAGTTTTTACTTACTAGGTACTGAGTTTCTGTTGAAGGTAATGAAAAGTTTTGAAAACAGGTATTTGATAGTTGTACAACACTGTGAATCTAATACCACTGAAATGTAAAATTAAAAATGGTAAAAGTGAAAAATTTTATGTCACTATTTTACTCTAATAAAAAATGTTGGCAGAATTGTTATAGACCTGATCAAGATATTTTTGTAAGTACTTTTTTTCTATTTGTAATTATATATATTATCCTTACAACAGTAAGCAAAATGATGTAAAATCACATGAACTCCTATTTCTATAAATAATTTTGTCTGTCCAGGATTGTTCTTTTGTATGTCTATGCATGCATGCATTCACATTCATGTGTATACACACACATACCCCAAAGTGAAATGAACCTAATAAATTCTGGGACCTCATATGTCCTAATTAATGGACAGATCCATATTTAATTTAAAAAATGTTTGATGTCATGATCCATAAACTTTGAAGAATTATGTAGCCCTTTACTGATTTTATTTTTAAAATGTCCTCCCTGGAGGTTTTACAGAGAGAAACCGAGAGCTTCCTATAAATCTGCAATAAGTTGTTTTCTATTTTTGGCATTTCCCAGTGAGGAAAACTGCAGGGAATCTCTTCTATGCTCTATTGTCTACGGAGTTGCCATATTGAGCTACAAATCCATTCCTTGATTTCACATTTGCCCTCACATGCCATTCAATCCTCCTCCCAGCTGGATGTGGCTGCTGAGATTTTTGGTTTTCATGACCTCTCCACTCAAACCAGACATTTCTAACCATTCTAGGAGTTCTCCATACTCTCCATACTGTCTTATTCTTCCTAAAGTGAAATGGGGGAATACTTTAAGAAACACAGCTGTCACCCCTCTGAACCTTAATTTTTAAAATATCATCATAGAACATTTCAAAAAATCCAACACTCATTCATAACTCTCAGCCAACTAAGAATAGAGGGAAATCATGCAATTGGATATTTATATGCAAAAAAAGAAAAAAGAAAAAAAAATGATCCAAGACACAGATCTTACCCATTTCATAAAGAGTAACTCAAAAGGAATTGTACCTAGACATAAAATGCAAAACCATAGAACTTCTAGAAATAGGAAAAGTTTATGTGACTTGGGGTTTACTGTTTTAGGCACAACATCAAAAGCACAATTGATTAAATGAAAGATTGATGATTTAAATTTTATTAAAATTAAAAGCTGTGAAAGAAATATACTAAAGGAGTGAAAAGACAGATCATACAATGGGAGAAAATACTTGCAAAACATATCTGATGAAAGCTGTGTATCTAAAAGATAATAATGTGGTCAAAAGAAGGGTTTCCGTGGAAAGTAACCTCATAGGGTAATCTCATCATAAATTCTTTACTGGGCAGGTCATGAGAGTAGTTATGCCCACAGCCATATCACTTTTTAGTAAAAGGTTCATCTTTGCCTTAAGCAAGCCCTACCCATTGTTTCTGTGCATCTAGGTTAACACCTTTGAAATAACCACCCTTACTTAAGAGAGCACATAATCTGCTGAACTATCCTATAATCCAATCCTTGCCTTACTTTCTCGTACTTTCTAAATTGCATAAAAGAAACTGCAAACTTGTTACTTTCAGGAGCATTTGAGATCTTGCTCCCTGCCTTCTGTTGTCAGTTTGGCTCAAATAAACTCTTAAAAAATACTTTGCAGGTTTGAACATTTCTTATGTCAACAGTAGGAATTCTTAAAACTAAAGAATAAAAACTGACAACCAATTAAAACATGAACAAAAGGTCTAAAAAGACATTACACAAAGGAACATATACAAATGGCAGATAGTCACATGAAAAGACAGTCACAATCATTTGTCATTAGGGAATTTGCTAATAAACCAGTAAAAAACAACATTATACTCTATTAGAATGGCTAAAAAAATTGACAACACCAAATGCCAACAAGATATAGAGTAACAGAAATTCTCATTCATGCTGGTGACAACTTGTTTTTCTAAATTGCAAAATTCAAAATAAGGATTTTTATTGTTTATTATATTTATTTTTCAATTGCAGTTGACATTCAAAGTTATTTTATATTAATTTCAGATGTACAATATAGTTTGTGAAAATTTACATAATTTACAAAGGGATCCCATGGATTAGTCTAGTACCCACCTGGCACAATACATAATTATTACATTATTATTGACTGTATTTCCTATGATGTACTTTACATCTCCATGACTACTTTGTAACTACCAATTTATACCAATTTATAATCTCTTCACCTTTTTTATCCAGCCCCTAATGCCTCTCCCATCTGGCAACCATTAGTTTGTTTTCTGTATCTCTGTTTGTTTTGTTTGTTCATTTGTTTTGTTTAAAGTCCACATATAAGTTAATAAATATGGTATTTATCTTTCTCCATCTGATTTATTTCACTTAGTATAATACCTTCTAGGTCCATCCATGTTGTTACAAATGGTAAGATTTGACTCCTTTTTTATGGCTAATATTCCATTGTATATATCTAGTACTTCATCTATTATTGGGCATTTAGGTTGCTTCCATAAACAACCAGTTTGGATGACAGTTTGGCAGTTTCCCTCAAAGCTAAATGTAGTCTTGCCATGTTATGTAGAAATCACACTCTCAGATATTTAACCAACTTATTTATAAACTTATATCTACACAAAACCAGCACACTTAAGTTTATATTATAGCCACTATAAACTGGAAGCTACAAAGATGTTCTTCAATAGGTGGGTGGATAAAAAAAAAACTATGGTACATTCATATAGTGGAATAAATTCAGAGATTTAAAAGTGAATAATTTTTATGTGAATCTAAAACTTTTCTAAAGAATAAAGTCTATTATAAAAAAACATAATTAAAATAAATTATGTCAAAAAAATAACAAAAATGATCAAGCCATGAAAGGAAAAGGCATGGTTGAATCTTATATACATATTGTTAAGTGGGTGAAGCTAGTATATATAGAGAGAGTAAAAAAGATCAGTGATTGCCAAGGGTTTAGGAAGGATGAGTTGAATACATGATAAACAGGAGATTTTTCAGGAAAATAATATACAGTAAGATATCATAACTGTAGATAAATGACACCATGCATTTGTAAAAAATCATAGTACACAGCACAAAGAATGAGCCTTAATTTATGCAATTAAAAAAATCATTTAAGTAAGTGGGGCATAAATTTCATGTTATAGTTACAAAAGGAGGGTAAACACCACACAGAATAAAGAGTCCTACAGTTACTATTCATTCATTTACTTGCAGATATTTATTTAGTACAGCGCTGTCCCACACACAGCATTGGGTGTGGATATTAAGTCAGTTGGATATTAATCTAGAGTTCATTGCCCATGAAATTAGTTGATACTAAAACTGGCAAGATCTCTTTGAATTTCCTAAGCTTACTCTTTTAAACATATAATGAAACTATTGTCTTGAAAGACAAGCTTTGTAGCAAAAACAGCTTTTCTAAATGCCAAAAGTTTTATCTGTCTCTTTAAATCTAGCTTTAAAGTAAGAGGTCAAAGTTATCTCACTCAGGACTGGTTCTCTGCCAGCTAGCCTCCCAGAAAGAGTCAGCCTTCTATAAAACTTAATGGAACCTTGTCATGACTCAGCTTGGACACCAGGCTTCTGACCATGTCATGAGAAAGCTTATTTCCCCACCTCTATTTCACCAACCATGTACAAAGAGTGAAGTGAAAGGCTAAAGAAAAACTTTACCATCTATAATTGTTACTAGATCTTAACTCCTTCATGTCAAGAAGCCAGAGGTTGGGGTTTCTCTTCTAGACTGATGTCAGTCATGCTTGACATCTGTGTGGTGCCCAGAATGCATGAACATTGGACACCTGCTTTGATCACTCTGAATTTCCCTAAAGAAAGCCTTTTTGGTCAGATATGATGTATATTCTGTCAGGTCATTCACTCTTAAATGTATCATGTACATAGGTAGGGATCATATAGAATGTGAGGTAAGGAGTTTGTCCATCCAGCAGAAGGAGGGATAAGAAGCCTGGGAAAGAGGGAGATTAGATTTAGGACAGACAAAATATATTTTCTGACTTCTTACAATGGACATGGATTAAAGAATAAAGGCAGTGAGTGTTGGGGGGAAAAAGCTGGTTTCTGGAATAACCAGTTATGTTCAAAGAATTTAAGCGAAATAGGGTTTTTTTTTTTTCATTTTTCCAAACACAGACTGGGAATATTCTATATTCTAAGTTTCCTTAGAAAAGCACAATATCTAAGATAATACTACATCAGATAGAATGTTGAAAGTGAAAAAAAAAATGTCTCATTTAGATGCCAGGAAAAATAATAACCAATAACTCCCAAATTTCTCATGGCTAGATTAACCCCAAGTGGTCACCTAGGTTCCACATGGACTTAAGTAAAAGCCATGTAAAAAAATTCAGAAATAAGTGAGCTATTCTGCCTTCTGCCTTCAATTCCATGAAGCCACCCAGTGAAGAAAATCAAAACAGAAATTTTGTGATTCACTGATTACTAGGAAAAGAGGATATAAAGAAGGATAATTTGGTAAGATCCTTAACATCAGGGAGCTAGGGAGGGCAATCCCAGCAAATTTTAAAAGATTATCCAGTGTTTCAGCAATAAAGTCAATCATCAGTATCAGGTACCAGACTGGATAGTACCACTAGCAGCCAGAGCCAGTAGAATGAAACTTAAATATTTCAGCAGCCACATAGATCTGTGAGAGCATAGAAATTTTTTTTTCAAATAAAAAATCTCTTAAACAATGACTAATGGGGTTCAAGAGAACACACCTGGATCTGAGTTCTCCCCAGAACAGGTTGATTTATAAGTGTTCACCTACCTCTGCATCGCAACTTGGATAAGAAAATGGTAGACAAAGAACTGTGAAGAAACTGCATACTTAACCATAATGAACTTGGTTAACTTGAAAGAGATTGCTTTATAAAAGGAGACTGATATACTTTAAGGTGAATTCTACTTCAATATTAGTAAAGGGTAATTTTATAAGACATAGGAAGTTACAGAAATTACAGTATGTTTCCAAATCCTCACTGTGTAAAATCTGACCTCATTATTAACTGTTCCCACATGAACTTTATTCAGATACCTCTAAAGTACCTCAAACTTTCAAGTAACTTCTAATGGACAGTTTTTTTTTTTTTTTCCAAAATGACTACAAAGCCTAAAGTTTTTCTCCCTGGGAATTATGGCAATTCATGAATCTGACCCATGAACTCCAGGCACTGTCTACACTTTGTAGACTTGACCTAAATAGGGAGCAAATACTCTACAGAAAATGAATTTTCTATGGTTTTAGTCTATGAATAATGTTAGTCAAATCTGCAGCCCTAAAATGATGAACTGAGGGTCTACTTGCAGACCAGATTTGGTATACAAATGTATTTTTGCATGTTAAATATATTTAACCAATTTTTTAGTTGTCAACATATAGAGATTCAAATATTTTTCACAAAGTCTAGATAACTGACTCCAGTTTTATTAGAAAAGATGTCAAAATTGGGCATGTAGTCCTTCATGGCAACACAATTTTTCTCTCAGCAACTTCCCCTTTAGCTATGGCAAGAGATATTAAGTTCACTATCACTCTGAACCTCCCCTCCCCCCCACACCCACACTTTTCCCTTATTTGCATTACCTTACTGGCTCTTGTAAGCGTACAAAGTTGTGGACGCTTCACTTATATATTAATGTACAATATTTAATCAAGTTCTGATGGTAAATCAAAATAAATTCCATGGCATGGTATTTCCCAATAACTTCTCAAGTTTCTGAGAGAAATTTATTCTGTACTATATTCCCATATCTTCAGTTATCACAGGTTTTACAATAGCTGCTAGATACATGGTATTCAGTCTCGGGTGGGAATCTGTTAGCCATCCTCACCTATTATGAGAATGTCTGTGAAAGACTTCTCTTACTAGCAAAAGTAGCACTTTTTTTTTTCCTGATAAAATTTGTCATTTGAGGTGTGAATAAAAACCAACTTCCATTTTATAATTTCATAAGTGATATTTTTATACTAAATTTAATAGGTTTTTATAACATTGTTTTAACCTGATCTTTGGTCTGAAATATTTTATTCTAGGGTACAGTAATACAAAAAATATATTTATTTCCTAAAGAGTTCTGACTCCATCATCACCAATTCTGTGAAGTCTGCCTTTTCAGTTGTATTTCCAAGGACCACAAACAACCCACATTTTTTTTTTTTTTTGTTACCTTGAGTCTTTCTATTGGTAAGACACTCTTAGCTTAGGTCTAAGGTTGAATATTTAACCTAGAAGGGATCTGACCACTATCTATGAGGTGCCAAATCCAGACATTAGCCTCTCAAACACAACTCTGATAAATTATAGGGTCCTTTTCCTAGCTTAGAGACACATTCAGAAGACATACATATCTGACTGGAACATATTTTGAAGATGAATGTAGATATTAACAGGTTTTCTTTGAAGGTTCAACTAACTTGCTGAATGCTCAGAACCTTAGAAACCTCTCTGCCAAAGTCAACATTAATGGCAGCTATTTATCTATTTCACTCTTGGTCAGACATGCATTTTCTTATCACCTCTGGACACTTCTTAATTCTACCTTCTCCATTCGTTATGTCACAATGCATTCTTCCAGATTACCATTTCCTTGCCGCCAGCTTTACCAGGCCACTGTAGTAGGACAGAATGATGTGTTGTATTCTGTATCACTAAGTCCTAGCCTCCTGTAATCTAAATTCTGGGGTTATAGCAGTTGATAATAAGAACAGCTAGGACCATTATATAGAAAAAAATATCCATATAGAAATGAGAAGGTAAACAATATGGGACAAGTAAAAGACCATGTACTAAGGGAGTAAATTTATGAAAAATAAAAATAGTACCTATTAATAAAGAAAGTGGACCATAAAGACAGAAAAAAATCAATATATATATATAACTACAAAAAATGTCAGGAGTTGCTTTACTTTCTGTAAATTTTTCTGTATTTTTGAGTTTGCAGCCCTATCCAATATGTCCTTCCAGCATAGATGAAAAAATGTTTGGGATGTTGCTGCTTTTTTCTCTGTATTACCCTCTCCCTTACCTCTGTTCAAGCAAATATCCAGCTTTGTGCACATTACTTCAAGAAAGATATGATTTTCAATAAGGCAGAAGAAAGATATAGAAGTATATGTTATTTTTATGTTTGTTTGTTTTAGTTTTGGTTCCCAATACCATATATTAGGAGAACTTTGTAACTTTATTGGAGGAGGTAAAAGGAACATATGAGCATGAGTGAAGTATCTTGGCCACAAAAGAGAAATAATATGTATTTTTTTAAAGTAAAATAAATCTGCCTCTTCCATTATTCTAAACTGTATGACAGAGTGAGGGAGAGAGAGGTATTGATTGATTAGATGGCTAGATGGCTATCTCCACATTGTCTTCCCTCTGCGCCTATGTCCTAATTCTTACAAGGACATTGGCCATATTGGATTAGGTCACACCCATATGACCATATGTTACTTTAATTACTTCTCTAAAGGCCCTATTTACAGTTAGATTCTGAGATACTAGAGGTTAGAACTTCAACATATAAATTGAGAGTGAATTCAGCCCCAAAAAGAGAGGTCTATGGATCCTAAGAGTAGAGGAACATGTGTACTGAAAACAGGCAGTGCCACCAGAAAATTTATAGAACAAGCACCAGAGGTTGTAACTAAACTACACAGTATGTCTTGACAGGTAGGTCCATAGGTACAAAAAGTCTTCTGTCTCAAGAGTAGTTTGCAGTCAGCAGAGAACCAAGATCTGAAAAAAGCTAAGCATTAGTGATAGATGTCCCAGTAGTAACTAGATGACTGAGGGCCCAATCAGATCCCTTTCTCCAAAATTTTGATACTACAGAGCACCCTGTCAGTGACAAACTTGACAAAGTTGGAGAATTGATGTACAAACAGGTTATAAGCTGAGTTTTCCCCAAAGTGAAAGGCAATCAATCAAAATTTAAGTTGTTTATAGAAAATAAAGACAGAGTTCTCAAGGATCTAAATTTAGGGACTGAAATTAAAAATTGCTACCATAGTAATCCCTTTAATATTTTGAGGTAACTTATGTAAGCTTCTCTCCTTACAACCAAATGAGTTTAACTAAAACAGAAAATGAAACTTTCTAAAAGTTGCTAACTATGTAACGTGAACAATCAGGAGATACCACTTTCAATCCTGTGCTGATATATATATGGGCCAGCAATCAAGTAATTTAACTGTCCACCTATACTTTAAGGATTATGTGCCCACTGAGTGTAAGACTCTAAAGGATCTTGCAGCTAATGTTTTAGAGACGTTCCAAGAGCATAAAGCAGGCACTGGGGAGAAAGAGATTAACTGCAGACCTTGTTACCTGCTGGAAACAGATAAGAAAAGGCAAAGATAGCTTCTGATTCTGTTTCTAGAAACATTTCCTATTTTAGGAAAATTCTGAAATCATTAAAAACTCAGGCCAGAACTAAATTATGAACATTATTAAATTCAAATTTGCACTTCTGTGGCAATGGATAAAATTGTATTCCTGGTATGCTGAAGGTCAGAATTTTGGTCAAGACGTTTATGGGAGGGGTTATCCCCACCCCCTCCAAATTCAAGCCTATTTGAAACCCCCTGTTGTGCTAGGGAGGAGAAGCACATGCATGAAAACTCCCTTTCCTCCCTCCAATTTAGCAACCAACCCAATGCTGATAAATTCAAGTATCTCCAATTTTATCAGTTAGGACCTAAGACTTTAATATAGTGAAAGCCAAAGAGCAAATGTATAGAAAGTCTGTCTGATGTTGTATCTTTGAATCCCACCCTTGCTAAGAACCCTGGATTATTTGCCATTATTAGAAAGATGGAGTTTTGAGGACTGGCCTTAAGCAACACAGAATTTATAGTTATAATATTCTAGACCCTTAGCAGCAGTTATACTTCACTGATCAAATGAAAGGGGTTATGTAATGCATTGTTTAACACAACAATAGATTGACTCAAATCCTTACTGAAATCTTTATCAAATCTTAGATCTGATAACCTGACTAGGTTATAGGAGATGCTTTCATCAAAAGTCACTGCTGGCTGTAGAGTGAAATCAATTCCAAGAGGGTGAAATGTGAAAGAATGAGCACTATGGACCAAGGGACAGCTTCCAAAGTGAGACAATGATTGATACCCATGGGATTCACCAGTCTCATACTGTGACTCAACATTCAGCAGTGTTCATATTAATATTAAATGGGGAGATCATGTTGCAAGGCAAGTTACTGTCCACTGGGTGGAAATTCAGAAGATTCTCTTTAAATGTTTTCTAAATGGCATTGTGATTGGAAGGTATGTTAGACATAATTAAAATTTCAATTTAAACAACTTCTTTAGACAAGGTGTGGGGAATGGACAAAAGGATTGTGCCAGAAAAAGGAGATATATGGGCAGCCTCTGGAGAGTATGGACCCAGAGACAGACAGTAGATAATCATCTAGCCTGTGATTCTGCCTCTAATATCATGACAGCAATAGCCTTGGATTTTTTTCACTTTGAGGAAGAGAGGGCATTTCAGTGATAGATGCATCCTGTAAAGCAAGGTTGCATATGAGTTTATTTTGTGAATTGGATAATGTGTGTATATGGACAGAGCAAAGAAGAATCGGTCAATGCCTACCTGGCTCATGCCTTCTTCAAAAAAATCATCGCCCATTTGCTTATCCTGATGCCTAGATAAACATGTTCTTCACCATGTAACAGTCTACCCTATGCCAGAGCTGATCTGATTAATGGTTGGGTACATGAACTAAAGAGGGTCAATCTATAGGTTGCCTTGGAACTTCTTCGTGTAAAATGTGCAAAGATGAGGTGTGTCAACCAGATTCTTTCTTCATACTTTGGACTTGGGATATTAAGAACCTGATAGTTGCAGAGGGACTAGAAGCAGGAAGATTATGAAGTAGAAAGAGTGGCAGAGAAAAAAACTAAATGCTGCATTCAAGGCTACATAGAGCCAGATGCAAGGGAGCAGATTCTGTGGGTTGGTAGAAAGTGGCCATTGGTGTACAGAAAAGAATGTAGCAGGAAGACAAACTAAAGCAAAGAAACAGAGAGAAGGCCATAGAACTTCTGAGCCCCCTGGGTTTTTCAGTGACATTTCTAGTCCACATGTTTCCTTAGAATAACTGTACTTCTCCCCAGTTCCACCCATCTTTCTTGAGGTAGTTTTTCCTGTCCCTTTTGTTCTAATCTATTCTAAAAACTAAAGCAAACTAGTTAATTATCTGATTTTCTTCATTTAACCACATAGTAAATGCGTCTTAATGTCAATATATAAATATTTACTACTCACTAAATGGTTGCTTGTCACCTAAATTTGATGTTGAAAATGTTTCTGTCGAATTTAAATTTGGAACTGACATAAAATTGACTACATCAAACTATACAATTGAACACTGAATGTAAATATAACATTTAAAGAGAAACAACAGTCCAGTGATTGCAAGGAATATATTATAGGAGAAAAGATCTGGAAAAGTACTTATACACAAGTTTCTATAAGCCACTTTGCAACAAGATTGCAATAAAAAAAAGTTGTTTTTTCTTTTTTGTTGTTGTTAAAGAAGCAAATGTAATCAATCCTCTACTTACCACTATGATTTAATGAGACAGATATTTGAATGATGTGAGGAATATGATGTTCCAATAAAACATATCCATCAGAAGGTCTGAGGGTGAAGTCTATACTTAACAAAAATATCAATACTATGTTGTATATATGGATTTAATATTTAGTAGGACTATTTAGCTTAGAATAAAAGAAAAAAGAAATAGGAGGAATGGTAATTTGGAGAAGGGAATATATAATACTTGACTAGATGGTAGACATGAATGATTATTTTTTGATCAATATAGTAAAAATTCAAAGATGTCATATAGACATTAATATTAAACTTCTAAATATTATAATTATTTTAGAAAAACAAAAATACACATTTTTAAGTTGCCCTTAATGACAATTTACTTTTTTAAGAGATAATAAATAGCAAGAAAAGCTGTCAGTCTAAATTTTTTACAAAATTAAGAAAAACTTCTTGGTAAATTAGAAAATATTAAAATATTGATAATAAAATAATGAAATTAAAATTTCATATTAACTTCATCATATTAATCTTAGTCTACTATCGAAAAGTATACTAAGCTAATGAGATATGAGTAAATAATGTGAAGGTTTTAAGATGACTTAGATTCAGATGAATTTTACCCTACAAAGGATACACAATTCTTAAAGAATTACACAAAACAGCACAGTGTTTGACAACTGGGAGTAGAGAAATATTTCTTGTTTTTACAAAATGAATTTTTTAAAAATGTTCTTAAAACTCTAAAATAATAAACTGGCTGTTAATTACTATAGAATATTTTAATGGAATTAGGAAAGTGTGTGGTTTAGCATAAAAGAAGGCACAAGAACAAACAGAAAAGTAGGCACTAGAGAGTGAAGACCTGTTCTCAAGAACTGGCTACTCTCAATATTGTATGTCCTGGAACAAATTTAACTCCCTGTGCTCAAGTTTCCTCATCTGTAAAATGGGTAAAATAATAGTACAGAAGTCTTAGATTTACAGAAAGAATTAAAAATAGTTGGTAAGGTACCTAGAACAAAACCTTACATGCAGTAAAACATTCAGCGAATTTAAGTCATAACTATGAGTGCTGTTACTAACCACTACTACTACCACACTATCACCATCAATACTAGCACTGCTGGTACTACTACTACTATGGTTTTTAAATGTATTAAATATTTGGTGCTAACATAGCTTTTCAAAATAACAAACAAGTTTTTTTCTTCAGGTAGTGATTCCAGTAAGGGAAACAAGAAATATACTATCATAAATACACAATATGTTAGATTTTAGCAAGGCATATGACTAATTTTCTCAAGGTGTCCTTTGTGAAGAGGTATATATGTAGCATGGATGACACTTTCGCTAAGCTACTGATCTTAACTACAGGCCAGAGAATGCTGACTAATAGATCTGTATCCCCTATGAGACATTCAGAATGCTATGTATAGCAAATGTAAGCTATTATAGAGTTTCCTTAAAGATATGAATAAGATTCAATTAGTGGTGTGCTCGTAAAAAAATACAAAAGAGAAAAAAAAGGGGGGAAATAAAGGATAAAGGGAAAAAACAGAGAACAAGGAGAGAAAGAAAGAGAGAGAGAAAGAGAGAGAGAGAGAGAGAGAGAGAGAGAGAGAGAGAGAGAGAGAAAGAAAGAAAGAAAGAAAGAAAGAAAGAAAGAAAGAAAGAAAGAAAGAAAGAAAGAAAGAAAGATAGATAGATAATTGTGGAACATTTCACAGTTGTAAATACTTTCCCATGCCCACTTTCAAGCTACCAAACCACCAACAGGACCTCAATGAATGGGAAGCTGGAAAGTGATTCTCAGAGTTAGCTCTTGTGGGCTAGTATTAATTGGCAATAGTGCACTACTAGATTTAGTCTCCACAATAAAATAATACTGTTTTATTAATAGCATTTATAATAAACTTACTGTATGCCAGACACTTTGTATTATCTCATTTAATGTTCATGCCAATTTTAGGAAGTTTAATATCAATAGCATCATTTTATAATCGTGGAAACTTAGATACATCCAGATTAACTTGCTTCAAGTCAATAAATCCATGGGAGGAGTCAACAGCTTTCTCATTAAGGCCTATGCTTTTAAGCATAGCACTTATTTTCTACATGCTTTTCACAATTTAGAATTGTCAAAACCAGTGAGATGTTAATATATAGAATTATATAATGGTCTTATAGGTTGCAATTATGGATCATCAAAAGATAAGTTTTAAGAGTGAAAGTTAAATGTAAGGCAAACACAGATCCAAAATAAAAATTGTACAAATAGGAGATGAGGAAAAAATCATTTAGAAATTCATGTGAAGAAAATTGTTTATTTTTCTTCATTTCAATATGTATCAACCACATGATTAGAGAATTTAATAAAATCATCATTTTAGTGCTTTTGATATAGTTTGGACAAAGGAGACATTTGCTGTTTGGTACACTTGAGAGTACTTTTGGGGCACTGTGATATGCTTTGTTGCCATATCTTAAGAACTGACAAAAGTTCAAAAGAAATAGTTAATCAGGAATGATGATGGTATGGATAACTGTGTCACATAAATAGCTGAAGGAACTGAATACATGTCATGAAAACAAATACACCTATACAAAAGCCTTATGAGATAACAAGAAGCATCTTCAAATGTGAGGTTCTACCATGTAGAAAAGGAAATAGATTTATTCTGCACAGGTTAACAGAGTAAAAACAAAATAGATGTTATAGAACAGGTATTTAAAGCTTAATGAGGAGCAGCATACAAACGTTTATTTAAAAACCATAGAGAACTATCATAGAAGTAAATATATTCAGCATTCTGATCTGTTTTCAAACAAAAGCTTAAGTCAACACATTGTATTTGGTATTCCTACAATAGATAAAAGGTTGAAATATGTGATTGCTGTGATCCTCCCAACAATTAGTAGAACTGGTCTATTTTCAATGGGTTATTAGTAAATGTATAAATGACTCTGAAATGGGTAAGTGTGATGGCTGTATATTTAATGAACCAAGGAAAATATGATCTCCTCATGCTCGGAAGGGTCAGATGTGGCCATTCAGGCAGAAACTGGTGGCATCTGTTGCCAGTTCAGAATTTCACAAGTATTCAATATTATCTCGTATATGACACATTAAATGAATGTGCAATGCTCACTGGTTAAAGTAATGAGAACTGTTATATATTAAATTTCTCCCTCTGTTAATCCACAAAATGTAGTTGGTGATCAGTTGACCATTAAGCTGTTCTTAATGAGTTCCTAAAATTTTGCATGAGGCTGAAATCAACACTGTATAGTTGATTTCCTAGGCATTTTCCATATATGAAGAAGGAACAAGCTTTATATATAATTTGTGGTAGTCAAATATATGTGTCAATATGATTCTAAACAGATAATTCTTAAATTTTTCTGACTAAAAACAGAAAATGTTATAAAAATTTTCCAACTGTGACTTGAACAACAATATTTTTTACAGTGCTTTGTTATGTTCCTGGGGCACAGAAAATCTATAATGGTATAATTCAGTAACACCAAGAAATCATTAAGAAAAATTGCAACTCAAATTGAATATAGCACACTAATTGCTATGGAAAATGAAGTAGACATAATTTGGGATCTTACAGCTGATTTCCAAAATTTGGGGCGGAGGAACAAATACATTTTAAAATAATATTAAAAATAGCTTTTTTTACAGAAAATGAGCCTTTTTTAAAGTGGCAGAATTAGTAGTCTTTGCCACATTCTCCTCTCAGAAATAATGTTCAAACAAGCAGGAAAATAAACAGAAATAAAAACCTAATTTTTGAAGAAACTGCATCTGTAGTTGCAAATCAAAATATTTAAAGACTGCCAAATATAGGGAAAATCAAATGAGTGTGGAAAATGTCAAGAAAGAATAATTATAGTTGATTTCAGACACAGATGACAGAACACAATTCCCCAAAGTTAGTGGTACATCCAGAGGGCCAAAACAAGCATAGTGTGCACAAACTGGTGGTACACGCTTCCCTGGATGCTGTTGGGAATGTATCACTGAGTAATAGAAGAGGTGGTTCTGAGTGAGTAAACCCAAAGCCACAAATCTTTTTAGAATGCAGCACATCAGGAAAGTCACTTTAGTTGGTGGACTAAACAGTGAGTAACCCTCCAAATGCCAATCCCATTTAGATGGAATAAACAAGGATTAAAATGACTCCCCTATAACTACACACAGATATTTATGTTTTACATGGAGAGCAGTGTGTAGTACCAACTAGTGTTAATTCCTGCCAGCTGTATTAATAGGAACTCACTTTCTTCAAAGATCACATATTGAAGAACATTTCTACATAAAGATGTAAAATAATCTGAGCAAAAGCTAAAGAAAAAAAAAACATTAGAAAAAATAATTCTGCTATTGCCACTGAGCAAATGAAAAGTGTATACAAGCATGTCACCATGAACAAAGTTATGAAACTACGTAAGAATTCAAAGCAAGAATTAAATGGAAATATTCAAGTCTTTTGTATGTGTTTAAAGCAGGTGTTTTGTTGTTGTTGTTGTTGTTCTTGAATAGTAGTTCTTTATACATTTGGATATAAACCCCTTACCAGATAAATGATTTGCAAACATTTTCTCTCATCTTGTGGGTTGTCTTTTCACTATGTTGATTAATTGTATCCTTTGAGGCACAAAAGTTTAATATTTTCACGAAGTCTTATTTGTCTATTTTTTTAATTTTGTTGCTTATGCTTTTGTTATTATAACCAAGAATTCATTGCCAAATCCAATGTCATAAACTTTTACCCTCCATTTCCAATAACTTTATAGTTTTAGCCCTTATGTTTATATCTTTATCCTGTTTAAGTCAATATTTGTATATGGCATAAGCATCCAAAATTATTCAATGACAGGTAAATGTCCAGTTTTCCCAACACCATTTGTTGAAAAGACTGCACTTTCTTCATTGGTCTTGGGACCCTTGTAAAAAATAGTTTGACAGATGTTAAACTTTACTTCTGAACTCAATATTCTGTTTTATTGGTCTATGTGCTTGTTGTTGTTGTTGTTGTTGGCAGTACCACACTGTTTTGATTATTGTAGCTTTGTAATAAGTTTTGGAATTGAGAAATGTGTCTCCAACTTTGTTCTTTTCTAAGTTGTTTTGGCTCTTTGGGGTCCTTTGAGATTATGAATTTTAGGGTGAATTTTCTTTTTCTGTAAAAAAATACTATTGGGATTTAGATAGAGATTACATTTTAAATCTGTAGCTAGCTTAGGGTAATACTGACATCTTAACAATCTATTTACACAGGATGTCTTTCAATTTATTTGTGTTTAATTTCTTTCAGTGACATTTTTTAGTTTTCATTATACAAGTGTTTCAGCCCTTTGGTTAAATTTATTCATATTTTATTCTTTTTGATGCTACTATCAATGGAATTGTTTTCTTGATGCCTCTTTTGAATATTTAGTGCATAGAAACACTACCTATTTTTGTTTATTGATTTTGTATCCTGTAACTGTGCAGAATTAATGAGTTCTGCTTTTGTGGAAAGTTTAGGTTATTTCATATGTAAGGTCATATTTGATGCTAACAGAGGTAATTTCACTTCTTCCTTTACTATTTGGATGCCTTTTATTCTTGTTTCTTGCCAAATTTTTCTGTCTAGGAATTCTAGTACAATGTTGAATAGAAGTGGCAAAAGTGGGCATCCTTTTCTTTTTTCTTGATGTTTTAATTTCTGAGTTTTATGTAGAATAATCATAAATGAAATATAATGATCTGAGTCTACAATAAAAAATTTAAATAAGTCATTTTTGTATAAATAAAGAGGTCAATTAGACCAATGAGACAACAGTCTTTGAAAGCTAAAAGATTATACTAAAGAAAATTTCAAGTAGTTTTTACATAAGCACCCAGGATCTTGCCTTAGAATACATTTTCTAAATATCTGCCTTCATAATTTTTTTTTTGGCCCAAGACTGGGTTGCTTATCTGAGATCATACATTTTTGTTATCATTAACTTTGAAATAGTGTTTAATGTGATTAAGACATTGGCAAAATTTGACCTCTCAGACCCACAGTGTACATATAGTGCATTTGCCAAAGCATTCCTGTGTATACTGAGATTTATCTTACTTCCTTGGAGGCAGGTTCATACTTTAGAAAAACTTTTTCACTTCTGTTAAAAGTCTTGGTGAATCTGCCTCCATGATACAATTTGTGCTTGATTATATGAATTACTATTAAAACAGAAACCTAATTACTATTATACACATGATTTTGTTTTACATTTTTGCAAACTTTAGGTGTGTGTGTGTGTGTGTGTGTGTGTGTGTGTGTGTGTGTGTGTGTACGCATACATACACATACAATGCCTTGGTGTCACCATGGGCATATCTTTTGGGATAAACCTAACCAATTTTACTTAGGTCATTATTAAAAACATCTTATCTTGAGGAGGGTTTAAAAATTTAAAGTTGATGGATTAGATTTTTAGAATTGGATAAAAATTAAATTCTGGAATTAGCAAAGAATGTTGAAACAAATGATATGACTAACATATTGTAAGTGCCAGTTGACCTTATTAACACACTTGAAAGCAATACTTCATTACTCTCAGAAGGATGCCTGTACAAGAACGCTTTGCTGGCTAAACTTTATTTCAAAGTGTTAGGCTCTTGCTCTGTTAGAATACTTTATGAGAGGCTCTTTGTTCACATCAGTGGTTATCTGAACAACAAGAAAAAAATCATAGCAGATTTCTTATTTAGAGAGCCTTTGCCAGAATGAAATAATTCATTTCAGATAATATTTTCTCAGCTGATTTAGGCAATTGACTATCTCCCTTAAATACTCATAACATTTACTAATGATGTTCCCTTCCTCAGAAGAGAAACTAATAGGAAAATTTTTCTCATTAAAATATACAAAATCTTACCCGGGAAGAAAATGCTAAATTTAATTCTAAAGTTAAATTTAATTCAATATGTATTTGTTAAATACCAACAATCCTTTAGACACTGGACAAATTGACACAGAGAGAAAATATTAATAAGGTAACAAATGCTCTCAAAGTCAATAGTAAGAAAATTAAACAAAGCACACTAAAGAAAATATTAAAAGAATGAAATTAATATTGTGAGAGAGGAACAAAAGTGCCCTTGACCAAAACATCTTGAAACATAGATGTAGTATTAGCATTTATAGAAGGTAATATTTAACTCCCAGAGAAGATATTGGGCTTTGTGGTCAATGCTATATCCATTTGCTAGTAACAACAAATGCAAGCATGTAGATAATATTTTGGTTAATAATAAATCACTTACAAAGATGGTCATTTATGACTACATTGTGATTATTATGATAATTTTTCCTTAATGGACACATCATATACTTCTGAAACACAGCAAGGAAATAAAAGACAGAATTTCTCAATTTCTAAATGGCCCTTGAAATATTACTTTTAAAATAAAATGACAGCAATAATCTGGAACTTTATTTTCCTATCTGCAGAATGCAAGTTAATGGCATTTTGTTGTGCCACAAAGCAAGGAACACTGAGAGATGGTACATCAGCTTCTCCCTGAACAGTATAACCTCCAAAATAATTTTTAAAGTTCCTTATTTTCCACTTTGATTCCTCAAGATGAGTACTTTGAAAATCAAGAGGGTTAAGTAGGTTCTTGGAAAACTATAAAATAGTATAAACTCTTATTCATGTCATGAGATAGGAGAGTTATAAGAAGAAACCCATTAAGTGCAAAGATTATACTGATGAGGGAAAAATCGACCATAAAAATAGAACTTAGTATCAGCTGGCTACCCTGAACAATCATGATGCAGCAGAATGCCTTTGTTGTATGCTATTATGGGGTGGTAAACTGGTATACTAAATCAAATTATTTGTGGACATGGTCATACATAACTAGTCCAGGAGGAGGCACTGCAGGAGTCTATACCACCATTTTACATTAACACAGTGAATGCTTAAGATAAACATTTTTGTTATGTCTACATTTTCAGCTTATATCATGCTATTCTTTTCCAACATCTGGAGTTCCTGATGATTATGCTTTAACTATTCCTTATAGAGGTCAAATATTTTTTCCACTTTTCCCTTTTTTAGGTATTGTTTTTATACCCCTTCTTTCCCCTTATAGACTAAAACCAGAGCCATATCACATGCAATCCATATTAAACTAATTTCTCCAAGTACTAAAAATAAATACAAAAAACTAAAGATAGGAAATTGTGATATACCTTTACACCTGAAAAATTCCATGTCTATGGCATATAGTGAGGTATGTAAAGAAAATAACAAGAGAAACTAAGAAATGGTGGTTTATGCTCTTGACCATCTATGCATCAAAGGTATATTGTGGAACAAGATGCTGAGGGTTATTTTCTCAAAATGTGCTCAAAAGTATTAAAATAACCAACACAAGCTTGGATTTTACAGCTAGCTGATAGGGTGAAACTTCTAAGCTTGACATTTACATAGGATTTTGTCCAATAAGTTTTTTCCTGATCTTACTGATGTTTACTCTCTAAAATTAGAATTTCGTATGAGCTCCCATGTTTCTTACAGATTCAACATAGATTCAACTAATTTTAATTACATGACTCGGTCTTCGAGATAACATGCAGTATCTACCATGTATGATGCCTTGAATTTCAGTTCTACAGAAACAAAATCTCTATATCAACCTTTACAGCACAGAGAGTCATTTTCTGAAAAAGAATACCTCAAATAGACTTCTCTGTAACACCAGATTTTGCATTGGGAGCAACATGTGAGCCAGTAATTTTTTCTGTATTTCTCCATTGGATGATTGCTGCAAAACTTAGGAGACATATGTCTTCAAATATAATGAAATAATCACAGCTGTGTAAAAACCTTGATGTTTTAATCTGTTTTCTCCTTTAGGAATAATTATCACCTTTTGCTATTTAACAGAAAATCATGACAACTGCTCATTCAAGTAAATTTTGGTTTTAGTTTTATTAAATAATGACAAGTCATGCTCATGCTGGTAACTTTTACTGTACTAGCTACAATAAATCTCAAAGATTTTGCTTTACATAATAGTTTGTAAATTCCTGTGCTTCCCTCAAACACTTGCTTTTGTTCTACTACAGTGGCCCTATAACCAAAAGCCTAGTGGCCCATGTAGTTATTTATCATCTTGTATGAGCGTTAAGATCCAAATGCAGTTTTATAATTCTTTAACTTTAGTTTCACTTTCATAATTGAACATGCCCAACTATTTATGCTGAATAAAACAAGAACACTTGCTAGTGGTGGATTTGGTCTGTAGTATGGATCTTCTTTAAGAAGCCCACCATTTGAAAACACTGAATATTCAGGATTAAAATATTTTCTTCTGAAAAATATATGACTTCATGGATACTGAGACTTATCTGATGCCTTTTATTTAATCTTCCCCCAATATGGCAGGCATGAACATTTCCAGTGTTGCTTCTTTGTTTTCAAACTTGAAAGGCAGTTTAAATACTCACATTAAAAATGTTAAGAAAGCCAAAGTCACTGACTAGATTATATCTTTGTTTCTGTTAAATAATAAAAAGGTCTTTGTTTTTGCTTGAGAGAGCAGATACTTTCACATTCAAATGAAATTCATTGTCTTTCCCAGAACATTCAATAGAAGACTACATTAGCCTTACCTAATGTGATACTTTTTTTTTTTTTTTCAATAAAGACCGTGGCATACTGCACAGGTCATCTCTCTCTCCATTCTCAGGATTTTTTTTTCTATTCATTCAGTAAATTGAGGTCAATAAGCATGAACTTTCTAATTTCTGCCTATTGAAGCTTTCTGACTTCCTTTCTCATACTTTCATTCTGTCTCAGCTTTAGAATATGTGCCTCTGTTTCTGTTTAAGGCCAACCCTCTAACCAAGCTCCTTGCTTCTCTCCTTTATCTCCTCTGGGATGATACTAGCATTCAATCATTCTCTTTTTCCTCTTAGATCTCCTCTTTACTGCTTCTCTAAACAAGCACATTACCCACTATTTTAGAAATAAAACCCAGCAAAACCATACTCCCAAACTGTTTGTATGCTACCTCCATTAAGTTGTTCAAGTATTTTCAAAATTTCTTAGTCATATACATACAAGATGTGTAAGAAAAAGAAAACCAATGTTTTTTTACTGTCTTTTTTTTAACCTTATAGAATCAACTTAAAGTTAATGTGATAATGGGCACTGTACCAATATCTGCACGTGGAAAAGATCTCAAATTGTGAAGATTTGGTCAGAAAAAAAGGGTGTGATTCAAAAGTGCCAGGCTATCTGCAAATGTCCTTCAGCAATAAAATAAAACAACTTTAAGGGTGATGCTTTTTCTCAAAAGCAAAACTACTCCACTTAAAAACAAAATTACTGTAAAAATTTTACTATTTTTTTTTAAATGATCGAACAAGATTTGAAAAAGTCTTCTATTTAACATCCTCTTTCATCAATTAAATTTGATAATATTCAAATAAAACTAGGTGACAAAAACAGTAAATTCAGTAACTGTGAACTATAGATAAAAATACACTGTTGAATTTAATATTCTTTAGTCATCATAATTGTTAATTGCTTAAATTTTTGTGTAACTCTTATGAATAAATGTATTCAAAAATTTTTAAAAATTAACTTTGTTTTCTAAAGTTAATTAGGTTAGTTATATTCTCCTCTATACCTCCTTGAATGTGGCTTTATAATACAAATTTATATTATAGTCCACATTCCTCCTTACATCTTTGTGTTTTTCAATTGCATACAACAAAAATCACTGTTCAGTTTTGAGGGAGATGACAAATGTAGAGTCATGTTTCTACCACCACAGTAACATAGAGAATAGTTTCATAACTCTAAAATTTATTCTTTGAATCTAAAACTCAACAAAAAACACACAACCTGCACACAAGCACGTCTGAACATGAAAACTGCATGTAAGAGTTACCTCAGGAATGAACTGGAGCTTGGAATTCAAGAAGTCAAAAGAACCTAAGTGACCTTTGATGGATAATGGATGGGTAAAGATGATTTGGTACATACATACACAATGGAATAATACTCAGCCATTAAAAAGGATGAAATATTACCATTTGTGACAAGGATGGATTTTGAGAATATCATCCTAAGTGAAATAAGTCAGTTGGAAAAGGACAACAACCCTATGATTTCACTCATATGTGGTATATAAAACAGAAAGCAACAAATAAATAAACAAACAAACTCACAGACAACAGCATGGTGGTTACCAGACGGGGGGAGGGGTGAGGAGAGGATGAAGAGGGTAAAAAGAGTTAAATAAATAGTGATGGAAGAAAACTTAACTTTGGGTGGTGAACACACAATGCAGTGTACAGTTGATGTATTATAGAACTGTATATTGGAAAACATGTTATTGACCACTGTTACCCCAATAAAGTTAGTTAAAAAACATTGGTTGTAAAGAAACAGATTATTTTAATTCATATTTTTCTTCATAGAGAAAAAAAATCTAATTGTATTTGTGCATCTTAAGGCAGATTTTATAAACGGAATAATTTAAATGAAGGATAACTTTAAGAGTAGAGAACACATTATTTGAAACCAGGAAGAAAATACAATACAAAATACAAGTTACTTAAGAGATCCCAAATTTAGATAGTTATAGGGAAAAGCTTTCCAAAAAACTGAGGAAAAGTATAGAACGCCCTTCTTTGGGAACTCCTAACACAGAATATTGACTTGTGTGGTTAAGATTGCTTACAAGCTGGAAATTTGAATAAAAGACACCTTATTTCATCTGTAGTAGAGTTGTCTAGTTTGTATATAGGTATAATAGGAAACATAGTGTTAGATACTTTTTGGTAGGCATTTTTATTCTTAACTCAACACATAGTAATGACCCAAATGGTGCATGCAACCTCCATGACTATCTCCCGTTTTCCAGTTTTCTATGCAGCTATGTACTGATCTGTTAAACATATCTGTTACCCCTTAAAAATGTGTAACAGTTTCCTAAGAAATTCCTTCACACCTACTTCTATTTACATATGGCCTAAAGAAGTGGTGTGTATACACATACATGCACATATGTACATATACACACACAAATATGTATGTACACATACATATACATGGCCTCTCTCTGGAAGAAAATATTTGCCAAGGCTTAAATGAAGGGATATGGTCTATGAAACTGAATTCATCTCCCATTTTATATATACACATATATAGATATATGTTCATGTATATATGAATTTCTGTTATGAATAATATCATCAACAATATACAAGATATCATATCCCCTTCACTGCTTTTAAAAAAGAACTAGGAGAATTTTTAGATGAAGAGGGATAACTGTAGAAATGCATTAGACTCATTCACATAGTTTTTACTTTGCCCTTAGGTTTCTCTAACAGTAATAACCGTCGTGCTTAGCCAAAAAAAAAAAAAAAATTATACACACACACACACACACACACACACACATACATACATACTGTCCACTGATTTTCTATTTAATTTATATACTGCATATGATAATAAAATCTAGAAATTTCCTAGAGGTCAGTTGGCAATGTAGGTCAAAATTCTTATCTGTGCACCTTTGACCTTGCAATTTTATCTTAGGAATTCATCCTAATAAAATTATCTGAGGTCTAGGAAAATAGTAAACTGTAAACTATCATATTATCCACTGCAGCAAATTAGAAGATGTAAACATCCAACAATAGATGGATACTTGTCCTAAGCATAAAATAGAACACCATACAATCTTGAAAATTATGTTCTAAGTCACAAAACACTTTTGACAAACAGAAGAGAGACTAATTACATTCATGATCATTTGGTAATGTTAGTAAAACAGTACATTTAAAAAGTGCATTTAAATTCCTTTTATTATGTCTTTTTCCACCTACATGAATAAAGTAATTTACATTTTGAATTGTTCAATTCTTTCTACTCCTATAATTCCAGGAAATTAGCATTAAATCTTCACAAGAAATTGTGTGTAAAAGATTATTAGGTATTCCCATAACATACCTTTGACTTCTGTTCCAACAGGTATCTTCTCATAAATCTGAAGAGATGACTTCAAGTGATTTAGAAACACTTTAAAAGAAATTCCTCGGGCCAATGCCTTGCATGATTCCTAGAAAAAAAAAATATTCTTAATGAAAATGATCCCACACCCAACTTTTAAAAAAATGTATAAATACAAAATGATTTTCAACATTTCTAGGTAAATGATCAAAGCAGAAAAGTGCACCTTGCTCTTATACATTTGTCAATGTTTTCATAGTATTTTTGAAAGGATGTTAATCAAGACAATTAAAGTAACTCTTTCCACTGGTAGAAATATGGGTAACTGTTATTTGCTTTTATTTACTTTTAAAAGTAATTAACATGTATAAATTAACAACTTTAAAAACTTGTTCAATTATGAACTTAAAAGTATTTTCTTAGTTTATAGTAGTAGTAATACAGGCTATCATTTTTTAAATAAATTGTTCAAATATTGATGAATGAAAATCAGCAAAAAATTTAAATTATGAAACAGTCAAACCTATGAAATAAGATTATTATAAAAGAATTGACCTGAAAAAAATTGTGATTCTGGAAATTATCTGAGAGGCCCTTGGAGCTCTAATTCTGATGAAAGGATGACAATAAAAATTTATCTGGGTAACAAAGAAGAAAGAAAAAACGGCAAATGCTGTTAAATGAATAGATTTCCAATGTCTTTAGAGAAATCAGAGTCTTTGAGCTTACAGAAGTAGCAACCATTAACTGCTATGTCCATTCCAAGATAGTAGAAATAAAACATCTTACTACAGCTAGAATGCAAGACTAGAGACAGGCATGAGAAAGTAAATGATAACCCAGTGGGAACATGACTGTATTTTTCTGGCTGATGAATGTTTTGAATAAGAGCTAAAGGGAGGGAGGGATGAACTACACAGACCACTGAAACTACCTCAAGGACAGTAGAAAGACAGATGGTGAACTGCACATGAAAATGAAGGCCAGGACAGGCTTCAAGGACATGACCTGGACAGAAAAAAAAACAGGGCAGCTCAAGCTTTACAAGCTGTCTCAAGGAAGGGAGCAAATGTTTTTTGCTGCTGAAAAGTATTCATAGTCTTGTTCCTACAGGACTGTCATCTACTCCTCTCATGAATGTCTCTATACCTGCATCCTAACTATATTGAGATATATTTTATTTTCATCTTGGAATGCATATGTCAGCTGGGTGACAGCGAGGTATATGGCATTATAACTACTGATGATATTTGGGTATCTATGGTGCTGTGGGCTGTTTAATACTGTTTGAGACACATTTCCTATTGCTTTGAATTGCTGAAAGTTACTTTATTAATTTGCTGCATTTAAAAAGAAATACATTTCATCTATGAAAAATTTGGAAACTTTGGAAATTATAAAAGTAAAAATCATTATCATGGCCCTCTTCCCCCAGACATTTTAGATTTCAAGCTTCATCATTTCAACCACAACCTGCAAAATTTTATGTCTGTTGTGCTTCTGTCCTTTTGACACAGTTGTTTGGCAAAACCATGGAGCTGGACAAATCCAATTATCTGCCTTCTCTAAGTTTGCACCTGGGTAGTTAAACCCAGCTGCCAATAGAAATTTAAGGTTTGACATCAACCAGATTTTTAAACTTTTTGGTAATCATTCTATTTCTCCTAGTCAGGGGCCTCTCTCATTCTTCAAAATGACTATGTCAAATCTCTTCTACTTTCTTCAGCCCTCCACCCCTCTCTTCTATTCAGAAAACGGCACTGCCTCCACTTCAGAGAGAAAACAAGCCAGAATAAGTGGATGGGGAGACTAGCAACATTTGCAAATGTCCATATTCACAAAGCAGTCTAACTCTGCTCTCATCCTATCCTCTTATCTTTCTCTTGCTATGCCCACACGGGGGCTGTTTCTCTCCACCTCCTAACTGGCCTTTCTAAGCATTTACACATGCTTAATTAATTCTCTCAACTAATAAAAAGCATGCATCTACCTTTTCCTCAATCCCATGGCCTTTCCTTCTACTCTTGTATTTACAATGAAATGCATAAAAAGATGCCTTTTTCATTCATTTGTCTCCACTGCACTCCCGCAGAAACAAAATACAATACAATATGAAGCATCATCATTCAACTGAAGTATCTCCTGCTAAAATGCCTTGTTTCTAAGGTACTCTTTTCTAGCTTTGATCTATTCATTTCTTTACATCTGAATAACCTTTGGCATGCTGATCAATTACATTCTCAACTCACTTTCTTTGGTTTCTGTGAAATCCGATGTCCTAGTTTTTTCTACCTCATGCATTCCCTCTTAATTTCTTTTGTTGACTTCTTCACTAATCAACTTTTTTATTGTAGGGACTTCTTAAGGCTCTTTCTCAGGCCCTCTTCTTATTCATGGCATCTAACACTATATGGTACATTTATAAATGCAAATCTCTCCAGCTCCCCATTGAATTCCAATTCTAAATAGCTCTCCTATTATCTTTAGGTGGACATCTTCTAGACACAAATGCAATCACTCAAATGAAGTCTACATTCTCTAACCCTCAAACCTATTTTCAATCCTGCTTTGGGTCCTATCCATCTCAATCCACAGAACTAATGTCTACTCAAATGTTCAAGCAAAAGACCTAAAAATTATTTATCTCACCTTTCTTATTTCAGAAATCCAATCAATCTTTATACCTTGGTGATGCCATTTCCAAAATATCTAATATATCTCTGCTATCTTCACCATCTACCCCATATCACCTTATTTCTCCTCCAAACTCCTAAATAATAACCACCCACAAAACATGCAATGGTTTTTAATTCTCATGTCTAAAGCTTTTAAAGATCTCTTTACCTCTCTTAAGGATCAATACTTAAATTCTCAACAAAAATACACACCCTCTAGCATCAAGCTTCAGTTCTTTTCAAAATTAATTCCTAATTGCTGGAAAAACTGCTCACTTTACCAGCCTCTTACAGATGGGCAGCTTTTCAATATGGACAATTTTCTACACACATAGATACATGTATATATAAAGTGAAACTAAACTTACCAATTTAATATATGCTGTTTGTGGGGTGGGTTCAAGATGTCAGTTACAATCAGATTATTTAACTTTCTTGTTAAGGGATTGCCACCCCCTTCTTGCTTGAGTGGAAATGATGGTTAGGGTTGCAGAGAACATCTAGACTATAAAGCATTAAAAGGAGGACAAAAGCCAAACATTAAGAATGAGAAAGCCAGAAAGACAGAAATAGCCAGCGTAGCTCATGACATATTGAGCAGATAAACCAATGAGAGAGTACTTTTTAAAACATTTGAAAGAACGAAGCTCATTGGAAAAGTAAATATATAGTAAAGGTAGTAGATTAGTCACTTATAAAACTAAAATGAAAGTTAAAAGACAAAAAATAAAAATAACTAACTACAGTAATCTGTTAAAGGATACACAAATAAAAAGACGTGACATCAAAAACATAAAAGGGCAGGGAATAAAAATGTTTAGCTTTAGAAAGGAAACAAGTTGTTATTAATTTAAAATAGACTACTATAGATATAAGTTGTATATGCAAGCCTCATAATAACCATAAAGCAAAAACCTGTAGTAAATACACAAAAGATGAGAGGAATAAAAGAATACCTCTAAAGAGCGTCATAAAATCACAAAGAATGAGAGCAAGAGTAGAAAGCAGCAAAGAGAAACCGGAAAACAGCCAGAAAACAATGAACAAAATGGCAATAAGTACATACCTATCAATAATTACTTTAACTATAAATAGACTAAAATCTGTAGTCAAAAGACAGTAGCTGAATAGAGAAAAAACCAAGGCCTATCTAAATGCTGCCTACAAGAGACTCACTTTAAATATTGGCACACACACAAACTGAAAGTGAGGAATCGGAAAAGAGACTCCATACAAATGGAAACCAAAAAAAGCAAAACAAAATAAAATGCTGATATAGCTATACTAATATCTGACAAAACTGACTTTAAAACAAAAATTGTAATAAGAGAAAAAGATTGGTATTATATAATAACAAAGGGGTCAAGCCAACAAGACAACACAAATACCACTTGTAAATGTTTATGCACCCAACATAGGAGCACCTAAATATACAAAGCAAATGTTAACCGACCTAAAGTAAAAAATACAGAAATACAATAATAATACAGAACTCTAACACCCCACTTATATCAATGCATAGATCATCCAGACAGGAAATCAAGAGGCCTTAAATGATCCTTAGACTTAAAGAACTTCATATATAAAGAACATTCCCTCCAAAAGCAACAGAATACACATTTGTCTCATATGCATGTGGAACATATTCCAGAATAGATTAGACCACAACAATAGTCTAAATCTGAGGATTGAAATCATATTAGCACTTTTGCAACCACAATGGTCTAAAACTAGAAATTATATAAAGAAAACTGGAAAATTTAAAAATATGTGGAGATTACAAAAAGATGCTACCTTTTAACCAATGGATTAAAGAGAAAAGAAAAAAATTAAAAACTTTGTTACAAACTAATACAGAAATAAAGTACTAAAATTTGTGGGATGCAGCAAAAGCAGTTCTAAGAGTGAGTTCATAACAATAAATTCCTACTTCAGGAAACAAAAAGTCTCAGCCTATCTTTATACTCCAAGTAACTAGAAAAAGAAAAACAAAATCCACAGATAGAAGAAAGGAAATAAAGATTAGAGCAGAAATGAAATAGAGACTAAAAAAAAAAATAGAGAAGATCAATGGAGTTAAGAGCCAGTTCTTTGAAAAAATATTTAACAAGGTAGACTCATCAAGAAAAATAAATTCAAATAAATATAATCAGAAATTAAGAGATATTACAACTGATACCATAGAAACACAAAAAATAGATCACTACAAATAATTATATGTCAATAAATTGGATAACCTAGAAGAAATGAATGAATTCCTAGACATATAAAACCTACCAAGACTAAATCATGAAAAAATAGGAAATATAAGCAGATGGATTACTAGTAAGAAGATTGAATCAGTTATTAAAAATCTCCTCACAAACAAAAGTCCAGGACCAGTTTTATTGGTAACATCCGCCAAACATTCAAATGAAGCATTAACAACTATCCTTCTCAAACTCTTCCAAAAAATAAGAGAAAGAAAGTCTCAAAAACTCACTTTATGAAGCCATCATTATGCTGATACCAAAACCAGACAAGGACACCAAAAAAAAAAAAAAAAAAAAGAAAAGAAAAGAAAAGAAAAGAAAAAGAAGAAAATTACAGGACAATGTCCCTAATGACCATAGGTGAAAATACCCTCAATGTTGGGAAATAAAATTTAACATGACATTTAAAGGTCACATACCATGTTCAAGTGGGATTTATTTCAGGGATTCAAAGATGTTCAGTGTGATATACTATATTAACATAATGAAAGGTAAAAATCATATGATCATCTTAATAGAAGCAGAAAAGCAATTGACAAAATTCATATATGATAAAAACTCTCAACCAAGTTGTTACAGAGAGCATGTACCTCAACACAATAAAGGCCATATGTGACAAATCCATAGTTAACATCATACTCAACAGTGGAGACCTAAAAAGCTTTTCCTTGAAAGTCAGGAACAAGACAAGAATGCCCACTCTCATGACTTTTCTTCAGGATGGTATTAGAAGTCCCAGCCAGAACAATTATGCAGAAAAAGAAATAAAAGGCATCCAAATTATAATAATAAAACTGTCACTATCTGCAAATGACATGACATTATATACAGAAAAACCTAAAGAATACATCAAAAAATGTTAGAATAAACGAAATCTAAAACTACAGGAGACAAAATCAATATACAAAAATATTTGCATTTCTAAAGACTAATGACAAACTCTTAAGAGAAATTAAGAACACAATTGCATTTACAATTGCATTAAAAAATATCTAAGAATAAATTTAACAAAGGAGGTAAAAGACCTATTTTTGAAAATTAAAAAACATTAATAAAAAATTTTTAAGAGACACAAATGGAAAGATATTCTGTGCTCACAGGCTAGAAGAATCAATATTGTTAAGATGTACATTGTACCTAAAGTAATCTACAGATTCAGTGCAATCCCTATCAAAATTTAAAGTGTTTTTCACAGAATTAGAACAAATAATCCTAAAATTTATACATAACTAGACCCTGATAAGCTAAAGGAAGTTTGAAGAGAACAAAGCAGGAGGCATCACACACACTGATTTCAAATTGTATTATAAGGCTATAGTAATTAAAATAGTATGGTACTGGCATAAAAACAGTCACATAGATCAATAAAACAGAATGGAGATCCCAGAAATAAATCTACACAGATATCATCAATTAATCTATGTGACAAAGGAACCAAGAATATGCAATGGGGAAAGAACAACAGTGTTGGGGAAACTGTACAGCCACAAGCAAAATAAAGAAACTTGACCACTACTTTATATAATAAACAAAAATTAACTCAAAATGACTTAAAGATTTAAATGTAAGACCTGAAACCATAAAACTACTGAAGGGAAGCATAGGCTGTAAGCTCCTTGACACAAGTCTTGGTTATGATTTTTTTAAATATGACACCAAAAGCAGAAGTAACAATTGCACAAATAAGTGGGACTGTACTGAACTAAAAAGTGCACAGAAGAAAATTTAACGAAGTAAAAGACAACCTACTGAATGGGAAAGAAGTTACTGCAAATCATAAAGCCTGATTCTTGAAAAAGATTCTATGAAGGTATAGAATTTCCTAAAAATACCACAATTCTCTATTATGTTCCATTAATTATATGTGTAAGGGCTTCTAGTCCCTTTTTGTATCTTTGTCTACTTAAGAGTCCATGGACTTAAACCAGTGTATTGATATTTTCCCCAATGATTTATTTCCTGCCAGTTCACCATGAATTTTACATCAGCGTCTTTCATGTAAGTGACATACTGTGGTAACCTCTGTTTTACCCTGACGCCTCTTAGGCTAGTTTTAAAGCTGATATTTTGGGGTTGTTATTTATAATTTAATGTCACATAATTTTAGTTTACATTCTTTGTATATTTCTTTATATTTTTATTAATGTGAATTTTTTTCCTTTACCCTGGATGAAATATATCCAGACTTCCATGATTTTGACTTCTTATATTTGACCCATCGTTTTTAATCCCTCTTTTCCTTTTCACTAAGAGTTCACAATTTTCTTTTGTTGAATGTTCTAAAAAACACTTTAAAAGTTTATTCTGATTCAAATAGTAGTGAATTTATCTTTTCTTCTTAGTTTTATACTAACACTCCTTTTCATGTTGTAAAGAAATTGTTTTTTGGTAAAGCCATAAATTGCTTTTTTCCCCTTCATCTTTTACTCAGTCTTGACTAAAAAGATGCTTTGAGGCCTTGTTTTTTTGGCTTCAGACTATTTTATTTTTTTCTCCTCACCGCCATGTTTTCTACTGATAGATTCTTCCTCTTAGATACTGACCATGAAGCTCTGTAGATATACACAATGCCAACCCAAATTTCCAGTGCCCAACAAGAAATACAGATCCAGGTTTATGGAGGGGACCTCTTTAAGAAATATATGAAATTGCAAATATAAAATTCATTACAAAATTGATACACAGACTATTTGGAATGAGTAGATAAAGAAAAAACTTACTGGCACCTTGAAAATCTGAGTATCTTTCTGTGAGTTAATTTACCAGAAATGCCTTCTGATTCCAAGTTGCTAGCCATTTCCCTTCCCATTCTTTTACCACCACCACCCCTCAGAACACTTGCCCTACTACTCAAAGTGTGAAACATGGGTCAAAACATGGGAATTTGTTAAAAATGCAGATCATTAAGCCACAGCTCAGACCTACTAAATCAGAAACTGCATTTTCACAAAATGCCCAGGTGATTCATGTGCACATAAAAAGATGAGAAACACTGCATAACCAGCCAACTCACAGCACCTAAATGGCCTCTGAAAGTGAGGGCCCTGAACCTCATAAAGCAAAAGCTTTTGTGGAAGTCAGCTTCGTAGTAGAGGTAACTTCAGTTCACTCCCATTGCCTAGTCTTCTTTCAGTAAGCGGAGTTTATTTCAGAAAACGGATGGTTGTTCTGTGTAGGCTCTATGAAGTACAAAAAAGCACACCTGCTTATGTATGAACTTCACTGAAGGCCCCTCCAGCTTTTGTCCTAACAACCGCTTATTTCACATTCCAGGACACAAAGATAATAACAAACAAAACTGAGTTTTCTTAGCAGCAGATTCCCTCTAGGCAGTTAGGGGAGTTCATTAGCTGAATGATTTGATAAACCTGCTCTGAATTGGGCCTATAAGTCCTCATCCTCAGTAGCTTTATTAGAAAGAAGAAAGCTAGGGATATTGTCTTGTGGAGAATACTCTGAAAAGAAAAGAGGGGGGCCTAGTGGCTACAAAGTAAAAGAACGTGGGAGAAATATAAATGTAGAATGAAATGTTTTGTTAGGATGTTTACTTTCTAGTGTGTGGCATAAATTCTCTTTTTTTGTTTCCCCAACAATTTTCTGTAAAACCTACTTGGCACTCTGGTGCTTTTTGGGAGTGGATTTTCTCTTTTAGGACAAAAAATGCTGGGTCCTGCAGTGAAGTTGGCAGAAAGCAAAACCACACGCTACACACAGAAGGACAGCCGCCCGTGGGTTACTCCATGCACTGTGGCCTCTTCCTTCCACTTCTCCCTTTGTTAGAGGACTGCGTGCTATGTAATTGGATACAGAGTCCTTCTGATGAAGTTAGGAACCCACGAGCTTTCATGGGGTCAAGTGGCATTCTGCTCTGTGGGAGGAGCTAGACGTGCTGAGGTTTTTTAAGTGTTTCTGTCAGAAGCCTCCTTTTCATCTTATTTGTCCTTAACTTACTATTTCAGAAATTATAACTTGGTAGATTGTTCTAAAAACCTAACAGAGACGAGTGTGTGTTGCTATTTGTATTCTTCTTAATCTGTGCCTACCTCTGAGGCCTCTGTGGTTATATCAATAGAGGATTTGGGAGGATAAGTAGGTACTACTTGCCAGACTATCTTTCATTAAACTCTTTGAAATAATTCTATGATAGGAAAATTTCCTGGTATTGCAAAAATTTTCTGGAATTTTTGTAAAAGAGAATATATCAATTTTCAGAAACTAGGAAAATTTCATATGAAAAAATAAGCTCTGATAAAGATAATTTTTTAAAAAAAGAAACAGATTTTACTTGTCAATTGTGTGCAGGGTCACAAACGACATTTCATTATTTATCTCAAGAATCTACTTTGTCCTTCCATTCATTTAATGAGTGGGACTATTTCTGATCTCTTCCTTCTTGCCTCCTTTCTTCTCTTGCTATCTCAGCAGTGCTAACTTTCCAATGAAAAATGGATGGCAAATAAAATCGATAGCCATTCTTTAATTTCCTTGCATTTTCCAATGTGCTCCTCAACTGTGGAGAGAAAATTCACAATGCAGAAAATGTTCCCTGTCCCAAATCAGGGAGAAGGTTCATAGTCATTTCCTCATTGGGAAGGAAAAGTTAATATGAATTAACTCATCAAACAAAGAAAACAAATCATGAAAATACATACTTTTGAATTTGCTTCTCAGAAGGTGTTTTATTTTAGCAGAGTTGTGAATTGTGCTTTTTCTCCTGGAATGATTCTAAACTTTTTAAAGGTCAGAGTAAACAAATTTCTTTAACACTGACTATATTTCTATGCATGTGAATAGAAATATAGTCAGTTCTTTTTCTTGTCTTTACGATTTTAGTAGGGAAGTTATCTATTACAAAGTAATGTTTAGGTACTATTTTATATATGTTTTCTTTGAAAAATAATAAACAAACTTCATATCCATGTTAACTTCAATGGAGAGAAAACAGCTCTCCAATTGTTATACTCTTTTCTTCTCCATAGTCCATAATAATTTGACAAAACTGCATTTTATAATAAAAATTAAGAGTCCTAAATGAAGTCTTCTGGACATTATTTGTGTAATGTCTGGAGAGTGCTTTTCAAAGATTATCTTCAGCTGACATATAACCACTGATTTTAAATAGCATTGCATGGGTCTTAGCAGCAGGTTATAAAAGAATGACCATTTGTATAAACCATATTTTGAACACCATGAGGAACACCATGGTTCCTTATTCTTTCAGAATAAAGGTGTACCTCTACCTCAGGTCTTTTAAAAAATTTATGATGGAAAATTTTCAAATATCTAATAAATGAGAGAGAACAGTCAAGAATGAGGACCCTTAGGTTCTCATTACACAGTTCCAATATCATATTTTGCCAATTTTAACTCTAATCTCAGTGTCACTGCTTGATTTGATATATTAAGGCAAATCTCAAACAGCTATTTTTCACCTTTAATTCTTAAATAAAATGTTTCTAAAGATACATCTTAAAATACAACCATAATACCATTATCACAAAATTATTCATATCATCTAATAACCATACTATATTTAGAATTTCAAGATTATCTCATAAATCTCTTTATAGTTGATTTGTTTAAATCAGGATCAAATAAAGTATACACATTGTATTGTTTGCTTGTTTTTTTTTTTGTCTCTTTTACTCCACAACAATTCCCTGTTTTCTTGCTATCTTTTTTAAATGTCATTGTGGGTGTGTTGCGTGCGTTTGAGTCAGATTTGACACCTGACAATCCTGTGAATGAGTGATGTCTACAATGTGCTGTCCTCAGCAGCTCTGCTCAGTTCTTATGGACTCACACCATAGCTTCTTCTATGGAGTCGATCCATCTCATATTTGGTCTTCATCTTTTCCTGATGACTTTGATTTTTCAGCATTGTTCTCTTTTCCAAAGCACCCTGCCTTCTTGTGATGTGCTCAAAGTAGGACCACCTCAGTTATGTAACTTTTACCTCCAGGGATGATTCAGGCATAATTTGCTCTAGGACCCACTTGTTTATCTATCTTATAGTTGAGTATATCGAGAGCTTTCTTCTAACACCATATTTCAAATGAATCATTTTTTTCCCCTATCAGTCTTCTTCGCTGTCCAACTTTTGAATCTGTACACAGAAACTAGGAATACAAGGGTAAGGATAATCTTACCCTTAGTCTCTAATGACACATCTTTACTGTGAGTGATCTTCCCTAATTCTTCTATTGCTGCCCTTAGTTTCAGCCTTCTCAATTTCTTGGTTGCAGTTTCCATTTCAACTGATGACTAAACCAGCATAAGCAAAATTTTTTAACAATTTTGATATCTTCATTGTCAGTGCCAAAGTTGTATATTTCTTCTACAGTCATGATTTTTGTCTTCTTGATATTCAAATACAGCCCTGCTTTGGCACTTTCTACTTCTATTTTCATCAGAAGTCATATCAAAAAGAGAAAAGGAAAGTACAATGCTGTACAACACACACAAGAATACAGAACATAAGAAGCATGAATCAAGGTAAACTGGAAATTTTAAAGCAAGAAATGAGAAGTCTAAATATTGCAGCACTTGATGATAGTGAACTAAAATGGACTGGAATGGAACATTTCTAGTCAGGTATCTAAAAAGTGTTCTACTCTGGAAAATACAAACTCAGAAGAAATGGAGTGGCTTTCAAACAAGGCAAGAGTAGCACAGGCAGCTATGGATTACAATGCAAGATGGGACTGAATTATCAATCAGACTTTAAAAAGAACCTATTAATATAACTGTCATTCATGTCTCTGCTCCAATTAAAGAGACTGACGAATATGAAATATAAATCCTTTATGCAATTATCAAAAAAATTGATCACACATCCAAATGAGACATACTGATAATTATAAGTGATTGGAATGCAAAAGTTGGAAATAAAGCAGAATACAATGTCATTGGAAAATTTGGAATAGGGGCCAGTAAGAAGCAGATCAGCTTGTGTATTTCTCCAAAGCCAATGACTTTTCCATTTGAACAACCAAACAGACAACTGTACATGTAGACATCACCAGATGGCCAATATGGAGATGGAGAAGCTATATTCTCTCTGACAAAACAAGACCAGGAGCAGACTGTGGTACTGACCATAAACTATTAATATCAAACGTTAGAGTAAAGCTAAGGAAGAGCACTGAAAGACTGTAGTGCCAAAAGATAATGCAACTAACATTCCTGATAGATTTAAAGTTCATATGAAATGAAGATTTTCACTGTTAAGCTTAATTGACCAAGAAGCAGAAGAACTACAGCCTAAAACTAGAAATAATACTAGGTAAGAGTAAGAAATACATTGTTGGAAGTAAAAAGAAAGAATAAAAAAAAAAAGAAAAAGGAAAAAGAAAAAGAAAAATCAAGATGAATGACAGAAGAAACCTTAAAAATTGTTAAACACAGGTGAGAAGCAAAATTAAAAAATATTAAAAGCAGGATTAGAATCTTGATTGTTGCTTGTGTTATTTAAATTGTCACTTTATCCTCGATTCACCCTATTATTGAGGGGGAGAGTGCAAATGAAGTTAATGTATTACGATTTTTTTAAACTAAAAAATACTAAAGAGACAGTATTATGTACTTTCTATATCATCACATTAAGTAGCAGCAAATGTTGGCCTTTCCATTAATCGATTGATCACTGCATTTTGATATTGTCCATCTTATCTCCTCTTTCTCTTTCACACTGACCTTTAAAAAGTACTGAGAGAGCAACCAGGACATTAAATTGCATTCCGTTTTATGTGTGTTTTTAATAAACTGACTGTAAGTTCCTTGAAGTCAAGAATAGCAGTATCTTCGTGTTTCTGATGCACTGCCTTAACATATTTTATAAATAGTTAAGTGTAAAAATGAATTAATGAAAAACAAGTCAGCCCTCTTAGTTTTCTTGTGAATTGTTTTACACACCAAAGAATAGAAAAAATTTCCAAAATAAAAATATATTACTAAATCATTCCACAAATCAATAACAGACAGGCAAAACAAATAATACATATACACAAAGACAATTTATATGTATGTATATATACACACAAACATATAAATATGTAGATTTTGTAAGTCATAAAAATACTAGTAAACTTAAATTAGCAACAAATTAGAATAAACCATTGCTAACTTATATTTATCCTAACTATAAATGATTCAATATAAAAAAATATTGATAAATAACAGCACATCAAATAGAAAACTATTAAACTGTCTTTTGTTAGATGTGAAATAAGACATTTGATAAAATTTACATACACAGTATTTAAAAATACTTTTAAAAAATAGTCTCTTCAATAAATGCTGAGAAAACGGGATGGCCACATGTGAAAGAATGAAACTGCACCACTATATTGCACCATACACAAAAATTAACTCAAAAGACTTGAAAATAAGACCTGAAATCATAAAACTCTTAGAAAAAACCAGGAAGTAAGCTCATTGACATCAGTCATGGCCATGACTTTTTGGATTTAACACCAAAAGGAAAGGCAATAAAAAAAATAAGTGGGATTACAAATAAAACCGTCAACAAAATTAAAAGGCAGCTTATGGAATGGGAGAAAGTATCCGCAAGTATCTGAAACGTGATTAATATACAAAAAATATAAAAAACTCATATAACTTAATAGCAAAAAATAAAAACAACCTGTCATCAGGGAAATACAAATCAAAACCACAATGAGATATCAACTCACACTTGTTTGAATGGCTCGTATCAACAGGACGGACAACAAATAACAATTGCTGACCAAGATGTGGAGAAAAGGGAACGCTATTCGCTGTTGGTGGGAATGTAAATTGATGCAGCCACTATGGAAAACAATCTGGAGGTTCTTTTAAGTAAAAATAGAACTACTATATGACCCAACAATTTCATTTCTGGGTATTTATCCAAAGAAAACAAAACAAACAAAAAAACCTGAGATAAATATCTGCACCCCCATGTTCACTGCAGCATTATTTACAATAGTCAAGACATGGAAATAACCTAAGTGTTCATCAGTGCATGAATGGATAAAGATGTGATTACACACACGCACACACAATATTATTCAGCCATTAAAAAAAAAGGAAATCCTGCCATTTGTGACAACATGGATTGAACTGGAGGGTATTATACTAAGTGAAATAAGTCAGAGAAGGGCAAACATCACATGGATTTCACTGTGGAATCTAAAAAACAAAACAAAACAATACACAAAACAAAAGCAGACTCATAGATACAGAGAACACTTTGGTGATTGCTAGAGCAGAGGGGCCTTAGTGGGGTAGATAAATGAGTGAAGGTTATCAAGAGATACAATCTTCCAGATCTAAATAACTCATGTGGATGTAATTTACAGCATAGGGAATAGAGTCAATAACTGTGCTTTAATTTGGTGACAGATGGTAACTAAACTTACAATGGTAACTATTTTGCAGTGTATACAAATGTTAAACCGCTATGTTGTATACCTACCTAAAACTAATATTGTATGTCCAGTATACTTTAGTAAAAAAAAAAAAAAAAAAAAAAAATACTAGAATTCCATGTCTTACCTATCAAATCGGCAAAAATCCTAAATTTGGCAAAATACACTAGAGAACCCTGAGTAATACAATTCTGAAACAAAGTTATGAAAAAGTTATAACTTATAACCAAAATAAATCCCAATTTTTCAAAACTCCATCTTATTTCTATCACAACACTTCTTTTTGCATGCTCGGATTTATGCATGTCTTATTCCTGGTAATTTTCTGCCCCTTGTAGTCCACTTTTCTTACCTACAGATATGTCTAATCATTTCTACTACATGACTATTTCAGAAAACTCTTCAATGTAATTAAGAATCTGGTATATCAAATCCATATTTTGCGTCGATGTTTTTGATGTTGTTTTAGCTTCTCCTATCCAGAACTTCAGTTTTCTTTATCTCTTTTTATCTTCTTGAAGGAATTGGTTTTAAACTATCTAAGGCTGGGATGACGGAGTTCAAGTCTGGGTAATCCACAAACTGGATAATCTTGTGCCCAACATTTCACCTTTCAAATGACAGAACATTACTGACTTTAAGCCAGTCATTTGTTCTCACCAGATATGATACTAAGCCTCAGATCCCTACAGAACAGATTTGTGGTTCCTAGGAGGCCTCATCAGCAATCAGGAATGTTCCTTCTCCCATCTGCCTAACTTAACTTTAGGACTCCTGCAGCTGCCAGACAAGATTATTCAAGGCACTATGAGTGCCAAGGCAGAGAGGAAAGATACCTTAATATTACCAGATACAGTTTTCAACATCAGAAAACAAGGAGTAAGTCACTCTAGACATGTTTTTAGGAAAATGATACAAACTGCAATTCTAATTACTGGTTGTGAAGATCTGCTAAGTGGAGACATAATTATACTATGTATGGTTTTTCATTATATGTTTCCTTTTTTGATCTCAATTTTATTTTGGTATGAAATACATATAACCTTACATCCCATTTTTCCTGCTTTCTTCCCTGTGTACTGCCTTGATTGAAAAGATACACTGAATGATGATTTGAAAAGGCTGAGTTACAAAAAGGATGAGTGTAATAGAAAATATGGGATTGTACTGTGGGCGGAAACAAAAACTAGTACAATATTAGAGACTAAATGGTTTGACATGGGAAGTATTTCCTGATTTATCAGGTGGCCCAAGTGCTTTTATTAATAGAAATTATAGAAATAAAAGGCAGAAATTAGAGAAGGTAAAGCCACATACACTTCTTTATATCTTACATGTAAGCAGGACTCTGAATATGATTGTTTATGGTTTTCTATAGACCTATTATCTATTCTTGGGACTTTCATTACTGCCATCACCTTGGCAGCAAAATAAAAATGAAGGAAAACCCTCATTTCTGTTCACATAATCTCTAAATTCATACTGATGTATCTTGCAAAGCATAAAGATGAAACTGTGGTTGGGGCTAACACCTCTTTGCTTCAGTTAACACAAATGAAAAGACAGACTCACAGTTGCCTTCAGAATATGCAGATGAAACAGATAAAACACAGGGCCTGGCAAATAGTAAACCTTAAACAAATTAAGCGACTGTTTCTCATCTATTTTTCTTTCTTTTTTTCTTACCTCGAATAGTTTTAAGCTGCTGATTGAGGGTATGATGTGTGACAATTCTTTTTTAAATGCCAGATCTGTATAAATTTTAACAGAGTGGCACTTTGGCAAACAAGAACACCTAAAACACAGATGCTATTCAATAAAAATTCACTTCTCTCCACTCACCTCTTTATTTTCAGAGCTCAATTTGGTCAAAATATACAAAAGTAATCAATCAATAATGTCTGATTAAAAAAAGTTAATGGTATTTATTATAATTTGCTCTTTCCCTAAACAAAAACACACAGTTAACGAAGCTATGTTCATTTGCCTATCTCTAATCTACTACTTGGATATTTCTGAGCATCTAACTTGTTTTTTATTTTTAACATATACAGTATACTTTTTATTATACTTTACTGCACCCTTTTTCTCCCTTGTATATAAATCATGCCAACAAAAGGAAAAATAGAAAGTTTATGCAGTTTGAAATTTATTACTAGTTTAGAAATTGAATTTCTTTAATAATTTTCCTTCAAATTTTTCTTAGGATTAATTAACACCCAAATACAAAATTTGGCATAGTATGTATAAGTTTGCTCATGGAAAAAGGTTTACAAAGAACACATTTGCTTTCATAATTTCTCTTTTCTTTAACATCTTTACCCATAAATGAATTTCAGTACAGTGACTTTACTGAATTTGGACTAAAATTGTTTCTGAGACTTCCCCTGTTAAAATAGGCATAGCTAAAAATGAATAAAACAGTTTTGGTTTGGATTGCTTGGAAATCCTCCCCTCTGCTGCAATTACTGGATAAAATAGACATTAAGCTCAGAGGAGTTCTTCACTCAGTCTCTTTTGCTTCTTGCCTCTGTGAGGGACTGTTTATCTGATGCCATTATTGGCAGATTGCCACATTGCACCTGCTGATCCACCTGCCTCTTACTGGAGTGCAGTATTTAAAATGTTACGCAATTAAAGTAAATGAGTTTAAAGGGCTGGATCTGCACTACACCTCCTGGGGAGCTGTTGTTCATCCTTAAAAGTGCCTGATGATGGTTTGGGAAGCGCTACTGCTGGCCTGGCCCTGGGGTGCTGAATTGCTCCCCTTAGAAGAACTCTGCGGTGAATCTCTTCATAAGGATGCTGAATGATGAGGAAGCATAAAGAGAGACATTTTGTACCCCAGGAATCCAGTCTTTATAGACTGAGACTAGGCAGCAAAAGAAAGAAAACCAACTAGAACCATCTAACTGTTTTTGATAGAACATAACTCTTTATCATAACATTTTAATTTTATTTATGCATTTAGTTTTAATAATCTCCTAAAAAGCTGTGTACAAAATGATAGGTAAAGACATCTCAAAATGGAAAAGTTATCTGCTTATCAGGACACTCTTTAAAGTCTCATCATTTTCATGTGGTCATTAATTATTCTCTGTTGCCTATTTTTCTACTATATATACTGTGAAGTCAATTAAAATGAGATGGTTTATTTTAGTGCATTCTGTTTTTATTCACAAGAAGTTTAAGCATATTCAGGGGCATTGGTTCAGACTCCAAAGCCATGTTTTTAAAGAAAGTTAAATTATTTATTCACTGAAAATTTCTTTTGAAACTGGGCATTGGCATATATGGGATATGAAAATGAAAAAAGTTCCAGATCTTCAGAAATTTAATCTAATATTAGTGATTAGTTGTTAGAAAATTGATTCTTTTGCTCTACATACATTTTATTACTTTCTGGTTCTTCAGTTACCAGCCACTAGTTATCAAAAAATCACATACAAAGATAAATACATCCCTCCAATTCTCACAAGAAATAAGCAGAACTGAAAATCAACCACTCTTAGATTCACCAGGAAATTAAGGTCATATGGCAAACCACTGCCCCTCAAATTGGAGAGACAAGCAGGAAGATACAGAGACTCAAAACAGAGCAGAAAGCCAGCAGCAGAAATTTCCACAAGAACTTGAACTGAGCTAGACATACCAAAAGTATGATTAACATATGGCTGGAGTTTCCGTTGGGCATGTCTGAGAGTTAAAAAGTCAGGGGTCGGGAGGCAGTCAGGTAGGTCTTGCATTGTTGAGTTTTAGCTCTACACGTTCTCAGTGAAATCAGAAAAATATCTCCTTATGCTTCCAGCAGGGAAGAGAAAAGTAGCTATTTTAGAAATGTTCTGGGAGTATTTCATTCTTCTTAACAAGGATTGCCTTCAATATAAATTGTTTTACCAGAGCCTAACTGACCTTGGGGAAGAAAAAACAAATAAACAAAAACTCTAATCACCTCCTGCTTCCAGGTAGAGGAAAGGAAATACTCAGGTCCAGTCCCCTCTACTCTTCCTGTTTCACCTGTGTCAAGGGTAGGGGTTTAGACTGAGAAGCACTGTGAAGGTCAAGCTCAGCTGCACAGGCTCACTAAAGACTGAGACTTAATTGCAGGATTATAGGACACTTCTCCCACACCTCACTACCACATCAGTAAAACTTTTGTAGAATTACAGGAGAATACAACCAAAAGAATACATATCTCAGACTTTAAGGTAAATACTTGAGGAAAACCAACACACAACAGGTGAGACAAAAGAAGGACATTAGAGGAAATGTGAGCCTCTGGCACCTAAAGCTACAATAAACAGTAAACATAGCCTAACCCCTAGCCAGATACACATAAAATTTCACAATAAAGACATATTTACCTCAGTTCTTTTTTACCTAGTACCTGTCTGGCATCAATAAAAACTGCAAGGCATACTAACAAAAAAAAAACAGTTTGAAGAGACAGAGAAAGCATCAGAACCAGACTCAGATAGGGCTGAGATATTAAAATGATCATATCAGGAATTTAAAATAATTGTGATTAATATGTTAAGGGTTTTACTGGAAAAAGTAGACAGTATGTGAATATATGAGCAATGCAAGCTGAGAGATGAAAACACTTAAAAATAATTTTTAAAATGCTAGAAATTAAAAACACTAATGGAATGAAGACTGACTTTGATGGACTTATTAATATACAGGACACAGCCAAAGGGTCAAGGAGCTTGAAGAAATTTTAATAAAAACTCCCAAAATATAAATGCAAAAAATAAATAAATAAATAAATAAAGTAAAAAAAAAAAAAAGAATACCCCAAAACTGGGATAATTACAAAAGTTTTAATACACACATAATGGAAATATCAGAAGGAAAAGATACAGAAGAAATATTTGCAGCCATAAAGGCTAAAACTTTTTCAAAACTAATAACTGACACCAAATCAGACCCAGAAATCTCAGAGAACACCAAGAAGAAAACATTTCTCAAAATCTTCATATTGGCATGTCATATACAAACTTCAGAAACTTAAAGACAAAGAGAAAATCTTTAAGAATCTGGGAACTGAGTGTTGGAGATGGACCATGCCCTAAAGGACCAAAGATAAGATTATACTGGACTGCATTTCAGAAATCGTACAAATGAAAAGTGAGTGGAGTGAAATGTTTAAAGTGTTGAAAGAAAAAATATTTATTTGTAAATGTATATTTAAAATTCAAGAGCAGCCAACAAAAAGTAAAAGTAGTAAAACCGGAATGCTAAGAAAAGAGAAAAAAAACAGATTTATCAAAAATGCTCAAAATTAAAGAATAAGGAAAAAGTGGAAGATTAAAAAACAGGGCAATGAATAGAAAATAACAAATATATATCAATCTAACTACAGCAATAATTGTGTTAATTATCAACACTCTAAATAAACTAATTAAAAGAGAGAATGGTTAAAAGATATAGACCCAACTGTGTTATCGATAAGAAACTTATTTTAAATATAGACACCAATTAAAAGAGATAAAGAAAAATATACCATGCCAACACTAATCTAAATAAAGTTGTAATAGCTATACCTTCAAATGAAGCAGAATTCAGAGTAAATAAAATTATAAGGATAAAGAGGGGCATTATGTAATAAAGGAGCAATTCTGAAAGGATACATAACACTTAGCATGTATGCAGCTAACAAAGAGCATCAAAATATGTGAGGAAAAACTATGAGACTGCAAAAAACAAACAAACAAACAAAAAAAACCCCCCAGATCATTTCACTAATATAGTTAGAAACTTAAAAAATCCTCTTTCAGTAAAACTTAGATTTAGCAGAATAAAACTATTAAGAAGATAGGTCAACTGAATAGCACCATCATTCAACTGGATCCAGCTGACAACTATAGGATACCTCATCTAACAAAAGCAGAATAGACATTATTCCTAAAGTCACACTGAACTTTCACTAATGTAAATGATCATCTAGGCAATAAAACACCTAAATTTTTTTTTTTTTTTGCAAATAGAAATCATACCAACTATACTCTCTGACCACAATAAAATTAAACTAGATACTAATAACAGAAAAATAGATGGAAAAACCCAAATACTTGGATGTTAACATACTTTCAAATAATAGAAGTTACAGTATGAAAAAAGATTAAAAATATTTCAAAATAAATAAAACAAAATTTGTGAGATGTATAAAATTAATGCTGAGGAAAATTTATAAGAACAAATGCTATATGATAAGAAGAATATGAAATTAATAATTTAAGCTTATACTTTAGAAAACTAGTAAAAAAGCAAATACATTCAAAATAAGCAGAAGAAAAATAATAAAAATTAGAGCAGAAATCAATAAAATTGAAAACAGGAAAACAGTGAAAATCAAGAAAACCAAAAGCTGGTACTTGGAAAAGATTTTTTTAAAAATTGACAAACCTCTAGCTAGGTTAGCTATAAAAAGAGAGATGACACAATTTACAAACATAAGACATAAAATAATGACCATCATTTATGATATCATGGACATTAACAGAAAAATACAGGAATATTATGAAAAATTTTGTCTAAAAATTTGATAACCTAATGAAATGGACCAAGCCTTTGAAAGACACTCTACCAAAATTCACACAAGAAAAAATAGAAAACATAGAGCTATATCTACTAAAGCAATTGAATAAATAATAACGTTTTAAAACAGAAAGCACCAAGCATAGATGGGTTCACCAATGAATCATACCAAACATTTAAGGAAGAATTTACTTAATTGCTACAATATTTTCCAGAAAATTGAAGTAGAGGAAATATATCTAACTCATTCTATGCAGCCAGAATTACCTAATTATTAAAACCAAAGATGTTACAAGAAAACTACAGACTATGATCTCATGAACACAAATGCAAAAATCCTCAACAAAATGTTAGTAAATTGCACCTAACATGTACAAAAAGAATTATATATCAAACCAAGTGGTTTTATTCCAGGTACACAAGCCTGGTTCAACATTCAAAAATCAGTTAATGTAATACATCCCATCAAAATACTAAAGAAGAAAAATCACATGATACAAATAGATTCAAAAATGCAATGGAAAAATTCGACATCTATATATAATAAAAATTCCTCAGTAAACTATGAATAGAGAAGAATCTCCTCAGTTTATTAAATTAAATCTACAAAATTTCTTAATCAAGTGTCAGACTTAATGGTGAGAAACTAGATGTTTTCCTGCTAAGGTCGAGAATATAAAGAAGATATATACTTCTCACCACTCCTTTTTAACATTGTACTAGAAGGCTGGGAAAATACAGTTAAGACAACAAAATAAAAAAGAAATAAAACTGATTTGCAGATCATGTTTGTGGAAAATTCCAAGAGTCAACCAAAAGAAAAATCTACTTGAACTAAATCTACTTGAACTAAATCGACAGCAAATACTAGTGAAGGTTGAAGGATACAACTTTAATATAAAATCATTACTTTCTTAAACACTAGCAATGAACTCTTGGAATTTTAAATTAAAGACACATTAGCATTTACGTTAGCACACACACACAAAAGAATTACTTTGGAATAAAAACAAAATATGCACAAAATCTATATTACTAAAATCCTTACAAAAAAACTGATGAAAGAAAACAAAGAATATCTAAAGAAGTGAAGTATTTTCCATGTATACAGTTCTTCCGAACTTGGTCTAAAGATTCAATATGATCTCAATCTAAATCACAGCAAGTGAATTTGATTTTGACAAACTGATTCTAAAGTTTTATGTGAAGGCAAAAGACCTAGAAAAGACAAAGAAAGCAATGTAGAAGAATAAAGTTGGAGCATTAACACTGCCCAGCTTCAACACATAGTTAAAATTACATTATTCAAGACAATGTGGTATTGGTGAAAGAACAGATTAGTGGAAAATAGAATGAGTCCAGAATAAACCCACAAAAATACAGTCAAGTGATCTCTGACAAAGGAGCAAGACAATTCAATGGAGAAAAAATAGTCTTTTCAACAAATAATGAATTCAAGAACTGGATGTCCACATACAAAAAATAAATAAATAAATCTAGACACAGACACAGCACCTTAACAAATATTAACTCAAAATGGGTCCTAGATCTATATGTAAAATGTAAAACCATACAACTTAGATAACAGGAGAAAATATAAATGGCTTTGAACATGCCAATAACTTAAGTATCACACCCAAAGCATGATCCATGAAAGGGAAAATAAGTAACACTCTGTTAAAAATAAAAAGTTCAGCTCTGTGAAAGACACAGTTAAGGGAATGAAAAGACAGGCCACAGACTGAGAGAAAATCTTAAACATATAGCTGATAAAGTATTGGTATCTGAAAAAATGACGAACCCTTAAACTTCATCAAGAAAACAATCAACACAATTAAAAAACAGGGAAAGTATCTGGACACCTCACCAAAGAAGATACATAAATGGCAGTTAAGCTTATGAAAAGATGCCCACAATCATATGTCATTCAGGAATTGAAAATTGAAACTATTATTATATAACACTATATAATCTGTTTGAATAGCTAAAATCAAAAACACGGACAACAGCAAATACTGGTGAAGATATAGAACAACAGGAATTCCTATATTATGATAGAAATGCAAATGGTATAGCGACTTTGGAAAAGTTTGACAATTTCTTAAAAAACACACTCTTACCATGTGATCCAGCGTTTACACTCCTTGGTTTTTATTTAAATGAGTTGAAAACTTATGTCCACACAAAAATCTGCATACAAATTCATAATTGACAAATCTTGGAAGCAATCAGAACGTCCTTCAATAGGTAAATGGATAACAAATTGTGGTACATCCATAAATTTGAATGTTACTATCAATAAAAAAAAATTAGCTATTCACTTATGAAAGGACATGGAGAAAACTTAAATGCATATTGCTAAATAAAAGAAGCCAATCACAAAAAGGAACATACTGTATTATTTCAAATACATGACATTCTGGAAAAAGTATAACTATAGAGACAGTGAAAAAACTGTCTCTAGCTACAAGGGGCTTATGTGGGGAAAGAAAACACCTGGGATTTTAAGGGTACTAAAATCACCCTGTAGTATCCTGTAGATACATATATTTGTTAAAACCCACAGAATATACAACACAAAATGTGAATCTAATGTAACCACAGATGGTAAGGTATCAATATCAGTTTACCACTTATAACAGATGTACTAAAGAAAAATATTAATAATAAGGGAAACTGGGGGGAGGGTGAAGGGGTATATGAGAACTCTTGGTATTTTCCACTCAATTTTTTTTGTAAACCTAAAACTGCTCAACAAATGGAGTATATTAATTTAAAAAGGAGATACATGCACTATATCCTGGGTAGTAAAATGCTAGCAACAGATATAGGACATTATGTGAGCAGAGGGAAAAACAAGCACAGAGATGTTAGCAAATGTCTTCAGAGGAGATGGTATCTGAATTTATTCACAACAATGAAATGAGTTTACCCATGGGGAAAAAATTTCAGGCAGAGGGAACAGTCTGAGCAATGGTAGAAATATGAGATCATCTCAATGGCTGGTCTTCCTGTGGTACAGTACAATACAGAGTGCTGGGAAACTACAATTGGTGGTGTTGGCAAAGATCACTTTCCTCAGAACCTTACTTGTCTTGTAAAGAAGGCTGGGCCTCCTATAGATAAGGGCCTCCTATAGATGAGTTTGTTCAGGGAAAAGGCTGTGGGATATTGAAGGCATTCAAGTTATGTGGGCTCTCTACCAGGATTCCTGGAGATTTCTTAGGTTAATACTTTTTAGAAGCAAGCATAGTTATTAGGAACAGAGTGATAAAGAGTTTCTAGAGATATGCATTATCAAATATTAAGAATGAAATGTTTTGAAGGCCATCATACTGGGTTTTGATTAATGTATTTCTGCACTCTTTTGCTTTTTAGCATTTTAAAGTAGTGTTGTAAATGATACTTTAAAATGGGCTGGGTTTTCATAAATAAAAATTTCTAACAGAAATAATAGATATCTGGAGAAAGACACTCATGAATAGTAGCATGAATATCTATGTTGACAAACATATGCTTATACATTATACACACATCTAGGTAGGAAATTGTATCTGTATATAGCTATTAAAGTTCACCCCCTCCTGGATTTTGTTACTCTAAGCTAGTTGTATAATATATAATGCACAATTTATTTCACAGCTTGTAGAACAACAGAACAGAACAAATATCAATTAGCATTTCACTCTTTATTCTTCCAGGAAAAATATAGACTATTTAAAATTTCCTCTTGGGTTTGTCTGTATGCATTCTAATGAACTGGCACAAAAAACATTTTGAACTGCTATTAGAAAAATATATACCACATACATAACTTATTACCCTTGGGGGTGAATATAAAGATATTTTTAGCTTATTAAAAAGTATTAAAGAAATATGTCAAATAAGAGGTCTTCATAGTTTCTAATTTTAAGCTAAAATTTTATTTTAATGCTAATTTAAAAACTGATTGATATTTAAGCTTTAATATATTTGAATAGAAAAGGCTTCAATAGGAAAACTCAGAAATATCTTTATCTACTTTCTGAATTATGGACATTTAGTAAAAAAATTACATTACCATTCACATAAGAGTTGATGAATACAAATTCTAGTGACTTGAAGTTGGTTTTAATTCAGAGGACACTAGAAAATAATATTTGCCTATTTTTATAACAAGTTTATTGTTGATCTGTGTTTATTTGGAGGTGAATATCTTTTATATGAAACCTATTTTTCTCGTGCACTTGGAAATAATTTAAATGCATTCTAAAATGTTTGTCAATAGTGCTGTGTACTAACTTAAAATTATTCAACTTATTAAAACACAATCTGGGGGAATAGTATATAGCAAATTTTTATTATTTTCATTATATGCATACTAAAGTAATATTATAATTCAATAGACACTAAAATAATATGACCATTTCAAAAAATGTTTGTAGGCTTTTAATATTCAGGTCTTAGTTAAGTCAGATCAGAAGTAATTTATAATATTAAAATTTTAATCATCTATATGACAATGTTATAAAAGTGTACATTTTGCTTTCTAGAAACTTTAGCATTTCAGAAAATTTTTCTCTCTTAAAGCTCACTGATGTGTTGTTTGCTGATTTATTGGTATATATTATAGCAACTGCCTTCAGAAATCATCTCTAAAAGTCTCCAATTTAATATCAGAGAGTAAATTTCAGCTATTAATCCCGAATATTTCACAGACTTGCTCAAGATATGTGATTTCTTTGTACTAACACACAAGAAAAGACTAAATTTATCATGTGGTCCAGAAACTAAATCTTTCCAGTGCTTGATAAGGTATATCTCATTTACCCTCTTATAAGATTAAAGAAATGGCTGAAGGGGAATGACTTTCCAAAGGTTAAATTTGCAAAATGACTTCAGGTATATCTTTAATTCCCTGCATATGTGACAGGGAAGGAATTATTAACTTTTCTTGGACTTATTATTATGATATTCCTCTGATAGCCATTCTTTTTACAGAAGTCCAACTTCTCCCCATAATTTTGATCTAGGTCAATATTCCCAAATGCTTTTGCTATAAAACTAAGATTTTCTAAATCTGTACTCCCTTGTTTCAATATTGTATACACTACTTCCAGTAACACCTTAGTGTGTGTGTGTGTGTGTGTGTGTGTGTGTAGAACTGTCTAAAATTATTCATCGTATTTTATCTCCTTTGCAATAAATGTTAACACCCAACAATCACTCTGTTACTAAACTAAAACACTTGCAGGATATTCTTGATTTCTTTTCCTTCACCCTCCATCCAAATCACTAAGTTCTAGTGATTTACCTAAAACAACTATCACAATTTAGTCACCGTTTTTATTATGTGTTGTCAGGGACCTTGACCACACCATTTGCATCTTTTTCCAGGACTGTAGCACTGGCTTTCAAGCTGATCTCATTTCCACACTTTCACTGCTTGATCAATTCTTTAATATATAGAATAAGTTTTTTAGAATGTAAATAAGATGTTAGTGCCTTCCTTAACACTCTCCAATGCCTTCCTATTGCACTTAAAGTATGACTGAAAATATCATCATGCCTATAACCCTGCTTGATATCAGCCTCGATTTTCTGTCCAAACCTTTCTTATGCTTCCAACTCCTTCCCCTCATTCTTCTCTGGTTATGTTACTCTGTTAAGTCACTGAATACTTCCAACCTCTTTCCTTTGGCAGGATATTTGTGGATCAGCTCCTTCATTCTGCAAATCAACCCATTTCGAACTCCTGTGTAAGGTATAACAATGCGATATATTGTATACCATTAATTTAGTCAAATTTCTCAAGGTGAATAAATAAACTCAGGTATTTTATTCCAAGAAAAAGATGTTGTTTGTTCCTTGGTGGCATACATTAGCTCACACAGCAGCAACCTCAGTGAACTCTGACTTCTCTATATGCCGTACTCATTCAGACGCTATGCTCTTTCTTTAGCTCTTGTACTCAATCACCCTTGCATTTCACCTCTGCTTACCTAAAGCTTCTTTTTAAAACTTGGTTATCTTTTATTTCTTTCTCTTTAGGCGGTTCTATGTATCATTGATCTTTCTATTAGCTTTTTTCCCTCTTCTAGTCGGTCCTACCCAATATAGTATTTAAATATTTTAAGTGAATTCATGTATGTTAGCTTTCTTTCTCCAAATAAGTTATTTTATGATAGTGATTTATTTTCATCTCTACTCAATCTAAAAAACCTAGTCATTCACCATTTGCCAGGTCTAAATACACATTTTTAAGATGTTTTACAACTATTCCCTCTTTTTCTAATTAATAACATCAATCATAGATTGTTATAATTTGCTATTCCTGTATCCTTTCATCTTTCCTCAATATTTAATACACTATTCTAAAAGCTATTTTTTTATTTTAAATGAAGTTATTACCTTTTAAACTTATAATAGTAAATATATATAAAACTTGAAAGATATGGAAAAAGATCAAATAAAATCATGCATGCTATCACCTAGAGAAAAAAATGTAATGTGACTTTTAACTGATTAATAGCATGATATATATCTAATTACATAAGGATCTTCAGAATAATCATCCTCAGGTAGAAATCTGAAAGTGACACATCCAATCCTAAACCCTTTAAGAACCATATTTACTTTACAAAAAAATAAAATGTAAAGTATTTAGCCTAAATTCAGGACTATAAATGAGTTGGCAGCAAACTATTCTGGTTGATGCCCACTACAGTTTTTCATGTAAACCTCACACTGGTCAAGTGTTTCCCAGAGTACAACCCTTGAGAACTTCCATGAAAAGAAAGTGCTATGGTCAAATTAGTTCATGGATATTCAAAAAGTCTTAACCATTTTTTCATGTAATTTAATAAAGAAAACTGTTTAATATAGTAGAATTTAGCATTTCTCAAGCTTATTTATTTGACCTTTATATCATGTTATATTCAAGAAACAAATTTTGAAAAATGAACACATTTCTACTTTCCCATACTTATAAAAATGTAAAATAAATCTTATTAAAATCATACCCAGATAGCTCAAGAATGCCTACTTTTCTGAATTAAGGTTGGTAAGATCATATCCAAACTGGAGCCACAGTAAGGATGGGGGGTAAGAAGGTAATCATATAAAGAATCTGCCATTTTACAGTTAGTTCTTAAAATAGTGATGAGAAACCTAATGTTATCCTACTGATCTCATATGAAAGTATTTTCCAATGGTATACAGTCATAATTCTTGTTCATCTAAGTAATAAAAAAGAATTTCAATTTATTAATTAGAAATAATTTTCTAGTTATCCTGTGTACCAGAATGTATCTGAGTATGTGAAATCATAGTAAGCATACCCTCTCCTTAGGCAGACCCAAACAGAAAATTGACATAGAAGTAGAATGCTAGTTTAATAATTTACAAAGATATTTATAACATTGAAAATATTTAAAATGTAAATGATCAATCTGAAAACATATTTATAAGGCAATCTAGGCCATAACAGAAAGAGGATATGAATGTCCCCTCTTCCTATTGGGAAAAAGATGAATTAAATTGAATATCTAATCATATTAGTGAATTCATCCAAAAATGGAAATGATATATTTTTCAAAATTCTTTGTGGCAAATCTCAATCTAGCTTAAGTGTTTCTGTAGTTGTTGTATATTAAAGAATGAACTGGCTCATGTAAATTAGAAATCAAAAGACTAGCACTAGCTTTAAGAATAGCCTGATCCAGAAATTCAAACCATTTATTAAGCTGAGAGAGATCATACAACTTGGTCAATTTAACATAACTCATCAACAGGAAAGATGAGAGGCATTTGTAAGTAGTTAGATTTCTTGCTTTTCCTTTCTTTTCAATATTTCCATGGTTTTTTTTTTGAAAACTTCATACTAATGAAAGCATATTTATACGCATGATTTTATGAAAACAACACAATAGTCAAACCCACTGCAATACTAATTATAGTAGTTTTATAATCTTATCTGTTATATTTAGGCTACCAGATATCAGCAAGCTATTTTTTTTTTTTTTTTGCTGTAGCAGAAATGACACTAAATTTAGAGACATTCTTTTAAGAGGATTGAAGTTGATATTTCTGGTTCTACAAAATTAACTTTTTATATCTCTGAACTGTTACAAACAAAAAGTGTCTCCAGTCCTATATTAGGAGTCATGAATTACTGAACAAAGAACACAAGAAGTATAACCAAAATAAAGGTGTGGCAGTCTCAAAAAAATTCAAAGCCAATTAATATGCACATATTTTCTATATCGCCCACATTAAGACACACAAAATATAGACTGCTATGTATACATACAGTCTTTCCTAAGCACCATCTTTTCTTTCAAGAGATAAAGTTATTATGGTTTAGAGGAGAGGGAAAAGGAATAGTCAACATTTCTAAACTCTGTTTAACCTGTCGAATATACTTCAATCTGCATATTTTGTATCCAGTGGGACCAAACAAAATGTAGCAAGATAAATACACATTAAAAGAATTCTGACCTTCATACCCCAAACCGTTTTTAGAAGAAGTAATTGTCTTTTACCGTTTGTTCTATTTTAAGTAAATAATACATAAATTACAATCCAAACTACAAAAAGAACAATCTCAATGCTGATTTGAAATTCAGCAAACACACCAGATTATGCTTTCAGGTGGCAAAAGCTCCAGGGTTCCCTGGCTCTTTTGTGTTCCTAGGCTTGTAGAGTGCTAGGAGCTGACAGATGCTTATCAAACATTCATGTAAACACTGTAATCAAAGCTGTGCTCTCCAGTTCTGCCTTCCACAAGGGGGTCAGCATGGAACATCATTAACGCTGGGCCAAAGATAGAAATACCATGCCATGAAGTTTGTAATGCGAGAGAAAGAAGGCCTACATTGCTGCTCTAAGACACAGCACACAAATTGTTAAATTTGCTGACACAAAAAGATGGATACAGAGGCAATGTTAAACACTGCTGGGTGTTTATTTAAACATGAAATCTGTTAGGCCTTTCACCTGTTTTCTCTAGTTAAAATAGAGTTTAAGGCTTTTGTTTTGGTTTTCATCTGGAAGAATGCGGAAATGTGTTTCAAACCTGAGAACTATATAATAATGCTTCATAAACAAAGAAAATATCACAGTAACTTTACTTTGGTAGCAATAGTACAGGAGACATAAAGTTGAATTCTCTAGGTCCAGGATTACTTACCGCTTCAGGAAAAGACTGTTTTCTTTCCTCGATTTCTCCAGGCTTCCAGGTCTGTAGCCTTATTTCATGTGCAGGGATAATACTACTTTGAGTGGTAACTCCTTATCAAGTGAGAGAAACTTCCTAAAGTCGGTCTGGAAAGTAACCTCTTTTCATTTCAGGTCCTAATTTTCACCTGAGAAAAACTGTTACTTAACCCAATTGCTTACTAGCTTCACATACTTAACAGCCTCCCTTTGGCTTAATAGTGTGAATCACATATTCTGCTAATTGCCCGTAATTGCGCTAGAATGGCGGTTTCCAAAGTGAGGTGCCCAGGGCAGCAGCATGAGCATCATCTGGTTCTAGTTAGATTGTACAATTTGGGCCTATCAAAGCCAAAAAAATAAACAAGTAAGCAGATTGATGTTATTCAGCCTATCATAATTGTGCAAGCACTGAAAAGGGAAGATCAGAGTGCCTCAGCAGGTTGGTTTTGCCTTAGACTTTTGTGATGAAAGCAAAACAAGCTGCAGGAGGAATGTTTTACATTTGTGATTGTTTTGCAATCAGGAGATGGCTCAGTCAGCTGAACAGTTTATCTCTAAATAACTAGTTTCAGGGGGACAAACAGTTCTAATCTTAATCATTCCTGAGACAAAAGTAACAGAAGAGAATCTGTGTTTGGCCTTGTCACAAGTAAACAACAGTCATTTGCAAGTTTATATAGTTATGAGAGTGTGGACAGTGAATATTTCCTAAATCATATGGAAAAGAGTGGTTCTTTGGAAGAAGCCATTTCTCAGAATACAAAAGTTTGCAGGTATTTCTCAATTATCACTGTTCTCGGGGAGCACAAGGCTCACCTAATGTTTAATATTTTCAGACTCTCCCCTAGACCCACTGAATCAGAAACTCTGGGGTCATGACGAAGCACCTACAGTTTAACAGGCCATCAGGAGATGTTCGTGTATATCACAGTTTGAGAACCACGGCATTGGGTTTTTCTCCAACCAGCCTATCTGTCTCCATTGCTTGTTTCAACACTTTGCAGATGATTTTTACTTGGATTTCTTAGATTTCACTACGCAAATGTACATTCTTCAGCATTACAGTGTAGCTTTACTCAATATGTATTTCAAATTCCTTATAATCTACAGTTCTCTCTTCATCCTTTTTTCTTCCTTAGAAAACTGGGACATTTGTCCTGTAGTTTTCCAGTCTGAATTTTGCTTATTTCATTCTAACAGAGCAATTTGACATGTTTTTCTGTTCACTCTAGAACCTGCAAATAATCAGCTAGATCTAGAATTTAGATAATACCCAGGTTTAATTACTTAGCAGATTATAGATAATATTGTAGCCTATCATCAGAAGGTGTATGATAGTTGATTTTTGTTGTTTTGAGCCATCCTGGTCCTTTTCTCAGATCATTTTTTTCATTCTACCAGCATCCCACACCTTTTTTGTCTTTTATCTTTATTTTGATTCCTCCTAATGCTAGACTTCTTTGTTATAAGATGCTATGGAATTAAGGATGAAATAGAGAAATATTTTTTCGAGAATAAGAAAACAGTAAAAGAGATAACATTTAAGATGAAATTTGGGAGTAAATAAAATGAACCAGAGGCAGAAAAAAGAGATTTCAAGAAGTGGGAACAGCACTGTCAAAGATGCAGAAGTATGAGAAAGTGAGGCAAGAAGCCTTGGTAGAAATAAAGTAGACATTGTAGGCTGAAGATGATATTGGACATGTATGCATGAGCTATCTAATAAAGGCCTTTGTATGTCATGAACTAATGTTTTTGAAAATTCCTTGTATGATGCTATAAGAGCCGATGGGAGTGGGATCATAACCTCATGTAAGGTAATGGTAGAGGGAGCCAAGCTCACAACAGGTGAAGGCAGAAGGAGGCGAAAATAAACGGTGGTAAACTCTAACATCTGCCTCAGGAATAAAATTTCTATGAAGCAACATGACAGAAACTCCCCTTCCCAGTAGCTCTCCTCTCCCAGCTTCCTTTTTCCACTGATCCTTCCCCTGGCCTTCTTGCTCTACACCCCTCTGTTGCTTCTGCTCCCAATGCCACTGATCTCCACAACCTTGTTTATAATATGAGCAAATAGTAGTAACTAACATATAGAAGTTTTTTTTTTTTCATGACTAATAAGAATATGTAAAACTCATCATCCATATGGTACATCCAAAGTAAATCATGAATTTATAATTACCTTTAAGTAAATGCAGATTTTACATTGTATTTCATAAATACTGGCATCATTTCAATAATAAAATTTTTTCACAAGTACTAAATAGAGAGCAAACAATAAAACCCCTGACACTCAATAATAGCTGCGTGCTATGTGTAAACCTTGACTTCAGGTGCCTCTTGGCCTATTTTAGTTATATAATACCCTAGTTTGAGAAATAGATAAGGAAGAATTGGCATATTTTAAGAAGGTGAACCTAATAATAAATGTGCATTAAAAAGTGCAAATTATTAAAGTTTGTGGAAGATATGGGCAGGAGTGGGAAGAGGAAACTGAGTAGTCCATGAAACGAATGATCTGCAACTGAACTTTGGCAGTGGCATTAGGACTAGCGATGAAAGAATGGAAATAAGAGGTCTAAAAGTCAATATTAGGTAGTCAGGAAGATATCTTTAAGGACAGAAAAAGTCTCAAGGTTCTCTGTAGCAAACATCTTTTTAGAGACATAGCCAAAGAAATTGCCATCTTGTGCATTCATGTTAGTGTTCAAAGATAAATTAAAAGAAGGTGCCCAGAAAGAAGACAGACATTTCCCTAACCTCCAGTGGCTATACATTTTCACCAACTCATACTGTGAAAAAACTGGTAGCTAAACAAACATGATGGTTTTATTCCTTTAATACAATGAAACTCATAGTTCTCCAAAGATTTAAGTTTTGTGACTTTTGCTTCCTTATCCTTTTGACTCTATGGTTCCATGTTGAAATACTCACTCCAGGTGTTATAAATAAAAAAAATAATTGAACTATTTAGCCATCAAATCATGACTTAAATCTGGCTAACCCTTTGCTTTTCTATTCCTCCAAAAAGGTATTTATTTATCCTTATTTTCTTCAATTACAGTTGACATTCAATATTATTTTAGTTTCAGGTATACAACAACATAATGGTTAGACATTTATATAATATACGAAGTGATCCCTCCAGTTAGTCTAGTAACTACCTGATACTATACATAGTTACTACATTATTGACTATATTTGCTATGCTGTACTTTACATCCCTGTGACTACTTTGTAACTACCAATTTACCTTCTTAATCCGTTCCCTTTATTCACCCAGCCACTTAATCTCTCCTTCTATCAGACAACCTTCAGTTTGTTCTCTGTATCCACGAGTCTGTTCCTGTTCTGTTTATTTATTTTGTTCTTTAGAGTCCACATATAGGTGTGATGATATGGTGTTTATCTTCCTCTGTCTGACTTATTTCACTTAGCATAATACCCTCTAGGTCCGCCCATGTTGTTGCAAATTTCATACTTTTTTATGGCCAAGTATTATTCCATGATATATTTATATCATGGAATATGTGTGTGTGTGTATGTGTACATATACATACATACCACCTCTTTATCCAATCATCTATTGATAGGCACTTAGGTTGCTTCCATATCTTGGCTATTGTCAATAGTGCTGCAGAGCATAGGGTAACATATGTCTTTTCAAATTAGTGTTTTAGATTTCTTCTAATACCCAGGAGTGGAATTGCTGAGTCAAAAAGTAGATTTAATTTTTGAGGAATCTTCATACTATTTTCCAGATTGATGGTACCAATTTGCAAAAGTACACAAGGGTTCTCTTTTCTCTACAACCTTGTCAACACTTGTTGCTTGTTGATTTATTGATGATAGTCATTCAGACAGGTATGAGGTGATATCTCATTCTCATTGTTTTAATTTGCATATCTATGATGATTGATGACATTGAGCATCTTTTTATAGGTCTATTGGTCAGCTGTATATCCTCTTTAAATGTCTATTCAGATCCTCTGCCTGTTTTTAATTGGATCTTTTCTGGTGTTGAGTCCTATGAATTCCTTATAAACTTTGGATATAAACTGCTTATCAGATGTATCATTGGTGAATATCTTCTCTCATTTGGTAGGTTGTCTTTTTGTTTTGTTGATGGTTTCCTTTGCTGTGCAAAATATTTTTAGTTTGATGTAGTCACATTTGTTTATTTTTTTTCTGTGTTTCCTTTGCCTTAGTAGATATGAGAAAACTATTACTAATGGTTATGCCAGAGTTTACTGTCTATGTTTTTTTCTAGGAGTTTTATGGTCTTAGGTCTTACATTTAAGTCTTTAATCCATTTTGAGTTTACTCTTGCATGTGAATCTACTTTCATTTTTTTACATGTATCTGTCCAGTTTTCCCAAGTCTATTTATTGAAAAGACTGTCTTTGTCCCATTGTATATTCTTGCTTCCTTTGTCACATATTAATTGACCAAATAAGTGTACATTTATTTCTGTTCCATTTATCTATGTCTGCTTTTATGCTAGTACCATGCTGTTTTGATTACCATAGCCTTATACTATAGTTTCTTATCAGGTAGTGTGATACCTACCACTTTGTTTTTCTTTCTCGAATTGCTGTGGCTATTAGGGGTCTTTTGTGGCTCTACACAAATTTTAGAATTATCCTCTATTTCTGTGAAAAATGCCATTGGTATTTTGATAGAAGTGACATTTTAATGGTTAATTCTTCCTATTTATGAGCACAGTATGTGCTTCCATTTTTTTGTACCTTCTTCAATTTCTTGCTTCAACATCTTATAATTTTCTAAGTATAGGTCTTTTACCTCCTTGGTTAAATATACTCCAAAATTTGTTTGTTTATTTATTTGTTTATTTTGATGCAATTGTAAATTCTTCATCTCTTTCTGATAAATGGTTATTGATGTATATAAATGCAACCAATATCTGAGTATTAATTTTGTATCCTGCTATTTTACTGAATTCAATGAACAGTTCTAATAGATTTCTGGTTGTATCTTTAGGGTTCTTTATGTATACTATATCTTTTGTAAATAATAAAAATTTTACTTCTTCCTTTCCATTTTGGATACTTTTCATTTCTTTTTCTTATCTGACTGCTGAGGCTAGGACTTCCAATACTATGTTGACTAGAAGTAGTAAAAATAAATAACCTTGTCTTTTTCTTGATTTTAAGAAAAATGATTTGTAGCTTTTCCTTGTTGAATATGATATTAGCTGTGGATTTGTCCTATTTGGCCTTTATTAAGTTAAGGTATGGTTCCTCTATTCCCATTTTGCGGAGATTTTTTTTTTATCATAAAGGAATGCTGGGTTTTGTCGAACACTTTTTCTGCACCTATTGATATGATCATATGATTTTTATCCTTCACTTTGTATATATAGAATATCACATTAATTAATTTGTAGATATTGAGCCAAATTCATATCTCAGGAATAAATCCCACTTGATCATGGTGTATGATATGTTTAACACATTGCTGAATTTAGTTTGTTAATATTTTTTTGAGGATTTTTGCATCTATGTTCCTCAAAGATATCAGCCTATAATTTTCTTTCTTTCTTTTTTTTTTTTTTAATGTCTTTGGTTTTGAATCAGGGTAATGGTGACCTCTTGAAATGAGCTTAGGAGCTTTCTCTCCTCTTCAATTTTCAGAATAGTTTGAGAAGAACATGTGATAATTCCTCTTTGAATGTTTGGTATAATTCACCCATGAAGCCAGGGCTTTCATTTGTTGAGAGTTTTTGATTACTGATTCAGTTTCATTAGTAGTAATCAGTCTGTTCAGATTTCCTGTTTCTTCTTGACTCAGAATTTATCCATTTCTTCCAGATTGTTCAACTTCTTTGTATTCAATGGTTTGTAGTATTTTCTTTTAATTCATTGTATTTCTTTGGTGTGAGTTCTCATTTCTCTCTTTTCTTATTTTATTTACTTGGGTTCTTTTTTTTTTTTTTCTTGACAAGTCTGGTTAAAGGCTTATCAAGTTTGTTTATATATTCAATGAACCAGCTCTTGCTGCCATTAATATTTTATATATTTTTAGACTGTATTTTATTTATTTTCACTCTAATCTTCATTATTTCTCCCCTCCTACCCACTTTGGGCTTTGTATGCTGTTCCTTTTATAGTTAACTTTAGATATAAACTTAGGTCATTTGAAATTTTTCTTGTTCCTTTGGGTAGGCTTGTATTGCTATGAATTTCCCTCTTAGGACTTCTTTTACTGTATCCTATAGCTTTTGGATCATTGTGTTTTATTTTCATTTGTTGCAGGTATCTTTTAATTTCTTCCTTGATCTCATTTTTAACTTGTTCATTATTTGGCCTCCATGTATTCATTTATTTTTTTCAGTTTTTTTTTTCCTTGTAATGATTTATAGTTTCATACCATTGATTTTGGGAAACATGCTTGATATAATTTCAATCTTCTTAAATTTATTGAGAAATTTTTGTGGCTTAACATGTGGTCTATCTTGGAAAATGTTCCATGTGCATTTGAAATGCTCTAAATATGTCAATTAAATACATCTGGTTTAATGTGTCATTTAAAGTTGTTGTTTCCTTGTTGATTTTCTGTCTGAAAGATCCATTGGTGTCAAGGAAGTGTTAAAGACCCTTACTATGACTGTATTACTATTGCTCTCTCCCTTTAAATTTGTCAATATTTGCTTACTATATTTAGGTGCTCCTATGTTGACTGCAAAAATGTTGACAATGATTGTTACTAAACTGATCCCTTTATAATTATAAAGTGTCCTGTTTTTATCTCTTACTATAGACTTTGTTTTAAAGTTTATCTTGTCTAATATAAGAATTGCAACTTCTATATTTTTTTGTATTTTCACTGCTTGAAATATATTTTTCCATTCCTTTACTTTCAGTGTGTGTGTGTCTTTTGAGATCTCTTGTAGACAGCATGTGTTTGGGCCTTGTTTTCTTATCCATTCAGTTACCCCATGTCTTCTGATTAGAGGATTTAATTAATTTAAATTTAAAGTGATTATTGATAGGTACATAGTTTTAACATTTTATCATTCACATTTATACTCTCCCATCCCCCTTCTTCTTCTTAAAGAAGTCCATTTAGCATTTCTTGTAATACTGTTTTGGCGGCGATGAAGAACTTCTTTAGCTTTTCATTGTCTGCGAAGCTCTTTATCTTTCCTTCAGTTTTAAATTATAGCCTTGCTGGTTAGTGTAGTCTTGGGTGTAGGTCCTCCCTTTACACCACTTTGAATATTTTATGCCAATCTCTTCTAGCCTGGTCAGTTTCTATTGAGAAATCAGTTGACAGTCTTATGGGAGTTCTCTGTAGGTAACTAGGTTTCTTTCCCTTGTTGTTTTTAAGATTATCTTTCTTTAAGCTTTGGCATTTCAATGATGTATCTTGATACGGGCCTCTGGGTTTATCTTGCTCGAGACCTTCATTCTTTCTGTATTTGTATGTCTATTTTCTTCACCATGTTAGGAAAGTTTTCTGTCATTATTTCTTCAAATAGATTTTCAATTCCTTGCTGTCTCTTTTCTCCCTCCAGTACTCCTATGATATGAAGTATAAGCTTGATCCCTTAAACTATCCTCATTCTTTAAAATACTTTTTCCTGTTGCTGTTACAATTGGCTGTCTTCTACTACTTCATCTTCTAAATTGCTGATTTGACCCTCTGCTTTAATTTACTCTTGATTCGCTCTAATGTATTTTTCATTTCTAATTTTTTTATAGTTTCTATGTCCTTTTTATGCTCACTATCTCTTTTTTGAAGTTCTCAATAACTTCTTGAGCATCCTTATAACCAGTGTTTTTAACTCTGTATCTGGTAGATGGATTGCCTCCATTTCATTTCATTCTTTTTCTGGAGTATTCTCTTTGTGTCCTCATTTTGGCTGCATCTGTTTGTTTCTATGTATTAGGTAGATCTACTACGTCTCTCAGTCTTAGCAGGGTGGCCTTATGTAGTAGATGTCCAATTGGGCCCAGTGGCATAGTCTCCCTGATCATCTGAGGTAGGTGATCCAGAAATGTCCTTTGTGTGAGTTGTGTGTGTCCTCCTGTTGTAGTTGAGCCTTGGTTGCTGTTGGAAAATCAATGGGTGGGATTGACCCTTAGTCTTACTTGCTGTGAGTACTGGCCCTGAGCACAGAATATAAGCGGCTGTGTGGGGACTGATCATGTGAAGCAGGATTCCCCTAGCAGGCTCTGGTGCCTTCTGAGACTACCCTTTGTGTATTTTGCTTGTTGTGCTAATCCTGTGGAGCTTTGTTGTGGCCTGATGCCATTCACTGGGTGTGTTGTTTCTGGGGAGTCTTGAGAGCTGCTCCCTTGCAGGTTAAAGTCAGTCACTGACTGTGACGTGCCTGAGGCTTCCTAGTAAAAGATACATAGTGATGGTCGGTAGCTGTCTGTGTTGAACTTGGAGGTGCATGGAGAGGCTATGCTGTGAACCAAGCTGGATCCCATTGGTACTGGGCCTGGAGCAGCCTAGCAAAAGGCCCAGGGTATTCTGAGTCCTGCTGCTGCCTTTTGGCTGCCTATAAGACTCAGTCACTGAAAGAGTCTTGGGTGGTATATAAGTGAGGGAATCAACAAGGTGGGGGGAATGGTGTTTATAAGGTTAATGTATATTCAGATTTGGCACCAGTGGAGCTTGGGGCTAATCAGCAAATGGCACAGAGCACACAGAGGCCAGCCACCACCTACTGGGAGTCCATGGACCCCCAAGATTTGTCTAAGAATGACTGCAGTGCAGACCATTGTCAGCTGCCAAAATGCCTCAGGTAGAGATCAACTTGGGTGGGGCTGAATCCCAGGGAGTCCCAGGGAGTCACCAAGGTGGAGTGAGCAGAGTTAACCAGGTTAATGCAGATTCACATTTGGCTTTGTCACAGGAGGGCTTAACACAGGGACAATGGCACCTATCCCTCTAGCTTTCTTCCTGAAGCCACACAACTTAGTCTTTTCCTGTATGTCTCTGGCACCTCCTGAGGAACCGCTCCTCCACTGGAGCCCAGGGTGCGTGCCTGGGAGAAAGAGATTCTGTGTGCTGGGCCCTTTAAGAGGACACCTGGGTTTCCAGAAGAATTTCATCTCACTCAGACAGATAGAAACCCTGATGATTTTCACAGCCAGATTGTTTATTTTCCTGGCACTGGTGCTCTGGGCTGGGGAGCCAAGTGTGGATCTGAGACCCCTTTTGCTCCTCAGAGGGGAACTCAGCAACTGAGATATCCCTTCCAGTTCTCAACTACCACACATATTTGTGGAGCTTCCTAGTTCAGCATCTATGTTCCTCCTACCAGTCTCCAAGTATCTTCTTATTTATATCCTTAATTACAGGACTTCTGTCTAACTTCAGTTCACATGGTTTTCTGGGTTCATTCCTCCAAAAAGGTATTTAATCTGGCACACATGCATTGCAGTAAAGAGTTGAATATGAAAGTAGAGTGCATTGGTAATATGTGCTAATATATGTTAACTTGCTAAACTACTAACATACCAAGAATCTTTAAAGTCCTATCATTTCTACGACATTCACACACACATAAGAGTATATGCTTGCTGACATTTGTAAGTTATTCCAACTAACATCCCTTTTTAGCACCATCACATATGCTATATGATGAGACAGATGATAAAGAGGTACTATTTCTAGAAAAGAACTCCATCTCTTTCTCATTTTAAAGACTAAATTGTTCCTTTTAACATCCATGCCCTGTCCACTAGGCTTATAGCTTTGCAAGGTAGGATAAATGTATTTGTATTGAAGGATGAAAGTCATAATATGTTTGTATTTGTATTTGTATTGAAGGATGAAATGTATTTGTATTGAAGGATGAAAGTCATAATAAGTGCTACAACACTGAAATAAATTATTTTTTCCTCTTACAAGCAGAATTAAATTGAGAACTAATAAAAAATACCATCAATAAAATTATGGGCAACAAGGATCATGTGACATGGGCAACTATTCTTCATTTAGGCATACCAAGTTTCACATTTTCCATATGCAAAGAACTTGCTACTTCTTTTCTTAAAAAATGAAATTACTTATAATTCTGTAGATTAGGAAGAATCACACTCATCTGCATCAAGACTTTTTAAAGGTTACTGGCTGCTACTTGCCAAGGCTTTAAAAGAATAATATATTGTTACCCTTAATTGAGAGTGCCAATTAAATATTTTTCTTTAGTTTTAATATGTAAATCTCTAGACTTCTGTACTGTGTTATAAACCATGGTATTTCACAATATTGACATTTCTATAATTCTTTATGCCTTTTCTTTTTCTGAAAAGAGTCTGGGTTTCCCAGGAATCATAACCAAGCTTTTGTTTAAAAAAAAAAGCAAATAAACAAACAAACAAACAAACAAATAAAGCTTCTTTACATATCCCTTTAAAACTATACACTTTGTATTTTGGTGATTGAGTCATTTGACAGGCCAAATAGACTGAGATCTGTGCTTCAGGAAAGACGTCATCTAAAGAATATCTGATATCCTCCCTCTATAAAGTTCTTTTCCTTTTCATACTAGCTCATTTCAAGGAATGAGGTGTTTTAGAGGTAGGTTTAATATTTTTTTTTCCCAGTTCTACCATAAAATGTAGATTTTATAGGCAAGGTTGGCATTACAAATCTGTCCAATGTCAATTTCAAAAGATGGAAGTTGCAATCTCTTCTAGTTAAAAAGTTTGTTACATTCTGAAATCCAGATTTTTTCCCCTAGAAAACTTAAAAAGTATCAGAAACAATTTCTATTAGAAAAAAAATTAAGTTAATTGAATTAAGCATCAAGCTAAAGTCAAAATAATAAAACATACAGTAAGATGTATTTAAAAAAGGACTATTTGTCTCTTCATTTATTCACATACTCAACAAATATTAGTTTGGTATTATAATTATGTGTTACAGTTTGTATGAAGTGATAGATAAGACAAACATGATTTCTACTTTCAGGAGGTAATAGTATTGTGATGGAGACAGAAAATACAGAAATAAACATCTAAATAAATAAAAGAATAAACTTACAGATAGAGAAAATTTTTTGGTCTGTATTAATTTTTATATATTTTTCTATTCTTGATGTGCTAACGTCTCAGGCAGTGCTGACTATCCCCCCCCCCCCAAGGGTTAGGTAATAGCTACAGAAAGTAAATGGCTTTCCTGGGAGTATGCCTTTAATGTGGAAACCAATAAACCAAGCAATCCAGAGCATTTACCCCCAATGGCTTCCTTTCATGGGGCTCTAATACTCTGTGACACCTTTCTTCTGCCCTTCCCAGTACCAGATAGCTATTATTTAGGGACCAATCCTATATCTCAGAGCTATCAAAATTATTCAAATTCTCCAATCCTAAATCTAATTAGCTGTATTACCTTGCCTCGCCCATTCTTTCTCATGAAAACAGCAATAATGGAACCAACTGGTAGTTTCTCTTCCCACCTCTGTCTTCTCATCTCACCTCTCTGCTTCCCCATTTAGCCCTGAATAGTGAGTGTGCTATGAGTATAATAAAAAATTCCTTCATGATAATCAGTCATTTCCATGTCTGTGTACTTTAACATATCTGATTAAAACAAATCTTGGTTATCATTAAAATAAAATTACATGTGAATATTTAAAAATAAATATTATTTTATCTCAGGAGAAAATTTCCTAGAAAAGCAATTTAAAAAATATATTTAACAAGAAATAAAAGGCCAGAAGAGACTCATGACCAACAAAGAAAATAAACCACTAGTCAAACTCTCCCAGAAAATTGGTGCCCATCTTTCATCAGCATTAACCAGATTCATAAATAATAACAATAACTATATGTTACTTATGATTAATCTTTAAATATATGAAATAATTATATAAAGAAAATCTTAACATGGAATCAAATATCAACATAAGACATAAAAGGAGACTTAAGTCAATTGAATTAATACATTCTTTAATAATGTAAAGATGGAAATTCTTCCCAAATTAATCTCTAAGTACTTAGCAATTCCATGAAATTTGACTAATCAGTCCCAAACTTTATCTGTTAAAGGAAAGGGTAAGAATAATCAAGACAATTTTCAACAATCTCAAGTAGAGATTCTCCTTATCAGATAGAAAAAATTTAGTGCAAGATTATAAAAAGAAGTAAAAACGTAATATTACTATAAGATCAAATACCACAATTTTGTTTTCCTGCTTTGACCATCACTAATTAAAAAGAATAAATTCAACTGTGATAAATACCATAAAAGGAGGGTTAATGGTTTTGTGAAATACAATATAATAGCAAGCCTAATTTAAGTGGTGGAGTCATGGAAGTCCTGCCAGAAAAAGTGACATTTAAAATAAAAAGTGGAAGATAAGTGGTTGGACAGGCAAAGAATTAGGGTTAAAATAGTCTAGGTAATAAGGATATCAGCTGTAGAAACCCCAAGGTAGAAAAGCACTGTGCTTATTTAGAAAATAAAAGTGGTCAAATTCATTAATTAAATAGTTATTTATCAGGTGTCTCCTATATGGTGAATATATTCTTTATAATGAAATCTGTATGTGGTGAATAATTGGAAAGTTGTCTTTCATATTGGAGAGATAATTCTGATATAGATAGGAGTTGGCATTTTATTTAAAATGCAATGAAAATCTATGCAATGGATATAAACAGGGTTTTTCATGACCTCATTTATACTTTCCAAGTATCTACCATGTTGCTCTATGAAGAATTGTTTTAAATGGGCCAAGACAACAGGCAAGAAGACCAACTTGTGGACTATAATTCTGGTGAAAGAGATGGTGACTAGGATTGGAATGGATACAACAGAGATGTATCACCAGGAATTGATGTTAAAAACACCAATTTGAAATTCTCTATTAGTTGTGTAATTGTCATCATACTTCCTATTATTTCTTGAAACACAGACATAAAAAAGTAGGATAAAAATATCAATAATAGCCTGCATGTTTTCTGACTTGATGATAGATAATAGATAAGATAAAGTACTATTAATAGAGATGTTGGAAGCTGGAGCAAACATTAAATCATTTTTTGCTTGGTTGTTTTTGAAAATAAGTTCAAGAATATTGTTAGATATGGAAACTGACAAGTCAAAGAGGAAGGTATATGATCCTTATTTCAAAAGACAAATGAAGGCTTGAGCCATAATTTGGTAGCTGATGCATCTGTAATTTTTGAAACTATATGGATGAATGATATTGCATAGGTTTATCTCTTTAAAGTTGGTTATTGAGGTGTGATTTTAATAAAATAGAGTGCGTATACTTTATAGTTTATAGTCTATTAACAATGGCCAAAGATAAAAAATATTTCCATCATCCAGAATTTTTCTTTCATTCTCCTTCCCAGTTGGACTCTCATGCCTTACTCTACGCAATGACTAATCTGATTTCAGTTACTATAGTTTTGCTGTTATATGGCCTATATAAATTGATTTATACAGTATATGCTTTTTTGTCTGGTTTGTTTCATACACATAATATTTTTATCCACATTGTTGCATGCCAAGAATTTATTCATTGCCGAGTAATACTCCATTGTATGAATTTACTGCATTTTTTAAAAAATTTATTACTTGTTCTAGACATTTGAGTTGTACCTAATTTTGGCTATCATAAATAAAACTGCTATGTATAATTTTGTACAAATTTTCGTATGACTATTTATGGTGAATGTTCATTTAAAATTATTTGTTGTCTATCTAGTGTGTTTGTGGCATGTTTGAAACACTTTTGCCTACCCAGTGTCTAAGATATTATCCTCTAATTCTTCCAAGAAACAATAGTTGTACTTCTAGGTCTGTGATACATTTTAAATTAATTTGTTGTATATGGTGTAAGCTAGAAATTAATGTTCCTTTTTTTTTCCTTCATAAGTTCAACTACTTTTCCCAGTAGCATTTGTTCAAAATTCCCTATTGAATTATAATAGTGCTTTTGGTGAAATTGTCATATATGTATGGATCTATTTTTAGAACTTATTTTGTTTTATTTATGTGTTTAATACAATGCTGTCTATTACTGTACCTTTACAGAAAGTCAGATATATCAGAATATACAGGTCTAGCAACATGTATTCTTCAAAATTGTACTTTTCAACTCCAAAATTTCAATTATTTTATGGTTCTATTTCTCTATTAAAATTCTTCCTTTGTGGAGACATTGCTACTATGCTTTCTTTAACTTTGTGAATGTAAATATATATGTATTACTTTAAATCTTTATTTGCTAGATCCTACATGTGGATTCACATATTTTTATTGACTTATTCTTGTATATATGATACCTTTCTGTTTCTTTGCATATCTCATGATTTTTTTTTGGTCATTGAAAATTGGACATTTAAATAATATATTTAGATAATATATTGTAGTAACTTTGGACTCTGACTTTCCCTCATGAGATTTGCTATTGATGTTTTTATTTTTCATTTAGTGATTTACCCATAATAAGTCTTTAAAATTAATCTTCACAGAGGTCTGTGGCTATTTGTGTCTCTGCTGAATTTTGTGTATTTATTTAGTTTGTTTAATCTGGCATTTTAGGTTTCACTCTTTAGTTTGCATTGCTTAGTGGCCAGGCAATGCTTTATCAGAAGCTGTGCTCATGCTAGCTGGTAAGTGCCTTCAAACATCTGTCTTTTTTTATATCTGCGAGGCTTTATTCTGGGCCCTTTTACATCTTTTTTGCATATGTCACCTGGTTATCCAGGCAAACGTTTTTATATTGGACTTTCTCTAGTCTCCTGTATATGCATGCAGAAGGTGGTGGGAAATATATGGAGACCTTATATAAAGTTGTTTGATTTTCTACATTTGTTTGTTAAAATTCCTGTTAGTTCATTGATCCTTTGCTTGCCCTAACCAGAACTGCAGCCTCAGGCTATCCAAGCCACTAATCTCCATTCACTTACCAGAGATTGCTGCTTTTGCCAACAACCTGAATGTAGGTTTTTCTGTCTCACTCTTAATTAAGTCAGTCACTTCTGGCACTGAAACTGAGGATTTTTGTGTCTTTTTCCATACTTGTAGAACTATATAGCCCTATTGGGCTGAACAGATAAGAGTAGTCTTAGGCCAGTATACCTTAGACTTCCATTGTTCTTATTAAAAGTCCAATAATTTTTTAAGAATGTATTTCTTTACATTTGGTCAGTTTCTAGAACCCTTCAATGTTTGTTTTAACAATTTTGTCCAGTATATATAATTGGTTTTTGAGAAGGGGACCTGCCAACCTCCTTATATCATAACATTAAGCATTCTACCTCTCTCATACTTTTTAACTGAAAAGATATTTAAACGTGTTCTAATAAAAAAAAAACTGTGAAAAATTTTTAAAATTTAATTTATGTAGCACTATGAGGTATTCTATTTTATTTATAAAACTTCCGTAAGTAATATAAAGAGCTGATTAAGAGGTAGGCCAAAAGTAGATATACAAATTCACTTGTTTTTCAAAGTTCCTCTGAATCCAACATAACATCCATTGTTAGAGTGTGGATGTAGAATTCTTAGCCCACTTATCTTACATCAGCATCAAACTGCCATGATTAAATTTGGACTATCCCAGTTGAATGTGGCATTTAATCATTTATTCAGTGGCTAATACAGTAGTGCTATATTTCCTAGTAAAAGCAGAAGAAAATCTTAGAGTGTAGTCCTTAAGCTTCATGTTTAGCTTTGAGATGTCATCAAGAATAATTTCTATTCACTCTTTTAACAAGAAACTCCATGCAATAGCCAAATAAACATGAATTTTACCAGGTCTGAGTGCAGGTTATCTGATCCTCTTTACATTGGTACAAGCACAACTTAAGATTTAATTTTTACTGTATGTGAACTGTAATTCATTGGTACTTTTAATATATGATGGTAGATTTTTAATATTTTTCCATATGAACATTAATAAGTTTCTTTGTTAATGGTAGATTATTGTTAGTGATCCTACATATTTTAATAAGTACAATAGGTGTAAAATATAAATTTCAGAAATAAAAAGAAAAATTTTATTTAAATAAAATTAGTTTTTGTGTCAGTACACGTAAGCAAGTTATAATCAAATGTCTGTGGACCAATAAGTTCAAAATTTTGTCCAAATACTCAGAAGTTTAAGTAAATAGCAGAAACTTTTGCTTTATAGCATACTTATGTAAACTTATTTTTAGAGTTTCCATGATTAAAGAGAAAAAAACCTAGTTCAGATAATTTAATCTAAATTCTTTGTGATTCAGCAACTCATCAAATTTATGCAAAAAAGTCACATCTGTATGGCACTGAATTAGGAGTAATAACTTATAATTTAAAATGTAAACTAAATACATATAACAAGATACAGAAAGGCATATTTCTCCATCCACCAATAACCATACATAAAAATATTATGCTGATATGGCTTTTGCAAAATGTCTTAGCAGTCTAGGAGTACATAAAAATTTGCTGACTTGGTCAAACTAAAAATTTCTTAATTTTGTATTAATTATCCATCCAAAGTCCTTTTAATTTCTATCTATCATACACATACATTTTTACATAATATGCAATTGATTTAAAAAGTACAGAAATGCAATTTACACTAAATGCATCGTGGCTATAAGTTTCCACATCCCAGAAAATCAATAAAATTATTATTTATCTCCTACAACAAACCTTATAATCAGAGGAAATGTACTTTCACTTTTATCTTTGTAAGCAGAGTTAAATAATGGGTTAAATTAAATAATTGTGATCCAAGAAATTTATCTGGTTAGAGATGGTGGTTCTTTGTTTATTTTTTAAATGGAGTAATGCATAAAAATTTCTTTCTAGAGTGCTTCAAACAGGAATTCCCAACAAAACCCGCTCTTAAAAAATCAATTAGTCATATATAGAAACAGACATTACATAATAGTAAACACATTTCTCAATTTGGTTAAATAATATAATAATATTAAAATACATAGTAATATAACAGCAAATACTAAGAGAGTTCTTTATATAGATCAGGCACTCAGGTAAGTACCTGCTTCTATTAATTCATTTAAGCCTTTCATTAACACTGCAATACTGTAATTAATACAGCAGTTGCTATTTTTATCTATATTTTAAAGGTGACAAAATGGAGACATAGAAGGGTCAGACAACAGCAACTGACAGAAACAGGATTCAATTCACATTCTAGTGTCTATGCTCCACTACAGTGTACTGTATTTATATAGATTTTACTATCCCCTCAAGTAATAAATTATGTTATTAAGAAATAAATTTCTATTAATAGTGCACAATTTCTTTTTATTTCTCTTTAGATTGATATGAGAAGAACCCATTTCACAGTTGAAGCTCCTGGGGAAATACGTGCAGAGAAGGGGGATGAGGGAAATATTAATTAATTTTTGATACCATGGAATTAAATGATAAATGCTCACATCAAATTATGCTGTGAGTTTGAGGTGCAAGATGAAGACAGGAGTAATTAAAGATTTTTCACTGGAAGGTAAATTGGCTCCTCTCTATCTTATATCAAATAATTGTCTTGCATATATAAAAAAATGTAGGACTAAAATTCAGGGAGAAAGACCAGGAGGGAAGAAAAATTCTCTCATAAAACTGTAATAGAATATCCATGATCTTTTATTCCAACATATATTGGATAGTGTCTTTCTCAATAAAAAAATGTGTCGTGGTGTCTGACACAGAAGACAATTCCCTGGGTTCAAAATCAATCATCCTTCTTTTTTCTTAAGAATCTGATAAAGACAAAAAATATTTCATTATAATTGCAAGAAATCCTCTGTGGATCTTTGCAGTGATTAATCATGATCTTTGAAGCAGAACATGGAAATAAATGATTATCATCATAAATAGCAAGAAATATTCCAAATATTTTTTGACCATTTAAAAGATTATAAATCTTTTATTTTAATACATCCATTTTGAATGTCTATGCTTATACACTATCTTCTATAAAGTATGTAATTGATGTTTATAAACATTTATTAAGAAAAATCAATAAATCTAATGTTAAAGAAAATAAAAATTTATATGCATGAGACCTTTCATCTTTTCAATAGAATTGACCCTAACGATGTCTACTTAACACAAAATTTCTTTAATTAATAAAAAGTATTTGCGATGTCAGATAATCTTCCATTAAATAGAATAAAAATATTAAAATCAGAGTGAAAATTAGAGACTTAAAATGAAATTAGATTAGAGATATTATTTATACTTTCCTCTCATTTATGCACAGTTTAAATTTTTGATGTTGTTTCTAAAGAATGAGCACTATTAATCTAACCACAGTTTCTGTTAGCTACATCTTTGTTTTCTTTGGATGTGTAAGCCAAAGAGAAGTTTTAGGGCACACAAGAAAACTGCCTCTCCCTAAGTAAAACTAAACTTCTATTTGGTCCATTATATGTTGGCTAATTTCATTTTTATTTCTTTTCAGGTGATTTAGACCCAACAATCTTGGCTAAAGGCATTAGTTCTGAAATCTGAGAAACGCAGCTTTCAATTCAGGTATGGAAATCTAGGTCCTAACATTTATGTCATTGGGTAAATTATTTACCCCACTAAAACTCAGTTTTATTACCAATGAAATACTGGCAAAAAAATGATCAACTTCTAAGGTGCTGGATACAGTGCCTTACACATGAAAAGCTCAAGAAATGTCATTTTCACTTGTTAATTATCTCCATCTTATTATGCATAGTTATTTTGTATAAGTCAAAAAATCATAATAAAAAGTATTTTGTTAGACATTTAATCCAGTAAATTGTCAGATAATCTATTATTTTTTTGCTCCTGATTATTATAATTGTGTCACAATTACTATTTTAAAATAACACATTTAAAAAAGCAATTCTATATTTACATAAGTAATAATATATGACAATCATAGCAATGTTTTGGATAGAAGGGTGCTATATTCTTCCTTTGTGTTCAAAATCCACCCATGATTTGAGAAATAGACACGCAAATTCTTCCCTAGACAAGTTATCTTTCTTGGAAGTCTCTAAGCTCCTTATACCAATTGTACTAACAAAAGACAAAGGAGGATAGTCTCTTTCTAAATAGTGCTATATCTCTAGGGTTGAAGATACATAAACTGAAGTTATAATGGGTCATTGCTGTTGGCTTTTGCCCCAGAGACCTAGATGACTCTGAAAAATCAATTGGTGTTCATTGGTCCAGATTATAAAGCTCTCAAGTATTTCATCCTTCTCCAGGGTCCCACTGATGATATGATAATTGGTAAAGAGAGATTGATCTAACTTTTAATTAACATTATATCATGATGCATTTGACCTTACTTTTTTGGCTTTAGTTTGTCTTGATCTTTCCTTTCCAGGAAAGAGCACAGCCAATTCTGCACATCTTATTTGTACAATATACACTAAAGAAATACTCTTTATTAAAAAAGAGAGACAAAAGCAAGATAAGTGTTTTTAGGAAATTGTTATTCCTTACTATACTTTTGTTTGTTTTTTTTTTTTCACAAGAAAAATCATTTTATAAATAAAGGACATCCTTCCTTGGCATATTTTATGGTCCTCCTGATACAGCATAGTGTTGTTAAAGGTGCTGATGAGCAATGAAAACAAAATATTCCATATGTAAAATTTACCTTTTCATCTCTTAGAGACCTGGGAGGGAAAACACTTTACTAAACTCAAAGGTCAAAGCTGTATTCTGCATCCCAGCATGATGGCTCAGCAGCATACAGTTGTACATTTCAACAGAAATGTCTGCATGGACAGATTAATGGTATCTGTTTATTTTAAATAAATCTATCTTGAGACAGTGTCTCAAGGTGTTTGCCTAGTTAATACACAAAGCTCCCTGGAGGGCCCTAGGATAAGCATAAAAGAAATAAAGGACTTTTTAAAGGTAATTATCTTAGTCAATAATAATTAGTCAATGACTAATGAAAAATTGTCTTGAAATTTTTTTGAAACTAGAAAAAGTTAAGATTAAATTATTTTTTACTTTTTTTCAGCTCATAAGTTTTTGGGATGCTTTAAAATATTCAGATACAATATTCTGATAAATAATAAAAAAAATCTCCTAGTTAGTAATTATAGATGATAATAAGAAGGAGGAGCTCTGGATCTTTATTTAACTCTTTCATTACTCTTTAAATCCATGTTTAAGAATAATACATTAAATACACCTCTGTAATTTTTTAATCAACTCAGAAGCATGATTTCGGCACCCTTCAGAAAGGTTATTATTTGATTCTGAAATGATAAATATATTAATCTCTTTGGTTCTCCTATTTTCTTTCTCTGCAGGTTTGACACAATTGAACATCTTTATTTATAAACTTTCTGCCTATTGAGTTTTTCAGATATGCTGGGCATTCTTCATCTCAGGCTTTTTGTGTGTGTGTCAGTGTGGAAAGGGGAGGATTAGAGAAGGAAAAGAAGTAACTACTAAAACTGATTGATCACCTTTTATATGCCAGTGGTTGACATGGTTTACATGTATAATCCTATTTAATCATCATATCAATTCTTTCTTTTAGGAGGTATATTAGTTTGCAAGGGCTGCCATATAACAAAGTACCACAGACTGGGTGATTTAAACAATAGAAATTTATTTCTTTACAGTTCTGGAGACTAGTTGTATAAGATCAAGGTGTTGGTTTTTACCTAAGGGCCTTCCTCCTTGGCTTGTAGATGGCTGTCTTCTTCCTGTGTCTTCACATGGTTTCTTCTATATGTGTTTGTGTCCTAACCTCTTCTAATGAGGATAACAGTTGTACTGGATTATGGCCCAACTCATATAATCTAATTTTACATTAATTAAACCCTACTTTTAAAAGCCCTAATTTTCCCATAATTATATCTTTAATAGCCATCTCCAAATTAAACTACATTCTGAGATACCAGGGAAAATTATAGAGAAGACACAATTCAGATCATAACAGAGGGGTTATGTAGGAAGCAAATGGGGCTAAGCGAGTTTAAGAGTGAGTCATTCTGTTATGAAGTAAAGTGGTTATTTCAGAAAATTTCAGACTATGAAGTTACTAACGTTTCCTACCACATTCTATCTCTCACCTGGGTCTTGGTCATTAATTTCTGAATGACTTTAAGGAAGTTCCTAAACCTTTTGGTTGTTGCTCCTGTTCACTGTGCAAAATGAGGAGGCCAAGTACTGTGGTATTTAAGGATACTTGTAACTTTAACATTCTTTGGTTAAACAGCAGTTTTGTTTTGTTTTGTTTTGTTTTGCCATACTGATTTCCCAATTACATTGTAGAATCATTTTGGGTGAAACCAAACGTCACTTTTTCATCCCACCAATAATTATAGCAATACTGAGTTTATAACTAATTAATCAAATTTAGGCTTTTTAGTTCTCCATTACAGTGGAGAAACAAAAGGTTTTCACTTTAAAATATATATTGTATGCTGATTTTATAAAAGCATCTAATGATTTCAGTCTACATTAGCAATGAAGCAACAGCTACAAATGTAGAAAATTAGAAAAAATTACTGTGAACTGAAGAATTGACAAGTGATTCAAATCATTCAAATATTTTCAATTATTTATTGAATATAATATACAACTCTTTTCTGAGTTTTCAGTGGTTCCTCATATTAATAAATGGACAACATACAGCAAACCAGGCATCGAGAGCTATAATTGATTTATTAAACATTTAGCTTTTAGGTTATGGAATATAATTATCCCAGTTGGAAGAGGCCCAAGTCAAATTTCACTAACATGTCATACATAAATTCTTGAAGTTGGAAAAACTGGAGCATATCGGTTGTAATGCTATACATATGTTTTATCTACGTAAGTTCTGGCTTCTTGAATTTCAATTATTTTAAAATAATTCATTTATTTAAATTTATTTCATTAAAAGTTTTTTTCAGTTAAATGACAAGTATATATTCAAATATTTTCCACTTCTGTATTTCACACTTAGAATTTATATTGATACGAGATATAATATCACATCGATCACCTTTTGTATGGTCTATTCCCTTTACTAGTAATGAAACTTAAGTTTTCATTATTAGTCTGGTAGGAAACACAAGTGTATCCCAAAACAAAAATGCATTAGAGTTTTAGGATTTGATTCCTTTTTAAATGCATAATTCATATATTAAAATCCTAACTCACAAAGATGATGAGATTATGAGTTGGGGCTTTGGGAGGTGCTTCAGCCATGAGGGTGACCTTGCATGAATGGTGTTAGTGCTCTAGGGGACTCTTCATCCCTTCCACCATATGAGGACACAGGGAGAAGCTATTGGCTATGAACCAGGAAGAGGTCCCACATTAGAAGGAGACCATGCTGGCCCCTTGATCTTATACTTTCCATCCTTTAGAACTGTGAGCAATATATTTCTGTTGTTTATAAGCTACCCAGTCTGGGGTATTTGTTAATAGCAGCCCGAACTAACCACAACCCTCAATTCTCTCTTCAGATCTGCTATATAAATCTCAACAATCATTTTGCATTGAGTATTACACCTGTAATACTACTCAAGAGAAACAATTTTTTTGTCAATGTCATATAAACTAGATAGACATAGTTATTTGCTTGACTATCAAGTTTTTAAAGATTGACTGCACAACCATTTTTTGATTCTGTAAAGGAACATATTTTTCTGAACCTTGGCCTATAGGGTAGAAATCATTTGTATAGTGAAGGCACAATCCCTTTTTAAGAAATACCTCATTAATGTATGTCATTACAAAGAAATTAAGTGTGAAGTTATCTATATTATGTGATTATGAGTATACATCAATGAAAGTGTGACTCTATGAAAATTTATTTTGTAATTTTATAAGGATAAATATTTTTTTCTCACAAGGCAATTGTATGTCTGTAATATCTGGATTACTTATCTTTGTTTAAAGTGTATTCTAGGCAAAATGTATGATTCCTTCTTAGATAGTCCACATTTGTGTGTGTGTGTGTGTGTGTGTATATACACAAATATATATATACATTAATATATATATACACACAAATGTGAATATATATATGTATACATATATATATATAAACATTTTAAGAATATTTTACATCAATTAAAAAAAATAAGTTTCAAAAATTCTACTTCTAATTTTCACATGTACTGTCATAATGAAATAAACACTAGCCATTGCCAATATTTTTACTTGCCTAAAATATATCTTTGTTTGTCTTATTCTTAAAATTTGAAAATATGAAAATCATATTTCTTTGCCTAGATAACATAATTGTATATGAAACTACTGAGAATGACAATCAGGAAAATAAAAAATGATCAGATATTTAAAATTAGTTCCCTTTTTCTCTTGCTATTTATTCTGCTTGACCTATAATTTGCTTCTTTAAATACATGAGATAACAATCTCTAATCATCTCAGAAAAAACATCTATTATATATTAAGAATATTTTAATAGTTTCAAAATGACAGTACTCTTTAGTGACCACTTTTTTTGTTAATTACTTATAGATGGGATTTTCTCCAAGGGTTAACTTGGCTCACTGATTTCTTTTTTGTGGTTATTGCTATTGTTGATTGTTATTTTTTTTTTTTTTTGCTTTGAAGAATGTCTTAAAATTCTTCCTTCTACTAGACTAAAATCTCCATTGTTACTTTTATACATTATTTTTTCTTTCTTTACTTTGAATAAATGGCAAGCATAATCCTCTTCCAGGTATTGTCAATAGCTATTATTAAATATAAGATATTGATTTTGAAAAATAATCATTTCAGTTTTTTCAATAATTCATCTCCTTATTTTCCCCAAATATGTCAGAATACCTATCATTCAATCTCAGTCTGGGATATTTTTAAACTCCTCAATGGAGTATTCAGAAATGGCAGGAATGCCTCAGAAATGTATACAGATAGCTTTAATTCTTTTAAGATAATGTAACATTAGGAATTAAACTTTTTTTTTGTTAAAGTTGCATCTGTATTTTGATTTTAAAATTTATATTTATTTTTAACTAAAACGTGTGTTTGGTTTGTGAGCTGATTACCTTTCCAATTTATCAAGAACTTAAAGAGTTGATTTTTGGGAACTAAACATAGAACATTAGTATCCCTCTTGAATTTTAGATCCTGTAACGCAGCTCATCTTTCTACTGAAAATCCTTTTAGAACCCATAATTGGCATTCATTATGTCTTCAAGTTTATGCCACTGTGGCAATCATTAGGAATATTAGTAAATATTCTAGTTCATTTTTTCTTTCAGGTTCATGATAGGAGTATATTTTTTGCATTCTGGAAGATAACTACATTTTTGTGATTTGCTTTGTCTAGTAAAATTTAGACATGTCCTGTGTCATTTCTGGAAGAAACCAATAAGAATCAGTTAATTTTCACTCAGTGTGATTGGCAACATTAATTAAGATGGCTGTTCATAATTTAATCAGCCTGAGTAGAAGTGGACAAAACAAAGATCCCTCATGAACCTGAGATTAACATGATGTAAAATAATAAATAATCCATTTTGCTTTAAACTATAGAAGATTGTGTGTGGATGGGTGGTGTGCATAGGTGCACATATGTCAAGAGATTTTATTGTTGTTATGTACTAATCTGCATATTCAGATTTTACAACAAAATGTCCATTAATGGGACAAATGTAATTTCTTTATCATACAATGTATCTAATGTGGGTTTTCAGGGCAGCATTTTTCATTGTAATCACTCAGAGATCCAGGATGACAGAGGTTCATCTTGACACATGGTTTCATCATCTTGAGCCAGGGAAAGTGAATGTGGAAGAAGCTTAGAGTAATATATTGCCCAAAAGTGACACAATTCTTTTTTCTTATTTCATTGGTTAAAAGAAACCATGCAGCTATGTCTAACTTCAAATTGGTAGGATGTCTGAATTATCTGTTAGCAAGTTAGTAAAATCGCCATATCCTTTTAACACTTCTAGATAATAGCAGAAAAACCTGGAACTACATGTCTTAGAATCCACTTTTAGAGTGCAGAAGAGAAGCAGAGGTCATTATTTCCTGGAAGTGGTTATAAGCCCACAGTGAGCAGATGAGAGATATATAGTTGCTTCTTGTGTGAATTGAGAACAACCACTATACCACTGCCAACTGAGATAAGTGGAGGGAGATTTTCTTGATTTCTTTGAAAAAAGCAATAGTTTCCAGCTAGCTTTGACAAACACTTTCTTCAATATGACTGGCTGATATGTTCAGCTCTGCTTCCCTAACCTTATGGTGGCAGTTAATCTGCCTTTTCACAAGGCTTTTTCGGTGCTTTGCTTCCCCATCTCCTTCACATTAATAATAAACCTCAATTCCTTTATCATTATTATTTTATATTAAGAATACTTTATATGATTCTGCTTTCCTGCCAAACACATATCAATATAGCAGAAACATGCTAATGCACCATATTCTCAGAAAAAGAATAACCAGAATATTTCTAATCAGCCCTAGTGACTACCACAAATACTATCTTCCCACAGATAAACTATATTCTTTTATTTCAAATACTAATACTCAAATGTTTTTGACACGAGTATCAAGCCATTCAACGGGAAAAGGACAGTTTTGTCAACAAATGGTGCTGGGAAAACTAGATATCCACATGCATGAGAATGAAGTTGGATACTTATCTAACACCATACACAAAAATTAACTCAGAGTTCCTCAAACAACTAAGAACTGATCTACCATATGATCTAGCAATCCCTTTATTGGGTATTTACCCCAAATACTTGAAAATTCATATCCAAAATGATATTTACACACCGATGTTCATAGCAACATTATTCACAGTGGCCAGGACATGGAAGCAACCAAAGTGTCCTATGATAGCTCATTGGCTAAAGAAGCTGTGGTACAGATACAGGGAACATTACTCAGCCTTAAGAAGAGATGAAATACTGCCATCTGTGACAACATGGATGGACCTCGAGATAATCATGCTAAGTGAAATAAGCCAGACAGAAAAAGTTGAAAATCACATAATATCACTTATATGTAGGATATAAACTGAAAAGCAACAAATGAACAGGATTAACAGTGACTCATGATCATGGGCAATAGAATAGTGGTTACCAGAGGATAGGGGGAAGGGGGCAGGGGAGAGGTAGACAGGGTAAAAGGGGGTCAAATATGTGGTGACAGAAAGAAATCTGTGGGAGGTGAACACACAGTGTAAATATAAACAAACAAACAAACAAACAAACAAATAAATAAATGCCTTACTGTTAAAGGGTACAGCTAAAACTTTCTGTATTTTGTTAACCAATGTCACCAAAAAAATTAATTAAAAAGAAAGACCTATATGGAAGACCTAAAATTATAAAACTTTTAGAAAAAAAACATGGGATAAAAATTTCATGATATTGGATTTGGCAACTATTTCTTGGATATGACACTAAAGGCAGAGGAATTAAGAGAAAAAATTGGACAATTTGTATTTCATAAAAATTTTTTAAAATTTTAAAATTGTATATAAAAATAATATCAACAAAGTAAAAAAGCAACCACATAATGGGAGAAAATGTTTGCAAATCTTATATCTGATAAAGTTTTAATATCTGGAATATGTGGCAAACTACTAAAACTAAACAATAAAAAATAACCAGATTCTATAATGACCAAATGTCTTAACTAGATATTTCTCAAAAGAAGAAATACAAATGATCAATACTCACATGAAAAGGTACTCAACATTACTAATCATTAGCTAAGTGCAATTCAACATTACAAAGACATACCACCTCATATCAATTGGAACAGTTACTATATAAAAACAAAACAAAACACATACACACACATACATATACACACACACACACAAAACAGAAAATAACATGTGTTGATGACAATGTGGAGAAGTTGGAACCCTTGTTCATTATTGGTGGAAATGTTAATAGTACAACTGCTGTGGAAAACATTGTAGCTGTTTCTCAAAAATTTTAAAATAGAATTATCATGTGGTCTAGCAGTTCCACTTCTGGGTATATACTCAAAACAACTGAAAATGGAGTCTTGAAGATGTATTTGTATACCCATATTCATAGTAGCAATATTCACAATAGCTAAAATATGCAAGCAATTCATAAACCTATCAACAGATAATGGATAACCAAAATGTGGTATATACAGGCAATGTGATATTATTTAGACTTAAAAAGGAAGGACATTCTGACATATGCTGCAACATGGATAAAACCTGAGGACATTATGCTAAGTGAAATTAGTCAGTTAAAGAAAAAAAAGACAAACACTATATGATTCTACTTACATGAGGTGCTAGTCAAAATCATAGAGATAGAATGATGGTTGTCAAGTGTTGAACAAAGGGAAAAGCACTGTTTGATGGGTATAGAGTTTTAGTATAACAAGATAAAAAACAAGTTCCGGAGATGGATGATAACACAACATTATGAATGTAATTAACACTGCTGAACTGTACACTTAAAAATGATTAAGATGATAAATTTTATGTGTATTTAAAAAAATGGTAAAACCAACAAACACCAAGCCCCATAAAGTCAGACTACAACCTTACAAACTGGTTCTTTGAGTGATTCATAATAATTAATGGTAATTTGTTACAGTAGCCCAAACTAAGCTAGACATTGGTATTGAGGAATTAGGTGCTGAGGAATTAGATACTGCTATAAAAACATCTAAAAATGTGGCAGTGGCATTGGAATTGAGTAATGGGTAGAGGCTGAAATTCATGGTAGAAGTAGAGATTGCCGTGAAGGGACTTTTAAAGGTGAATCTGGTGGGAACTCAGAAAGCAAAAAGGAAAGCTGTAGAGAAAGCTTCCATCTTCTTAGAGAATACATAACCAATTACTGAATGTGGGTAGAAATGTGGACAGTATAGGCCATTCTGATGAAGTTTCAGATCAAAATGAGGAACAGGTCCCTGGACAATAGAGAAAAATAGAGAAAAGGCAGTCCTTGTTACAAAGTGGCAAATAACGGCTAACTTGTGTTTGTGATCCTATCTTTTGTGAAAGGTACAACTTGCAAACAATGAAACTGGATGTTTACTAGACCTTTTGAGCATGGCTGAAATTAAGAATCCAGTAGACACATTTAATTTGATTTGGAATACATGTAGAAATACTTTTTATGACAGTAAAAGTACATAAGGAAAGAGTGCATGGGGGTTAAACTGTTTTAAGATTTTTGCAGTGTCTGAAGTGGTAATAGTAACTTAAGTTGGGCCCTAATGCAAATTGTAAATTCTAGAATAATCATTAAAATGTCTTAAAATAAAGTTGTATTAGTTAAAGATATATAAATACATTAGGAAGTACACTATGTTCATCATTAGAAGTTTCAAAGTTATTAAGATAAAAAAATGTCCCCAAATTGATCTGTAGATTTAATATAATGCCAAATAAAATCCCAGCAGTTTTTTAATGAAAATTGACCAATTGATTCTAAAATATATATTTAATGGAAAGGCAAAAAAAGAATCAAAGACATATTTGGGTAAAAACAAACCTGGAGAATATATACCACCAAATATTAAGACTTATTTTAAAGCAAATAAACAGTGAGATAGTGTAAGAAGGAACAAATAGACCAACATAATAGAGAAATATAGATATATACAGTCACCAGAATTATGATGAAGATATTACTACATTACTATAGTTAAAGGGAAAAAGATAATCTTTTCAATAATGCAACCACATCAGTTGGTTCTCCATACAAAACTTTGACTCTATGTTATATCATGCACACCAAAAAAAAATACATTCATGTAAATTATAAAATTAATTTTAAGAGTAAGACAATATTCTAGAAGATAGATTAGGAAATATATCCCTAACATTGGGCTAGGTAAAGTTTTTTAAAAAGGTCTAGAAAAACATGAATTATAAGAGAACTGATAAATTGCACTTTGTTAAAATTTCTGTTCCTCAAAGACACTATTAATAAAGTGAGAATGCAAAACAGCAAATGGGAAAAGATGTTTTCAACATATGTGAGAAAATGAACTCATATCCAGAACATATGTAAAGAACTCCTATCAGTCAATAAAAATGTCAACAACATAATTCTTTTTTGAAATAGAAGGCTTAGAGTTGCAGTCAAGATGGTTTAGTAGGTAAACACTGTGCGAGCCTCGTCTCACAACCACATCAAAATTACAACTAAACTATAGAATAGCCATCATTGAGAGTCGCCTGAAATCTAGCTGTACAAAAGTCCTTCAGCTGGAGACACAGAGAAGAGGCCACCTCGAGACTAGAAGGAAGGGTGGAGATGCAGAATGAGCTGGCCCCACACTCACATATGGTGGTTGAAAATTGAGAAAAATATCTCAGCTGTAGAGGCTCCCCCGAAAAGCAAGGCTACCAGACACACATCAGGTTTCTCAGCCCAGGTTTCATATATTGAGAAGAAAAGTCCCCGAAACTTCTGGCAGTGAAAACCAGTAGACACGGTGGCTGAGTGAGACAGAAGGCCTCTGGAGTTACAGACATTCCTCTTAAGGGTCCTGCACATGGACGTACTCACTGACGGACTCCCTTGCTCTGAGCTCCAGCGCTGGGGCAGCAGTTCTAAAGGTGCCGGGACATACAGAGAGGAATTGAGATGTCTGGCTTCAGGGCTGGAGTGGCAGCTTTCTTCCAGACAGAAATGCTGATGGAGGCCACTGTTCCTTTGTAGGGCCCTCCACCTTTTAGTGTGCAATGCAGGCAGCTGCCTTATTTGAGTCAACAGTGACCTAGTTAACACTGGTTTCCCTGTTCTGGTGACTCCTTGATAGCCTGCCCCTCCCAATTTATGGGCCCATCCAAGCCACTTTCAGGGGATTTTTCATACAAATGTCCTGTCTTAGCTCATGATGTGAACTTTCCTAAAATCTCACAAAGGTTCACAAAATCTAAACAAGCAGCATCTGGCCTTGGCATGCCCCATAACTCTTGCTGAGCAACTCTAATTTGGCACAAGTGGCAGCCAGCCTCAGTTGGTGACTTGGCCTCTCAAGGCACATCCAAACCTAGTATGGGTGGCAGCCATCTTCAGATTGCTTGGTGGCTCATGCCAGGTGGCTCTGGGCAGGACACAGGCTACAGCTGAACCTGACCTATGACAGAGCCCCTCCCAGGAGGCCCTGGCCTACATTCCCAGTGGCCAGCATTGGTCTGAGCTGTGGTACCACCTGTGATCACATCTGAGTGTGACACATATGAAGTAACAGACTGGGAAGCCACCAGAGCACTGATACAGTAAATCCTGCTCTATAGAGTCAACTCTCACATGATAGTTCCTCCACTATAGTAATGGCCAGTCCTCACAACTAATCAGCCTGAGGGACTATCTCTCCCAATCACATGCAAACAGCAACCAAGGCTCAATTACAACAGGAGGACACAAACACCCCATACCAGGGACATACCTGGAGCATCTGGCTCAGGTGACCAGGGAAGCCTGTGCCACTGGGCCCCACAACACAACTTCAAAAGGCCACTCTACTAAGATAGATAAACCTAGCACCTCTACCTAATATATAGAAACAAACACAGGGAGGCAGTCAAAATGGAAAGACAAAAAAAAAAAAAGTCTGAAATGAAAGTACAGAACAAACCTCCAGAAAAAGAACTAAACACAACAGAGACACATAATCTACCAGATGCAGAGTTCAAATACTAGTTATAAGGATGTTCAATGTACTTAGTGGAAAAAAAGATGAAGTCAGTGGAAACTTTAACAAAGATATAGAAAACATTAAAAAAAACCAGTTGGAAATGAAGGGTACAATGAAGCAGAGGAACAAATTAGCGATTTATAATGTAAGGTAGCAGAAAATACCCAATCAGAACAGCAACAAGAAAAAAGAATTCAAAAAAATGAGGATAGTTTAAGGGACCTCCAGGACAACATCAAGCATACCAACATCTGCATCACAGGAGTACCAGAAGGAAGAGAGAAAAAGAACTGAAAATCTACTTAAAGAAAAAATGACTAAAAACTTTCCCAACCTGGTGAAGAAAATAGACATACAAGCCTAGGAAGCGCAGAGTCCCAAACAAAATGAACCCAGAGGCCCACACCAAGACACATCACCATTAAAATACCAAATGTTAAAGACAGAGAGAAAATCTTAAAAAGCAGTAAGAGAAGAGTAGTTAGCTACCTACAAGAAGGCTCGCCTAAAACTGAGCTGATTTCTCAAGAGAAACTTTATAAGCAAGGAGTAATTAGCAGGAAACATCCAAAGTGATGGAAAGCAAGGGACTAGCACCAAGACTATTCAGCAAAGCTATCATTTTGAATCAAAGGACAGATAAAGAACTTCGCAGACAAGAAAAAGCTAAAGGAGTTCATTAACACTAAACTACTATTACAAGAAATGTTAGAGAGACTGCTTCAATACAAAGAACAAAGAAAAAAGATTAAAAAATATTAATAAAATAATAGCAATAACTACATATCTATCAATGATTACTTTAAATGTAAATAGATTAAATGCTGCAATTAAAAGATAGAGTGACTGAATGGATAAGAAAATAGGACCTTTATATATGTTGCCTACAAGAGACTTCATATTGAAAGACTCACTTAAGATCAAAAGACACAAGCAGACTGAAAGTAAAGGGATGAAAAAAGTGTTTCATGACAATGGAAACAAATAAAAAGCTGCCACAACAATATTTATATGAGACAAAATAGACTTTAAAATAAAGACTATAACAAGAGAGTAAGAAAGACCCAGTTATCCTACTTCTGAATTTTTACCCAAAGAAACCAAAAATACTACTTCTAAGGGACATGTGAATTGTATGTTCATTGCTTACAATAGTCAAAATATGGAGGCCTCCAGGGTGTCTGTTGATAAATGAATGGGTAAAGAAGAGGTGATACACACACACACACACACACACACACACACACACACACACACACACACACACACACACACACACACACACACACACACACACACACACACACACACACACACACACACACACACACACACACACACACACACACACACACACACACACACACACACACACACACACACACACACACACACACACACACACACACTGGAATATTACTCAGCCAGAATAAAATCTTGCCATCTACCACAACATGGATGGACAGGAACGTACTGTGTTGAGTGGTGTAGGTCATACAGAAAATGACAAATGCCATATTATTTCACTTACAAGTGGAATCTAAAGAAAATAAACAGAACAGAAATAAACTCATAGATACAGAGGACATTTTGATGCTTGCCGGATGGGAGGGGGTTGAAAGTTTGGTAAAAGGGGAGAGGGAATTAAGAAGTTCAAATTGTTAGTTATGAGACAGCTGTGGAGATGTAAAGCATAGCACAGAGAGTATAGTCAGTCATATTGTAGTGACTGGCATCAAACAGGTACTAGATTTACAGGTGAGAACACTTTGTAAGTTATATGTCTAATCACTATGTTGTACACCTGAAACTAATATAATATTGTATTATAACTATACTTATAAATTAAAAAAATTAAATAATTCTCTCAACAAATCTCTGTGTTACTATTATTATTTCATTTTATCAGTTAAAAAACTAAGACCCGGGAAAGGTTAACTTACCCAAGGTGACACAGTAGTTAGTGGTAAAGCCAGTAAATTGTAAGTGGTAACGTGAGTAAACTCAGGCCCTGTGATTTCAAAGCCTGCACACTTAACCATCAGTCTACATCCATGATTGTGCAACATTCTGGTCTCAAACCCCTTCACACTTTTTAAGATTATTGAGGTTTATGTCTATGGGGGTTATCTCTATTGATATGTCTATTAATATTTTTTCATAGACATATTAAAATGTTTAAAAATTGGAAATGTTAACTCACCTAAAGATAATAACAAACCTATTACATGTTTACATAAATAATACATTTTTAATAAAAAACTCTATTTCCAAAACAAAACAAAGAAAAAGTTTAAAAAGGCACTTTGTTAAGGAGGATATCCAAATTGCCAATTAGCTTATGAAACAGTGTTCAATGTCATCACTACAGATAGACATGCTTATTTTTAAAGGTACTTTTTATCTACCTAGTTGTATAACCAGTCCATATGTAATGTATAACCTAAATGTTAAAAAATTCAAGCAATATAAAAGTAACTAAAATAAACTAATACATTTTATTTGTAGCTCTTTAAATGTTTTCTTATGATTTGCATATTTAAAATTTTATTATATCCTTAAATCCTTTCAAATATTTGAAATAGGTATAAACTATTTCCCTAAAGTTATGGCCTGTTAAAGTTCATATTACATGTACTAATTAAGAGCTAATTATCTGAAAAGCTTAGAACAAAACTATTTTCATTGGGATGAATTTAGCAAGTATGTTTTTGTTTTCAGCCGACTTCTGAATGTATTTTTGAATCATTACCCCTGTTAACAGTTCAAACTGAACAAGTGGACACAATCTTGGGTTTTTACTTTAAAAACATAGACTGTAGAAGAGAAGTTATTTCAAATAGTAAAATTGTATTTAAATTTAGGATTTCTTAATATATTTAAAACAAGGAAAATGCCTACTGTTAGTATCAAATAGCCAGTTTCATGTAAGTTTGATTTAAACTTAATAGCTATGCAATGTAAGGGAAGTACCAAGACTACATGTAATAAGGCCTGTGTATTAAGTTAAACAATTTTTAAACAATAATAAAAGCATTTAAAAGACAATTTACTTGGCATTTTTTGACAATATCATTGATAAAACACTTCTCCTCTGCATAATGACACATTGCCCTTCCCTTTGGATGTCACTGCTGGGTGCAATTCATTTTGCATGGAAAATTGGGATAGTAAATTTATGATAGATCCACACCAATTAAATGATGAAAACTAAATTATTTGCTTTCTTTCTATGAAACAATAAAAGTGGTTACTTTAAACAAGGCTACTATAACTCTAATTTAATTGTTTTACCTTAACCAAAATTATATTCATCATAAATACAGACTTTTCCACTAAAATGATAAAATTCCATGAGGGCACAGCTGAGTAACTAAAAATTCCATTTAGAATTATTTCATAGTGGTTTGTTAGCCTGTTTACTTTTCAGTGGAAACATTTTTAACTATATGAGAAGATGTCACAAGAATGACTGTGCTGAACGCTGAACGCATAGTGGTTTAGAATGAATTTATATTTATGTTCAAAATGTTTCAAGCTTAAAATCCACCCACTCATTTAGAAAAGTTAAATCTGAAAGAGTTGTTATGAAAATATAATTCATCAATCATACATGCATATGTATTAATCTGACAAATTCATAATATTATTCAGCCTTCTGAAACTTTTATAACGAAAAGTCCTAAAATTTTGAATGCATGAATTGCAAATACATAAGCAGAGTTTTTTTTGTATGCTGAAAGAGATGAGTCAAAGGCTTGATATTGCACAGAAATTACTCAGAAATGTACTTAATGATAAGATTCAGTTGTTAATACATTATTAAAAGGTTAAAATATAACTATACATCATTAATATTCACTGCTTGGTTATTTGTAATTTTTGTCAATATCTTGCCTAATGGAAAATGCATTTTGCATCAGGTCAGTATATAAATCTGTAAGGAATTTATATATTTGATTCAGAAACTACTTACTGAGGCCTGACCTTTTAAAAATGCTGTTTTGCTGCTAAGTAATACACTAAATTACAATATTACTGAAGTATATAGATAATCAATTCATTAGACAATTTCATGAGAAATCATTTTTTTCTCAGTAACTTTTAATTGAGGAAGCATATACTTGCTTCATGAGGGCAACAGTTAAGGTAATTGTATAATTTATTTGTAAATATTATGCTATGATACTTTCAAATGATTTTATATCAGTTGACTGTATCTCTAATGTTGCCTTTTAATTTTTTGCCTTTTTATTGTTTTGTTCACTAAAGTAAATGTTAACAATGTATTACTTAAACTAATTAACATGGGAAGAATTACATTTCCTACCAGTGGAAATACCAGGACCATGATGTCCTATAATTCTTTTTTGGATGCTGAAACATACAGTTGTACTGCAGATAGGTTTAATAGCTCCATCGTATAAAAAGTTCTCCAGATAAATTTATAGGAATGATACATAATGTTGATATCTAGTCCAGATCTTTAAAAAAAAGTCAAAAATATATCAACTTGGAAATTTCAGGGGGAAGACAGAAAAACATTTACAACCCAAAGGACCTGAAGAATCAACCATAAGAAACTACTTTCACCAGACCCTGATCCATATTTAAAATTATTAAAAGTGAAATAAGGAGAAAGAAAAAAAAAAAAGCAAAGGTAAACCAAGATTATAAAACTTAAGAATTGGAAATAGAAAGTTTATTGCCAGTTTAGATTATCTGCTGAAATAAACCAATTATTATATGAGAGATGCTGTTTTAACTAAATAGGTCAGTGTATTTATTAGGTCAAAATTTATTTCAAAGATTCATGTTAAAACATGGAAGTCTAAAGTTAATGAGAAGATGAAAAATACAAGCTACTGAGTTATGGATCTAAGGACCCATAACAAGACAGAAAAGAGAAACGACATGAAATCCACTTAATTTTTATCCATTTATAAGTTATTCCTTTTTCCTGAAGCTGCTATTTCTATATTTTAAACCCTACATCTAATATTTGATTTTTTTCTAGAAAAGTTTTGCTTTATTTTGTCTTTACAGTCTCTTTTAGGTAACTTCCATTTTTTCTGTTCTGATCATTGCTTCCACTATCCCTGGAAATGTTCCAAATGCAATTTATGTCTGTTAGGAACACTGTTGAAGAAACTCATGAATCAGATAAATAATTGGCTTTCCAGGTGCCCCCAAACTTGAAATTCTATGCAACACAGATCATAGCATGTCTTTGATACTGATTTTCTTGGGGGAAGTGTTTATTATAAAAATATGTAGATATAAGAACTGACTTTAGGTAAATTACAGTCCTGAAAATAGCAATAACCAAAGGAATGAGAGTTATTGATGAATAATAAAATCATAATTTCTTTGAGGACATGTCTGATATTTATAGAATAAAATCTCGGGGAGTATAAACTAATATATATTTATTAATATATATTTATGAGGACTATAATATATAGTCCTCAGCAAAACCAGGACAAAATAAAATCTTCTGTTTCATCATCAGATACATTTACATTTCCCTGTGAAGCATTCTTGAACAATAAGTAGCAATTAAAAATGATATCATCGCACAAAAAATGAATCCTGAAGGAGGTCAATGAAATCTATGACCTGTATTAAAACTCTAAGTAAAAACCCACTTGTAGATTAATTTAGTAAATTTTTATCAATAATTTAAAAAATCATAGAATAGCATAAAACACCATAGAAGAATTGAATTACATATCATTAGGGTAAGTACTTCTTTGTGAAACATTTTGCATGTGTGTATTTCAGTAGCATATGAAAAAAGTATTCTTATTGTGAGACATAGTTATAATATTTGAAAGTTACTGTGTTAATATATGTATAATTACTTTGGCAGTAATATAGTTCAACAAATAATAAATAAGCTTAAGAATTATTTCAATTAAATATTTATAATGCATTTATATGGAGTAAAATGGCTTAGGAAAGTGAACTAGGTTGGTATTATAGGTATATAAGCACAAAGGAAATAGAAAATAATTTAACAGTTATTTTAAGGAGGGAAGGAGCAGTTTTGAGAAAAAAACTAGAGAAAAATGATAAAATGAAATAAACTGTTTAGTCATATTCAGAATAATTGAAAATATGATAGTATTAAAGATATTTAAAGGTGTTGCTATTGTAATGAAAAAGCAAATTCTCAAAATATATTTTTGCAAAGTGTAACAGAATCACATAAGATGTGACAACTAAAATGTAAAGTCAGGGGTCTCCTGCCCAAGAAAGTACTTAATCCAAATCTCTGTAGGTAGAGCCCAAGAATATCTATTTTTTTAATAGGCAGCTCAGATGATCCTTATGCATACCAGAATTTGAGAACAGCTTCTTAATATTCTAACCTAAAAATATCTTTTTATCAACACTTTGAAAATTTTCACTGAGAAAATGATTTAACTATGAGCCAGATCACAATTTTCTCACAGAGCCTGTTATGTCTTTAGCATTGGAAGAGAAAAAATAAAATGGCATGAAATGCATTCTGATGAAATTCTGAAGATTATAATGAGAGTACATTCATATCAAATGTATCAAGTATTGGAATTTTCATGAGTACATAGGATAACATATGTTCCTGCATTCTAATGCCACGGAGTAATAATATGATAGAAAATTAATTCCAGGAATTGTCAATCTCATGCTTCTTCTAAAGTACATACTTTGATATTTACTTATTGGGATGCAAGAACTATGGAAGCATCGACAGCCACTTGGTATTTCAAAGGAGAATTAAACATCATCTAGTTAAAAGTTCCAGTTGATTATTTGTAGGCAATGCACTGCAATTAGCATTTAAATAATTCAATGTTAGAAACCATTTTCTCTGAGATTAACTGTGATTCATTCTTACATGCTGTGTTTTTAATCAAAGAGGTGAAAGGTATAGAGCATGGGACAGGGACAAAGATGTCTAGTTACAAACTCACTCTTGCAATTTGCTAGTAATGTGCTTGCCTGCATGTTTAAAAGCAGCTCAAACGTAGTGTGTTGCCTATTCAGACCTTAATGAGAATGTAAGTGAAGGATTAATGGTTCCAACAGCAGATGATATTTCTTTAGAAATACTGCCTGAACTTTATTATTTCCCAACTTCCGAAATTCTGTACCATAATACACTTCATTAATGATATTGTCATTGTCATTTAGGAAACATGGGGAGAACTGAAAAATTATTATTAATTACAGTCACATGCATCAAAGCAGAAACACTCAAATTCATCACTGTATTTGTTAATTAGCTGAAAAATCAGTCCCATTTTATCAGTATTTCCCTGAAAATAACCCTTTCATTTTTTTGGATTAAGGATTGAATTAGTTTTTTTTTTCCAAAATGGACACTGATCAGAAGAATCATAATATACATTTCAACACAAATTACTCAGTTTATTCCATCCCAAATTGTCTCTTCCAAAAGAACATGGTAAATACCACAATAGCAAGGAGTTTTTTTTTTTTCCTACTCTGCCTCCATTAAAATGCTCTGATTGCCCCTTGTCCATTTCTAAATGATAGATAATATCCTCTTCTTTTTTTGCTTTTCTTGTCTATTATGTCCTTTACAGAAAACCTAAAATGAGGCATTTCCTGCAAGCCAGCAGAGAAAGAAGACTGAATAGGAAGCTGAAAGGGACTACATAGAGACCAGGATAAAAGGCAGTTATTAAATTTGTGAACTCTATCAGAAGACAAGAAAATAAACTGTACCAAAGGCTGGAAGGGTAGTGAAGTATGACATTTCATTTTTATGCAGGTCTCAGCATGACAGAAGTAACACATTGAAGAACACTGTTAAAAAAAAAACAAAAAACAGTTAGTGCATTTATTGAATGCCAGCATGGCTCCTCTCCTTTCTTTGGTTGATCCTTTTCCGTGTCTTTGTGGAACAGTTGTTTAGAGATTCATATATATGAGATCAGACCCACCATCAACTCTTTGTAAATTTTCATGATGAGAGGCTGAAAGCTCATTCTATGTGACTCCATGAGATTCAGGCCCAGGTACGCTTTATATTCGTCCACATTTCTTCTCCTTTAATATAAGAGTGAGTACATTCTCACCAAGTGTCATTCGCTCTCCCCCTACCCGCCTCCTCGCGCACGCACGGTCTCTCTCTCTCTCTCTCTCTCTCTCTCTCTCTCTCTCTCTCTCTCACACACACACACACACACATATATAGCCTCACATGATAGAATAGGGGTTTACACAATGCTTTTGTTAAATCTTTGACATTTCAGGTGGGTATTTATTTTTATTTTAGTTCATGTAAATATAAAAATCAAATCTTTCTCATTCTCTTTGGTTCTTTCAGATATTACATAAATAGATATTAGATGGATAAGCAAGTGTGGGATCTTTTCTACATACATATTTACAACTTTTTATAAAAAAATTTTTAAATAAGCTGAGCTGAATACTGAATACAACACAATTTATTTTTTTCTCCTTTTCTTTTCACAAAGCTGGTTACCAGTTACCACGTCTACCAAACTTGAATGAAATCTTGGTCAGGACCTATTGCTTTTCAGATACTATTTGGTCACAAAAATAACCTCAGGTTAATAAGTAAAAGGGCTGTCCTGTGTCATTTTAATTCCCCAAACACATTAAACTTTTAACTGTTGCAGCTCAAACCTAAAGTGAGAAGAGGGGCATTAGATGCTGGTTGCTGTGCTTGAACTCTAAAACGCTGTGCCAGCCAAGGATCTTAGATCATCTCGGATGGGTTAGGAAAGGAGCAGGAAAGGGTTCCCAATCTGGGTGTAGGTGCTCTGGATGTGCCAAATATTCAGTTGCTGAATGTCTCTGGGCACTTCTGTGTGTGGATTTTGATAAACCTGCTAGAGAACTGCAATTACAGTTCTTTCATGCTTCCTCTAGCTAACTGCTTTTCAGTATCCCTTAGCGCAGGATGTTTGGCAGTTCACCTTTTCCATGACATCTCCTTGAATTCCAACTGATCCTCCTGGATAGAATTCATTTTGCTGTCTCCAGGCAGATCCACACTAGTCCTTGGTAAACAGGTATGTCTATTACCCACTGGAAACACACTGAATCCTAGCGAGTACCTTTTCTAAATTTTCTTTTTCTTTTCTGGGCCGCTTTTAGTCTTTATTTTGCTCCGAATTCTGCTTTAACATTCCCTTCACTTGGTTTGAGAAAAGTGGAATGTACACTTTTTACCTTTTCACTTCTAACGAAAGTGCTACATATACCCCTAGCTCTTTCTAAGATTCTTGCTCTTTAATTTTTTCTCACTATAAGCAATTCTCAATTCTTTTAAACAGTCTGAAGGAGAATAATGAGTTCAGTTTGTGAAACTGATTTTAGCTCAATTACTTCATAGATGCAAGAAAATAGCTTTACTTGAAAGCTATTGCTTTGTTAACAGCTTTGGGTGCTTTTGAAAAAAAAGAAAACGGCAAGACAAGCCTTACTTAATATTCATAATAGCAAAGAAAGATATAGGGTGTCAAACCTGCTCACATTAACAGATTTGTCAGCTCACTTATGGCACCTTAAGGCACCTGGGCCACCCTGTTGTTCCTTAGCAGAGGTCCTTCTCTCTGCCTGCACAGTGAAATTACCTGGCAGCTCCTAAAACACTTACAAACCTCAGGCTCTACTTCTAAGGGTACTGATTCAATTGGTTTTATTGTTTGTTCTGCAGTATTCCGTAGTTTATTTACTTATTTATTTTTAATGTATCTTCATGAAAACTTTCAACCATGCACCCAGTGAGTACAATGTTTACTTCAATAACCCCCAGAACTCTTCTCTAACAGCCATTACTATATGGCCTTACTTATTTCATCTTTATCTCTTCATTCTTTTCCAACTCTTCATGCCCCTGCCATCTGCCTCATGCACACACATTTACTGTGTAATTTTAGAACAAATCCTAGAAATTATATCATTTCATCTATAATTTGATACATATTGCTAAATAAAGACACTTTTGAAAACATTAACAGTATCACACCTATATTTTAAACAATGTTTTAATAGCATCAAATATCCTGTCAAAGTTGTAAAGCCTTGATTTTCTTAAAAATGCAATTTAAGAGTTGTTTCAAATACGTCAAACATACTTCAAACATTGCACACATTTTCAGTCTCTTTTACAAGAGGTTTGCTTTTTTATTTTTCTTCTCATTTACTTGTTTTATAGAATACACCAAATTCGGATATTCCTGACTGTATATTGGTGCTGACCTTTAACATTTCTTTCTACATCGTTTCTGTAAACTTATTTATCTAGAAACTAAATAATACTTTACTTTTTGGTAGAAATATTCCACACATAATTTTATGGTCTTAATATTACAATACTGGCTAGCGGAAGCCTCTTCACATTGGCTTCTGTCTCCTTATGGCATAGCACTAGTAGTGTTTAATAGCTTTCTTGGTTTCTAGTTTAACAAGAATTTCCAGTCTCATATTTTACATGTCTAACTATTTCTCTAAGTAGCCTGTTTTTTTGGATAAAGAAATGGTAATTAAAAATCATAATCTAAGCACCAAAGGTACTCATTGCTAAAAGGTCTTTACATCTAGGCCTAAAAGAAATAAAAAATTACAAATTTTTTGCAAGAATAAAATACTGCATGAGTGCATTCTAATATGTCCAAATCAAATTTATTTTTATTTATTTAATTTTTTATTTATGGTAACACTGGTTAACGAAATCCCATAAGTTTCAGCTATACACTTTAACAGTGAGGCATATATATATTTACACTGTGTATTCACCTCCCATAGTTAAATTTCTTTCTATCACCACATATTTGACCCCCTTTACCTTGTCTACCTCCCCACTCCCCCCACTCACTCCCCCCTAGTAACCACTAGTCTATAGTCCATGTCTATGAGTCTCTGTTTGTCCTGTTCATCCAAATCAAACTTAAGATTATTGTTGTGCTTTAATAATTTAATTACATATTTATTAAATTTTTATTTTATTTTAAAAATCTTTGTTTTGATATTAGCATAATTACTTATGTGCTTTATGTATAAAAATACTTATGTATATTATATGTATTTGTAAAACATATGTATATATATATACACGTGTATATACAGAACCAATGGGATATAGATATACATAAGAGGAGATTTATTATAGGAATTGGCTCACACAGTAATAGAGATTGATAGCCCCACAATCTGCCATCTGCAAGCTGGAGAATAGAGGACCAGAAAAGTTAGTAGTGTAATTCAGTCCTAGTCCAAAGGCCTGTCATTTATGAAGTTAATGGTGTAAATCCCCATCTGAGTTCAAAAGCCCAAGAACTAGAAGTATCTGGGTATATCTTGGCCTAATCAAATTGATGCATAAATTAACTACTAACACACACACACACACACACACACACACATTCACACATACACACACACACTCATACATACTCTTAGTGGATATCTAATATAAATTATGTACATACATAAGTAAACATAAAAATATCAATATATTAAAATATGAATTCTGAATATAGGTTAAGATTATTTGTAGTTGTTAATTTTCCTTAAGATATATCTCACTAGAAATGTTCAAATTACTGTATTTTAAAAATATAGAAAATATTTCTTGTATCTTTAAGCCACTATCTCAATAGTATTGTTTTGTTTAAAAATTTTTATTGTGTAAAATATTTGCATCATCTTAAGGTCAATATCATACAAAAGACATTCAGAGAGTCCAGCCTCCAAAATAACTCCTCTAGATTATTTCCTCCACTCCTTTAGTTACTTTTATTAATGTTCATCTTTCAACTTGACTTAGTTATGTAAACATAAACAATATATATATATGTGCATTTCATCGATTTTTTATTAAAAGGTATTATGCTATTCATATTTTTTTGAATAGTATATCCTGGAGATCAACCCAAAGCATTACTTAGAGATTATCCTTTTTAAAGCTAGTACCTTGGTGTGTATGTACAATAAATTTTTATAAATACCACTACTGATGAACATTTGGTTTCTTTCCAGTCTATTGCTATCTTAAATAGCATAGTAATAGACTTTAGCCTTTGGCCATTTTGAATTTTCACTGTGTCTTTGGAATAAATTCCTACAGGTAGAACTACTAATTAAAGGGTAAATACAGCTGTAATTTTGTTAGCTATAGCCCAATTCACCTCCCTAGGAGGATGTAACATTTTGTATTACTACAAATACTGTAGAAGCATACTTGTTTCCCATTAGCTCATCAAGAAAGTATTTTGTCAAATGTCAAATGTCTCAGTGGGTGAGATGTGGTATTTCATGTAATATTCATTTATATTTCTCCTAATTATAAATGAGAACAGAATCTGAAAACTGATTCTATATCTTATCAAATCTTTTTAAATAGTGTTCTTTTTCATATCATTTTGGAAGTTCTTAAATATATTCAGCATGTTAACTGTGTGATATCATTACAACTTTCTCTAAATATTTCATTTTTTTACCTTTATCTGATTGTACTTTTATATGTAATTTAAAAATATTTCATGTGTTTTATTCCTTTGTATTATTGCTCCTGAACTTGTGCCTTATTGTCTTATTTAGAAACATTTACTCACAGACATTTTGTAGAGAAATTGCCCTAATTTTTCTGGTAATCATAAATTTTTTCTTTTATTTGCAAATCTCTAATCCACCTATAAATTATTTTCTTGTATATAGCATCTGAAAAAGATCAAATTTTAATTTTTTCTATACATTATCCAATTAATTACTCAATACCTTTTCTCAAAATAACCTTCATTTCCCATCATTTATTTGCTACCTTTTCATACACAAAATGTATAATATACTTTAATGTATGTTAGGCTTTTTTATTTGTCTCATTTGATCTGTCTATTAGTGAAGCAATGTACACAATTTTGATTAAAAGGACTTTATAAATATTTTATTATCTGTTCTATTCATCATGACTCAAGAACAGCATAGGCTTTTTCATGATTTCAAGTCTAGTTTTGTATCTTTGATTAGTGTTTGTAGTTTTTTCCCCATATATATTATAGGCATTTCTTGTTAAGTTTGTCATGCATAAGTATTTCTAAGTGCTCTTGGAGAGAATCTAATTTAACAGCCAAGGTAGACGTCCACTCACCCACTAGTCTACAGTGTTTCCACTGTTTTTGAGCTTATTGTTGAGGTACTTAATAATTATTAAAGGCCAATATGAGTTAAAAGTGTAAAATTGGTGGAATTGTTAAAATGAAAATATAAAACAGTATAAAATTTATTTAATAAAGCAAAAAATTGAGTGATTCATAAAATGAAACTTTTGCTTTTGGCAATATGATGAACTACAAGTTCAGAAAACAATAAAAAATCTGATAGTGCTCACTGGATTAGAACACTATTAAGGCAGACTTGGGTCCTATCCATTAGTACAGTAATTGGCACAAAGAATCATTCAATAAATTTTTAAAAATTAGTTGTACAAATATGCAGATGTTATGCCTATCTGACCAACATTAAATATTAAGAAAGAAGAAAAATTGATTGAGGAAGTTGAGGAGGAAGAGACAAAATTTTTTAATGTGTAACTATAAAAAACGTCTAAAATTCCTGGACCTATAAGTCTTGATGATTATAGTACCCCAAGCATTATAAAAATGATATAAAATGCTTGTTATAAGCCAAGGATGGTTCTATATCTTGTGTGAAATTAAAAAAAGAAGAGTTTGACCTTTCCATTGATCATAAAATTCTTATTTCTATAATATAAAAAAATCATATGGCAATGCATTTCAGTCCTACATCACTGCTGTATTCTTCTATAATTAGGCTTAGATGATACTCTAAATAACAGAAAACTGAATTTAATATGGCATTAATTTGACTTAATAAGATTTTTCTTATTACCATATGATACAGCATGAAGAAGCAATGATTTAGCAAATAATTATTTACCAATACTTATGCTAGGCTTCAAGGGTCCAAAGATAGATAAAATAAAAATTCCCTATGAAGATCACAATCTAGTGTCAAAGCAGAGACATTTTTTTCCCCATAGATTTATCTTTAATAACATGAAATGCTCCTATCCCCCAGCCCCAATAAATCCACTAAGAGGAAAGCTGTCTTCATTAAAACACAAATGTTTACATAATTCCTCATTGATGCTTTGCAAATAATGGAGAGAATTAATGGTGTGTTTGTCTGCATATTTCAGTTGTGAATGATAATCACACAAAACAAAGCAAACCAAAATAAACAAAAGCAGCCAGTATGAAAAGGACCGAAGAAATCAGTTCACAGTTTGAGAGCACGAGTTTTCCTTGCAGTCTTTTTACATGCACTATATTTATGGTAAGCACTTGTGATAACGCCAGCAAAATTTTTCCATCTTGCTGCATGCTTAATTTCATCTAACTTGTTTTATGGCAGTGTACTGAAACACAGTGAAAGTCTGTTTAAACCATTTGTCTCTGTTTCTCTTTGCAGAATGCCAACAGATTTGTTTAATCCAAACAAAATGCATAAACAATCACATCTTCTTTAAGCTAACTATACAATAACCTAAATTCCAGATAGTATTTTTATAATATGCTAAAATTTAGCAACTCAAATTCTGATTCTGATGTAGCAAACTTCCTTTTTTGTTCTTTTTTTCTCAAGGTGAAGACTGTTTATTTATTATTCTTTAGGTTTCTGCACCGCTTTATAAATTATGCTATGCAAAAATCCACTTTATTGAAAATAAGCTAATTTCAGTCAATAGTTAAATGTAGTGTTTTTAATTTTTTTTAAATATCAGGCCACAAATGTGGTTTCTGATATATATTTCAATATTGAGAGCACCTACAAAATTCTTCTTGCTTAGGTAGCTAACATCAAATAATTTCCCACAATATGTAGTCAGTTCTAATCCCTTCCATGTGAGATTCACAGACAAGCAGTATCAGCATCACTGTATAAGAATCTCAGACCCTCCCCCCTATAACTACTGAATCAGAAACTACATCTTAATGAGAACCTAAGGCGATTAATATGCACATGAAAGTATGAGAAGCATGGTCTTAGGGAACCAGGTGATGAAGAAGATACTGAACAAGGAAGGTTCATTGCTATAGTCACTCTTACTGTTAGTGGATGGGGATGAAAAGAACTGGGTAATTGTTGGTTTTGCTTGAAAGCGAGAGTTCATATAGTTATCATTTGAGCTAAAAATGACCAGATGTTATGTAACTGGTAATTCTATTTTTATGTGAGGAAACTAAAAATATATTGTTTTAGCAATTCAGTATTTTGAGAGAGCCGCTAAATATGAATCTGGATTCATGTCAGAATTATAAAAATATAATATTGGATGTTATAATTTGTTCCAGAGAGCTTTTAAAGGATTTATTATAACATATCAAATATAACATGATAAAATTAAAAGAAAAAAGAGTGTAATACATAGAAGAATATAGAAAATATGGCTGAAAAAAAATCAGTGTCAAATTTAGTTTTAAGATGTGAAAAAAAGAAAACTGATTAGTTAAATTTCCTGCAAAGATAAGATCAAAACAAACCATTTGTTAATGAGAAGTATATTATTTTTTTACAAATTGCAGACAAATTTCTCTGCTGTGTAATAAACATTTTCACATTATTCTTAAAAGAGACACAGGTAGAATGTATTTCATGAGACTGTATTTTTTTCTTATAATGGCTCTTAATAACAACTAGCAATAAATATCATGTAAAATTACAGTTTGGGTAAACAGTTCTATTAAAGGGCCAGGGAGATCTGAATAAGCAGCTTTTGCTATCTGACTGCAAGCAATGAATAAATTTCAACTATAGAATGTTTTATGGGAAACAGTTCCTTTGAATATTGTTTGATTATTACTTTTGTTTTTAGTCATCTGAAGCATAGCTGGTGCACATAAAAGTTTTGTCTGTACACTTACTCAATTTCTGAGAATTATAAGGAAGGATGAACAGTTCTTACAACAAATCTTGTTACATACCCTAAAAGAGATAAGAAATATGATATTTATTCCCTATAGTGATCTAAACTACAAAAATCCCAGTAGACATTTAATCATCTATTTTTTTTTTTTTAACACCTACAGCATCTGGTATTCCAAGGTGGTTTCCCATCCAAGTACTAACCAAGTCTGTCCCTGCTTAGCTTCTGAGATCAGACGAGATTGGGCGCATTCTCGGTGGCATGGCTATAGACTAATCATCTATTTTTTAAATTTCTCCCTACCATAGTATAAATTGCAAGATCATGTTCTACTGTAAAGATAGAATTAGTCTTTTCTAAGCATATAGATAGTTTTATTATATATACATTTATTTTATTTAAAATATTCATTAAAGAGTTGCTGGACATTTAATGAAGCTTGGAGTTAAATGGAATACATGTTTTTAACCTTTGCAGTAGTACAAAGAAGAAAGAATAAAGAAAAAAGAAAGAGAAACATTATCTCATTGGTTTATAAAACAAATGTATTTCTTGCTCATATTACCTAGAGCTTCTCATTGGCTGTGGTTCCACTGGAATCCACCAGGATCAATGTGTCATCTCATCTTGGACTGCTCTTTCAGTTGTACTTTCCTGGTGGTAGAGGGGAGAAACATGAGAGGCAGAGGGGGCCACATAGTCATATTTAAAGCATCTGCGCTGATGGGGGCAATGCTGTTTTATGCTCCTCTCACTGGCATGTAATCTCGTCAAGCCTAAAGTCAGTGAGACAAGAACCCACATACCTCTTCTAGGATGAATTGCAAATACAGAAAAAATAATTCTACCTAACTTAACAGAGTAAAATATTTTCTATTCAAAGGAACAATAACTCCTAAGGGAAGTGAAGCAAGTTGGCTGGGAGTCAGGTGGCATAGATTTGAATCAGATCAATCAATCTGTTAAATTGGAAAAGTTATTCAAAGTATCTAAAGCTTAGATTTTCCTCCATACAGTGAGGATAACATCATTCTTCTTATTATTTTTGACAGTAAATCACTGATTTTGTCTCTCTTCTTAACTATTCAAAAGTAATTAGAAGGTCGAGTCTGAATTTATTATTTTAAACTTCTTTTAAGTTTATCATAAATGGAAACAGTGCTTTTGTCAAAGATGTGTCAAATGTAAAGGGACATTGTTCTTAACGAGTACTTATGATGCCCATTTTTTCAATTGTGTCTATCAATTATTGATATTTTGTTATTGTTGAAAGTTGGCTAGTGAATGTCAACTTCCCCAATGTAAATTGGTGATTTTTAAAAACTAACAAGAAAGTGTTGGACTCTTATACTTAAAAACATGATTTAAAATTGGCATGATCTACTTGCTTAGAATATATTTTTTTTAAGTTTAGAAAATATTTTTTATGTCTTTCACATGTTCAATTTTAGATTTCCTAAAATGGTGACATCCTTATATTTCCTTGTGCCTTACTAGCATATAACAATGAAACTCTTTCAAAATATTTGTAAAATATTTTCTTTATAATCTGCTGGTTATTTTTTGAAAAATAATTTACAATATCTCTGTTTAAGATGTCACATTTATATTGCAGAGCAGTTACAAATTTGATATTTTTGAATGTTATGTTGCAGTCTCATCATTTATACTTCATAATCTTGGCTAACCAAGAGCTATTATTAGAAATAATAGTGTCTCTCTTATTTTTCTGTTTTCTTTCAATTGCATTGTTAATATTTTCTCTAATCCATGTTTTTGTACAGAACTACTTCATGCTACTTTTCTATTCAGTAACCTTTAGTTAAAAAATTAGATGATATAATTCATGATTCTAATATATATACATACATAAATATATAGAGATATCAACATCACATTAGAAAACTTTGCTAACCAATAAAACCATAACAAAACTAAATTAATTATAAAAAAAACTTTGAGAGGAAAATATAAACTTGGGAGTCACTGTAAGCTCCTCTCCTTTGCAGAAATATCACTTAGATATTTACATATCCAGAGGGTTTCTCAGCCATAAGAAGGGTGCTAGTGTTGCCCCATATCTTAGTTGGTTCAAGCTGCTAAAAAAATATCATAGACTTGGAGGCTTAAAGAAGATATATATTTCCTATAGTCTGGAGACTGGGAAGTCCAGGGTTAAGGTACTGGCCAATTCACTTCCTACTGAGGGCCATCTTCCAGGTGGAGATGGACTCCTACTTGTAACCTCGTATGACAGAGAGAGACAGCATCTCTCTCTTTCAACTCTGTGGGCAGTAATCTCATCTATGAGGACTTCAACCTCATGACTTAATTATCTCCAAAAGTCCTCACCCGCAAATGCCATCACATTAGAAATTAGGTCTTCTACATACGAATGACATACACATACAGTCCCTAACACCCACCATCAACTATTGTTAGAGCTTTATTTTTAATTTTAGTTAAACACATAAAATAGATTGCCTAAATTTATCTTTCTATTTTCTATTATATTATGCTCTTCTAGAGTGCAACACCCATGCAGGAGTGCAAACACCTAACTACATAGAGGAGACCAGTATGTAATATAAATATAAATGCAAAATTCTATTTTTTTAAAAAAAAGAACAAAAGAACAGTCAACAGTGGAAAGATGATCTGGAGCTAGCTCCATCACAAGAGCATATGGGTTAAATAGCATAATTTAATTTGATACAGTATCCTGTCACACAAGAATTTCATATATGTATTGATTTCCAAATTCTCAGGTGGACTTCTATATGTCCATCTTAAATGTAAGGCAGATCAGCATCTTTAAAAGATTTAAATTAGCAAGTCAACTAGCTCAAAAACTTTCATTTTCCAAATCAATATTTTCTATTTTTATAAAAGTTTTGAGATGAAATACACATCTATAAAACATAGCCCTTTAAAGTATATAATTCAATGGTTTTCAGTAAACTCATAGTAATGTGTAACCATCACCACTATTTTTATAACATTTCACATCATCCCAAAACAGAACCCCATATTCTTTAGCAGTCACTCTCCATTACCCCTTCATCCAACCCTTGATTATCAATAACCTACTTTTGTGCCTATTAATTTGCCTATTCTAGATATGATACAATAAAACCATATAGTATGTGAATTTTTGTATCTGGCTTTTTTCACTTAGCAAAATGTTTCAAGGTTTATTTATGTTGTAGGACATATTGCTAGTATTTTTTTTTAAATGAATAATATTCTTTTGCATGGATTTTTTAAAAATCTATCATTAGTTCATGAAAATTTGAGATTTCCCCCTCATTTTTTGGCTATGCTGCTATGAAGATTTATGTACAAGTTTTTGTATGAACATGTTTTCTAGATCTCTTACATATATTCCTAGAAATACAAATGCTGGATTTTATGTTAGCTCCATGTATAACTTTTTGAGAAACTGTCAAAATGTTTTCTGAAGTAGCTGAATCATTTTACCTTCCCAAGAATTATAGATGAGGGTAACAATTTCTTCATATCCTTGCAAATACTTGTTAATGTCCATTTTTTTTTTTATTATGGAAATCCTGGTGGGTTTGAATTATACCTCATTATGTTTTTAACATGCATTTCCCTGATGAATGACTAACAATGTTGATCATCTTTTCACGCACTTATTATCCATTTGTGTATCTTCTTTGGAGAAATATCTGTTCAAATCTTTATCCAATTTTTAATGTTCAGCTATAAAACATTTTAATATATTCTGGATACAAGTTACTTATCAGATATATAATTTGCAAAAATTGTCTCCCATTCTGTGGTCTTTTTTCCGCTTTCTTAGTAGTATCTTTTAAAGCACACAGATTTTTAAGTTTGATAAATTTCAATTTCTTTCTTTTTCCTTCTATTGTTTTTGCTTATAGTATATCTAAAAAATCATTGCCTGTGTGACTTCTCAAGGATTATTCTTACTCTTCTAAGATTTTTATAGTTTCAGATATTAAAGATGTGTATATAATTCACTGAGTTATATTGAGCCAATGATGTGAGGTGAACATCTGATTTCATTCTTTTGCATGTAGATAACTTTGTCCCAGCACCATTTGTTGAAGAGGTTTTTCTTTCCTTCATTGAACTGTCTTAACTCCCTGTCTAAAATCAGTTGACCATAAATATAAAGGTTTATTTCTGAAACCTCCATTTATTTTCATTGCTCTGTATGTCTCTACTTAGGCGAATACCTCATTGCCTTGATTACTGTTGCTATGTAGAAAGTCTGAAGTCACAAAAGGTAAGTGAGTCTTCAACCTTTTTTTTTTTACAAGATTGCTCTGACTATTCTGAATTCCGTGAATTTCCATGTGAATTTTTTAATGGGCTAGAAAATGTCTGCCTAGAAGTACAGCTGGGATTTTGATATTGTGTTGATTCTGTAGATCAATTTAGGGAATATTGTCATCTTAATATTAAGTCTTCTAGACCATGAAAAAATAATGGATATCTTTTCATTTTTAGATCTTTAATTTCTTTCAACATTGGTAAAAATGTCAAAATTCAAGTACTTCTTATATAGATTTATACAATATAAAATTATATTTAAAGTTTTGGCTATCACACTATTGATTCTCCTAGCAGGATATTACCTTTTAGAACATTATATATTTTTAAGAATCTAATATAAAAGACCATTTTAAATCATAATAAATGATTATATTCTCTTCATTTACAACAGCAAGATACAAAATACTCAATTTTTTCATAGGTAAGTGCTCTTGGTTCAGAACTTTCAGTGAAGAAACCTCCAATCTGATATATTACTACTTGGAAAATTGTTATAATATTTAAGATAATCTATGGTGCTTTTAAATAAGAGGATTAAATAGTAATGAGTCACATGTCTGATACTTAAAATCAATATTTTAATTACATTTGACAGAATTTTAGAACCTCAAACTCAATCAAGACACACTGAGCTAAAAACAATACTTTGAATTACCCTGTTTTCAGTAAATAAGGTAAACATGACCCAGATAATTTAAATCACTCCACTAATAGGAGGAAAAAGGGGAGTTGAAAAATATGCTTATCCACTGCCTGAAATATTATAGCTATTCTACAACATTATCATTCACTTATTGTTCTAAAATGTGAAAATTTGCCAGACTTAGCAGATATACATATATGAGACCTAGTTAATCTTGAATTTCAGATAAATAAGGAATAATTTTAAAAATAAGTATGTGCTAAACATTTTGTTGAACAAACATAGTAAAAAAAACATGTTGAATGTTGAATTCAAAATGTTATTCAAATTGTTGAATTCAAAATTATTCTTTAATAACACATGCTGACTTTCATTTATTGATATCAAGACACATGAAAAAGGTTTGTGATATCCTACAGACCAAGATTTTATCTGCATCGGTCCTTTAGAAAAATGTTCTACAAGAAAACTACAAAGTAATTTTTAATTCAAAAGTTTTTTAATCTTTTGCAATACCAAATGAAATTTGATGCCTTGTAAGACAGATACTTTCTTAGTTAATTTGAAATTTTCTTAGTTAATTCACATCTAACTGAGAGGTATATGTAATTTTTTCACCATTGAAAATAGATGAGGAAACTGAAATTTCAATAATTGCTTAAAGTTTTATAGTTGGTAATATTACAATTAACTGCTGACCTGTCTAAAATCTCTTTTCTTCTCTTACATACTTTTTATGGTTTTAAATGTTTGCATATGGCTACCTATGTTATCCAAATGAGGTAGACATGCACCATTCAGTTCACTTTATGCAAGCTCACCTGTACTTTAAGATATTAAATATCTAAAACTAAAATATATTTATTAATTTAATAATCAAAGTTTTTATTATTACTAAGTCCAAAAAATACAGATTTCTATACAGATTTTATAATTCTCTGATAATGACTTACTCAATTTTATTACATAGGAAGAACAGTAAAAAATTAAATTAATTTGTTTATTAATTTAACCCTTCTATACACATTTCAAAAAAATAATTTTTCATTATTTATCTTGTTATTCCAGGATATAAAACATTTTAAATGTTGTCAGATCACTAGTTAAATCAGAACCCTATACTTTATTGTATTTAGTATGTTAAAGTATTTATAGTCTTCAATATTACCCCAAGATAAAAGAAACACTTTTTCAAGAGTATATAGGCTCTCAGCTCTTTGGTACATAGCAAAGTGAAATGCAGTGTTCCTTGTCATTTGTTGGATACAGGGTTCAGTTTCACTAGGATGACACAAACTGCTTTTCTAAAATAATTCCCCTGCAGTAATCTAACCAACTAAAAAATATCAATAAATCATAAATGAAATTTTGCTTTAGGCTAAATCTAGTTTAATCATATTTTTGCCAAAAAAAAAAAACAACCACCTTACTTATAAGATTGAATTATCTACTATGCTTATATTATTGGAATGTATCACCTACTAATTAATGTTCATGAATCTGATACATTTTGAAAGTGTCAAAGTGGAAAATGAAGGCTTTTATTATGTCCTTAAGAAACTGGCAGGTAACCAACCTGGCAAATATATTTTACATAGAAAAACTACAAAAAACTAGGCTTATAACAATCTAAGCTTCTATATTCCAAAATTTTGACACTTGCTGTGTGTGTGTGTGTGTGTGTGTGTGTGTGTGTGTGGGCGCGCGCGTGCACGTGCGCAAATGTAGAATCTCAGCCCCAGGTTTAGCCAAGAGCAAAGTTGTGAGATGTTTGAAATTTGCCTTTACAATTTTCAGCCTCCCTCTTTTATGCCCTTCTCCCCGATAGCACATATTTATTTAGCTCTATCATGTGTCCTAGTTCGTTAAGCTCTTAAGACACTTTACATACTGTTTTCAGTTCTTCATTCAAAAAATTACGTGTTTACGCTTCTAGAATTACCTATAATTTGTTATCTGCTTTTTCATTACTTCAACATAAACTGAGTGTCTACTGTGTGAAAGTCATTAATGCCACATTCTAGGAACCAAAGTTCCCCTAAGGAGCTCAGAGCCTGCTGTTCAGATAGAAACAAAGACAAACAAGAAAAAGCAGATAACCAAGAGTAAAACAAACACCGTATTTTTATTTAGCCCAAAAAGTGTCATGCCCTCCTGGTTTTATTGCTATTTCTCTAGGAACAGTTTCTCAGAGCCTGTGCTATTGCTCCTCATCTTTTAACAATTTTGAGAGTCAGGAGACCCATTAGGAGCTTGCGCTCATCTCTATCTACACCCATTCCTTGGTGATCTTATACTGTCCAAAGGATTTAAATAAATTGATGGTTCTCCAGATTATTATCTCCAGCTTGATATATCTGGAGAGTTCCAGACTAACATATCTAACCTCCTGCTTGGCATCTTCCCTCTAGTGCTTAATAAAAATCTCACATTTAACATGTTAACAAGAAGCCTCTACCAGAATAAATATAGAGACAAGATGGTCTTCAACAAGCAAAGGTGTCCAACAAGGATGCATGTTATCTCTCTATTTATTTAATCTGTAAGCATAACATACCATATGAAAAACTGAGCTAGATGTAGAGAAGAGTAAAAATTGCTGGAAAAAATATCAGTGACCTAAGATACGAAGGTGACACAATTTTGCTGCAAAAATTTGTAATGATTTGAAGCAACTTCTGCTAAAAGTGAAAGACGAAAGTGCCAAAGCAGGTCTGCATTTGAACAACAAGGAGAAAAAAATCATTAGTACAGAAGAAATACAGAAATTTAACATAGACAATGAAGATATTAAAATTGTTATAGATTTTGCTTATCCTGGTTTAGTCATCAGTTCAATAAGAGACTGCAGCCAAGAAATCAAGAGTAGGCTGAGACTCAGAAGGGCAGCAATAGAAGAATTAAGAAAGATCACCGAGAGCAAAGATGTGTCTTTAGAGACCAACGTTAAGATCACCAACAGATGGAAATGCTGGATAGTGAATAAGGCTGATAAAAAAAAATTATTCATTTGAAATTTGGTGTGCAAGAAAGCTCTGCAGATACTCTGGACCATTAGAAAGATAAACAAGCAGGTTCTAGAGCAAATAAAGCCTGAAGCATCTCTGGAGGCAAAAATGCAAAACTGAATCTGTCCCACTCCAGATATATCATAAGAAGGCAAGGTTCCTTGGAAAAGGCAATAATGCTGGGAAAAGCAGAAGTTAGCAGGAAAAAAGCAAGACCAAACATGAGATGGATTAACTGCATGAATCCACAGGAGCTGGGCAAGACTGCTGAAGACAGGGCATTGTAGATATCACTCATTCATAGGATCTCCAAGAGTCAGAGCCAACTCAGCAGCATTAACAGGCACACACACTTCTTTCTCTGCCTCCTCAAATAAGCTCCCACCAGCCTTTCCCACCAAAAAGTGTTGTCATTGCCTTTGTCCCAGATGCTCACAGTGAAAATCTACTCTTCTTTATGTCCTATTTTTTCACCAATCCTTTAGCAAATACTATCAAACTTTCCTTTTAATTATATCAAATTACTTTCATTTCTGATTTTTTTTCTACACCATAATGTCTTTCCACTAGACTGTATCAATAGCATTTAACCTAACTTCTCTGCTTCTGTCCTTGGTCTCTCTTTCTCCCTATAATTTATTCTATACCACCTAAGAAGCAAGATACTTTAAAAAGAAAAAAGATCACAAGGTGTTTTCAACTCTCTAATGATGTTAGGTCACCCTTGGAATATCATTCCAAGTCGATAACATATTCAAAGGACTCTATATGATCTAACTTCTGCCAAAGTGTTTAACTTCATTTTCAAGGGTCCTCTACTCTACTCACGTCAATCCAGCCACACTGATCTTTTCGCCATGCCTTGAATACATCAATCACATCTCTGCGTTAAAGCCTTTGCATGCACCGTTATTTCTCCTTAGAATACACTCTGTATAGTCATGTGGCCTGTATACTCACACAATTGAGGTGTTTTTCCTCACATATCACCTCCTCACTAAGGTCATACTGGATCACCATATATCCTATATCTATGCCTCATGTGTAAATCATCTCCATTCTCCAACTTCATCTCATATTTTTTATTGCCTTCATCTCTATCTCCTTGTCTGACTTTATTCTTCTTTCTAACAATTAGTGACATTATACTATGTATTTATTTGATTATGTTCTGTCTCCAAATGAGCTCCAAAAAACACATAAAAAACAAACAAACAAACAAAAAACCCAGAAACTTGTCTGTTCTGTCCACTGTTATTACTTCAAGGCCTAGAAAATAATTAATAATGTAAATTATTTACTCTTTTCACTTATGGCATTCATAATAGAACAGATATTTGTGTTCAGTTTCTACATTTCATCCTCTAGTTTCTTTTGTTAAAATTCCAATCTGCATTTTTGCCCCCCCCCACCAATCCATTAAAAAACATCTTGCTTAAATATAAAAGAAAAGCTTTTAATCACTGTCAGTTATGGAGAAATTGGAAAATCCTTTTGGAGATCAAATTTGCAATATTTTCAAGTTTCTATCCAGTGAACATATGCTATAGCCAAGAAACTCCTTATCTAGTTACATGCCCCAGAGAACATATATGGAGTCATGTGCAAAGATGTTAATAGCAGCATTATTTATAATAAATACTGGATGTCAGTGAGATCCCAGTAATTAGAAGAATGAGCAAATACATTTTGTATATTTCAATATTTATATTCAGCAGTTATAATCCATGCACTAGATCCCATAGGTATCTAGAAATGTAATGTTGAGTAAAAATGCCAAACATCATAGCTCATTTATAGAAATTGATAAAAACTGAAAATCACCTACTAAAGAATATACTTGTGTGCTATGTGTGTGTATGTGAATGTGTGTGTGTGTAACTAAAATATAAAGGTATGAACTAGATATTTTTATGATTAAACCAATGAAGAAAATGACGAAACTCAGCTTCTGCCTCTGCCTCTCTCTTAGTCTCTATTACTTCCTCTCGGTCTTTCTCTCTTAGCAGTAGTCACATCTAGACATCCAACTTCCAAGTTATTTTTAAATGTATTAGTCTAGAACTTGATTAATGATTTTCTAAATCTTCATATTTCATATTAAATGCTATGTTTCAAAATTCTTTGTTCTGGTTTTTTGTTTGTTTTTGCCTTTTTTGTTATAATCCTAAGGAATCTCTACTTAGAATGTCTGATAATATTTTATGTTGTGATTTACTCTTAAGTTTTTGATATAAAAACAATATGGGTCTCAAAATGATTTAGGTAATATCTCTTTCATTTCTATTAATTATTTCTTTTTTATTATGGTAGAATTCACTGGTGAAGCTATAAGATCCCCAAAATTTCATTGGGGGAGATTTTAAATAAATATTTTAATTACTCAGTAGTTACAGAGCAAATTAAATCTTCATCTTTATATGTCTATTTCAAAGCACTGGATTTTTCAAAGATGATGATTCAACTTAACACGTAATTTTGTTTTCATAAAGGTATTCATAATCTTCATGTTTTAAAGCATTTCTTTGTTAAATAAGATTAATATAAGATGTACAAAATTCAGCATATAGCTACATGTGTTTTCATAGGCATAAACCTAAGTAAAAATTAAAGACTAAGACACTGAGCAAGGCCATCAATCCCAAAAGGTTCCCTTGTCAGTAACCCTATTCTAACTTCTATAATCATAGATTTGCTTTGTTTTTTCTTTCACTTCCTATAAATGGAAACATACCAGAATGTGTCTAACATCTTTTGCTCAAAATAATTTTAAAAATATATTTTCATATTGTATGTATCACTAGTACATTTATTATCACTGTACTGGATACAATTTTATGAATATACACAATTTATTGATTTTTTGCTAGATAAATCTTTGTGGTTGTTTCTAGTTTTTGGTATCATGAATAAAATTGCTATGAACATTTTGTGAAAATATGCACTCCTGTTCTGTGAGTATATATCTAAAACTATAATCGCTGTATATTAGCTTTAGATATTGAATAGGGGAACTTCTTTTGGGTTTAATTTTAATTTCTCCTTATACTAATGATGTTAAGAATCTTTTAATATTTTTTTATCATAATTAGATGTATTATTGTGAAGTTACCCTCCAGAAATTTTCCTTATCTTTTTATATCTGTTTTTCTTTATCAGTAATCTGAAGCTGTACTGTTTTGTTTTTTTTTTTAATTTCCATCTATAAGGCCTTTAAGAAATTTATATGTAGCAAATATCTCATTCCAGTAATTGGCTTCACTTCTATTTCCTGAGTTATTTATTTTGTTGAAGTTCTACATTTTAATGTAGTCCAATTAATCATTTTCTAAATGTTTTTCTATTTAACAAATAAATGTTTATCCCAAATTCATGAAGACACCCTACTTTTTTTATTCTAGAAACTTAATCTCTAACAAGTTAATTTTGGGGCATATTGATAAGTAAATGTAAAGGTTCATATTTTCCATATGGTTATCTTATTTATTCTGCACTGTGTATTAAAAAATCATTTCCCCAGTGTTCTACAGTGGCATTTTATCATATCAAATGATTGTGCATGTGTGATTCTGTTCATGCTGTTTTGTTAATTTTGTCTGTTGTGAATAATTCCAAAAATAATGCCCTGTTTTGTCTATTGTAGTTTTGTATTAAGCCTTAACTTTGATAGTGTAGGTCTTCCCTCATTTTTCTTTTGTTATATTATTTCTGGCTTGTGTAAGTCTCTTATACTTTCACCAAAGAAATGAAAGGAAAAAAAGAAGTGACAAAAACCAGAGAGAGAATTTTCTGAGATTTTTAATTATATTGCTTTAAATTTCTATGTCTATTTAGGTAGAATTGACACCTCAAAATATTGAGTCTTCTAATGCAAGAACATGAAATGTAACTTCATTTATTTGGGAGTTCCATAATCTCTCTCAGTAATATTTTATAGTTTTTAGTGTAGAATTATTTTATGTAAAGTAGATTTATTTCTGGGTTTGTATTTATGTCATTTTAAATTACAGCATTGAACTTTCAATAATATTCTGTTCTATTTTTTCTCCTCCATTTTACCCCTTTCCCGAAATGCCTGTAGAATCTTATTTTCTCTCTGTATTACTCACAATTTGAAATTCCCCTCACTTAGATCTCTTCCCCAAACTGCAATACCCACACCCTTCCAGGTGTCAGGAAAATTAAAGAGACTCCTACTTAATAGGACCCATTTAGCTTAAAAGGAAAGTATAGCTATAAATAGTATGCTTTCTCTTACATTTAATAAAACTGCTATATCATGTGAAGGTGATACTTTACTGAAATACATTATCTTTACTATTCTACCCTATTCCTGTTGTAATATTTTCAAGGACCTACTGACAGAGAAGCATTGCCAAAATAAGGATTTTAGAGGTTTTGTATAAGCAATGCTTTTAAGGAAGACAAACCAGTAAGAAAGACAAAATGAAAGAAGATTTCAAGGACATTGTAAAAAAAATTCTCTTATACTGGGAAAAGATTAGATTAAGTAAGGGACAAACCTTCTAAGATTCAAATTTTCATGTGTCCGTCTTTTACTCGTTTGTTTTTTTCTTGTCATTTATTAGATACATTTAATATATAGGAAAAATTATCTTCAATTTGCCACCATATCCAATTTTTTTAAGTTTCAAACCAGTGCTATATGAATCCAAGAAGATTTATTATATATTAAGTGAGAAATCTTTTCTTGAAAGCAATCGACAGGTTGTGACAAATTATCTAGACTTTTAAAAGATCAGTGTACACTTTGATGAGATTAAATCTATGTTAATATATTACTAATTGTCGCGAAAATTTATTTTTCCTCCAAGAATGACATTTGTATGTAGATATTGTGGGAAATTTTCTTAAAGTGGCACATGGGTTCCTCTATATTTTTAAATTACATTGAAAAAATACCTAATTTTAAAATATTGACCCATGTCAGAATTGCTCTTTTTGTTATAATTTTTATGTGTACAACCTGTGTATTATCTTGCTAGTTCTCTTGACCTTTATATTGGCACAAATTTAGGCACCATGAAAATGTTGCCTTTATGTATATTCAACATTGTTCTGATTTGAAACCTGCAGATTTTCTAGATATTTGATATTTTTATTATGCTTGATAATGAAACAATACTCTAATGTATTAAATATGAAGTTTTAGAGTAACAAATGATCCAATCAAAAAACTGATCTGATCAAAAAAATGGGCAAGGGACCTGAACAGAGACACTTCAGACCAACAAATATATGAAAAGACGTTTTATATCACTAGCTATTAGGGACATGCAAATCAAAACCACAATGAGATACCATCTCACACCTGTTAGAATAGCTATAATCAACAGGACATTTAATAACAAATGCTAGAATGGATGCGGAGAAAAAGTCCCATTGCTAGTGGGACTGCAAATTGGTACAGCCACTATGAAAAACAGTATGGAGTTTCTTTGAAAAGCTGAGAATTGATCTACCATATGATCCAGCAATCTTTCTACTGGGTATTCACCCCAAAGACTTGAAAACTCATATTCAATGTGATATTTGCACACCGATGTTCATAGCAGCATTATTCACAGTGGCCAGGACATGGAAGTAACTGAAGTGTCCTATGATAGATGATTGGCTAAAGAAACTGTGGCACATATATACAATGGACTATTACTCAGCCATAAGAAAAGATGAAATACTGCCATTTGTGACAACATGGATAGACCTTGAGATAATCATACTAAGCGAAATAAGCTTAAAAAATGTTGAAATCACGATATCACTTATATGTGGAATATAAACCTAAAAGCAACAAATGAACAGGACAAACAAACAGAAACTCATGGACATTACTATAGACTAGTGATTACCAGAGGGTAGGGGGTGGAGGAGGAGCAGGGAGGTCAACAGGATAAAAGGGGTCAAATATAGGGGAATAGGGGGAGGGTGAAGTGGGTAAAGGGGATCAAATATATAACTGAAGGAAACTGGACTTTGAGTGGTAAACACACAATAGAATATACAGATGTCAAGTTATAAAGTACAGCTGAAACTTATATAATTGTATTAACCAATGTTACCCCAATAAACTTAATAAAAAAAGAAAGAAGAAAAATCCATTTATAATATGTACTACCTTGCATTCAGGAACACACACAACAGAATTTACTTGAAACCCTCCTCCAACCCTTGGAATACATGTTCTTTTTTTATTAAAAAAAAAAAATTACTTCCACTTTTAAACTCAATATTTTCCCACGTGATTACCAATATTTGGGGCTAATCATTGCATGTTGTACTATTCTACACTAAAGCTGACAGACTTTTTTAGAAAGACATTATTTTTTTAACATGTGCACATGAAGGCTTCGAAATGAAAAATATGGATCCAGAAATATTATGTCAGGCTAGACATAGATGTCCTCAATTCATGCCTACTTTCATTTATACTTGAATGGTGTTCATAACATATGTAGATATTTATATCTGTCCATCCAAAACAGATTCACAAAACAAATATCGTTTGTCATAAAACTTCTGTATGTGTATGTGTTTGTATGTATGGCTGTGTTTCAGAAGTTAGTTTAGAGAAAGACAGGTCACCCTATGTGTATGTATGTTCTAAAATTATGCCCATATTTCAATTTATTCCTCTTTCCCTCCTCCTCTCCTTACCATTTTCCATGAATAACACAAACTATTTCTAAATATCACTACATAGGTATTATTTGTAAAATAATATTTTAACCAACACAACTGATTATAATTTTGTGCCTTTACTGACTGAAATCAACTTTTCAAGTGATTAATCCTCATTAAAAAGATTTATTCTAGGATTCATGGCAATAATCATTATAAAAAATTTTTAAAGATAATTTGTAACATCGGCATTAATTCCATTTTGTTGAAAAAAAAAATAACACAGATTTGAAGTAAAAGCCAATTGTCTACATTTGTTATATGTGATTGCATGTTTAGTTTGAGAGTGTTCATGAAGTATTTTATCATGATGTTAAATAGTAAAGATGATTTTGTTAAATTTTATTTTAATCCATTATAGACATTTAATCAAGGGGAAAAAAAGTAAAATGAACTTGCCTCATTAAAATCACATCAGGATTGTGCTTTCTTGAAGAAGTCTGATTCTTGACAAATTTGTAGCTGTCACTTAGATCTTGTGTTTAGATCTTGAGATTTCAGTCACATTGATATATGCTTTTAACTTACCTGGATCCTACAGGTCAATCTATAGAATACAATTTTTTTTTTTTATCATATCCACAGCCATGACAAGTATCCTATAAATGCATTCAGCCTCTGTAATACCATCTACATTACTCTAAGGAGTAAATATCAAGGTCATTTATTATCTCTTGGGGACAAGTTATTTTATGAAACTGACTTGATTGACTAAACCCCTAAATTAAAAGTCCTTTCAGTATTCTCTAAAGCTTTTGTTATACTTCTGACCATTCTGACACAAACTTTTTATTTCCTTTGATAATTTTTTTTTATTATCTGGTTCAAGGTTCAATTTAAAACAAAGGAATGTAGTAGATTCTGATATTAAATAATAGAGAATTAAAGGATGTAATATTCCATTTGACTTTTCCCTGTTGTGTGAATAAAATGCTAATAAAAGTAAACAAATAAATAAACTCATATATTTATATTTAAAAAAATGAAATATGAATCAGTGTCGAAATAGTTTCCTAAAGATATTATTGAAGTAGTGTTATATCCCTAAAACAGAATTATATAAATAGAGAAGAATGTCTACTTTTCTTTGAAGAATTTCAGTAGTTAAAAATTCTGTTGATAAAATTCTGTGCTTTTCCTTTTTCTTAGGTGCAGATTCTGTGTGTGGTTTAATCAAGATTTCTAATTATTCTGTTCACTTGTATACTTATTAATCTTTCTGCTTTCATATATTAATAACATGTTGAGATCAAATTTAGCACACAGATACATTTTTTAAAAATATCCATTGCAGCAATACCTGTGTCCCTTCGTTACATAACCAGATGAGAGAGAGCTTCTAGACACACACACTGGAATTTTCTTTCCATTATTCTTCATATGAAATTCATGGTACATTACTTCTTTAGTCTCCAAGTTAATAAAGAGTTTTTGGAAATCTTTGCAGCATAAAGGAAAGTCAAAAATATTCTGTGTATGAGAAGTATTTCAACTGCTATTGCTGACTCTGAGATGCAGACACCCATGTGCAAAGACCAGAGAGAAGCTTCTTGTAGCTGAGGTAGGTCTCTTTCTGACAGCTAAGAAATGGGAACATCAGTCCTGTAACTGCAAAGGACTGAATTCGGCTAACAAACTAAAAGAGTTGTTTTTCCTCAGAGCCTTTAGTTTGGATGTGGCCATGTGATAACCTTTTAACCTGGTGAGACCAATGTTATATTCTAAAGCTACAGAATTATGATATAAGTGGGTGTTGTTTAAGCCACCAAGTTTGTATAATTTTATGATAATGTTAGAAAACTAATATAAGCAACTTCAGAATAAAGCCTAAGGAGTGTTTTACAGTATAGACATACTTCAAGTTTTACACTTTGCTTTATTATGCTTCACAGATAATGCATTTTTTATAAGTTGAAGATTTGTGGCAACTCTGTGTCAAATAAGTCTATTGGAACCATTTTTCCAACAGCATATGCTTACTTCATGTCTGTCACATTTTGGTGATTCTCACAATATTTCAAACTTTTTCATTATCATTATATTTGTTATGGTGATCTGTGATCAGTGAAATACTGTAACTGTTGTAGGGTGCCACGACCACACCCATATATGATGATGGCAAACTTAATTGATAAATGTCTTGTATGTACTGACTACTCCCAAAACGGCCATTCCCTCATCTCTCTTTTTCTCTTCGGGCCTCCCTATTCCCTGAGACACAACAATATTGAAATTGGGCCATTTAATAACTCTACAATGGTATGTAAGTGTTCAAGTAAAAGAGTCACAAGTCCCTTTAAATCAAAAGCTAGAAATGGTTAAGCTTAATGAAAGGCAGTCAAAAGCCAAAAGACTAAAAGCTAGGCCTCCTGAACCAAACAGCCAAGTTGTAAAAGCAAAAGAAAAGTTCTTGAAGGAAATTAAAACATAAATAATAACAGCAAAATAACCTTATTGCTTATATGGAGAAAGTCTTAGCGGTCTGGATAGATCAAACCAGTTACAACATGCCCTTAAACCTAAGCCTAATTGAGAGCAAGGCCCTAATTCTCCTCAATTCTGTGAAGGCCGAGAGAGATGAAAGTTATCATCAGACCAGCAATTTAGTAAACATTATAGGTACCTATGTATATAGGTACATTCATTATTACCGTTTAGTTTAGAACACTTATTTTTTTCTAATTTTTATTGCTATATAATAATGTTAAATAATGCCATTTTCACTATTGATGCAGAATAGTTATTATAAAGATACTATTTTTATTTTTATATATTTATATATAAATATGAAGAATATTGTTTATAAAGTCTGCATTTCTACAATGTATTTTTGTTGTTCAAAACTGACATTTTCTATTTGTCTTGAGTCTACTTGAAGCCAGATTGTGTCTTCTTGACACTGTATGATAACTGAAGCCTAAAATATTAAGATAAATATAAGATCGACACACATTTGAATGATGGTCGTAATAGCAATGCTATACTTTAAAAATTAAATTTATTAATTTTATTACTATGTAGTATAAAAACATTAACTTAGGATAAATTTTTCCAAAAGTATATGCAGCCAACAGATTTGGCTAAATTATGTTGTGGTAACAAATAATCAAATAATCAGTAATCTACAAAAAAAGTTTGTTTTCTCTCATAGTACATGCCCTCTGAGGATTGCCTGCAGTTCTCTTCCAGGTTCCTCTTCATTGTATGATAAAGCTAAAAGAACAACCTCAATCATGGCCTTTTGGCAGAAGAAAGGGGACATGGACAATCCATGAAATGATTCTTAAATCTTTTTCTCCAACTATGTCTATATCAATTCTGTCAATATTCCATTAGACAAAACAAGTCATATGGCCAAGCCTTAAATCAATGAAGCAAGAATATATCCTCCTTTCATAATGAGGTTCTGCTAGTTACATAGCACCTGGTAGGAATGAGTCATCTTCTTATCAGCAAGAGAATTCACAATTAGTTACAATAATGCAATCTGTAACATTTAAGTCCATAGATAATGGTATCATGAAAGGTCTGGTTAAAAAATAAAGTCTATGAAACTTTGCAAGTTGTAGTTATTTGTAGATAATAATGTACAATAATATATTAAATGTACTCACTTTTTTAGTATAAAAGCAGATGGATTTTTCGTTGTTTTTTTTTTTTTTAATGGAGCATTTCACAGTAATCTGCTTTATTTATTAAGTCTTGTAAATGGTAACTTTCTCTCCTATCACTTACAAAGACCTGTTATTTTTTGGCAAATGTTTGGGATCTGAAATACTGCACAGGAATGTACCAGGTTGACAGAAAACTCATCTATTCATGTATTCTCATAAAACATAATATAATAAATGCCCATGAAGCCTCTTAGTCATTTACTGTCTTAGAAATAATCTCCATCACTTCAAAGGAGAGTGGCAAATTTACAACATAATAAGACATTCTATTTCTCACTTCCTTATATCAGCCAATCGTAGTTTTTCTTCATTACTGCTTTACAAACACTTTCCTATTATCAAGGCAACAAAAAAGACATAGACTCTAGGAGAGAGAAAAGAAACTCACAGATTTGCAATAATTGAATTTGTGCCACTACTGGCCTTTTTGAAAGTCATTTACCAAGTGAGAAAGTCATTTATATTATCTGCCGTTACAATGCCTATGAGATTCATTTACATAAAATCTCTTGACACTATTATTACTCCTTCATCTTGATAGTAAAAATGGTTCATTCTCATAGATAGTAATGCAGAGATGAGTATTTACAGCTCCAGCAGTTACTAAGTTGGCCTTCATATACACTATTAAACTAGTTCTTAGAATTATGTGCCTATATTTAAGTGAGTACATTTTGTGTACTTGCTAATAAAGTTTTATCTGCTCTTATTTTCAGTTCCAATTCCAGGAATTTCAAAATAATGGATGTAGCTGAGATTGCACTTATATAGCAATAAGCCAGCTGCTTCCTCTTAAAGAAATATTTAATAATACAGAATGTTATTATTAGGAAAAATAACAGAACACAGTTTACCATTCTGCACAATGTTAAACACTTGGTCCATATATTTAAAGTATAGTCAGCCTGGAATATGAATAAAATTATCCTACAATCACTTTCAGAGATACTAAATTTCTACTCATTCTGAGCAAGAGAATATTTCCATGAATGCTAAAATATTTTTATGTTAAGACACTTACCTGTAGAACCCCTGGGATTCTCAAACTTTAGTGCATATTCACAAACTCTTTAAATAGGATTTATATTTCATGTCATACTTCATGTTCTTCCAGAAAAATAAACCTAAAATGCACTCGTGCTTTTTAGGTACATAATGAAAGATATTTTGAAGAAAAGCACTCACTGTATCAGTAAAATTTCTGACAAAGACTTTCCCTGATGAAGCTTTAGTCAGGATCCTCTGAACACTCTTCTCTACTAGACCTCAAACTTGGGCTTTGGTGTCCTGGCCTAATTTAGTTTTATCAAGAATCCTGTTAAGTTAGTTTAGCAAGAACTAGCCCCCAACCCTTGATGTCTCTTAATTATTTTCCATCCACTGATCCCTATTACCCTCTCATCCTGCTTCTTGGCCATAAATTCCCATCTGTCTTTATTGTATTTGGAGTTGAGGCTGATCTCGCTCCTCTATTTCTATGCAATAACCCAACTGCAAGTCTTAAATAAAAGTATTCCTTTCTATTTAACAAGTGTCAGAAAAATTTTTTCTTTAATAGTTCTCTTAAAAAAAAGAAGTAGTGAAACAAATATATATAGAAAGACAGATTTATTTTAAGGAATTGGCTGTTGAGATTCTGAAGGCTGACAAATGTAGCATATAAAGGGTAGGCTGGCAAGATGAAAACTCAAGGAAGTGTTGAAATTGCAGTATTGAATCCAAAAATCTATTGGGCAGACCAACAGACTGCAAACTTAGGTAGAATTTCTATGTTACCGTTTTGAGACAGAATTCCTTTTTCTCCTGGAAAACTCACTATTCACTTAATAATGCCTCTCTTCAACTGATTAGATGAGGCTCACTCACATTATTGACGATAGTCTCTTTTACTTAAAGTCAAATCATTATAAATGTTAATCACATCTACAAAATACCTCCATAGCAACATCTAGACTGATATTTGACCAAACATCTGGACACCACAAGTTACCTAAGTTGAGACATAAAATTAACCATTACATGCACCAAAAGCCATTCTGCTGTGTTCTAAGCAAATCACCATGCCAAAAAATGCATACAAGTAACTAAAAGTTATAGCCTAACTCTATGTTAATGTGGATTCTGAGCATTCTCTAGCTTGTCTCTATCAGTATTCCACTATTCATATTTAGCTTTAACTAATTCTTAACTGAAAACAGTCTTTAAATTCAGAGCATAATCTCTTATTCCACCAGGAAATACCATAGGAAGGTAGGGGATACATTCTCTTCCCAAAAATCTTGACGGATGCATTGCTTTCATCTTATTCCTAAGTCAGTTGTTTTTATAGACAAAACACTCTTACTGAAACATTCTTACGTTTTAATACTTAGAGTGTCTTGAATCCTTTAAGCAGGCCATTCAGACAATATGTGACAGTATTTATATCGCTCAAAAAAGCCTTAGGGAAAATCATGGATTTCAGGGCCTTTATTGGCTGACTTCAAGGCTCTGATTAATACTTTAATACTTTTTTCATAGTCCTAAATAGAGAAAATGATCATGTAATCTGTTACCAATGACTAGCAATTACTTTATTTACTTAAATATTTACTCCTTCAAAAGATTTAGATTATGACAATTTATCTAAAAATTTAAAAAGATAGTAGAAATGACAAATGATTACTTAAATTCTTTTCTTGGAAAATAAAGCAAAAATTCAGATCAAATAAATGATTATAGTAGGAATATGAAGTTTATAAAAAACTCAATGTCAGAGCAAAGGCAGATACAAAGTGGCAGTTAAATATATGAGGGGTAAAGCATGCAGAAAGAGAAGGAAAAAAATAGAGGATTATGAAAGCTTTTTAGGAAAAGCAGATAGTTTCCATAGTAACAAAGCACAATATTCTTCCAATGTAAAGGATCCTATTTTGAATGTGTTATTGGTAATTTGGACGCAAAAAAAAAAAAAAAAATGGAGTTAGAGAAGATGGCGCAGGAATTTATATACCACAAGTCTTTGAAGCTATAAGTTATTAATAATACACTTGTGCTTTCTGTTGTTAGATTTGGGTGCCTATAAGATGTCTATATTTGGCAGTAGAACTTATTCAGTCCATGAGGATATATCAGTAAGAGGGTAGAAATGACCTAAAATTAGTTATCAAGTCTTGCACGTTAGAAACGTGTCTACCCACAAGAAAGAATACCTTCTAATTTTCACATGGCTAGTGGTATGGGTGTGTGTGTGTGTGTGTGTGTGTGTGTGTGTTTATTGAGAGAGAGAGAAATTTTATTTAAGACCATATATACCAATATGAAACAAATTCACTGCAGATTAGATAACTATTTAGAAAGATTTACTTCAATAATCCCTACTTCTATGGGCAGAAAATATATGCTCAAACTTGATTTTTAGAATCTGTCATGTTTTTGCAGTGAAATGCAGTGGAATGTGAAGTTACAAAAAAACTTAAAAATACATATTATGTTGATCTTGCTCTCTTGAACTTCTGCCATCACTCTAAGAAAAACATGCATAGTATAGCCTGTTGGTATAAGAAGTAGAAGAGAAATACGGAGCAGGTACACTTCAATTGAGTACATCCAAGATCAACTAACCTTTAGTTGATTTGGGAGTTTTTTGTTATGCATCAAAGGCCAAACTTACTAAAATTGGCAACCGAAAATGGAGTGATGTCATAAAAAAATTCTAAAATATGTAACATTGACTTTGGAAGTGAGAAGCAAGTGAATACAGGCGAAAACATAACAAAACTATTATTGAAGATTTGAAAAATAGAAACCCATCTATGTCACTTACAATAACTCAAAATGTACTTAAGGAATTGAAGTCCATTGTTGCCAGGCAGAATGATGAAAGTGTGAACTAGCTCATTTTGGCCACATATGATCAGGTTCTATAAAACACAGTAATCTCAGAAATAAAACAGCCCAATTTATAAGCAGAATTTATAAAGAAAATAAAACTATTGAGTTTGGTTTCCATTTCCACATATGAGGAGTTAGAAGTTGCCACTCAATCCTAACAAGAGGTAAAAAGCAGAACTGATGGAAAAATCAACAACTTTCCTTGGATCCATAAAACAAGGGAGAACACAGGACAAACAACTGCCCCCAAAATAAGAGAGACAGGCATGTATAAGGATTCATTGCTTACCAGAGCAGAGAATCATCAGTAGAAACCAGAAACAGCCTCAGGATTCAATGCTGGAGTAGGGATACCTGAACTCTAATTTGTGAATTGCTGGAGGCTCAGTGTAGACAAGTCTGAGAGTAAAAATTTCCTGGGGGAACCAATCACAGATGGGGTCCAACAATATTGTGAGATTTACCTCTAAGAACTTGATGGGGATTCCACAGTAAATATCAAAGAAAAATCCCCTAGTGCTTCTGGGAGAGGGAGGAGAAAAAAAAAACAAAACACAACAATTTTGAAATTTGCCAGCTACTCTGTTTTCCTCAACAAGACCTGCCCTCAGAGGAAAGCAGTAAACCAGAGCCCAAATTGCTATAGTATTATTAGAAGCTAATTGACCTGAGGGGAAGAAAACACTCAGCTCCAGCTCATTCTAGCCATATTATCTCACCTAAGGGAGGAGAAAAAAAACAAAACTAAGAAACACTTAGAAAGTTCACAGTCCAGAGGGGGAGGCTCACTGACAGAGACTTAATAATAAGATTATAGAATGCTTCTCTTCCTCCAATACTTCACTACCACATCACTAAAGACCTATTCATAGCAGTTTCTTTTACTCTGTATTTTATGTTCAGCTAGCATGAAAAAATTAAAGCTTACCAAAAGGCAAAAATAATTTGAAGAGACAAAGTAGCATCAGAACCAGACATTGCAGGATTGTTCAAATTATCAGGCTAGGAATTTAAAACAACTATGGCTAATATGCTAGGGGATCTAATAAATAAAGTAGACAACATTCAGTAATAGATGGTAATCAGAGTATTGGAAACCCTAAGAACCAAAAAGAAATGCTAGAGATCAAAAACACTGTAATGGAAATAAAGAATGCTTTTAATGGGTTTACAGGTAGATTGCACATGGCCAAGGAATAAATCTCTGAGACAAAGGATCTTTCAATAGAATTTTTGAAAACTGAAAAGCAAAGAGAATGTGTTGTTTTTTTTTTCTTCAGTGTGAAATAAATAGCACAAAATATCCAAAGATTGTGTGGAACAACAACAAAAAGTGTGAAATATGTGTAATGGAAAAACCAGAATATGTATTGGGGAAAAAATGAAAACTAAAGATATATTTGAAACAAAATTGACTGAGAATTTTCCTATGTAATATTAAAAACCAAACCACTAATCCAAGAAGCTCAGAGAATGCTAAGTAGAATAAATAACAAAAACTACACTTGGGCATTTCATTTTCAAACTACAGAAAATCAAAAATTAAGAAAAAAAATTTTGAAAAAGGTCACAAGAAAAAGAAAACACCTTAACTATAGAGGGGGGCAAAGTTAAGAGTTAAATCTGAATTCTCCTCAGAAACTATGCAAACAAGAAGTGGAGTGGAATGAAATATTTAGTGTCGAGAGAAACAAAAAAAGCAACCTAGAATTCTGTACTCAGCAAAATCATCCTTAAAAAAATGAAGATAATTTAAAGCAAAAATTCTTTCTTTCAAAAAGCAAAAATTGAGGGAATTTATTGCCAGTAGACCTGCCTTGCAATAAATGTTAAAAGGAGTTCTTTAGAGAGAAACAAAATAATATAAGAAAGTTGGATCAACATAAAGTAATGAAGAACATCAAAGAAATAAAAAAGTAAAAGAATTTTTTTCTTATTCTTAATTAACAAATAACAATTTATTCAAAATAATACCAAGATTATGTTAAATTGTACATACTTATGTTTGTATATCTATAATTATGTATGCTTATATGTAAGTATAATAAATGACAGCAATAATACAAAAGATAGGAAAGGAATTAAGATTATTTTGTTATTACAAGGTAATTACTCTATTCATAAAGTGGTATAATGTTATTTGAAAGTGGAATTGGGTTAGATATCAATGCTTATGTATAGACCCCAAAAAGCCAAAATAATTTTGAAAAAGAACATGGTGTAACCACTGTAGGAAACTGTATGGAGTTTCCTTAAAAAATTAAAAATAATTTACTTACCTTATCTTATAGCAATCCCATTTCTAGGTTTACATGTAAAATAATTGAAAGGATCTCAAAGACATATTTGCGTACCTGTTGCTAGTAGCACTATTCACAACAGCCAAGAGGAGGAAGTAACCCAAATATCCATCAATAAATAAATGGATAAACAAAATGTAGTATATACATAAAATAGAGTATTATTCAACCTTTAAAATGAAGTAAATTCTGACGTGGTAAAATGGATGAAACTTGAGGGCATTTTATTGGGTGTAATAAGCCAGTGAAGAAAAGATGAATACTGATTATTCCTCTTATTTGAGGTATTTAACATAGTCAAATTTATGAGAAACAGAATGGTAGTTATCAGAGACTGGAGGAGACAGAAAGAAAAGAAGTTGTTTCATAGGTACAGAGTTCCAGGTTTGTGAAATGAAAAATTTCTGGAGCTCTATTTCATAACAATGTGAATATTTTTAACAGTACTGAACTTATATACTTAAAATGGCTAAAATGACAAATTTCATTATGTGTTATTTTCTTTTTTAATTGAAATTAAAAATATATGCCCCGGCTAGTAAATTGGCCCAAAGATAAAAGTAGATGCATGAAGTAAGACATCCCTAGCCAAGTGCCAATCAGCTGTCCCCACCCAATCTGCTGGTTGTTGTTTTAAGCTGCTAAATTTGTGGATTGTCTCTTACATAGATATTATAATTCCATCCAGAAGTAAACAAAATTGGGTGTGATTTAGGACACAGATTTATATAATCTCAGAAATAGAAGTAATTAAATAGGAAATTATAGGTTGTATAAAGATAACATTTTTCTTGACCAAATTAATTACATGTAGGAGTTTATGTACCTCTTATTCACTTTATTATAAGATATTCAATTTCAAAATATAAATTATTCTCATTTCAGTATTATCAAGGTAGAGTTATGAATTCTTTGGTATCTTTGTGGCAACTTAAAGTTTAATTTATACAGTTATATAATATATCTATTAAGGCCTCATTAGGTACTATGTAAGGCACTGAAGATACATTTTTGAGCAAAACAAATAGAGTTAATGTTTGTATGGGTCTGTCATTGTGTTTGGTAAGAGAGTAGGCAGATGACATACAACAAATAATTAAAATGGTGATAAAAGCTTCAAAAAATATATATAAGATTTTTGGAAATGATATAAGAAGGCATGACCAAGCCTGTACATAGACATGGAAGGCTACTTGAGGAAACCATAATATAGTAAGTATTATTACCATCACTATATAAGCGCTATCATTTATTGAACACTCAGCACATACAAGGCATCAATTTAAGCACTTTACATAGATGAAACTATTTACTTTTACTCTTAAAAACCTATGAGGTAGGTATTTTATTGGTCTCATCATACCAACAAGAAAATTAGAATAAAAATATGATAAGTGAGATAATGGATTAAACTCTCTTGACTAGAAATTGATAAAGCATAAATTTGGACCCAGGAAATTTAGATATGAAAGTTGAGATCTTAAGGATTGATCAATACTTTTGATTACTGAAAATTGTACGTATACATGCATATGTATGTATATTTACACACAAATACATACATATACACACAAATTTATGTATGTATGTATGTATTTACTACAGATTTAATGAGAATTTACCATGCAAGGCACTAGGTGTTAGACGTGATTACATTACACTACCTAGACAAAGATGGAATGGTGATCATTAGAGTAAGAATTCCAGCAAAAGATAATAATGTAGGCAAATTCTTGATAAGGGAAGAATCATGAGGTAATTCTGAAAGTGAAACAAGAACAGCAAAGCTAGAGAAATATGGGGAAGGAGAGTCCTGTGAGATAAGGCAGAAAATATAGACAATTTCTGCACCTTTCAGGTGCTTTCAAGCCATGTTCAGATTTTTGGATCTTATACTGCATAAAATGGGAAGCCACTGAAGGATTATTAATAAAACAGTGATAGTAAAACAGTGATATATTTCTACCAACTTTACTTTGTATGACAGGTGTTTTTAGTTCATGAAGTCGAACTCCAATTAGCTTCATGTCTTTAATATACAAATGTGATAACTTTTAAATGTTTGCCACAATATTTTTCCAGTTTAGTCATTAGATCAATCATTCTTAAAGTAATTATTATCTATTTTATATGTTGTTTTTAAAATTATGACAGTCATAATTTTATGATCTTATAATGATAATGTGATATTTTATAAAATTTTGATGATCTGTTTCCTGAAAATATTGTCCTTTCTGGAAAGCTAAAATGATATAATGTTGGAAATATTTTTCTTTTCATCTTGTTCTTGGAAATATCATAATGGACTCTGAACAAAGCATTACAAATTGATTTGACGCCTGCTTTTTTCAGGGGGAGGGCAGGGCCACCATCTCAAAGCACCTTTTCTGTCCATAAAAACAGGAAAAGAAAAAATACGCAAAGCAACAAGATCAGCACAGGTGTTCTTCACCTCACAATATCTAAGAGTAAAAGGCCACAGCAGCCTCTACCCACCATGGTTTCCTACTGCACTTCAGGGTCTGAAATCAAGGAGAGTTTGTGTACGAGGCTAATCTAATGTCTGAAGAATACAATGATTGTGGTAAACAAGGTCTTGAAGGCTCATCTCACCTACTTCCTTAGTTTTCTCTGTCCCTAGATGAGGCAAATGTGGAACTTAACTGGCTATCAATGCCTTGTACTCCATAATACACGTCCAAGTTGAGTCTCAAAAACATAATTTGCAAATGAATGATCAAAGAAGAACTGATTTGACCATTTCAAAAACATAAGAAATACTTTAATAGAAAGAGTAGGGACTTCAAGGAGTCTTACAACAGCAGTTGAATGCATTCGTTCAAATGTGAACCACATTTTTCTGAGCATTAACTGTTGGCTGGAATTAGTCACATGTCTTTCCCTAACAACACAGGAGGCTATAAAACTGTAATCTTCCCTTCTGCCTGAGGAAACCATTTGTTAACTGAGGTTAAAAAGTACATTGTTCTACAGCCTTATCCTTCCATATATATTCACTGTCTATACTGGAGACTAGTAAGAAATAGGTACTTATCAGATTTAGTTTGATTAAATGATTGTGTGAATGAATAAAACAATTAACCAATTTGGACTTGTCCCAGATTAGAAGCAAGCTGTTATTGTTTTCCCTAGGTCTTACAGTGATTTGAAATTAAAATTTCTCTGTCCAGTATAATAGAAAATTGTGTTGCTGGATAATAGGAAAGCCAGAGCTTCCCATTTCAATTTGAAAAAAATTTTGAACAACTGGGTTGGAGTAGAAATGGTATTATACAAAACTGGAGAAATGACACATTAAAGAGTTCTTTCTTGGAAATTTAAGTGATCCTTTGGTCAGTAGAAACTGTAATAGCTTTTTAGAAACCTGCTGTGGCTGAGAATGAGCTGGCCATCCTTGAGTGGTTACTAGGGACCTTTCTCACAACTACACTGCACTGACATTAGCTACACACTATGATGGTAGATTTTGCAAGGTAATGGATAAAGCACATTTGGTAACTAAAGAATACCAACCTCCTGTGGAGCCAGGCTCTAAAGTGTGGTTCAATTGTTAGATTAGCATTTCTTTTAAAATACCCATCTTATCTTCCTTGTTTCAATGTTATTCTTCTCATACCTTTATTGCTTAAAGTAATTTACTACAAATACCTACAAAGAAACATAAAATAATTGTAATTGGACATCTCATTTCAGTTTTATTATCTAAACACAAAGCTTTTATCTTTTTAAAAATTCATTTTCTAATGTATCTTCATTTAATTTTCTTTATGTTAGTAATATGGCATGCATTAAATCAGTATTCCTATCGCCTATTTAACCTGATTTCTTTCCTCACACAATGATGTTAAAGACATAAACAATATTAGATCACAATGAGTCTCTAAATTTTTAAAAAAATTTTTCTTCTCCTCTAGTGACAGATTACTTATGTAATATCAATACCTGTGATTGTGATGGGAACATTCATTTCTTCATCGTCTATAATAGTTGATGTTTACATTTAGAGTCTCTTAAGACATCAGTGCTCAAAGTATATTTCCAGGACCTGCAGTACCAATATCACCTGGGAATTTTTAGAAATGCAAAATCTTGGGCCACGCTTCAGACCTAATGACACTAAACATATAGGGGCGAAGCCCAGAAATCTGTATTTAAAAAAAATCCTCAGGCACACCAAAGTTTGAGATCAATTTTAACATATTGTTTCAGCAGATGTAGCAAGGGTTTTTATAGCCAGATTTTTTAGATATTTTTTATTTTTAAGTAATGTTATTACATGTGCTTTTAAGTAATATTATTAGAAGGCCAAAGTAGAATCAAGGATAAATGGTATTTGAATGATTAATGTGTTTTTTAGGATTCTCCTAAAAATAATTTTGAATGTTTAAAAAGTGACATATATAGGCCTACCCCATTGTTAGAAAAAAATTACTAATTGTTTATTTCAACATGTCATAGAGTTGGCTAACTTAAGTATTTATACCTAACACATATTGGAAATAGGGGAAATGTTACAAGCACCAGTAAGAGAATTATAAATTTGTCCTTCGATATTACATTTTTTATAACACAACCTTAGAATAAGTCAGATATTAAATTAGAGTCACATCAAAGAAGAATAAGATAGATTACAGTAATTCATCTTCATTTGTGTTTTAGGTATTTCTGTTGTCCTTTAAGGCATTCGCATAGTGCATATTCTAAAAATAATAACGATGGTGACAAACTATGACTGAATTAACTCTAGATAACTGAGACCAAACGATAACATTAATTTTGGAGTAAAAGGTGTTCATTTGGAGGCAACTCTATTCATAAATGAATGAGACAGGTGTATATACCTGTAATTATCAATGGTGGAGAAGTAACCAGTTACAGGGAAAACTTGGAAAGGAATTAGAGGTATTGGTAAGGAACCCTAAGGAATTTTTATGAGCATATTCTTTACCTCAAGGCCTTAAATCAATTTTATTTTCATATAAAAAGATACAGAGCTCATAAAAATTAAATCATTAATTTTACAGTGGTATACCTAACAGATCTGACAGCCACATGTGGTATTTTAGGATTATATTCCATTGCCAACTAAAATATTAATAGAACATTGACTAACTATTTTTTCCACAGTCTATCAGGCCCAGAAGTTATTATGAAATCGGGTCTGCCTTCAGGGGATTTGGTTTAGTTACTGTACCAGCAGGTAATTTTTGTGTATTTGCTTTTTGAAGGATGGATAGTTTTTGAAGTAAAAGCAGAGAAGTTCTAATAAATCATCTTTATGAAATATTCATTACATCTGTATATTCTTTACAAGGCTTCTGTCAGAGAAATTACAGAATGATTAAAAAAACATTTAGTAGTAAGTTGACAAGGCACTTTATAAACCTAGAAGAGTTTAGGTTCTAACTAGAAAAAATGTTTGAAAAAAATTACAACCACTTTTATTAGAAAAGTAAAGTAAAAATGAAATAAAAAAGTAAAGGAGCCCTAGAATAGCTAAGTTGCCTTTGGGGAGGTAAATTATTTCTTACTACTCTCTTTTGGACATTATCTATTGTACCCAAGGATTTATAATGTTCACTGCTTAAAATTAATTATCTGTTGAAAACTAAAGATTAATAAAGGTACACTGTACATACAAAAGACCCCTCAGTTCAGGCCTGTTGATGCAAGCTGTTATGATATAGCCATGTGTGGTAATAAGAACATAGATTCTGGAGTCTGACTGGGTAGCTCATGTGGTTGTTTTAAATATTAAATGAATTAATATATTCTAAAAGTTAGTAAAAGGACAAACATAAAGTACTACAAATCTTGATTATTCTAAGGGATTAAAAATGTACTATCAAGGAATTTCAGATGAATTGAAAGTGAACTTGTTTTGTCTTCTTTTGTGTATTTTAAATCTCATATTCAAGCTCACATATACATAGCTAATACCATTCATGGCATTGGATAGACAGATGAAGTGCATTTAACATGTGCCATTCCTAGCCTTTATTCTAAGATCATCTGACATGGCTAACTTATGGCCTAAAGTCTCTGGCTGTGTGAAATAACACTTTTATTTTTTTTTGCTGGATGGTGCCAGTACATCATTGTTCAGCTTTTAACCAGCTCCTCTCAAAGAATATGTACTCTCACAAATGTAATTTTTATATTCTTAAGATTCATTTCTGGATAATTAATGACTGTCTTACCACTACTCCAGTTTAAATAGCTCATGTGCAACCTGCTGAGAAAATCTTTATTTGGGCATAGAAATTAATGATGCAGACCATTTTATTTCTCCAAAGTGCAGAGTCTATGAGAAATAAAAGAATGGAACTGATAGACAAAGTAAGTTATAGTATCACACCACTGTGGAATATTTCATGAAGCTTCAGTTTTCTTAGTAGTGTATTTGCTTCTAACAGTTCACTATCACTGTGAAAAAGTCAAAGGCAGGAAAAAGAGAATCATCCTAGATCTGAAAATTAAAAATTTATTTGTTTATATCAGAATTTTATGTTATAGAATTTGGCAGGCATACAAAAGAAATTTGCATCTCCTTAGAAAAACAGAAATGTAACGTTGATAATGATCTTATATCTCATACTCTTTCTCCAAAGCAGCATTTTTGATCCAAAGCTATCTGAAGTTGGATCAGAGACATAGATGCACATAGGCAATTCTTCCTTCAGGTTTATAGCAGGCTCAAAGCAATGGGCCTAATGCACAATATCATGAGGTCAGTTGTCACTTTTAGCTGTCAACAATATTTAATCTAGAGCAAACAAAAATATTATGCCCTCGATGCTATTTCAATTTCCTCTTCTGGCCGTCCATTAAGTCTAAATAAAAGTAGAATGAAGTGGGCTTTTAATAAGAGCCATTATCCTAAATTATAGGGATGTATAATTGAGTGAAAAAATACTAAAATCAGTAGATCTCAGTTTTATAGCATTTATGATTCTAAACTCCCTGAAGAGTATTAAACAAAATTTTAGCCACAGTTATTTTATTTAAGGTGACTATATAATCTAAAATATTGAGTTAGTAACATTTATGTGGTTCTGCTGTGCATTAGGCATTGCCTTAAGTCCTCTGTAGGACTATGGTGAGTGTTAAATAGCTGATATTTATAACCTTCAATAATCATAAAATGTATATATTCATTAGCTGGCACCTATGATTATCATCTTCCCCCATGTCATCAGATCTAGGTATGTTTGCTTTGTACCTAATTAGAATAAATGCTAAAGAAAGTACTTAACTGTAGAAATTAATGTTTTAGTGTTGTTCATACCAACTCCCATAAATAGATTTTTAACATTTTAATGACATCATTAAACTGGTATCACATGTCAATTCTGTACCTTATTCAAGAAACTCTATTTTACAAAATTTACTTCAATTTTTTCTGTCATTGGTTCTTGACACTATATCCTAATTGCAGAACAAAAATATCTAGAATAGAATTTTACTATGAATAAAATATTATTCATTTGTTTTTTTTAAATGAAAGGAATTTGAAAATTTAAATAGAAACATAAAGGATAGATATTGACAAAAAGGAAATAAAGTTTTTGTTCAGCTGTTAATGAACACTTTCATACTTTGTCCTTAAAAAATTTATATAAATTCTAACTTTGTAAGAAAATACTTTCTTATACTCCCTGGCCTATGCTAATGTGAATGGCTTTCCTTTTACATTCCTGAACTTAAATGAAAAAAAAAATTATATATGTGTGTGTGTGTGTGTGTGTGTGTGTGTGTGTGTATATATATATATATACACACATACATACATATATATAATTTTACTAGTTAAAATTATACATAATTTTATGTTTATGTAATTACATATATACATGTGTATATATTTACATATAATTTACACGTATATAACTTTCCTAATTAAAAATAAGCTTGCTAATATGGAACTTATATTGCAGGTAAACTTATCACTGCAGCACTTTTAGATGAAAAAAATGAGAAAATTTTCATTGGCTTCTTCCTCTCAAAACATCAGTTAACATATTTTTAGGCAACTTTATTTTCTTAGGGATATTTCACTGGTTTAACACAGATATCTAAGAAATATAGGTGGTTTCCATAGTTATATATAGTTGTGTTTAAGACATATATATATATATATATATATATATATATATAGACATATATAGAGATAGAGATGACTGTTTCAATGAACATATTGTTTATGCAAAATAGGAAAAGATTCTGCTCTTAGTCTTCATAGTAAAAGAGTAATGGGCAGCAAGTAACTAAATCATTATACAGTGTTAATTTTCATTTTTTATTTTTTCATTGTTTAAAAACATGTCCATAGATGAGTTCATTAATTGTTCAAATAAACATAATTTCAATACAAAGAAAACTAGGTCTTTGGAATATCAATTATAGATAGAGAAGAGATAATATAAAATACCAGCTTCCTCATTTATTTGTTTTACTTCTGTGACTTTCAACCTCCCTTTTGAAATATACTGTGTATTTTATGTATAAGTCCAGCATCTAGCACAACATTCAATTTAAAACTCAGATTCACAATGACTTTATCTCTTAATCAGCCAAAGGCTAGTTGCTGGTGTCTGCCATTGCACATATGCTCTCCTCAACTCCCAACTGAGAAAACATGCCTGAAAGCATTTCCCTGCCTGAGATTATATTAAAAATCCATACCTGTGCTAGCAGCATGAGTTCAAGTTGATTATTGTTCTAGATTTGTGACTTCTCATTTATCCTCCTAAAGATATAAATGCTTGCTTTTCAATAGGCCACATACATAGATATTATTATGAAAGCAAAATTTAGTAACAGTAATATTCATGGTATTCTATTGAGATTGAATTGTAATATCCAATAAAGCTCTTTTAAAATATGTGGAGCAGAACACATAAGAGATGCCAAAAGTGTAACTGCATCTAAGCACTGCTGCCATCGCATACCCCATCTATTCTAATACAATCAACATCAATCTTACTGACGTTTCTGGGGAAGATTTGCCACATTATGTCTTGGTGTGCATCTGGTATATTTTACTTTATAAGGTAAAATAACCCTCCATGTATAACAAAAGGAAGCATTCAAAAAAGAACCCTAAAAAATAGGAAAAGTAGTTATAGTTAGCTCAAAGAATTTTTTAAGCTAACTTGCACAACACTTCAAGTTGTACAAGTACCTTGGAAGTTGATTAAAGAATGTCTACAGTACTTGAACTGTGACCTTAGTTTAACACCTCCATGACAGGAGACATTTTTCATTTAGCCTATTCAATTTTTGAGAGTTGAAACCTATAGAAAGCTCAGATTTTGTACTGAACCAAGATCTCAATGCCTTTTCATAGGTTTTAGCAGCCAACCTCAATATCAAATTGCATTATCACACAACATGCTTTCAAATACACGTGACTAATCACATGTTACTGCACCTATATCTTTTCAGAGCAAACTACCTATAATGCCCTCTATTGTAAGTCTGTATTATAAGGTTTCTAGATCTTTCACCAATTATCAATTGCATTCAATAAACTTTGTCAAAGTTAATTTTAAGATGTTTCAAAAGTTATGCACTCTCTTTTGTGTTAGGGGATAATCATTCTGTTCTATTATAGGGTATTTACTTCTGTTTATTATGTGCTTCCAAATACCATCTGAAGCAACGAGTTCTCCAATACAGTTTCATGCAGAAACTTAGTATGTTAGGTAGAAAATTCAAATATGAACTATACATCAAAATTACTGAACTCTGTATTAATAAAAGCCTATAAAGTATTTTTTACACATGGCTTTTTTATTCAACCTTGTATTTGTGACCTATGTCCATATTTTCTATATAGTAGAAGGTCATTATTTCTCATTCATTACATGAATACACCAAAATTCATTTATCCCTTCTGTTTTAATGGTCATGTGGGATGTTTCTAATTTAATGCTGTATCAGTAGTGCTACTATGAGTATTTATGTGCCTTTGTACATATTTTAAGACTGGAATTTCTGTTGACTGCATATCTAGAAAGAGAATGGCTGGATTACTTGGTGTGGATATTTTGCCCAAGAGCTTTCCAAAGTTACTGAGCAAATTCTACTCCCAGCACAGTAGGGGTGAGGTGTTATATTAGTTAGGATTAACTAAATATAAAAGCAGTATCTTCAAACATATAATATCTCTAATTCAAAACAGAAATTTATTTTTTGCTTATTTAACCATATTGGAGAAATAAACAAGATGGGAAAATAAAACTTCTCCAGTAAGACATTCAGGCTGCTGAAGTGTCTGAGTGACTTTTAAGGTATCCCTGAGTATCTGTTTTTATATAAATAATATGCAATAAAAAAAAGAAAAACGATAAATAGAGCATGAAAGTTAAACAGTATAATTCAGGTTCAATGACATAAATATATTTTTATATAAAGGTATAATATTCAATGTTTTATTTCCTATAGCATTTTCATACCAAGTCTTCAAAATCAGATGAATCACATTGAGACCCCAATCTTAGCATTTACTAACTAGGTAACCTTGAGGTTTTCAGGTTTTCAGGTTTAGGTACTAGGGGCAAATACGATTTCTTAGATATTACTTCAGGATGACAATATTTATTTCAAAAACTATTGTGAAAAATTAATAAGATAATTATATGGACTATTGGAAATTTTAAAATCTTAGACAGATATTTTCTCATATCCTTTGTGGAACCAAGGAGGCATACACACATAACATAACCACGTAAATATTACCATTTTTCAAGCTTTTATTTTCTGACTGTTCCAGCCAGTGTTTTAGTAAGAATGGAAAAGAAATGTGAATTTGTCTAAAAAAAAATGAAGTTTTGTAATATTAAATTGTCAATAGATTATTCAGAAATGTTAAAAAAAGCAGGTTAAGATCAATGACTGATTATAGTTCATGGGCTGATAGAACCTGTATTAATTTGCCATGATTTAAAGATTTCCCATATAATGAGAGGAGGGTGAAATTCGACAAAATGAGGTAAATGATCTTCAAGGAGATACACACCAGGGACACATGGGAATGTAATGTCCATGGTTGAATGGTGTGATGGAGATAGGTGGGAGAAAAAGACATTTGGTATTTCCTGCTTTCTTTCTAATTTTAGAGCCTAACTGAAAACAATTTTCTCTAAGGTAAACTTTAAGTGAAAATCAGTTTTGGATGTGTTGTGTGTGTTATGTGCCTTTGAGTCCGGTTCAACTCCTGGCACTTTATATGAATGATTCCTACAATGTCCTGTCCTCAACAGCCCTGCTCTGCTTTTATAGACTCTTGCCTATGGCTTCTTTTATGGAGTCAATCTATCCCATATTTGGTCTTCCTGTTTTACTAGTCCCTTCTATTTTTTCCCACATTATTGTCTCCCCCAACTCAAAACAAACAAACAAACAAACAAACAAACAAACAAACAAACAAAACTTACTTTCTCATGATGCAGCCAAAGTAGGACAAGCTCAGTTTTGTTATTAATGCCTCCAGGGATGTTTAAGGCTTAACTAACTCTAAGACCCACTTGTCTGTCTTTCTGGTGGTCCAGCATATCTACAGAACTTTTTTCCAATTCCAGGTTTCAAATGAATCAACTATTTTTTTCGCTATCAGCCTTCTTCACTATCCAACTTTGGCATCTACACATAGTAATTGGGAATTTGAGAGGTGGATTATCTTAGCCTTGGTCTCTATGACTGTGTTATTAATCACTTTACCAAGAAGATCTGAAGCTCTGCCTGAAATGTTTTAATGCTCAAACTAAAAGATATTATTTTTATAGCTTAATCTCATGAGGTCAATTAATGCCTTCCCTCTAGACAGACACTTTGAACATTAGCATTAACACAGCTGTGTTTAAACAATCAAATTTAGCCCGCAATGTAAAAAAACTTTTGATGGCTAATAAAGCACAATGTTCAGCTGCTACCTGAAGGCAGGATTCAGAACTGCCATATCAACATATAACAACATCTTTATTTTTGGAACAAGTTGTGTTAATTAAAAATTAAAAACTTTCATTTCTATCATTTTAATATCTAGATTAAATGTATGGTTACTCAAAATCTGCACATATTATTGTTATATATGTGTGTGTAACTCAGTAAATTCTTGTAAAGTGTATGTAAAGTTTAATCTGAGAGGAATAATTGATTAGTAAGTAGTTAATAATTAGTATTAGAGTTGGCTAAACTCAACTGATGAACCAAATTCATTTAAATTTATTAGCTACTTTGTAGTCACTATGCAAGGCCTCCCTAAGGGAATAATACAAATGGAATCTGCCTGCCACTATTACATGCAGAACCTAGATAGCTATAGATAGATGGACAGATATATAGATAGATAAGAGATATACAAATTTTGTATCCTATTGAAAATCTATATTTTCTCCTTTTATAGTGAGATATCCTCTGCCCGAAAGTGAAAATCATGTTTTCTTAGTAGTAACCTACTACTAAAAATTTCTTCCAAAAAATTATTTATATTGATGAAATATCTAATCAATAAACAATAATTAAGGTCCTCTGAATAATCTTCCAATTTGTCAAAGTTTTTGGAAATGTGCATTATAAATGGCTTCCTAATAGGAATCATTTCTCTGTGATATTTTAGAAGTAGAAGTCACAGGTAAACAATTGGGAGAGAGAGAATATTTTACTGCAGAATCCACAGCTATAGGAAAGGCATCCATGGAAAAGAAACAATTGTAGAGATTAAAAAACAAACAACTTGAGGAAACCAAGGATCCAGATGAAATAGAGCAATACCAGACATGATAACAAAGAGAATAAAAGTTTTTTATATTCTAATTGGCATATTTTGTCCATTTATATTCTATGTAATTATTAATATATTAGGATTTTGATTTGGAATTTTATTACATGGTTTCTATTTTTCCCAGTTGATGTATTTTTTCTCTTTTTCTCTTCTCTCTTTTTTTATGAGTATTTTTCATTTAATTTTACTTTCCCTCTATAACATGTTAGTATTATATATTTTTTATTATCCTTGTAGTAGTTATATTCTATACAACCTTGCCTTATTAAATCTCATATAAATTAGTATTCTTGTCCCTTTTTGAGAAAAAAATAATAGGCAGTTACAAGAGGTACTTTAAAAATAATGGTACAGAAAGTTTGAAAGTAAAAGATAAAATATTTCATGTAAGCAATAATTAAAAGAAAGTTGGCATAGCTCTACTGATTTCAGAATACTAATTATTTTGTGAATGAGATGGCTGCTGGAGGGCACAAATGGGCTTTGAGGTAATGTCAATGTTTCCTAAACTGGATATCATTTATATGAATCTATTAGCTTTGTCAAAATGAATGGAGCTATACTCCTATTACTTATAGTTATATATATATGATATATATTCAGAATTTCAATGAAATATGTATTAGCTATCCATTTTAAATTAGAAAACATTGGAATTGATAGAAGTGTGTATATATATATGTATATATATATATATATAACTTATCTTTACTCAAAAAAGAAATTAACATATCTGAAAAACAATATGGTGTAAAAGAATTACAAACTAATCAAATTTGAATATTTAAGTAAATTAAAGCAAGAAAGGATATCAGTGGACCTCTGGAAAGTGAACTTACCACCATTTAACTATTAATAAAGTATTTTTAACATATTAAAATCATTAATCACAAGCATTATTTGCGCACCTATAATGTACAGTATTTATTAGAAACACAAAAAATGTTTGTGACATCAAGAAACTTGGAGTTTATTGGGAAAGCTGCCATGTAAACAGGCAACTACAACACAATGTTTCTATTGCTATTAAAACCAAATGGACAAGATAAAATATGCCTATATAATTGCAGAATAATGACCATTGGGACTTCAAGAAGTCAGGGTGATTCGAGAGAGAACGCAGCTTTCTTCACAACATTTTGAAAAGGAGTAAACAGAAATCATAGCATTCCAGGAATAAAGAATAGCAGAGAAATTTGAGAATGAAAGAATGTTGCAGAAAAAAATTTTAATAAAATTACTATGTAAACATGAGGATAAAAAAAATAGTAAATATAATGTTAGTTTATGTGACTTTTTAATACCTATGGGAACATATTTAACATTACTTTCTGTTTATCAATGACAAAATTTAGATAATATTTTAAAATGTATATAAACTCTTTTAGCTAGATTATTTCTCTCTATAATCAAAAGAATCTAGGAAATTCTGTGAGTTATTGCACAGTCCTGATATTTCATGTAATGTAAGCAACTTTCCAGTTTATTGAAAATCTGCAGAAAATTGAAAAACAACTACTTTAATGAGTAGTTCCCCATAATGACAGTCTTCAATGTACATGGAAATCAGAACGAATATCTAATCTGACATTCAACAAATATTACTTAGAGGATAACAATGATGACCAATGATAATGTTGGTGATAAAAATAGCTTTTACAGGGAGTTTACTATACTCTAACTACCCTTTTCTGAGAGTAGAATTTAGAGATGCTGAATATCCTGCCCAAATTCACGTTTAGTATTCATAGAGTTAATTTTTGAGTACATAGTTTTTACATCATAGCTAATGCTTTGAGTTACATTTTTATGTGCCAGACACTGTGCTAATTTTGCACCTGGGACATTATCTCCTAAAGCTCCTTTCACAGGGCCTCAGATATTTAAGATATACCATTGAAAAAGGTCTTTTTAAACTAATGTTGGGAAATGATGCATACTTCAAATTCTCCATTTGCATAGTCATAATGCACCCTGTCATATTAAAGCCTCTGTCATGTATTTAGTTTAAAAGGCTTTTGAATAGTTAAGCCTAAACTTCCCCAAATTATTTGGCTACAGGATTATTTGCATTATTTTTTAGCATAGTAAACCCTAAGCCCTTAATAAACAAGGAAAAAGCTCTTTTAGAAGTCAAGGTTGAGGATTCTAATCTTAAATTTTGTGACTATCTAGACCCTTCTGCAATTTGGTCTCTGACCCTGCTGGAGTGACTAGGCTGGTTTGTGGTTTAAACTATGACTCTGCCTACCTGATGAACTGCATTCCTACTGCATTGTCCATTTCATCACAAAACTTCTTTTACTAGTTTATATTGCACACTCCAAGAGAAACTAAGGCATTAGCTCATGCCTTGTGACCCACCCTCCCCTGATGAGCATGTCTTATGACCCCAAACTCTGGTGTAACCTGCGACTCTACCTGCTGACCAAGAGACAACTGAACCAATCGATTGTTCTTCACTTCACTTGGTAACTACTGAGTCAACCAACCCTTGAAAGTCAGTTGCCCCTGACAATCAGAAAATGAAAGACATAAGTTTATGACCTTGTTTCCCTGACAACCCACCGCTTTGATCATGAACTCCTTGCAAGTCTCACTTTTAAGACCCTTGCCACAATTTTCAACCTCAGACCATGTTGTGTCTTTGGTTCATGCCAAAGGGTATGCTTCGATTAGCATATCATATTGGAATAAAACTCCCTTTAATTTCCCAGAAGAGTCCTATGAAACTTGTTTACAAGGTAAAATGATTAAGCAACACTTTAAAATAGAAATGCATATTTGCAAAGGTTATTTATACTCTCATCCCAATTATGAAAAAAAAACAAACATGTATAAAAGCATTAGTATAAATACAAATATATATATAGGAATGTTTGGGTATATATACATATACACAATAATGGCACAAATTTATAGTAGTTAATATATGCTGAACACTATTTTATAAACTTTTCTATCAATATATTTAATAGTTACAAAAACTCTCGAAGGTTATTATCCCAATTTTATCCCAAATTATTATCATCCCAGTTCTACAAATGAAGAAAGCAAGAGATAGATTTGAACGTTATCTAGCACCAAAGCTACACCCTTAAAATGAACCAACAATCTATCCCTTTTTATATATTCTAAACTTATGAAAATTTATACATATTAAAATGTCTAATTGGAAATAAAAGTTGTGAGGAAAATTAATAATAAATATGCCACAGGAGCAATTTACAAAAGAAGAAATTAAAATGTTAATGAATAAAAGTAATCTCTATAATAAAATATAGATAAAATACAAGATGTCATATTTTAAACATTTCATAGAACATTTAAAAAATTCAGACATAATAGCATAAAGTGTACAAATATTAGGTTTAAAAAATATATGTGCATATACTTAAAAAGGAGCAGAATATACCGCTCCAAAATATGATTCTTTGGCCTAAGGATTATTTCTTTTTTTTTTTTTTAAAGAAACTGCAGATATAGAAGAAGCTCTGAATACAGAAGTTACCCTTTTGTAAGAGACATTTACATTTATAACAGAAATCTCCATTTATAAGGGTGTCTCCCTCTCTGTACCAGGAAGAGAAAGACGATTCTAAATCTCTGGAAATTCTTACCAATGAAAAAGGCAGGGACTTTAATCAACATAGCAAATATACTCTTTTACTGTACTTGACCTGATAACCTCCCACAACTGGCTTCCACTCCACCAGCATCTTTCCTTTTTCTTTAGGAGATGGTATTTAAGGTAGTGGCTTGGGCCATTCTGAAAAATTACTCAGTTTTTCAGGGTATCTCTCATGGATACAGAGGTATACATGTTATTAGACTTCTGTTTGTTTTCTCCCATTTATCTGCCTTTTATTCTAACGGGGAGTGTGTGTGTTTGTGTGGGGGGAGTTCTCCGCCAAGAACCTAGAAGGGTAGAAGGAAAATTATTTTTTCTCTCTAACATACCAACACACTGCAGTAAAGTCATAGAGCATTGACATCACCCTAAAAAGTTGCATCCTTTCTCAGTCCATTCTCTTCCCAATTATAGGCCCTCACTATTCACTTTGTAATCTTACCTGTAGTTTTTGCCTGTTCTCAAACTTCATATAAATACAATTGTAAAGTGTGTACTCTTTTCAGTCTGGTTTCCTTTGTTCAACACGATGTTTTAAAAATATTTCCACATGTTTGTGTGTCTGTGTCAATATCTTGTTATTTTCTGTTGCAGGGAAGTATTCCTCTTATGAATGAACAACAATTTGCCTATTCATTCTGTTTGTTGGACATCTGGTTTGTTTCTAGTTGTGAGTCATTATAAATAAAGCTACTGTAAGTATTCTTGTACAAGTGTTTAAACAAAAATATTTTAATTTTTTGTGTGTAAATTCCTGAGTGAAGTTGCTAAGCCTTTTCCAAACCATTTTCCATAGAATTTTACATTTCAACTAGTAATATGTGAGAGGTTTAGTTGTTCATTATCCTATTTATCATCTGGTATTATTTGTATTTCAGATATACTATTGGAAGTATAGTGGAATCTCATGATTCTAATTTCTATTTCTTTAACATCTAATTATACTGATTATCTTTTCATGAGCTCATTGACTATTTATATATTGTTTGTGTGTGTGTACATGTGTGTGTATGTAGTGTCCAAATAACTTTTCCAATTTTAAATTTCGATGATGAGCCTTTTTATTATGTGAAGTAGACAACTTTATGTAGGACATACAAATATTTTATCATTATACAAGATGTCTGATAAAGATTTTTTCTGTATTCTACCAAATTGAAGTAATTTCCTTGTATTCCTAGTTTGCTTTGAGTTTTTAACAGGAAGAAGTATTGATTACCATCGATTTTTTTTTCCATGTCTACTGAGATAAGCATAAAGGTTTTTTGAATGCTTCCAGTTTCAAAATTACAATGATCAATTTTGAATACAAAGTAAATCTTGCGTTCCTGCAATCCACCCCATTTAGTCAAAATTTCTTTTTATTTTTATATCTTACTGAATTTAATATATTAATATATTTTTAGGTATCTTTGTCTATGTTTATGAAGATTATCTATAATTTTCTTTTCTCATAAGTTTTTGGCAATATCTAGTATTAGTCTTATAATGACTCATAATAAATTGGTAAATGGTCCAACATAAATTTTCTAAAATAATAATCATTTCTTTATTATTTATTTTTTTTAATTTCTAGTAAAGATACTTTGGCAGGGTGTGTTGTTTTTGTAACTGTTTTTAAAGATTGAAAATACAAAGTTAACATAAAAGATATTTACTATGTTCCACAGTAGAATAAATATAACTTTATAAACTATCTGAATTTTAAAGCAGTTTAAGAAACAACAAATAATCCTTTGTGAGTGGGTCAAAGAATGATCATAAGGGAAAATGAGGAAAGTTTAAATTGAATGATAAAGAACACCAATATATCAACATATATGGAATTTAGCTAAAGCATCGAAGAGAAAATTTTAAGCTTTAAGAGCATATACTAGAATTAAAAAATAAAATTCAATGATTTAAAATTCTAATTAAGAAGCAATGAAAAAAAGGCAAATTAAACCTAAGTAAGATGAAAATAAGGGAAAAAAATCAGTGAAATAGAAAACAAACAACAGAAAAAAAATAACTAACCATAAATCGATCCTCTGAAAAATTTAAGAAAATCAATAATCCCTAAAAGACTGATAAAGAACAAACAAACAAAAAAAACTGCACATTGCCAATTTCCAGAATGAAAGAGGGGATAATACCCTGGATCCTTTAGACACTAAATGCCTAAGAAGGAGATATCGTGAATGAATTTATTCCAACAAATTAAACAGTGGAGCTGAAACATAAAAAGCTTTTAAAAATAATGCAGAAATAAGTGGACATGTTAAATATTCCTCTATCTGTTATATATATGTAGGATTTCTAATTATTTGTGCTTATAGTTTCAATCAACTGCGAGATTCACTGTTTACCAATTCTTATCATTTTCATATTTAAATCTATATGTATATTTATAAAAACTATACAAAATTCTTTGTTTTGTGTTCTAATCTTTCGGCTTTCTCTACATTTCTTTCTGCTGATTTTTTCTTGAATATGTGTTTTTCTGCTTCTTCACACATCTTTATTTTATTATATAATAACAGTATATGTAAAATGATAATGGCAATAGACGAATACAGTTATATCGTTCTGTTTTTGTTATTTTTCTTCTAGTTAGGAGCTCTGCTCTGTGTATTAATGCTAAAGTGATAAATTAATAATTCAAATTTCACCAAGTTTTAAGTAAATATGCTATAGAGCAACAACTTTAAGAAGATAAAACTCACTTTTGGTTAGCCCAGTCCCTGTACAACTCTGGCACTTCTGCTGCTCCTGGGGCCATCTCTGCTTCGGCTATTGCTACAGATATCAAGTGGCTAGTGTTTGGGCAAATTAAACCTAAGTAAGATGAAAATAAAAACCTGAAACATGGAGGGAGGTGATCAGAAACATTGTTTCAATTCAATGATTCTAAAATCCATGAAATAGGCAAGACCCTAATTTCTTTAGGCTTTCAGTCTTATCTTCACTTGCCACTTCTTAGCAAAAATTTGGAGAGAAGTAGGGTATGGGAAATTTCTATTTTGAGTTGTTACATTTTAGTTTTCCAGATAAATTAATCAATCCCTCCTGCCTGCTCATTACCAGTAGCTCCACTGATCTCTTCACCCACGAGGTTTTCTGCCCCTGGAAGGCCTTCACTTCCATCAGCTTTTGCAACCAGAAGCTAACTAACATGGCTTGCTGTAAACTTAGGAAGGGCTCCACTTGCTATTAGTAGTTATTCAAAACTTTAGTGTGCTCACTGCTCATAAATAATAATATAGATTTAGATGACTTGAATATTATGCAAATTTTTCTTGGTCTTCTCTTTCTTTTCCCATCCTCAACTGGAAGTGGAAATCTAATCCATTTTTTCATCTACCTTCTGTATTTTACAGAACACACACACACACACACACACACACACACACACACACACACACACACACACACACAATCCTAGAGCCAGTCTGTAGCGCATTTAAGTTTTCTCTTGCTTTCCCATAATTTCAAATGTCTCAACCAAATTCCTCATTTGAAAGAAACAATGTTTTCAATTCTTTATCTATATTTCAACATTGAAATATTTAAGATTGAATTATCCTTTTATACTGGCAATATAATTGATATATAGCTTAATAAATATATAAATCTGGACTCTACTGAAATAAGAATGCTTGTGTAATCCTCTAAAAATCATTTGACAGTATTAAACATTAAAACACATTTATCAAACTTTGCTTCTCAGAATCTTTACACATTTTTCTTTATGAAGGTTCCAAGATCAGTTTCAGATAATGATTTTTTATACCTAATGGTGAATTTTCTCAGTGAAAGATGTTGATTATGATAAACAATAACATTAATTACTCAAGAGGTTTTAAAAGTTTATCTCAGATAAATATTCATAATTATTTTACTTATATATTATACTCTTCTAGGGCACTTATATACTCCAACAACTATGTACTTTTGAATTAAATTTTTGCCTGATGGAAAATGGCAGCACAGAATATCAAAACCAAAAATTCACAAAATTCTTAATAGACTTCACAATTTTACAAAGTCTCATTTTTAAAAATATAGCCTCTATTTATTGCTTTTAAAAGTATTTTAGCAGTTCATTTTCACATTAAATAAACTTTCTATACCTTGATAAGACAACAACCCAAACCCTTATCTTTCTATTTCTTCTGATCATAAAGAAATAAACACAAATTAAATATGACTGAGCAGAAGATGGAATGATCAGGGACTATATTACTATCTTAGAGCCAATATATTGGCCCTAGACTAACCTTAAACACATCTTGTGAGAAATTTACAGAAGCCACACTTTAAATAAAGAATCAGCTGAATATACTTCTTAAATGATAAAAATGTTTTAAAACAGTGATGAATTAAACATTATGGAAAAATTTTGTATCCCTTTATCTAATATAAAATTTGAAATTGTCTTTATGGATCAGTGAGTTATTTATATGAATGCTCTTTCACAACTGAGTCCACATTGAATTAAAATTATGTCAGCTTTGAAGAACAACCAATTTAAAATTATGATCAAAATTCAGTTTTGGATTTTGGCTAAGAATAAGATCTCTTACCTTATTTTTAGAAAAGCATTATTTATGCAACTTCTGAATGTACAAAACAATCTGTTTTTCTCATAAGGGTAGAATATCTAGACTATATTTAACACATTTCATTCTTTTTGAGGGAAAGGAGACCCTTAATAATATAGTCTCAAACATTTCGTTTAAAAAAAAGAGAGAAGAAATATATTACAGAAGGATGTTATGATTTACTCTCAACATGATAAGTGCTTGGAAGTTGTCATTCATGTCCTTACAATAAGGAAAAGCTAAATGAATTGAAAATCAATGACTCCTTGAACATATCAGAGAAATGAGGTGGCTAAAAATACATTATTGCAAAATTAAGAGAGATAAACAAATCAACCAATCTACTTTTGGGGGCAGATGTTGCTGAAGCCAAACATTGTAGGGACACCTCAGTGGTACTTTTGACTCATTGGAGGATGAGTACGGATTAGTATGAGGAGATAAGCCCCTGTGAGGCAGTTTTTTGAATACTCCTCAAATTTCCACACATTTTTTTCTCCAGGAACCCCATGGGGTTCGCATGATAAAGACTTAGAAAGATCCTTTAAGGCTCGGAGGACAAGGGGAAGTCTACATATAACGAAATACGATATGTGCCTTCCTCATAACAAAGACTTAGGGTCCAGGGTTAAAGACTAAAGCAGAGTCTTATCACATTTGGGGGAGAGCATTTCTCTCTGTCTAATCTTTTTTTCTCACTTAAGATGGGGAAACAAAAGATATAGTACTAGAGAAATTCTTGCAAAGGTCATAAAAGTATATAAGCTTATTAAAAGACTGAGATGTAATTATAACACTATAGAATGTTTCCCCTCCCTCTCACCTTAAAAGTTAAACCAATAGGACTCACTCTGGTAGAATAACTGGAGATTACAGCTGAATATCCTGTAAGAAGCATATACTCTTTGAGAAGTACTTAGAGAAGTCAAGAGACAAAATTAGGAACAGCAGAAGAATTTGAACCCTTTGACAGCTAGTTATAACAAACTAAACATAGCTCAACTCCTAGCCAGATTTGCATAAATAGTCACATTAAAGATCTACTCACCCTAGTACCTATTACTAACAAAACATGCTGGCTTTCAAAAAATAAACTGAAAACAAAAACTAAACAAACAAACAAAAAACAAGGCATGGCAAGAGGCAAGAAAAAATATGGTCAGAAGAGACAAGAGATCATCAGAACAAGACTCAGTGACAATGCAGATTTTATAAATATCAGACACAAAATTTAAAATAATAATTATTAGGATGTTAAGGGCTCTAATAGAAAAAGTAGACAATATGAAGAACATATGGGTAATGTAAGCAGAGAGATGAAAATTCAAAGAGTCAAAAGAATATAACAGAAATGAAGAATGTATTTGAGGGGTTCATTAGTAAACTAGACACAACTAGGGATAGAATCAGTGAGATATGAGATAGTTCAAGGGAAATATTTTAAGCTAAAATGTCATGAGAAAAAGGAAAAATACAAAGCAGAACATTCAAGAACTGTGAGACAATTTCCAAAGTTGTAACATACACATAATTGGAATCCCAGAGGGGAAGAGAGAAGAAAATAAATATCTGAAGCTGAAATAGTCAAGAAATATTAAACCATAATGACATGAACCAAACTGCAGGTCCAAGAAGCTCAAAAATATTCAGCATGATTATCGTGCCCAAAATGCAACATTTAGGCATATTCTATTTGCAGAAAACCAATGATGACAGAATCTTGAGAGAAGCCAGTGGGAAAAATACATTACCTGTAGAGAATCAAGGATAACAATTAAAGCTTACTTCTAGTACAAAATCACACAAGTAGAGAGTGGGATAAATTACTTAAAGTTTTGAAAAAACTTGCATCTGCATAAGGAACAGAAATATGTTAGAGAAGGGTAAAATAGAATGTTTTATTTTTCTTATTCTATGTTGATTTAAACTATTTAAACTACACTGATCTATAACTATGTTTAAATTAATAATAGCAAGAATTTATTGGGCAAATACAGCTGGATAAGGATAAGTAAAATGAATGATAGCAATGTTATAAGAAATGAGAAGGAGGCATTGGTAATATTCTGTTAAGAAATCTTAGCATGTGAAGTATTACAGTGTCATTTAAAGGTTACCTTATATTAGTTTAAATATATATATATTTATAAATTAAAAAAAATCAATATGTAGGAAGCAAGTCATTATTATCATAAAGGTACATGACCAGGCCCTAGTATATGATCTTATGTGCTTTAAGTTAATCCTCCTCATACAATATAAAATGCTTTTTTTTTGTCCTTAATTTGGTGAAGTTAATAGGCCAATAACAATAAAATAATACATTCTACAGTTGGAATAAAATGATTTATTCATTATTTTAAAGCTGCACATGAATAAACAAATATAAATTCTTATTTTGGGATATTAACACAAGATTAATTTAAAAATCAAAACAACAATGACCTATTATTAAAATTACTAAACTATAGTAAAAACTTATTACATGTCATTCACTCTTGGCTTCTGTATTACAATTTTATTTTCTATTTGTATATTTATCTGATTGATATTATATTCCCTAAGGTTTATATTTCATGAAGGAAGCAATTTCACATTCTTGTTCATAGTAGTATATCCAATGTCTAATTATATACTCATTATTCTAGAGATTCCCTCCAAAATTTGTTGAATTAATTAATGAATTAGCAGGTCTCTAATGAAATTTAGAGTCTACCGAAGGACATATATGAATGACCATTAATGGCATGATCTGATAGGATTCTTAATATTATTAAAAAAAAAACTATATGAGTACAGAATAACAGGTTATTAATTTCAGCTTGTTTCTAACAGCTTCTTGGAAAAGTTTGATTTTCACTTTACCTAAAATAATAATCAAGAGTTTAAATAAGTTGAAATGAGACATTTTACATGCAGAAAATATTTCAGGCAAAGGCATGAAGGTTCAAAAAGTCCAGGGTACAAGGTGAATAAAGTTAGCAATAATGCAGTTGCTGAAGGGAAGGTAATATGAAACAAGATGTCTAAAGTTGTAAAAAACAAACTAAGAGTTTTAATCTATATTATACACGCTAAGGAAAACATGAGCAATGTACAGCTGCAGAATGAGCCTTGGTTTCCTCATCTTTAAAAGAAAAATAACATTTATCTCATTGTGGTATTAAGAATTGAATATAATAACGAATGCAAAGTGTGTCATATACATCCTGGAAAAAAACAGGATTTCAATAAATGACAACCGTGATTATTTAAAAAATATATATATATATATATATATATATATAATTGAATTGCGTGTCATTATAGGAGAGAATGGAGAAAAGAATACTACATATATATGTGTGTATATATACATACATACATATCCCCAGCTAATGGGGATAACAAGAAGAGCTGCAAAAATAACATAATCCCCAAAACTAAGAAAAAGAAGAATGACATCTGAGACTTATAAGCATTTTAAAGCAACCTAAAAGATCTAAATCCAAGAGGATTTTGCAATGTTGGAAATGAGTTCATTAACATAGCTAAAGAAAGAGTCTGTCAATCACAGGAGAGTTAGTCACCTGTGGAAACTGAGATGCAGATGATTCTCTAAGGTATAAATTTGCATTCTCTTCAAATACAATTCCAAATCCTGAGATAGGAAGGAAGTCTGGGGTAGTAAAATTACCAATTCCATTGGCTAGCCTTCCTATCATGAAAATGTATGTGTCCATTTATTTTAGCTTAATGTCATTAAATATTGTAATTACCTAATTTTTTTCTGATATAATATATACTCAGCTCTTATATGGCTATAGTTTGTTTTCCCATATAGGTGTGCTTTTGGGGAAAAACATGCACTGGTCATGCTGAAGTAAAAATTTTATTTCATATAACATAGCTTTTGTTATAATAAACTAACATTTTGATTGTATTTTAGTTGTTATGGATTAAATTGTGCCTCCAAGAAGTTATATAGAAATCCAAACCCCAGCAATTGTGAATGTGATCTTAATTTGGAATGGGAAATGAAGTCTTTGCTGATGTAATCAAGTTAAGCAGAGGTCATATTGGATTACGGTGGACCCTAATTCAATGATTAGAGTCCTTATAAGAAAAGGAAATTTGGACACCAAGACACAGAGAAAAACATCATATGATCAGAGGCAAAAATAGGAATAACGCATCTATAAATCAAAAAACACCAAGTATTGCTGACAACTAGATACTAGGAGAGAGTTATGGAACAGTCACTGAGGAGTCTCAGTGCTCTCCAGAAGGAGCCAATTTTGCCAACACCTTGATTTCCAGCTTCTAGTCTTCAAAACCCTGAGGGATTGAATTTCTGTTGTTTTAAGCTACCATATTGTGGGATTTTGTTATGGCAGCTCTCAGAAATTCGTACAATAGTCAAAGAAAATAATTTATCTCCTTATGTCCTATAACTTAAAAAATATTTTTTGATGGCAACTTTTTGTTTGTTGGTTTTGGTTTTATACATACTTGCTCAAACATCTTTAGTGATACTTTCATTAGACGTTATTTTTAGGAATACATTAAAGACTCATGGAAATCAATCCATTCTAATTGACTACCTCTTTTAAAAAAAAAAAATTGAAAATTTTCATAGTTGATTGTTAGCAGCTACAATCAACTATGCTTTGTTTTAGTGATGTTTTATTTTGGATGCTGTATTTTCTCTTGAAAAATAATCCTAGCTTTTGTTGAAGTAGGAAATAACTCTTACATGGCTGTCTTCTAACCTGGGCCCGTTTCTTAGTACAACAGAGCAATAACTGTGTATGTGTGTGTGTCTGTGTTTGTTGTAGAAGCTATTATATGAGAAATGTTCAATTCTTCAGCTGCTAACTAAACTTAAGTTCTTATTGCTACTTTAGTAAGAAAATAATAAGATATATCATCAATTTAAAGATAAAGAAGGTGAATGAATCTAATGGGAGAATCTACATCTTTCCAGGGATCTATCTAAGTCCATAAAAAAAGCACCCTTAATAAGTAACAGCAGGGGATTAAAGACTAAAACAGTTTACTGCAGGCTATGAATGACCGGATCCCTTAATCCATCTGTCTTTTTATATGAGAATGCTATGCTAATTAGCTAAGTAAATTGTTTCTTGATGACATTAATTTTGTGCCTTTTTGTTATTCTGGGATTTGACTTTCCATATAAAAATATACTAAGGGACATTTCAAATTTAGGTGTTTCTGATCCTGATAAATTCCAACACAGAAGCAATGTTGTGAGGAAATATGCATAAATAGCAAACTTAATCAATCCTGGGGATAAACGTAGAGGACTTTGGCTTTCTATACAGTCATTCCTTTTAGCTTCTAAAGCATTATGTTAACACACTTGAAATGTTGAAACATAATTCAAGGATAACTTTTAACAAATGCAATTTTCATTGCTCCATTTTCTTTGGAGAAAATCAAGACTTGAATACTAACCTGGAGAAAATAATGGAACCGACGACAGTCGTGATGTGAAATCTTATTAGTAAACAAGAGCTGCATCTAAAAAAAATATTGTCATTAAAAGCTATGTAGTAGTTAATTGAGTTTGATATGAAATTTAGTGCTGGAAAGTTAATGACTAATGCAGCTATTTCACAGAGCTTGGTTACTGCCGGCTCGGTAATGATCTCCTTTTGCTTCAGAGCAACAATGAAATTAACCTCTCTTTTGTCCTGCAGGTGTTGTGTTCTGATAATGCATATCCTTTACAAGTTTGGGTAAATTATTTGCTTTGCATATAAATTAACCCTAAAGCTGAATCAATATTAGAATAATGAAAGTGTAGAGAATATTTTTATTCTAAGAAAACTAAGATTTATAGCAAACTACATCAAAATCCTAGATCCAGATCCAATTTTAGGAGAATATATTAAGGAATATTTACAATGCTCTAAAAAAAATTAAAAAATAAAAAAGGCTGTAAGATTGAAGGGAAAGAATGATGACTTTGGAACATAAAATATCATTTCATTATTTTTTACATTACTCAGAATGAAAATAATTAAGAATCAATACATTTTGTTTTCCAGTATAAAAATAATAAGATGGAACTAATTTAACAATCTTAAATGACATTTTCTGAGCTTTACTGGGTTTGTATTGTCCGTTCGTTTAAATCTAATTTCAAAATGTGAAACATTACAGCTCTAGGGTAAAGACCCAAACTTCACTTATGTGCAGATTAGTAGTTATATTTTACTGCCAATAAACAATTTCTTTTTCTTCTCTTGTACTTCCAGAGATTTTTTAACCCACATATTTCCTTTGTGCTTTTTTTTCTTTGGAATTTCCTCCTTTAAAAGTGTGTGTGTGTGTGTGTGTGTGTGTGTGTGTGTGTGTGTGCGCACGCGCGTGCGTGTGGGCACCTGTGCACAAATGTGGGACTTTTCCCATCTTTGAAATAATACCTAAATTCAAATTGCTATTCCTGACTCAAAATTCAGAGGTAAATTCAGCAGTGACTTGTTAGATGTTTAATAGTGTCTCATTCTGTATCAAGTGCACAAGTTCATGTGAATTGAGGTAGAAAAGTTAACACTTCCTCTAGCTCTATATATTTAAAGACTATGTTTACCCATGGATATTGATCAAAAACCTTACGGGTAATATTTGGATGTTAAAATGGGAATAAATGGTATCATGAGCATTTTGTCAAGTAATGAACTCAGTCCTTCATGTTTACTTCTGTTTATTTTAACTGTTTATAGGAATAATCCTGTTAACTTCAAAACATATTTATTCTCCTCCCTTACAGTCAAACATTGGCTATAGCTTTGGTAATCTTGGTTATTACCCACTGGGTTCAATCTTGGTTATTACCCTTCGTTATTACCATTGGGTTCAATGCTCATTCTTTGTTTCTAAATTCCAAAAGCAAAAAGGAATAAAAAGTACAATAATAATCATTAATAATTTATAGAATGCCGATCTCCAAAACAGAATCAGGGTTCTGTACACAGTTATAAGCACACACTAAACCAACTGGGCACTGTGCCCAGAAAATCTGCCAAGTATGCACAATAGGCAAGAAAATAGCTTGCATGTGTATGAGGAGAAATATGTAAGAGAAAACAATACATGAAAGACTAGCAAACAGAACATCTAGGGAGTCAACAGATTTCCAAACTTCCATAAGAAACAAAAATATTTTGAAATCTTTTCTGCTGGGTCTACTAACTGTCTTACAATGTATGATAAATATGAATCCCATTAGAAGAGGTTTAAGTATAGTGTAAAAATTTGCTAGGTGTAATAGATTACTTTACGTTTTGCAAACTACCAAGTAATGGATTCTAGAAGCACAATATAACTACAGGTTTGTGAGTTTCATTATTGGGTATGATGTAAACTTAAAAAAAAATATTTATTGTAACAATAGCTTTTTATTTGAGATGGCATGTGAATTTGAGAAGGGAAACAAGGGGTCTCAGGTATACATTTTCTCCTTATAAAGCAGTACCTGGCTTTTTCAGGTAAGGTCTCTCCTGACAAATTAAAGCAGGAAATTACTCCCACGACCTGTAGAAATCCAAGGTCAGTAGCTTACTGAAATGTTGCCTGTAGCTTCATTTAGGTCAGCTTCACAGGCTTAGGTCTAAATAGCAATAACAAATGCAAAATACTAAAAATAGTTTATTTCTAAGGGAGAGATGGTCCAAAATTCTAGTCTAGTTAGGCTTGAAAGTTGAACACTAATTTGCTTACCATTCACTTACTATAAAACACTACTTAGGTAGGTGCAACCCAGTAGTAATTGGTAATAAGGTAACCAGAGATGCAAATTTCCTCTTGCTATTATATCCAAAGTAGGAATAAATGGATAAAGCTTTTAAATAGGACTAAAAAGTTAGCACAATGATTTACTTTAATTCTACTCAGTACAAATAACATTTGAAAGAGTTTTAGGAACTTATTTTATATTCTTGCCCTCAACTCTAACCAAGATTATTGATAGCATAAATCTTGGGATGAATCAAGTAAATAATTATTTTTTGGAATCGAATATTTCTTTTTTTCCTGAAAAAATTTATTTCATGAACAGATAAATCTATTGTGTTAAATTGAAACTTAGATTTCAGGGATAATATATTCAATTAGATAAAATACTTAGCTCAAAAAAAAAATTTTCACTTCACGATACTTTATTACTTATTTGGAATGGTGGTCATTGAAACTTATTTTAAGCCATATAACAGAGAGTGACCTTTATGCTAACTTGTCCTTGTGTTACGAAATCTTATATTGACAAAAGTATTTAGATATGAACTTCTGAAAATCTTTGAACATGTTCTCAATTATTTATATCATAATTAAATAAGTTTTCTCTAGTGTGTGTGTCTCTGGGGCAGAGGGACAGAAAGGCTGGAGGTGCATATCTCACTAGTAGGAAAGTTTATCCACTGCCTAAAATTTATTTCTCTCATTAATTTTATTAATTGGGCTGCCATCACTTTGCTGCTTGATGGTTCACATGTTTAAATAATTCTGAATGAGTATAAAGAACATGGGGGCTAAAAAATTAATACTTTTCCTCCCACCTTCTAAGTTCTTCTAGCTAGGCTAATAATCAAATTAATAGAGATAGATCAACAGGAAAAAAATCAAACTTTAATACATACACACGAGGAGTTCACATAAACATGAAAATTCCAAAGTCGGTGAGGCAATGTTGGGTATATAAGAAATTTTGGACAAAGGAGAAAGGTGGGATGGGGATCATGGCGTATTAGATTTCAGAAGTGAGAACGGGCAACTTACAGGTAGTTGAAGAAAAGATCATACATGGCAGGCAAATTCTTGCTGGAATCTCAGTTATCATGAGACACAGTATATACCTAGACAACAAGCTGGTCTTTCTGACTAGTGCTGGGATGAAAATTCTTAAGGTGAGTAAGCCAAGGCTCCCTTCCTAAAGCAGTTTCTTTGTTTGAATCTTGGGCAGAAAAGGGAGGAGGGTCAAAGATTCTTCCTGACTCTTGTCTCTTAATAAACAGCTTAAAATCAATAACCCCTAAAAGCAGCTTCAGGGTGCCAGAATTTTGGTTCCCTTCAAAAACAACAGAGCTATTGTTTTTAAAGCAAACTATGAAAAGAGTGTCAACTTACTTATGCAGGGGCTGTTAAAGCTCAGGTGGTGTTAATTGTGAGTAGTACTTTCCAAAATTATGTGACTAAGAAACTTTATCATAGAACTCTTAGAAGAGGTTTCCTTAAGAATATGTTTTCAGAAATGCTGCTCTAAGTTATGTGTGGACATGAAAACTTTCAAATCCAAGTTATCTGTGGTAGAGATTACTGAAAAAGCATAGGGAGAAATGATACAATTTGACAGAGAATTGTGATGGCTTGACTGTATTCCCCTAATAGTTATGTCTACTTGGAACCTCACAGTATGACCTTATTTAGAATAAGGTTTTTGAAGGTGTGTATAAGGTAGGAATCTAAGGTGCAATCATCCTGGACTAGCATGAGTCCTAAAGCCAATGATGAGTGTTCTCAGAAGAGACAGTAGACAGAGAGATAAAAGGAGTTATGTGAAGACAGAGGCAGAGATTTAAGTCAAGAAACACCAAATCGCTAATAACAAGGAATGGGTTCTCTCTCAAGGCCCCCAGTAGGACTCAGCACTGCACTTAGACCATCCACTGGCCTCCAGAATTGCAAGAAAATAAATGTGTTACTTTTTAAGCCACCAAGTTTGTGGTAATTTATTGTGACAAGTGTTAAGAACCAAGTACAGAATGTATTGTTTTTACATACAGGTTATATTTTAACAAATTTTAACCTTAACACATATTATTACCAAATGGCCCCAATGAATCATGTCTCTTGAATTCATGTCCTTGAGTGGCCTCCCAATCTGAATGTAGGCTAGCCTTATTTCTTTGAACCAAGAGAATAAAGCAGAAGTGACATTGTGCAAGTTCCTGTCCTAGGCCTAAAAATGCTTTTGCTTCCATTTAATCTTTCTTAGCCCTGCGCCATGTGCACATAAGTCCAGGTTAGCTTGAGGATGAGAAGGCTCATGGTGGAAAAAGCTCAAGAAAGTGAAGGATCAAGAAGACAGAAAGGAAGGCCTAGTCACCTCCCAATAATTCTAGCCTGACATATGAATAAGGCCATGTTGGATCCTACAGTCCCAGAAGAGCTGTTCACTGAATACAATGAAGAATTTTGATCAGCTTTTCTGTACCTTTTTCAAGGCTGTCTTCTATTAACTTTAAATCTCTGTAGGAATTGGAGAGAATTTAAGCCTCCATAAGTAAATAAAGACTACTGTTCATAGACACCCAAGTAGAAAGTTATGTTAAAATTCTGCATAAGTAAATCCAGAATACAAAGAGCTGAACTGGAATTTTAGCATGTTCTTTACTTAGCTCTTCTGGTAAAGAGACAAATGACAACCTAATATCTAGGATTTATTTTAAAGGGTTATATCATAAGTATGACATAGACTAAGATTACTGCTTATTTAGCCACCTGTATCTTCAGATAACTACAGACAACTGATCATACTGACCCTACATGATCTTGAAATAACATCTGGACATTAACAATTAAATTCTGATCAGTTGTGGTTTTAAACATTTAACTATATATACATTGTTTTATAACTGGAATTCACATAAGATGCACTGTTAACTACCAGATGATTAGACATCTAATTAACATTTTCTAGCCACCACTAGATAGAATTGGCTTCATGATACAGGTGACAACTATTGCTAAAAATAAATTCTTACAAAAACCAGTTATTCAAATTACACATACAAACACACACAGTTATTCAAATGTGGCTGTGCAGTATGAGAGAATGACAAAGTGAGAGTAAATCCAAAAATACAGAATTATGTCAGATTCCTTACAGCGAATAAGCTCACAGGGGAAAAGAGCCACCTTGGTAACTTAGTCTTGGTCTTGTGAAGGACATCTTCTTTTTCTCTGACCTAGTGTTTTCTCTAAAATGCATGTGGGCATACAATGATGACTCATCTATTTTCCATATACATGTAGATTGTATATTACATGGAGAGAAGAGAAAATAATCCTAATTTTATTTAACATCTAAATTAGAGGGCTTGACTTATTGGTATAAAGTTAATGTTTTACATAAACTTATTTATAGTGTTGCTACTTTTTTTTTTTTGTTTTCTTTCCTCTATGTATTTGGCTTTGTTTCTCTTCTATTTCTTTTTCTTCATACCTTCTTCTTCTTCCTCTTTTGTTTTATGAAATATAATATACATTCAGAAAACTCCATATAAATATTATTATTTATCTCAAGAAACCTGGATGTTAGTGCTATTTCTGCTTCTCCTTCCTCCTCTTCTTCTCTTCCTCCTTTATCTTCTATATTGTTTTATTTTTCTTTTCAATAAATGTACAATTTTTACTTTGTGTAGATGATTTTTAAGGGTAAAATTAATTTTATTGACAATTTTCATAAGAAAAAACACTGAAAAATATTTTGTAAAAAAATTTACTATATACAAATAATAACCATTTTTAGTAAGATAATATTGCAATTAGTTTTCTTTAATCCCCTGAAACATTTTTATCTGACACAGTCTCTGCTATTTCTAAGTTTAATGTCCTAAAGCAAGCGTTGCCAGCAATAAAGAATACTTTCAATTAGTAGTTCTCTATTTCTTTGGTTGCTAAGCAACTAACCTGTGGTGAAGAATACATAATGATCTGCATAGATACCTTAAAGTGGTAGAACATATAGGCTTCACAAGTTTTATTTGCTCTCTTGTGTTGATGCTACAATAAATAGTTAAATACATGGCAATATTTGATATCAGTTTGCTAAAATAAACTTATAGGTTGAATTAAGCTCTAGACAGAGGTAGGAATAAACATTACACAAAATACCATATTGCCTTTCAAAAATGTTATATTTTTTACAGGGAGGACAAATAATCAGATTAATACATTAAGTATATATATGCTAACCACTGGTGAAGGCAGAATTAACCACATAATAAAAATGTTGAGAGGGCATAGGAGAAGGAAACTGGATAAAAATAGAAAAACTGAAAATGAAAATAAATTGAAAATTACAACAAAAACCACTGTGTCTGATATATATATGTGTGTGTGTCTAGTAGAGTGCCTTCACACATGTTAAAAAATGAAAAAAAAAAAATCAGCCAACATCGGCAGACTTGGCACTTGTCCCATGGATATTTTCATTCTATTCCTCTATCGCATTTTATTGATTTTTATTCTATTGACTACTACATGCATTGACCCTCAGTTAATCCACTCAATAGAGAGAAGATATTGTATCTCCACTTTACCAATACAGTTGCTTAGGAAAAAAGAATTTCCCCATTTCCTGTTTGTATTTTGTCCAATTTGTATATCGTATTTTAGGTGCTTTAGAACAGATAGCTTTTGATAAATTTTAAAGAAGAAAAAAAAAATCATTGTTTGAAATTTATGTTTTCATAATGTAAATGTAATCTCAGTAGTATCAATACCACTAGGATTAATGAAATGGTAATTGTAATTATATTCAAATTTAGAAACAGAAGTCTATATATTTACTGAAAAGCAAGGGAAAATTAAAATTTTACATTATGGAATAAAAAAGACTTGAAATTTTTAATAAAGCTTTCGTTATTTTTGATGACATAGTTCTTTAAATTTTAAGTTCCTCTAGCTTGATGGCTAGGATTAAACTTTTAATTTCCCTTTTAAACCACACTGAGGACATCTGTAAAAATGACCTATAAATATACAGCATAACTTTAATTACATATCTTCAGTGGGTTTTTTTTTTTTAGTTTAGCATATATTTAGGCAAAGCTATTCTATTTGTTAATGTATAATAAACAAGTCAAAAACCTAGACCTTGCTCTTGATCTCTGCCTGAGTGCTACCAGAGAAGGTCTAATATGAATGCAGAAATTTTTTTCTACCTATTGGTAACAGTATACTCCTCTGGTTCCCCACCATGGTGGTATAAAAGGAGATCAAGTGAGAAACTGGAATTTCCACCATCATCCAGTGGTAACAAATTCCAAAGTCTTCTGATACATGTTCTCCCTTCAGTGAAGGCATTACAGAGTGCAAAAACAGGAAGTCCTCCTCTACAAAAGAGGTTGAATAGGAACCTGGATTTTTACCCCACTTAGCAATAATAAGACAGTGCCTGTGTCAGGGGAAATTTACTAATCTAAATAAATATGGAATCTCATAATAGCATTTTCACAATGCCCTAGATACATTGAAGACTGAAGATTACTCAGCATACCAAGAAGCAGAAAAATCACATTTTCAATGAGAAGATAGCACACGCCAACATGGAGATGGCAAATACATTAGATTCATCCTACTAAGATTTTATAGCCACCAACATAAGACTATTTTAATAAGCAATTATGAATATCCTTGAAACAAATAAAACAAATGAAAAGATTTAGTTACAAAGAAAAAGAAGACACAAAGAGCAAAGTAGAAATTTGGAACTGAAAATTATAATAACTAAAACTTTTAAAACTTCAATATTCTCAATAGCAGAATGGAGAGAAGAGGAGAAAGAATAAGTGAACTTGAAAAGAGAACAAATCACCTAATTGCGAGAAGATAAAATAGACTGAGAATAAAAATAAACAAACAAATAAACAACAGAGTTTTGAGGACCTATGGGACTGTAATAAAAAATCTAATACTTATGTCATCAGAATCTCAGAAAGAAAGAAAAAAGGCAGTAGGGCTAAAACAATATTCAAAGAAATAATGACCAAAGATTTTCCAAGTTTTGCAAGTTGACAAGCCAAGATTCAAGAACTGAGCAAACCCCAAAAGGATAAACCCAAAGATACTCATACTAAAACAAAACAAAACAAGTGCCCAGCTTTAAAAAGAGAAAAAAAAAATCTTGAAAGTAGTGAGAATAAAACAATACTTATAGGAGAAAAACAATTTGAATGACAGTAGATATGTCCTCTAAAACCATGAAGTTCAGAAGTAAACTGATGGTTAACAAAAATCTTAACAGAAATATAATCAATAGACAAACAGTTTTAAATAAAAAGCAGAATGATAGAAAAATAAGAGATTGTATTTATAAAAATGAGTGAAGCCATTCATGAAAGATATAAGCTTTGTAAATGAGTAAGTCCAATGATGAAAGAGCATGGGGAACAATACAGAGTTTATGTTAGATACTTTAGAAACCAGAGTAATCTTTGAAAAGTTCTGCATTCATGATACCAAGTAATCGGAGACTTCAATCTACAAAATTACCTTATATCTAGAATATTACCAAATATTCTCTTTTATCTAAACCATTCAGACATTAAGATTATCATTGATAATCATTAACCAAGAGAAAAAAGTAGATTAAAATAAATAAATGTGAAAAAAATCAAAAGAAAAATATCAAACTTTAAAACCCTGGTGTTCCAGGGAGATATATTTTAACTGCAACTCTGCCATGAATTTCTTACTCCTCTTTTAGTACTGAATGCTCTTTTTCTGAGTGAATCTACTTATAAACATAAGTAAAAAAATATTAGACCTATTAGAGGTACAAAATTATCAAAAATATCTATATATACATATATAAATTTCAAGTCAAAACGGATCTATTTCTGTTGTCCTCATAGGGAGATGTTTATTATTCTATGACTCTTTTATTCTCACCTGGTACAGAGGATATTCATTTTGCTAATGCTAATCAAGTAATATTTATTAGACAATGTTACCACATTATCTTTCACTTCAAGAATGTGGGAATATTTAGAAAATGGACTTTATTATATCTGTAGAATTATTCATAACAGTGGCAATTTTTGTATCTTTTCAAATTTCAGTTTCAATTGAATCTTTTTTTAATAAAATATTTTCATGATTTGCACATCCCTTTCAAGGAATCATGGAATTCTATTTGTAATGTTTATCCCCAACTAAATTCCAAAATGATCAGACTTTTAAATGTTCATAGAAAATCACTAGGATTTACAAATCGCAGATATAAAAACTATTTAATTCTAATATAAATCTTGTGGTGTTGACCTCTCACCACAGAAAACATATTAATTAACTTGCAATATTTGGTCTTGTCCACACACACACACACACACACACACACTCACATAAATCTATCACTATATGGTTTTTAAATTCATTAATATCTGCCTACCATGAAAGAAGAAAATGGATATAGACATTACTGTTAAGAAGGGTCAAATGATTTCAAGCCAAATAACTGTACATATGCTATTTGAGCAGAAATATCACAATGAGCAGAAGAATTTTTTTGTCTATTGATAGGAGTTAAATCATAGGTTTCTATACTGATATCAATCATTGAATGGTTGTGCTGCAATTCTCTTATTGATCTTATATCATTTTTTGGTTGCTTTTCTCAAAACACTTTAAAAGATGCTTTACACTTCCATGAATTTTCATTGTCTACTCACTGAATAAACTGCAGTTAGTTATTTAAATAATTTAAATTTGCTCAAAAAATTATATATTGAATGAGAAATAATGATAATTATAATGACACTTCAGGTTGTTACTGATTCTTAAATATTTTCAATCATGAGTTTTATGACCTAATAATTTTCAGTTTTATATTACTTCTTTGAACATACATTATTTTTTTAAAGACATTACAAAAGATAGCATCTAAGGCCGTACAAAAGTTAGTTTATGTATATTGCTACATTGATATTTTTGTGGACTAAAATAGGCTACTTTAAATAACTTATTTTTAACAAAATCCTGTAAAATTTTATAAATTACCATGTGTTTAATTTTGTGATTTTATAATTGGAATTTATGAATAATATGTATTCATATATGTATATACATATAGAAGTACTATTATAGAAATAAGAAAATATTTATAAAAATATATGCATGTACCTTGTATGTTTAATATAGTTATAATTTTCCCTAAGTATTTCCTCTCTCTCTCTCTCATACATATATATTTCTTAGAACACTCTACATTTTGCTTTTCTGATAACTCATTCTTTTTTACTGTACTCAAGTGCCAGGGTGGGAGAATAAAAATACAGAATTGTACAGGTATTAGACAGCTTGGAAAAATGCCAAAATTAAATGGACATGAAATAAAAAGATAGAAACTTAACAAAAAAAGGCAGAAAATGAAAATACAACTTTGTGAAAGTTCTCATTGGAATATACATGCATATTAATTAAAATAAACTAAATGGTTGCTAAAAGAGATAAATGAATGATATTACTTTATGAATATGCCAGTAAGACAAGATTTTTGACAAGGATGAGAATTTTTTCTAAGTTCAACGTGAGGATTTTCACATTTATAATTTTCACTTGGTGGTGAATTACTTGTGTAGCACTTTGCATGCTACTTTAAAATTAGACTATCCATACTCAGAAATAGTACTTAATCCTCATTTCATTTTTCTCTACCTTCTTCAGTGACTTTTAAAATCCAAATCCAATCAAGCTGCCTCTAGGAGATATTGCTATACAAACATTTAAAATGTATTAAATATAGGCTGGATTTCAGTAAGTCAGAAGTGTTAAAAAAATGATAAAAATAGTATAAAAGAAATCTCTGCCTAACCATTTATATTGTATTAAATATAATCCCTACTTCTAAGAACAGGATGTAATGACTAGGTCATTTTTCACTTTTCTAGAAATGGTCAGAGTTTTTTAAATGAGGGCAATGATACGTGAATACACGTGGAGAACAGCAGGTGTTGCTGAATGGTATAAAGTTTGGGACTACGCTTTCACTGAATAAATTACAAGGCTGGAGATTTACATTATTTTCACACAGAAATAGCTAAAATATAAGAATTATATAATGTGGGCATTTTTCCTAGTGTTTTTTTTTTCCTATTTTTCAGTTTGGGAGTTAAGGTAAAGGAAGTTATTTATAAATAGTATTAAATAAATGTCCACCTATTCCTATATAAATCTTGAGATGTCACAAGAATCAAATGCCATGAAAAACCAAATTGCTTCCAAACCTGAGTTTACTCTTACACTAGCAGAAGGAAAAGGCCTTTATCAGAGTTAATAGATAAACAAGATACTACACTTGACTCTATTAAAGACAAAAAAAATGTTTTTTATAATATTAAAGTCCACTTGGAAAAAAAGAAGTTAGCTATTATGGGGGACCTGGAGAAGTAGTATACATTTAGTAGTATACATATCTAAATATTTAAAAGACATAAATCAAGTTTAAAAATTGGGAGATCAAGCATGGTCTGTCATCCTACATTGATAAATACAACTTGGGAAGCCAAGTCGAAATCCTGACTTTTTGGAACACTTAGAATTATTTCCATGCAGGAATGCGTGTGTAGGGGGAAGGGGGGTTGACAAAAAGAGCTTATGTCTGCAATCTGTCTCCATTCTCTTCCCACCACTATTTCCATCTAGCATGATGAAGGGCTTTGTACACATTCGAGAAGATACTACGGCCTACTCTTCAGCTTCCCCTCAGCTAGCACACCAGCCCACTGAAAGGCAAACTTGGGGTGAGGCTTGAACAGATACTGAAAGCAAACTTAGGATATTTTAAAAAACTTTTCCTACTGCGGGTTACAGAGTCTTGAGTACTGTACACTGGCATCAACAGAGAGGCATGAATATGCCTCTTGATTCATGTGAACGTGTTCCCTTGTTTTGTGGATTCCTCAGGCCATGGTGGAATAAGGGAAGGAGGGCCATACTCTTATGGGTGAGGCCTAGAACATGAGCCCCTCTTCCCTTGTGTCTCAAGGCAGTACTGCTGCTATCCCTCTGTACTGTCCATTTTACCACAGAATGAGTCAAAGATATGAAGAGAAACCTAAGATACTTTTAATATACATTTGTAAATATAAGTTTACTAATAATATCGAAGAAGATATGTCAACATATAGTCACTCATTTTTGAAGTCAGAAAGAAAATATTCTATATTTTATAGAACTGATATGTGCACAGTTCTTTATCAAGTGTTCTATGTGAAACTATAAGAAACATAGACACAAAAAAGGTAACTTGCAGAACAGTGTTGTGCAATATATACTGGGAATCTTTTGGGAGAAAGATGCCACTATGGTGATCAGAGAAAGGCTCATAGAGGAAGTAAAGTTCATATGTGGCCTTGGGAGTTGATTTAGGAGGAAGAGGAAGGAATGCATTATAGATCATTTAAATATCAAGTACAAATTAATACTGAAGGGATTATAGCAAACACATTCAGAGGTTAACAGAATGTTTAAGTAAGAATAATGAGATCACTTCAGAATATCTGAAGATATGAAGAGAAGTTAATAGTCAGAACAAATTATGTAAGGTCTAGAATATTAGACTAAGCAATTTGGATTTTGTTCCATAAATAAGTGGAAAAATAAAAGATGATTAAAAATTACTGAAAAACGTAAGAACCAACCTACAAAAGGAGAGTCATGAAACAATAACTTGTATTGAGTATGTCCAGAAAGAAATCATCTGTCTTCATCCTTTACCTTCACCTTCACTTTCACCTTTTACATATAAGGTCCATAGTAGGTAAAGAAAGTAGAAATGTATTTGAGAAATCATCAAAATAAAGAATTTAAGTATATGAACAGATACAGGAAACCAAGGAAATAAACAAGTCTAACTACAAACTCTGAACCAGACCAACAGTAGTACCTTTGATATAAAGAGAAGAAACTACCTGGCATGAGAGTTGGAGCCAACTTTGCACAGCTAATGTGTGGTAAGGCTGAGATTTGAATTTACTTTGTCTGATTTTAGAGACTTTGCTCTTAATCATTATGTAGTATTTCCTTCCTGAAGTGTTGATTCATATAGAGACACAAATCCAATGGAAGCTAATCGAAAGAAATAGCTTATTTCCTAGTATATTATTAATGATATTTTGAGAAGAAAATCAACAGGGGACATAAGTACATAAATTATTAAATTAGGGAGTTAGGAAAGATTTTTAATGAAAGAAGGTAGGGGCATGAAATGGTAGCCATATCAAATGAAGTCTGTAATACACATACACACATCTGCAGTTAGTAAAGAAGGAACCTTGAAAAATTAGCAGCTTAAAGTTGCTAGGCAAAGATTTGGTGTTAAAGATGAAAGGAGATTAGATTTAAAGTTCTGGTAAGAAGGTTAGTCTGGATAATAGGTCCTTTGAAAATTTAAAGATGAATGATAATCAAATGTAGAAAAACGTGAGATGGGAAGAACTATGGGTAGGTAGGTGAGGGAGTTCTCCACAGATGGTCATATATGGTCTCAAAAAATAAATATGAATCCTCTTGCCAAGAATAAAGGAAGTGGGGTAATTGGGAGTTTAAGGAGATGGTTACTTCCATGATATACTTCAAGCTTTCCGTAGTCAAGTCTTGCTGATTTCCATTCATTCAAGAATTGAGTTAGTCATACTTTTGTTAAACTACATTCTTACCATGGTGGGTTACATTTATATTTCTGGATTTATTTGACCTAATTATTTTTTCTTGACCTAATATTTCATCTCTATTTTTTATTCCTATTTCCCCTTAACCTCTCTTCGACTCCAATTACTCTATTTTATTCTCACTGCTTGGAACAGTACTCTGCATATAGTAGGTACTCTAAATTTCTAATGAGCAGGAAAAAAAGTGAATGCAAGGAAAAGAAATTGGTACAACTAAAAACCTTTGTCTAGTCTATTTTAATAACCTTTGAGCTCACATTTCTGCTTGCTACTGTTTTTTTTCCCCTCCACTCACAGACCTCACTGTAGTTAATAATTCTAAGAGCTTCTCATCATTTTAGTATTCACTGCATCAGCCTTCCTCTTATTTTTGTGACATTTCCAGAGTTGTATTCATGGAAGGAAGCACCTATCATGTTAATTTTCCATCTTATTAGAGAAAGTTTAGTCTACTTTAAACCTTTCATGCTATTCAAATTTCTGGTGTCCATTTCCTTTTTGAGTTATTACCACTATGCAAAGTTATTTGAATAATTTTAACATTTCAAGAATCTGATAAATTATTGATTAATCCAGGATTCATAATTGTTTCCTATAAGATGAATCTATGACAGATACACTCAGTGCACTTTTCTGAACTATCACACAGTCAGTGATGAAACAGCAGCAATTGGTATTTTCCAAATCCTCATTTCTATTCTCCAAAAATGAAGTTTAGCAATGACTTCGCTATAAAAATACAAATATAAAAGCTGTGAAGAGTGAAAAAAAATAAGTATGCCTAAGATTGAGAGTATAGTTGGACAAAAAAAAAATGAGATATATCGTTTCTGACCCATAATCATTACATAATTCTGGGGAGCACATTTCTTCTGAGGCTCATTTTTTTATAGAGGTAAGATGGGGACAAAAACAGATTCTCTGCCCAGCTCACAGAATTTCTGTGAGAATAAAAGGCAATATACTTTCATAAATATTTATGAAAGTATTATAAAGCACTATAAATATTATAAAGCACTATAATTATAAATGCAAGAAGAATGCTTGTTTTTTGTATCCACTTTTGTTACAAATGTTTGTCTGGTTATTAAATTTTAACATTTCTTTTAGCTACTCAGTGTCTGACCACAAAAAAAATAATAAAGTACATGGCCATAGAACAACTTTATGTCCTCTGTGTCTTAATTTTAAAAATTCTATTATGATTCCTTTGTAGAAAAAATAATTACATTCTAATTTAGATTTTATACAAATTATAGTAATTATGTGAAGTAAATAAGATAATTCATAAAGGCTATTTGTTTTTATACCAGTAAGACTTTTCATTTATTCATACTTATTAATTATTCCCAATCAGAAGTGAATCATTATCCTGGTAAGTGAAAGATTCTGTCTAGGAAACTTTGGTTTTCAAATTCATGCAATGCCATCATTTTCCTCTTTATGTTTTGTATAACTTATTTTAAATTACCCAGAAAAATACATTTAGTTTTTGCACTCTTTCAGTCTCAGGTAAAAATAAAAAAAATAAAAAAAGGAAAAGGAAATTGTACTCAAGTCTCATAGACATCTGAAGTCTCTGATTTAAATCTGTTAGGTAGAGGATATAGAGAAAAGAAAAAGATATTGAATTTCTTACAACATATGCTTTGTCTACCAATGCACTGAGTACATATTATTTCCCTATACTTTCTGCATTGAAACCAGTACATTATAATCTTATCATACAAATGATTGGGAAAAAATACTTGCCATTTATTTTCTATTATGTCCTTGTTCTTTTTCTCCTGAGGTTACTACCCTACATCGAGTCATTTTAACCTCCTCATATCTTTGATAGTGGGAACATCTTGACATGACTCCAATTCCAATCCCAATGTGTTGGAAGAATAAAAACACATTTACTTTAGAATTCTGAGGTGTATTATTAATGATACCACAGAAATACATCTTGCTTAAGCCTATTAATTTTACCTTTGTTAATATGTTTCAGAGCAACTGTGCACACTGTTAACAACTTCAACTGCCAAAAAAAAAAATAGTGAAATATTTTAAAAACCAAAGCAAACAACAGCAAGGCTGCCACGGATATCTTAGTCATTCACTCTTTATATCTTGTTTTGCTTTCCTATCTTACTCTAATTTTGTAATGAAATATCATCATCACTATCATCATCCCTAGATTAAAGTTTAGAGAAAGAAGGAAAACATATCCTACCATTGATTTTCAGGCCATTTCACTCTAGAAGATCAACAGGAAAAGAATTTTCATTTCCTTCATCATTGGAAGTGTGTTACTGTGTATCTACAGTGAAGGCAGCACAGATCTCTGTTTGCATTCTGGGGTATTAGCAGCAGTAACCTGTAACAGTAATGATATGAAGTATTTACACAGATTATTAGTGAGACAGACTCTGTTGGCCTGAGTTCTTACCAGCTTTGTGCTCACTCTAATTTTACTGAGCCCACCACAGATGGAATAAGCTACAGGAAAAGCCCCAGAATAGGCATTGCTAGAGATGGTAATAGTTCTGACAGCTATAGGCATATCAGTCCTCCACTAACAATGCAGTACTAGCAACAACAATAAAAGACTATATTTAAACTAAGAATATGAAAGTTTGAGCACGTATGTTACCGAAAGAGGACTTTCTTTTATTCATACCCGCTGATTTCAGCTTGCTCTAGACCTACAGTGAAAACAAGCTAGTAATAGTCCATTAGGATTTGCTTCTTTCTCCTTTAATCAGGATTGGAATTTGCTTACTGCAGTTTTGGATGTAGAGGCTATGACACACGAACTCATAGTGAAAAGCTATAAAAGAAGGGGAATTCAAGAGTGAGAGTGCATGCTGAACTTACTGGCCTGTCTGACCTCTATTGCAAATATTACTCACAGAATCAGTAGCATTCAAAATGCTGACAGAAAAAATGTATGAGGTTGGCAAGGGGTGAACCTGCATGAATAGCTTGGGATCAAACCTTTGAGAATTACGATACACTACTACACAGGGGCCACAATTGAAATGCAACTATTCATTTAATTCCTATTCTGCTTTTTGACATGTGCCCAAATCAAGAGTAAATAATTTGTCCTTTTTTTGTAGAGTAAATATATAAAAGCCTCAGAGGAAGTCAAACCCTGAAATGCTTTTAATAAGCAGTTGACTGTGAATAAGAATTATTTGAAAAGAGTAACATAGAGTCTTCCAGATTTGCTCCCCTGTTGTCTTGAGTTATTTATCACTATTGAGAATCACGGGGCCTCCTACCATTGTAATCTTTATTTTCTTTGCCAAGAAGATGTGAGCATCTTCTAGAGTTGGTGGCATTTTATAGATTTTCCATATACAGGGCAATGGCAGGCCAGAGAAATGCTGGTTCATCAGTTTTATAAAGATTTACTGTGCAGCTACTATGAGTGAGGCTCAGAACTGCGTAAATTATGGACATGTTTTCTGTTCTCTTAAGCTCGGTCCAGAAGGAAGATGAAGATTCAGATATAATATGCAATTATTGTGTCTTATGTTATAAAGCAACTTTTTGGTTTCTACTTCCATATCCATCAAAGGCAGGAAATGTGTGGCTTGTGGATTTTCTTCATATATGCATTTCATTTTAGAACTGTTCTACTTCTGGTTTTCTAATTAGAATTTATCTAGCCCATTTTTAAAGGAACAGGTACACACTTTCTGGGAACTGAAGCTTATAAAATAAGGGGTCCCTCTTTAGAAAAAAGAATACAAGGCCCTAGGGTGAGAGGATCCATCTGTATATAATTGTCTGAAATTCTGAAAGCAAATGAACTTACAATTGTATATTCTGACTTCTTTTCTGAATATAAGATATCTTATATTCCATACTAATCCCAAAGAAAGTTAATCTTTTTGCCTGGGTTATTTTCAGTTTTCAGGAAAATAAATGCATATACATCACAACCTCTAAATTCCTTAGATTTTACAGTTTGAGTTCAGGATATCAGACAAGTTTCTGAAAATGTTTTCTATTTACATAATGTTTTATACATAAAAATATACTACCATGCACAGTTACATTAAAACTTCCTAAGGCAAAAGCAACCTTGGAAAAAGAACAAAGTTGGAGGTATCACACTTCCTGATTTCAAACTACCAAGCTATAGTAATTGAAACAGTATAATACTGGCACAAAAACAGACACATTGATCGATGAAACAGAATAGAGAGCCTAGAAACAAGCCCATGTTGATATTATTAATTAATCTATGACAAAGGAGGCAAGAATATACAATGGAGAAAAGATAGTATCTTCAAATGATATATCTGATAAGGTGTTAATAACCAAAATACATAAAGAACTCACAAACTCAACATCCAAGAAACAATCCAATTTAAAAACTGGGGAGTGTACCTGAATAGACATTTCTCCAAGACATACAGATGGCTAAATCATGTGAAAAGATGCCCCAACATCACTAATCATCAGGAAAATGCAAACCAAAATCCCAATGAGATATCATCTCATACCTGTCAGAATGGCTAATATCAAAAAGACAACAAATAACAAGTGTTGGTGAGGATGTAGAGAAAAAGAAAAGCTTCATGCACTGTTGCTGGGGTTGCAAATTACTGAAGCCACTATGAAAAAACAGTATGGAAATTCCTCAAATAAAGTTAAAATGGAACTGTTGTTCAACCCAGCAATTTCACTTCTTCGATTCATATGAAGAAAAAGAAAATACTAATTTAAAAAGATACGTGTACCCCTACACCCCTATGCTAACTGCAGCATTGTTTACAATAGCCAATATATGAAAGCAACCTAGATGTCTGTCAATAGATAAATAGACAAACAAGATGTAGTATAGACAGACTCAGCCATAAATAATAATAATAATAATAATAATAATAATAATAACAACAACAACAACATTGTGAAGGCTTCAAAACACGAAATAGAAGGAATTCCCTTACACCTTTTATCTAGATTCGCTCTTGATTACATTTTAATGAACTGTTATCAATATATTTCATATGCTGTACTCTCCCTTCTGAACTATTTGTGAGTATATTGGAGGTGTCATGCCCTTTTAAGCCTCTTTGTTGCGTATTTCTTAAAATCAGGATATTCTCTTATGTAATCATATTCTATTATATAATTACAATACAGTGAGCAGAATCAGGAAATTGTAAAGTACATTGCAATTTGTTAATTTTATAATATATTAGGTATGTTATTTGTTAATTGATTAAAAATAGATTTGGAACTAAACAAATAGAACCAGATCCACTCTTTGAGAAAACTGTTGGCATATTTTTAAGGGGAAAAAAAAAATCAAACTCTGGGAGGCATGTCTTTGTCCATCATTTAACGTAAGCTACAGCTACCAGCAATGCAATGGCTTACTCAGGTCTTCAGTAATGTCCCTGGATTTCAACAGTTTTAAAACTAATGACAAATCTAGCTCCTGATTTTTTTTTATAGACTTTACTTCAGATTCCATTAGCAATCTCATTAAAAGTCATTTTTTAAATAATTTATTTTGCTATCAATCAGTTTCTTGGTGTAAATACTGTTGATACTATTTAATGTAAAAGTTGGAACAACTTACCATTTCAAATTATTGTTTATTCATTAAATTAAATATTTTGAAAAAATGTGTGCCGAGCTTAGTATCCTGCACATAATGCTTTGAAAAATAAAGACGAATGAAAAGCATTCTTGGTCTAAAGGATTTTCAAAGCTAGTAGACAGATCTCATGTCTTATGTGTAGAAAAGAGTACAGTGCACTAGGGATTTTGATAAGGGAAAATCATTTCTACTTGGGTGATCAGAGGAGGCTTTTTGAAAGAGCTGTCATGTGAGATGTGTCATGAAAAATGTGTAGGGTTTCTACAGGTGATATAAATAGGAGAGGACATTGAAAGGCATATTTGTGCAATGTCCCATAGGTAAATTTAAGGTATTGAAGAGTTTAATAAATAAGTGTTTTAGTGTGGGCAAGAAAGAAGAAATACCAAAGGAACTGGCTAAAAAATTTGGATATTAGTAGGTGTAGGGGAACAAGTGAAGATTATTTTATGAATAGATGATATATTTACATGATTCAAAAATCAGAAAAACTTTTCATTCTATCCTGTCTCTTGTCTGCCCAGTTTTCATCTCTTATAATGACTAAATGCTGTTCTTCGTGTCTTAAATGCTCTATGCACATATAAGATATAACAATAAAATTAATTTCCTTTTTTTTTGACAGCATATGGTATGTCCTTTCTGTACCTTGCTTTTCTGTTAAAATATTTCTAAAAGGGCTTTCCATATTAATATATCAAGAGAATTCTCATTATTTTTTTAGTTACAGAATAGTTCATCAAAGGGAAGTCTCATTTACTTATTAAGTAACACTGTATTGATGATCTTGTTTCCAAAATTTAGCTAATATTTTTCTGCAGTAACTACATTTATAGATAAGTCATTTCATACATATTTATGATAACTTACCTAAGTTGTAATTAATTGGAAATACACATATGCATTTTTCATTTTAGATAATTTGCCACTGATAGATATGTATCAATTTATATTCCAACCATGAATTTGCATGGAAGGGAGCAATGTTTTTCTATACATTGTGGAAGTTTGTTATCAGTTGATATATCATTCTGATAGGTGAAAGAATATTATGAAAGTATAGTTTTAATTATTTTTTATGAGTAAATTTAAATATCCTTCATATGTTTAAAAGTAACTGGCTTTTACTTTTCTATGAATTGTTTGTTTATATGCTTGACTATTTTTCTATTGGGTTTTAACTTTTGCTCATATGCTTCTAAAAATACTTTAATTTTTAGAGAAATTATACTATATAAGGAGCAAATATTGTTTCTTAATATCATAATTTCACTGTTTACAGTATTGCTTTCTCATAAGTAAGTTTATTTTTAATGTGTTTACACATAACCATCTTTGATTTTATGGTTTCTAAAGTTCCAGTCATGATTAGAGCTTAATCACTTCAAGGTTATAAAGGAAATTTTCTATCTTCTCTTCTAGAGCATTTATGATTTTCTTTTTTCTACATTTAATGTTTTAACACACTAAAAATAATTTTATTGTAAGCAATAAAAGGTATGAGTTCACTCATTATTTTTCCACAAAATAGCAACTTATTTTCTTTCACTGATTTGATATTTAGTATTTATTTTTTTCTGGATTTTCTATTCTTTCCCATTTAATGATCTCTCTTTTTATGCACTATATTTTATATTTCATTTATGGAGCATTAGTTCTAAGTAATATATCATGTTTTAAAGGATGAATTATCATGAGAAGAGACAGAGAATAAGATTCTGAAATAAGGTGATGGAACAGATTAAAATAAAACTATGCTTTATGAATGGAATTGTGGTGACACAATTCACACCATTTTCCAATGGTTGTGTGATAAGGAAAGGTCAGAAAGTACAAGCTAACTTTGAAGTTTCAAGCCTGGGAGATTAAAATAGGCATAAAATATGAAAGCCTCCAAATTTAAAAAATTTTAGTTGCAAAATAAAACAAGTCGATTCTTTCAAGAATGTAGGGATTAAAATTCTAACACAGTCCTAAGAAAAATCATATTGCTTTTCTCTAATGGGTCATTTATATCCTTGGTTCTTCTTTGTTACAGCTTTCCTCTCTTCTAGCTACAAGTGAAAGAAAGACTATCTTAGTGATGAAGAGATTACATATTAAGTAAAGGCAAAAAAGTTGAGTTCTAGCTGGTTCATGGTTCCTGTATGCTAGCAAGGAACCAGGCTTTCTGCCTCTCTGCAGTCCACCTATCACCGTCCTCCTGCATGTGTTTCCCCTCATCAATTTAAAATGGATGCCAGGAGTAATGAGTACTACAGGATTTCTCATTCAAATGCAGTGAGTAGAAGGCAAGGGTGCTACCCTTTTATGAATAAAAGTCTTTCCCCTTCAATATTATTGAGACCATTTGAGCTATCTACTTATTCCTAGCTAGATACTGGAAAAAACCCATGTCCTGACTGACATGTCTGATTTTTTTGAAATAATCATGAGTGATGGGAAAGGAATTACCAGGATTGCCTTAAGAGTAATTAGGACTCAAGTCTGGACCTAGGGAATTAAGTCAGCCTCTCCCAAGTCATGGAACTATGTGGGAATAGGGTGGATATCTGAATATAGTTGGCTCATGTTAAGGAAGAGAAGTATATGTGGGTTGGACAACCAAAAGTGTCCACTAAATCTTGCTTTCTTTAGAATTCTTTTAAGGCTTTTTGGGAAGGAAGACACAGATGTAGCTGCAGCAAAGCTGGGTTCTGCCTAACCTGCTCCTGACTCACCACCGCTGTTCACTCTGTTCATGGGACAAGTTGGCTAGGAAGCCATGCCACAGCCATGGCTTTTAAAGATACAGGAAAGACACCTGTGGAACCAGAGGTGGCAATTCTCTGAATATGAATTCCTTTAACCAGTTGCAACCTAAAATCTTTGGAGAAGGTGTGTGCTGACTTAATCGGTGATTCAATGGGAAAGATTCTCAAAGTGAAAGTACCAGTTCTAATGCCCACCAAGACTCTAAGATTCACTATAAGAAAAATTTCCTATGGGAAAGATTCTAAGACTTGGGATCATTTTCAGATGAAGATCCACAAACAACTCATTGACTTGCACAGTCTTTCTGGGATCATTATGCAGTTTACTTCCATCAGTATTAAGCCAGGAGTCAAGGCAGAAGTAAGTTACCATCGTAGATGCTTAAATCAACCTTTTAAATACATTACTGATGGTTTAAAAAAAGTCTATTAGGGGGGTTCACTACATGCTCTGCCCCATATCTATGGCTGATCTGCTTTCCTATACCTAGTAAAATTTATCTGTATGTGAATTGGTTTTCTAACACTAATCTCTGAGTTTCCAAATGGCAGCTAACTACTGGACAACCTTTTCTAACCTAAGATTTTGGATAGCTAATAAAAACATATTTGTTCTAATTATGGAAATAACTTATCTAAGTAATGACTTGATCATGGTATAAAAGTAAAATGGGTTACTGTATGAATCATATTTTGTTATAATTTATAGTATGACATGTTTAGGATTTAGTTGCTTAATTCAAAGCTATGATTAAAATGATGAATTCTTTTATTACACAGGAATTACTATTCGAAACATTTGTTTTCTAGAAGAAGAGATACTTTGGTAACTCTCAAAGAATAAGTTTTACACCTTTACTATGCATACGTTCAGGTTCACATTATAAATGAAGTATTTTATATCACATCCAAATTCTTTGTAGTAAGCATTTTTTGTTGCTTTAACACAGTTTTATAAATATTTAGCTTATCACTTACTCTCCTTCATTCTTTATTTCCTAGTTGTTCTTTCCAGACCTGTTCTATAGGCCTTTGAGGCATTTAGGAGCTGAGGGATAAGAAGTAGTTGTGTTGCCCATACTCTTCTTTACCTTTGGGACATTGAGGAAATAGTCATAGACTTATTCTTATGGACTAAATCGTGTCTTCCCCAAAATTCATATGTTGAAGTCCTAATTCCCAGTATGACTATGTTTGGAGATAAAATCTTTAAAGAGGTAATTAAGGTTAAATGAGGTTTTATGCATAGACACGGAAACCAGTATGACTGCTTTCCTTATAAGAAGAAGAGAGGCTGGGCATAGAGAAAAGGCCATGTGGGAATACAGAAAGTAGTCACCTGCAAGCCAAAGAGAGAGGCATCAGGAGAACCCAAACCTACTCACACTTTGATCTTAGATATTCTGCCTCTAGAACTGTGCCAAAATAAATTTCTCTTGTTTAAGCCACCCAGTCCATGATGCTTTGTTATACCAGTGCTAGCAGACTAACACACTGATAAATATGCTAATGAAAGACTTCCTGGCAAATAAGCTAATGATATTAGCAAGTGGTAGAGTTCTTATCTATGGAGTATTCTTTAGCAGGATATACCTGATTGCTTAGCATTTCTTATATAAATATGGGGTATAGATTCCTGGAAAATATGTCATGTGCTTATTTGAATATAAAATTAAGATGTTTCATAGTTCTTACTATTTACATTTTGTGTAAGTAATGTACCAGAGTATTTTTGATGCAGTTGAAAAAAACAAAAAAGTCCTAGTTCTCTCTGTGCTTTTCCTTGGGCCTATAATCCTGGTCTCTTATGGTCTCAGAATAATTAGTAAATAAATCACTGATTCATATGAGTCTGATTTGACATTTTGATACGTTATATTATCTCGATGGTAAAATTTAGGAGTCATTTCATATATAATACATAGGTTCCTAGGTGAGGTTAGATTTTCTATGTTAAGTTTACTTAGAGAAGAATATATTTCCACTACCATATGATGATGAAGCACTGAGCAATGTGTTTTCTACATATACAAGGAATTAAAAGAGTTTAGATGTGGAAATTAGACAAAGTGACCTCAACAATGTACATTAGTTTAACTGGTAGAAATATCCACTGAAATAGAGGTACTTTGATTTTACAGTATAATCTACCAAGAATGAAATATGTACTGTCTTCAGTTTTGTTCACCAAATAATTGTATTACAAGAGCATCTGATTATACACATCATGAAAAGAAAAATTGCTTGAGAATTGAACATATCCAAAGGAAGCTCCCAAATATCCCAATGATATATCACAAGGTCTAACAACCCTAACAGTCAGAATGATCTACTTAACATCTCAATTCTAACTATTCTTACTGTAAATGACATTCCTATTCTCTTGTTCTCAATGTACAAAAAGAATAGCTGCTCAAAAGGAACCATCAAAAAACAAAAAAGGCAACCCATCAAATGGAGAAGATATCTGTAAATGATACTTCTGATCAGGGGGGTTAATATTCAGAACATATAAAAAATTCATACAAGTCAACAACAATAACAACAACAAAACAATCCAATTACAAAACGAGCAGAGGATCTGAATAGACACATTTCCCAAGAAGAAATGCAAATGGCCAACAGATATATGAAAAGATGCTCAACTTCACTAGCTATAATGGAAATGAAAACCAAAACCATAATGAGATGCCACCTCGCCCCTGTTAAAATGGCTATTATCAATAAGACAAGAAGTAACAAGTGTTGGGGACAACGTAGGGGAAAAGGTGTCCTCGTATACTACCAGTGGAAGTGTAAATTGGTATAGACACTGTGGGAAACAGTATGGAGGTGACAAAAAAAATTTAGAATTACCATATAACTCAGCAATCCCTCTTCTGGGTATCCACCCCCAAAATTTGAAATACTTATTCATAAAAATATATATACCTCATGTTCACAGCAGCATTATTCATGGTGGCCAAGACATGTAAACTGAAATGTCCTTTGATAATTGGATAAAGAAGAAGTGATACATATATACAAGGGAATACTATTCAGCCAAAAAAAAAAAAAAGATGAAATATTGTCTTTGCAACAGCATAGATCTTAAGAGTATTATGCTAAGTGAAATAAACCAGATGGAAAAGGATAAGAACCAAATTATTTTACTCATAAGTGGGATATAAAATAGGAAGCAACGGAAGAACAGATAAAACACATAGACACAGACAACAGTACAATGGTTACCAAAGGGAAAAGGGAGGAGGGAGGAAGAATAGGGTAAAGGGTGTCAAATATATGGAGACAGAAGACTAGACTTTGAATGATGAGCACACAATGCAATGTACAGATGATGTATTATAGAATCGCATACTTGAAACTTAAAGACTGTTATTAACCAATGTTACAACAATAATTTAAAAATAAAGCAAAAAGAATAGCCACTCACTATTTCAAGCCCTCTCATTTACTAGCATTCTGTACCAGTGATTTATACATATATACATATATATACATACACACAATTTTAATAATAAAAGAGTACAAGTTATTTCATAATGATACCAGTCTTCCTTGGTTGTTGTAAACTATTTTTATAATGCTATAGAAAATATTACTTGCCTTTAAAATCATGCTCATGATATTCACAGAGATTTGAAAGTAAGTTAATGAAATATACAAACTGATTATCTGTATGATAAAAGAATCGTCATATTGGAAAGAACAATTTAATGTTTGGGTTAATTGCTAAAGATTTTTATCTTGCCCACATCTCTATCCTTGCCACTCTAGCCAGCTAGAAAGCTGTAGTATTTTTTTTAAATTGTCAAGGGAAGGCAATTTCACAACTTCCCTTGGTGTTACATGTAGTATTACTTATATTCAGAATACTCTGTCTAAATGAAAAGATTTAGCTGTAATTCAAGGCAATTGTTTCCGGTTCCTCTTTCTCCCCTCCCCAAGCCTCTGCAATATCCTGTAGAATTGGTATATTATCTACTTTCTTCCTTTAATTTTACTTTTTAGAAAGTCATAAGATGCAGTATCTTAAACCAAAGGTTTTCATAGTGAAATGTCTAAGGCCATTAAAAGGCAGTTTTCACTGTGAGTCATTTTAGTATGAGTTAAGTCCAATGGCATTCGTTTTATTCTGATTACACATACACATGCAATTAATTTGATCTGTTTCAGAATCTCTTCTACCTTTTTCTTTTTTCTCAATTTTTGAATTTTCATTTTCACTTTCTTCCTAAAGTATTTTTTGTAATGATTACATGTTAGTCAGTTTGAGGAACATGAACTTTATAAAAGGAAATTTCACATAAATGATTTCTTTAGCTCTCTTGGAACATCTGCACTAGAAAAAAGTATGTTAACCATCTAGTAATATATTACTAAAGCTAAAGTTAGTTTTGTGTGTGTGTGAGTGTAGGTAGTCACCTAACAAACTATCTCGAGTGCGAAATTTCATGGTCTGAAATATAAAAATACATGTTGTTCTCATAAAATCTAGTGTTTGTATATGTATATACACACATATATATACATATATATACATATACTTTGTGTATATGTATTTATACACACACACACACACACACATATATATACTTTGTGTGTATATATATTTCCTGATTATTACATCAGTATTAGTGGATTAAAAATACACAGTAATGAGAATAAAGAAATTTAGTTCTGCAAGTAAATTATCATGTGAACCTGACACACTGATTGGCTTTACAAATGTAAATTTCTGTATCAGAAAAATAAAAATATTTGACTATACATAGTTCTGAAAATGTCTCTTTTCTCTGATATTCTGAAAGACTCTAGCTGATTTTCTATCGTAGTCTATTATTACAGGAGAAGAACAGCAGGTGACAACTATACTGCTTGTCCATGAAGGTTATCATATGATACTCTTAAGTGCCTTCATGTGTAGAAATCCCTTTTTTGTTCTGGACATAAAATTTGTGTTCCAAAATGGATAACCATGAAACTAATTTTTCAGCTAAAATTTATTTTATGTGAATCATGCGATAATCAATGGGATTACTTGTTTTGGAAGATACAGGCCATATAACACAGCTTCTTGCCTCAAGAATTTTATCACTTGGTAAGTGAAGTAAAATAATTTATACAGATAACTGCCAACAGAAACATTACATGTCCTAAATAATGACTAGGAAAAAAACTAAGAAGGATCCAGGCAAATGCTAAAATGCTAACTAGGCCCAGATCTCAGTTGGCGGTGATGGGTGTAATTGAACTGAGGAGTGAATTGAACAGGTTTAGGAGAGATGCATGAGGAAAATAAACCTTTATCCATGGGATCTTTCAATTTTGGAGGAGATATTACATTTGAATCTCTTTCATCAGTGACATGTGGTTAATATTCCCTTTAACAAAGTCACAATAAAACTTCCATTAAATCTTGAATTTTGTCAATTATAGAAGACAGTGGCAGAATTATATGTCCTGTGGACAACTGTATGGCTAATTTTGAAAACAAGGTACAATGAGATTCTCTGAGCTGTTAGAAACAAAGCATTTTTCTTCCTTCTCTCATACTTTCATTAATGTCTTTTCTCCTTTAAAGCAGTGAGAAATATTCTGAATACTAATGTGACAAAATCAGAAACAATCCCCAAATACTGTATTTGCTTAATGATAAATACCTAGTCCTTATCTTTAAGAAGATTTAGACAATTTAGTTTGTCTTGTAGCCTTGGGGTAGTCAGGAAGTTAGGCACAGTATTTTAAAGCTCATTCCTCCTCTATGGCTGCTAGCTATCATTAATCCCTAATGCCTGGAACAGCATAAATTTCTTCTACAAAGGAAGCCCACAGGTCGTTTTTATTCGGAGCACTTTTTTTATGTGCACCACAATATATTCCGTTATGTATTACCTCTTCTGAATGCAAAACTGTTTTATATGCAGATTTAAGGTAATGAGCACTCAAGTTTAAAAAATGGCTCTGGTATCCTGTAGCTTCTCAATAATAATATACTCTTACATTCCAACAGAGAAGGATGGATTATGGGTTTTTCAATTTGCATCAGGCATATTAATTGCAGAGTAGGGCTTCCACATAAAATATCAATGTACTGGAACAAACTGTTAATGTACCAGAATATGAACACTTACATTCATTTCTGGAACTTTAAAAGAAATCATCCTTTCTTCTTTTCCTTTTTTTTTTTTTTTTTTTTTTTTTTGATTTTGTTTTGTTTTTGTACTTCAGGAGATGATAGATTTTTTAGTTACTGGGAACTGTGTAACCTCTGCTTCTCAAAAAATCCCTAATTAGATTAAGTATAATAGGGCTTTTCCAATCATTCTGTTGGGGAATAATACAACAAGCCATTAGGGAAAGAGAATGATTCAGGAGATTTGGATAAAACTTATTTTAGAGTTGCTTTTAAGAAACATGACAAGGAAGATCAACTTTATGTTGTAGTTGGAGGCAGAGAAGCACACACAACTTCTATATGCATTATATTTCTCAACTGTGAAAAGAATACCTAAACTAGTAAAACTGTAATTGGAAGTTTGATAAGTAATTTTCAGCTGAGGTTTTGCACTGTAGGTTTAATTGTAGAGAACTGTGTATTATGGCACTTCACTTCATGGAAGTACTTGAATTATATATTCTCTTTTAAGCATAAAATTATGACTGTCCATTTTTTCAAAAAAGGATTGCAATAAACAAATGAACCACACCCTGTGTTTTCCCTTTTCTATAAGGTTTGATAGCTAATATAAATTACAGACATGGACTGGGTAAACTAGAATACGGACCTGAATATTTAAAAATATGTTCTCTGGATGTGATAATGGGACTGTTTTCCTATGTTGAAAAGATAAAGCAGGAGAAAGAAATATTGAGATTCCGACACACAGATTACACGTTTTCCTAAAGCCTGTATATAATATGCAAATTCTAAGTAACTGATGAATATTCATTTAACAAGGTTTTCATCTATTGTATCCTAATTCATCACTTCTTTCATACTGATATTTTATTCCACATTCTTTTTGATAGTCAATGAAATTGCAATTTTATTATCCCCAAACAACAGTAACACAGCTTTTTAAAACCATTCTGAGAAAGAAAATATTTGAGTTTGCATGTCACAGCTGTAACCAACAAATTTCTTACTAGGGAAGAAAAGAAATACCACCCACATAATCCAACATGATTCATTTTGTGTCTGGAGCAATCCCTGCAATGTTACAAACTGAAATGAGTTTCCTTTTCAATCTTCAGGTGATAAAGGTAGTGAGAATGCTGTTTCCTCTGTCAATGTAAATTTCTTTTTCTTACCTCTTAAGAGATCATGTGTGTTTGTGTGTACGTGTTTCATTTTGCAAGGTAGCTTTGATCTCATAATGCTATTATGAGTCTAAGTGTGTCATGGGTCAAAAATGAAAGTAAGATAGACTGTCCTTAGCATTAAAACTCAACCCAATCTATAGTAAAAGTAATTTTGATTCTGTTCTAAAAAAACAGCCCTGGGCAAAATGAATGTTCCTTTGGTGTAGCAGGCAAACTGAAAAACAGGCATAGATGCACGCTTAATGAAGAGTCTAGGGTAAATCACTGGCACCATAAACTGTCATCTGTTGGGTGCTAACATTTTGAGAAATGTTCAAAGTGTATTATTCTCATTTTGTATTACATATAAGGGGTGTATTTTAAACTAAAAAGAATTTTATCTCTAGCAAGAATGCAAAATAATGTGTTGCAATTGTTTTATTCTTTCAACTGAAAGACGGGCAATGGCATTCTTTCAATTTAACAACTTTTATTTCCAGATGTGTTTTTTCTCTCCTTGAGATGCTACATAACACAAGATGGTACATAACCTATTCTGTATGCCTTTTTATATTGTGTACATAGATGGAAAGTAGGTTCAAGTACCTCATTCAAAATTCTTTTTACTTAATTCCATCAGTTGAAAAAATTTGCTTTTCTTGGAAAACTTCACTAGCAAAAGTTTAAAGTTTATGAAGGATACTATAAATCTTAATTTGATACATATAGCAATTTCAGTTTTTATGCACTTTTACTATTTAATAAAAATTGCTTTTGGATCACAAAGGATACTTTTAGAAGTAGTGATTAAATGCACTTGCCCCTCCTCCCAATCTACCTTCTAAGCCCTCAGATATAAATCAAATGAAAATTAATCTCAGGTTCAAAGTGCTGTTAACTGAATTCAGGAATTTTATGATGTCCTTTACTTCCTTTAAAGAATCATTTGACAACACAAGTACAATTCCAGTATAGCTGTTGATTTTTAGTTGTCGTTTTTGCTTTTTAATTCTTTTGGGATAGGGATTTAATCGCTCAAACTTCATTGGTAAATTACATTGATGAATGCATTCTGACAGGAAGCTTTACTGAAATGAAAAGGACTCGTGTGTAAGGGTGGGAATAACTATTCTAAGAGCTTTTTCATGGTGCTCGTTGCCAGGGAAACCACTGCTTTGTCTGTATGTGTTCAGAATGGCTGCCTCATTAGAACTCAGGCTCTCAGACACTTTCTGATACTGATGAAATGAAAGGGATGAACCTATTTTAGTTGATTAACTTCACATTAAGAAAAACAGCACATTTAAAAGACAGATTTCTAAAAGCTAAACATACAGAACTATGGGAAAACTGTAAAGTTAATATTGATAAGCCTTTTTGGCCACTGTGACTGGAAAAATACTTTTGTTTTTTTCTTTCCTTTTGCCTATTTACATATTTATGGAAGGGTAAGTAAACAAAATATTATATATTAGCACCACCAAATAAACACTGTATATAATAGATCTTGGTATTTACACAAACATGCACATATTTCTCTTATTAACAATTGGTTTTTCTTTCAGTGACTGGCCTATGTCACTGCTACAACACTATCAGAGCAGACTGAATTAATTGACTTGGGGCTTAAAAGATATTGAAAAACCTGCATTAGGAACCCATGTTGGGGTAGTTTTCATTTTTCCTGAAGAATAAAGCAGTGGCATACTCAGAAATTATATGAACCAATATTAAAAACAAAGAGGACAATATAACTTTTATTGCTCTAAACTTAAAATAAATAGCAAGCAGGCATAAAAACATCTCAAGTTCAAGGACGCTCAGACCAATTCAAAATGTAATGTTATTTTTTCCTGCTTTTTACTGAGTCAAATTGCCTTTGGCAATTCATTGGTGTTCAAAATTTCTGTTCTTGACTCATGACAAAGAGATGAATTAGCAGATTTATAAGCTCTTTTCCTTCAAAAATAGATGCTATAAATTTCTTCTTCTGTCATTCTATATAAGTATACTCAAGGAGCTAGAATCTTAAATATTATTATCTAATGATTTATCCTGAGAGGAAAAGATATACAAAATCCAAAAAAATTTGCCCTACCAGATTTTTAAAAAAATCAATATTATTCAAATAAGTCAGCTTTAATCAAATTGACAATATTGATTTTTTAAAAAACCTATAATACTATTTCAGGAAGAGAAATGTCAAAATGATCTTCTGGGTTTTGCAAGCATAGTTTTGGTTGGTAATATCAAAACTTTGTTTTTATATATGTTAAGCTTAAAATGGCTATTAGATATTTAAGAAAAAATTATCAAGAAATCTCTTGTAGAATACACAAGACTTGGTTATTTGAGTATGGAATAAAAGGAAAGTGGGAATACATTCTGAGTTTATCGTGACTCCCAGGCCTGATTGAATAAAATTTATTAACTTCATATCATTACCGAGATTGGAATTTCTAGGGCAATGGCTCACAATCTTGGCTATACAAGAGCACTGACTGGGAGCTTTAAAAAATGCTGATCCTTGAAATCTAATGTCAGATATTTCTATTCAATTGATAAGGGGTTTGGTCTAGAAGAGTATTTAAAATTGTTCCCTCAGTTATTCTGATGCCTGAACAACAGAGGCTCATTAAACGTTTTAAAAAATCCCAACACTTAGGCAATACCCCAAATTAATTAAATCAACATCTGTGAAAATGGGTGCCAGAATTTAAAATTTCCACAAGTGATTCCCATGAGAGTCAGAGCTAAGAATCATGATACTAGAAAAATAATTTAGGTGAAGGAGCTGGTGTTAGAAACACAGGGTTTGAATTGGATCCGGGCCGCTCTGCTGAAAGTACTTAGTAGACAACTTGAAAACGAATCTGAAGCTTAGAGCACAAGTCTAGATTAAAAATGTGAATTGTGAAAACATATTTTTTAATGTTTTACTAGAGGTTTATTAGAATTTTAGCCTTTTAAAAATTTTAATTAGTTTCAAGCATACAGTACATTGGTTAGACATCTGTATAATTTATAAAATGATCACAATTGTTCCCTATCTCCCCTGACCCACCACCTACCCAACGTATTAATACTAATTGCATTTCCTATGTCATGCTCCCCATCCCTGTGACCATCCATCAGCTACTAATTTGTACTTCTTGAACTCTTCACCCCATTTTCCCAGCCCCTCAAATCCCCTTCTCTCTGTCCATCACCAAATTGTCCACTGTATTTGTGAATCTGTTTTTGATTAGTTTTTTTTATTCCTTACATTCCATATATAAGTAAAATCATATAGTATTTATCTTTCTCTGTCTGACTTAAATACCTTCTAGGTCCATCAAAGCAATATGTTTTTCCATTCCCTTCCTTTTAGTCTGTGTCTTTTAATCTGAAATGAGTCTCTTATAGGCAACATGTAGGAGTCTTGTTTATCTTTCCATTCATCCTCTCTGTTAGTTGGAGCACTTAATTCTTTTCCATTTGAGGTACTTATTGATAGGAATATAGTTTTTACCATTCTTTATTCCTGTTTTTGATACATGTTTTTTTTTCTTAAAGAAGTCCCTCCAACATTTCCTGTAATATGGGCTTGGTGGTGATAAATTTCTTCCGCTTATTTTTGTCTGGAAAGTTATTTATCTGTCCTTCAACTCTAAATTCTAGCTTTGCTAGATAAATTATTCTTGCTTATAGATCCTGGGTCTTCATCCTGTTGAATATTTTTTTTGCCTTGCCCTTCTGTCCTGCATAGTTTCTTTTGAGAAATCAGCTGCCAGTCTGGTGGGTGTTCCCTTATAAGTAACTATCTGTTTTCCTCTTGCTGCTTTTAATATTCTTTCTTTGTATTTCATCTTTGGCATTTTAATTAAGATGTGCTTCTTTGTATCCCTGATCTTTGAAATTCTGAGAGTCCTGGGGTTTTGTGTCCATTTCCTTCACCAGGTTAGGGAAGCTTTCCATCATTATTTCTTCAAACAGCTGTTCAACATCTTGATTTTTTTTTCAGTTATGCCAACCAGACAGATACTTGGACCCTTAATAGTGTCCCATATACTCCTTAAATTATTTTTATAGTCTAGGCATTTTATCTCTTGCCATTTTGATCGAGTGTCCTCGGCTTTCCCATCCTCCAGATAGGGCATATAATCCTTTTTTTAATTCATTCTGTTTATTCCTTTGCTTATTCCATTTAATATATTTCTCATCTCAGATAATGTGTTCTTTGCTTCAGACTGGTTCCCTTTTATAATTTCCATTTCCACTTTGTTGAAGTTCTCACTGAATTTATCTACACTTCCCAAAAGTTCATTGAGCATCTTTATAACTAGTGTTTTGAACTCTGCATCTGTTAGATCACTTGACTCCATTATACCTGGATCTCTGTTCTCTCATACAATTTCTGCTTTGTCATCCCATTTTGGCTGCCTTTCTGTGTCTATTTCTCTGTACTAAGCAAAGCTCCTAAGTCTCCTAAGTCTTATTAGAGTGAACTTGTGAAGTAGGTGTCCAGTGGCACAATCTTGAGAAGGGCTCAGCTATAGGCCAAATTTAGCTCAAACCTCTTCCTCTCCAGGGCCACCTGTTAAGTTTTAGCAAGCAATCCACAGATGCTGTGCTTATAGTTGCCTCAAAAGGCCACACCAGAAACCGAGGCCAGCTGCCTCCAGTGTAAGTCTAGTTGCTGCTCAGCATCAAGCACCTGACTCGCTGAGGATAAACCTGAATGTGGTTTGGGTGGGGCCATGAGTTGGGGGAGGCGGGGTTTCAGGGAATCTGGGCGGAAGGACCTGTTATTCAATCTGATGACCTCAGGACAATGGCGGTGCCCTGGGAGTGGGGAGTGCTCAATAGAGAACAGTGAATAGTGCCGGCACTTCTGTACAGAAGGAACCTCACCTCAGTCTTCACTCTGACAATGTTTCCCTTTAAGTTCCTGGTGCCTCCTGTGCTCAGCCGAATCAGCTGGTGTTCAGAGCGAGCAGGTCCGTCACCACAAAGATCCACTCACGGACGCGGCCCCTTTAAGAGGTTTCTGCTGCTGCTGCTGCCACAGCTTCCGTCTCACTCAGGAGCTGAGACCCAGAAGCCCTGCGTCCTCGCCCCACCCTACCTTCTGCCACTGCAGGGGGATTTCTTAGATTTCTCCCTAGTTGTGTGGCTTGTTCATCAATAGCCCAGGTGATTTTTCCTTGCTTCATCACCATTTTGATTGGGTCGCCAGAGGGATGAATGAGACTCTATCATCTACACCATTTTGGTTGCTCCTCTGGAAACATATTTGTAATAATAGAACACATGTGAGGAGGAGAGAGTCACTAAGGCCCTTATAAAGAAAAGAAATGAAGCGAAGAGCAAAAGCTTGGGAAACATTGGCCTTTGAAAAGAGGGAAGAGGGAAAAGAACAAAACTGAAAACTGAGAAAAACAAAGGAAGGAATTTGAAGGCGGAGACATCATGAACCCATTATTCATATTCTCTTCTCTCCTCGCTCCCTCACACACTTCTCCTCATTATTCTTCCTCTCTCTCACTCCTCCCTCTTTCTCATTGGCCATTTACTTTTTCCACACTAAAATTTGCTTTTATCATGGATAATATCTAGGTTGATAAACATAAATGATATAATTTCAAATTCTTTGACTTAAATTAATTTTTCCCATAACTCAATCATAGGATTGCTATTGGTTTTCAGTATGCATGACCATTCTTAGACATTATTTCATCCAAAACTATTTCAAACTTGAAACTTTGACCTTTCATCTACTCAAATGATCATCTATTTCAAGCAAATTTATGTCAGTATTCTGTGTTTAGACATTGTTTTATATTTTTCCTGTTAATGACAAGTATTAGATCTCTCTTTTTCTCCTATATCTTGATACTAGAATGCCATTGGAGAAAACTACATATTGTTGTAGAGTATGATGCTCACTCAGATAGATTGATCAGAAAATTATGTTCATTTACCTTTTCTCATGAAAGATATTTCAAATTTTATCAGTCTCTTCAAATCCTTCATATTACTGCTACCACTACCTCAGAAGGTGAATATAATCTCAGAGAAAATTGTCAATATCAGTCAAATTCCCTTAACTTTGTCTTAATATCCTTTGTTATAATCATATAACAAATAATAATTATAAAAAAGCAACAGATCACAATTTACTCACTTCACATCTTCTTTTCTCTAGTCAGAGAAATTAGCTGCTCACCATTCTCTCTAGGGATGATTTTTCTGCCAGTGACTTTGATATTTATATTTTCATTTCTTCTATAACCTGCATCCTATTCTCAAGTATTTTCAACTCAGTTCAGGCAGTGTTGGCTCTCTTAAATTCCTATAATCAAACATTTTCTTCTCTTGGCTTCTTCTCCTATTGGCAGTCAAGCTCCTGAAAAGAATATTCTACGCAATAGTTTTCAAACCAGACTAAATATTAGAAACACCTGGAGAGTTTTGGGAATGTATTGACATCCAATCCCAGAAACTCAGAAACTCTGATTCAATTGGTGGAGAGTAGAACATAGGTACTGATTCTTTTTATATAACTCCCCATGTGATTCCAATATATGACCAGCTTTGAAAGCCACTGTTCTCCTAACTCAAGACTACAGTTGCTCATTCCCCACTCTTTCATTTCAACTAGTTTCTACTTATCCTGTGAAGCTATTGCCTTTAAAGAGCACCAATTTCTTCTTGATTTCCAAGTCCAGTTGACTATTTTTAGTTTGAACATTAACTTTCCACAGTGAGCCTCTGTCAAAACTGACCACTCCACCTTTCTTGAAAAACTCTTGCTTTCTATTCTTTGCATTGCTGAAGTAAAATTTGCCTAGTAGGTTTTTTTTTCAGATCTAAGTATGGATAGTGTAACAACAAAACCAAAATAATTAGACAGAATTATTGTGTTTTCCAAATATAAAAAATGACCATTCTATATGTATGTTTTATATGCTAGCTCAGTATTTCCTTCAAGTGAAGTTTCAGTTAAGAAGATGGAGAGATTCTTTGTTTAGCAAGTTGAGAATGTTAATAAAATGTAAGAAATATGTGAAGAAAGCATCATAACAGAACTGTAGGAATGCACTTTAATAAACATGTCTTTAAAAAGTGTCTAGAATGTATCATATTTATTATTTAAAAGTCCTGTCTTAAGTTTTGTGTTAAAAAAAATAAAAAATTGATTATAATAAAAATATTGACAAAAATATTGGCAGTTTTACAAGACATGGATTTCAACACAAAATTTAGAAATAGGAAGACTAACAAGAAGATCATTTCATTAATTAAAATCTAGGGTACAATAATTTGAATAAGATCTTGAAAGCACAAGTGAACAGGAAGTGACAAATGTGAAAGAACTGGAAGAACTCAATAACAGATTAAATTTTATAGTGAAGACAATGAAGTGAAAAAGATGATTTCAAAATGTTTACCTGGTAGTGGAAATAGTTGTATAACAAATGACATTATAGGATAGTTAAAACAAAACAAAACAAAAACAAGGTAATTTGGGATGAGAGAAATAAATTCCAGTTAAGACATAATTTCGAACATAATGGGTGGCCACTTATATGATTATTAAAAGTCAGTGCACTTGATAATGTGGAACTGCAATGAATATGGAAAATGCCAGAACTGAAAATATTGCTTTAAGTGTCATCCCTATAGAAGTGGACATTCAAATCATAAGAGCAGATCAGATTTCTAAAAGGATAATTATAAATGATGACAGTAAGAGAGCCAAAGAATGTTGAGAAACACCAGCATTAAAGGAGGATGCAGTATGGTGTGATGAGAGAACATAGCCTCTCAAATCAGACTGAACTATGTTTGTGTTATAGCTTCAGCACATACTAATTATGTGACCTCAGACTGTCCTTTTATCTAGTCAGCATCATTTTATTCATCTATAAATTGGGGGTAATATTATCTTCCTTACAGAATTGTGGGAATGTGTATGTGCATGTGCTTATGCATGTGCATGTGTTTGGACAGAGAGAGAGAGAATATAAATTATTACTCGATAAGTATTTCTATTTTATGGTAAATTACAAATATAAACTAAATAGGTCAAAGTAATGTGAAGGGTTAGAGGTATAAGAAAAATGCAGTGTTTTAGAAACAAAGAGAAGATAGTTTTAACGACTGGATAGTTTGACAAATTAGTAAGAAAAATTATTTCTAGAACATAATAAATAAATCTATTCATTTTAATGGTAACAACAGCCTAGTATTATATCTGTTAATTTCTTAATTAAATCATGAAGTGCCCCTGTGAATATTATCATATTCACTTATTACTGTATCAAAAAGAGATGCAAATAATTTTCAGATTTTTAAAGACATACTGTTTTTATTCAAAATCCAAATTTTTATTGGAAAAGTGATGTAAGAATGAGATAAAAAAAAATGGATGGCTTTCTCTGACTATACATACCAGATTTCTCCTTAGCAGCAAATGCTTTTGGTTTCTTGTATTAAATTCTCACATTTCCATGTGCATGTACAAGCATATATAAATATGGTCATTACCTTTTTTTAATGGAGAGTATGTATCTCCATGTATGTGACTGCACATATCTCCTCTCCCTCCATATTCCTCTACAAATTTTGGGATCATTCCTAAAGGTACGCATAGATATTTTTTTCATTCTCTATCTCCTCTCCCTTCTTCAAATGGCCTAATTTTTAATTCCATAGTATGACAAATTTTAGTTAGCTAGTTCCTTACTGATGGACACTTAGGATCCATCGTTTAAGCTTCTGTAAAATGTTTTGAGTCGTCTCATTAACAGGAAGTTTTCATATTCTAACTGGAACCATAAGAAAAAATTGCAATCCCTTCCACACACACAGACACCCTATCGTGCCCACAAGCTTAAAGCTAAACAGATTCTAGCACCATCAAGGCATTTCTGTATATTCATTCACTCTGTTAAATTCTAAAAGGTAAACAACTTTTAAAAATTAGTACATGCTTAAACTCCTCAATTCAGTATGACAATATGGAAGTTGTATCGGGAGACTTATTAAAATCCTTCCAGAAGTGATTGGGAGTGAATAAACGATATACAGAACCTTGATGGTTCACCAAATTACACTTGTGTCTTTGGCATAGCAAGACATTTTGATTGACCAAAGCCACGGTTATACAGTGGATTTGCTTATCTAGTAATACAGGAAGGCACACGTACAGCACAGTATATTAGAGCAGCTGAAAAAAGACCCTATAAAGTGGGTAATCTGGCTTATATTTTAAGTTATAGTCCCTGTGAAAAATATATATAACTTCTTTATTTCTGGCCTATACCTTTCAGGATTTCAAATATGAGAAAAATAAGTTCATAATTCTTCATGTTCTGTGATTTGAGAGAGAAAATCATAGAATTGGCAGAAAGTGATTTGGATTTATACAATTCATAGATGTGGCCTCCAAAATATTGATAACTATTTTATTGTAGTCTCATCTTTCTACCTTCAGAAAAACAGGTTATTATTATTTTTAGGGGAAGTGATAATAATGAATGAGAATTAAGCTGAATGAAGTTAAAGAGAAACCACAGCATCACATTCTCTGCCAGAGAAGAATTATATTTGCACAAATAGAAATTCCTTTGTGAATCAAACCTAAAATGTATTTCTAGCTGTGTTTATAGATTTGCATCATTCTAAAGAAAGCCACTTCCTACATCCTCCTCATTTTCCATATAAAAACAATGTTTACTGGGAGTAAATTTCTTTCTGAGATTCAACTTCTGAATATTTACAAGGTGAAAATTGTGTTCACCTCTATTCAAATGAGATTCTCTAAACTGTGATAGGGCAGCTATTTCACAGACTGAATTTCAGTCAGAAAATATCACTTTTAAATAATATATTGTAAAAGGATCTGAAGTGTGTGTGCATGTTTGTATGTGGTATATGTTAGTGTTACATGAAAGCTATGTGAATGGATAGATACAAAAAATAACAGCATATGCATATATAACATGATTTTCAAATAAGTAAAAGTGAGATCATGCCTTCAGTAGAAAATAATACAAAGCAAATTTTCTCTCTACTTTTTCGCTTCCATATCTGGTTATTGCTACTAATCCCTGATTTTTCAGGAGCGTTTCTAACAACTTCAAGTAAATACAAATGTTAGAATTTTTATTTGTGTGATAATGTTTGACTGTTGCCTAATTTATACATATATCTCAGTAGGGCTTAAATAAATGTATTTGTTTTTCAACATGGAATACACTCTTCATGATATCAAAGTATTAAAAAATCATCATTATTTGTAATATAAACACATTTTAAAGAACCTAAATGTGTACCACATTGAGAATAATTGAATAATATATCCATGTTATGGAACACCCTACAAACCATTAAAAATAAGAACATAGATCTATATATGTTGACCTGAAAGGTATATCTGATAAATTGACAGATTATTTCTTTGATTGTAAATTATTCTATTTGTATAAATAAAATTATGTACCTGCAGGGCTATACCATTATTCAATTCTAGCAGGTACATAATTCAATAGTGCTATTATTTATGCATTACAGATATTTCTGCTTGTGAATACACAATGCAGAGAAATTATTAGCATTTTAAAAATGTATATATGTTTATATTTACATAAAAAGTTATAGAAGTACACACTGCAAATTACCAACAGTGGCAACCCTTAAATCCTTAACAGGTAAAATAGTTAAAATGTAGAAGTGAGGTTATATTGCTTTTCATTTTGCTTACAGAACTTTGTATTACTGAATTTATCAATTGAATTTGCATTATTTCCACAATATTTTTTAAAAAATATAACTATAATTACAATTCATTTATAAATTGTATGTCTAAGTCATGTCATTTCTCTGTAATCATCAGTTTCTACACTGACTTCACAAAAATAACAGAAGCCTAAAATGTCAAGCCAAAATTTTTTTTTTAAAAGTAAAACAGAGAAATAAGCAAACATAAGCTAAATCTTCTCAGGGACATCATCTTTTATTCCAGGCCTTACAATTAGATGGCATAGCATTAGATTTCTCACTCTCCTGAAGATGTTTGATTTAAATATAGTCATGCACAGCATAATGACATTTTGGTCAATGACTGACCACATATACATTGGTGGTCTTATAAAATTATAATGGAGATGAAAAATTCCTATTGCCTACTGACATCAGAGCTGTCATAATGTTGTATCACAATGCATTGCTCACGTGTTTGTGGTGATGCTGGTTTAAACAAACCTACTGTTCTGCCGGTTGTATAAAGTATAGCATACACAATTACGTACAGTACATAATACTTAATAATGTTAGTAAGTGATAATAAATTACTGAATTATGTATTTACTATACTATACTTTTTATCATTATTTTAGGGTATACTCTTTTTTACTTATTAAAAAAAAACAAGAAAGTTTGTTGTAAAACAGTATGTCATGTTATGCCGGCAGCAGCCTCATACGTCTTGTGTTTACATTTCTTGATTGCTTCACAGTCACTTGTACTTGATTTAATCTTGTGTTGTTTTGCTTATCGCAGCCACTAAGAGTACAAAATCTACTGCTAATGTTGCCAGGAAGAGTCCAGGTCAAGTAGTTGACCTGGAAACAAAATTAAAAGTGATTAAAAACTATAAAGGTGGAAAATCAATAGTAGTTATTACTCTCCAGTCAGGTACATCCCATTCTACCATAGCTATGATCTTGAAGGGCAAGAACAAAGTGACAGAAGCTGTTAAAGGATTTGCCTCATTGAAGGCAGTGAGACTAATAAAAATTTGGTAAGGGCATATATCAGAGATGGAGAAATGCCTAATGGATTGAAGACCAGACATAGAAGTGAATCCCACTCAGCAGCATGACAATTATGGCCAAAACAAAAAGGTTGTTTGAGATGTTGAAAGAATAGGCTGGATCTGACTACGATATTGACTTTACTGCTACCTCTGGGTGATTTAAACAATTTAGTAATTGTTATTCATTGAATAGTGGGAAAGTAAGTGGTAAGTCTGTGACTACTGACGTGAAGGCAGCTAATGAATTTTTGGAAACTCTAGATAAGCTGATTGTGGAGGAAAATTACTTTCCAGAGCAAATATTCAATATGAATGAAACCTCCCTATTCTGGATACAGATGCCCAAAAGGATTTCCACGTACAAGGAGGCCAAGTCAATGCCAGATCTCTAGGCTGCTATAGACAAGGTAACAGCCTTGCTTAAGAGCAATGTTATAGACTACAAATTGAAATCTTTTGTGGTCCAGTAGACTGAGAACCCCAGGATCTTCAAGCATACCAATAAGCACACATGCCCATGTACTACAGAAACAATTAGAAGTCATGGATGACGCAGCTCCTATTCCAAAGTACTGTCGTGAACTGTTATGTGAGAAAAATGGAGAAGTACAGTTTGGAGAACAACATCTTCAAGAGTTTGCTTATTGTTGATAATTCCCCCAGACATTTTCCCTCTATTGGTGATTTTCATTCCAGTATCAAAGTGGTATTTCTCCCTCCAACCAATGGATCAAAGGTATATAGCAGCTTTTAAAGGCTATCACCTGAGGAAGACCTTTGCCCAGGCTATTGCTGAAACTGAAAAAGACACCAAGAAGACACTGACATAATTCTAGAAGGATTATAACATCTGTGATTCATCATGAACCTAGCTTGGGGTTGGGATGATGTCACCAAGGAGTGTATAAATGGCATCTAGAAGAAGACATTCAAGAAGTTCATCCATGATTTTGAAAGATTTGCCAAAGAAAAGTTTGCAAAAATCTAAAAGGCTGCTATTGAAAGGGTAAAAACTTTACTTGGGTGTATACAAGGAAGACACTGAATAGCTCCTAGAGGTGGTTTCCCAAAAAATGACTAATAGGGAGTTGGAACTGGAATAGGAATGCATAGCTGAAGAAGAGACAAGAGAAAAAATGCAATAGTAAAAGAAGAACCCTTAAGAAAATTCGCAATGAAGGGTTTAGCAGTTTTTGCCAACCTCAACAAGCTCCTTTAAAGGTTTGAAAACACAGATCTCAATACCAAAAGGTTTTCACTAATTGAAAGAAATGTTCATGATGCATTATCTGCTTACAAATAAATCTATGATAAATAAGAAACAAACTAAACAAACTACCATGAACATATTTCTGAAAAGAGTGACAGCTCTTCAAGAAGAGCCTTAGGCAGGCCTTTGAAGAGGTAATTCAGAAGAAGGCATTGTTATCATAGGAGATGACAGCTCCATGCATGTTATTGCTCCTGAAGACCTGCCAGTGGGATAAGATGTGGAAGTGGAAGACAATGATATTAATGATACTGATTCTGTGTAGGCCTAAGTTAAAGTGTGTGTTTATCTTAGTTTTCAACAGAAAGTTTAAAAATTAAAAAACAAAAAATTTTAAAACAAAAAACTTATAGAATAAGGACATAAAGAAAAAAATATTTTTGTACAGCTATACAATGTGTGTTTTAAGCTAAGTTTCATTAATAAAATATTCAAAAAGTTTTTGAAAATAAAGTTTATAAAGTAAACAACTACAGTAAGCTAAGGGTAATTTATTACTAAAAAATTAAATACGTTTTGTGTAGCCTAAGTGTACAGTGTTTACAGTGTCTACTGTGGATAGTAATGTCCTTGGCTTTCACATACACTCACCACTCACTAACTCACCCAAACATCTTTCAGTCCTGCAAGCTCCATTCATGGTAAGTGCCTTATACAGGTGGATCATTGTTATCTTTTGTATCATATTTTTATAGTACCTTTTCTATGTTTAGATATGTTTAGATACACAGATATTTACCATTGTGTTATAATTGCATACAGTATTTAGAATAGTAATATGTTGTACAGGTTTGTAGCCCAGGAGAAATAGGTTATAACATATAGCCTAGGTGTGTAGTAGAAGAGACCAGCTAGGTTTTTGTAAATGCAATTGGTGATGTTTGCACAATGACATAATTACTTATTGAAACATCTCTTAGAACATGTCCCTGTTATTAAGTGAGGCATGACTACTAACTCTGCAATGTCCACGAAGATATCCTTTACATTCTTTCTAAAATACTAAACCAATTTAGCCTAGTATCCTCTTATTTGGATTAGAGTTAGTAGCTTCTTCACTGCCTCTAATTTCTTATTTTGGCACTCAACCCTATACATTGCCATAGGGCTAACTTCCTAAAGTATAGAAGAAATCATGTTGCTTTACCTATCAAAATATCTGTGGGCTCTATGATCCATAGAATAAGTTTTAAATTTTCAGGCATAACATCTAGAACCTTTCATGTCTTGGTGCCAAAATGCCTATTAGCATCACTTTAAATAGTATCCTTCCATTCACTCCTAAACCTTCATAAATATAATATGCCATTTCATGTCTCTAAGTCTTTAATACTATACTGTTTATTTTTCCTATTCTCCAAATCCTTCAAGGTTCACCACAAATACTACTCTTTCTAGAAAATTTTATCTGACGAAGGAGGTAAATACACCTGTTCTCCTATATTAGAGATCTTATTTCATCTGAATTTATTTCTTTTCATTTCTTTCTTAATTAATTAATTAATTAATTGTGACATTGTTTAATGAAATTCAGTAAGTTTCAGGTGTACAATTCAACAATAAGGCATATATATACATTATATTGTGTGTTCATTGCCCATAGTTAGATTTCTGTCACCACATGACTCTTGTTACTCCATCTACCTCCCTACTCTCCCTCTCCCTTCCCCTTCTCCCCTGTCGTCCTCACTAGACTATTGTCTATTTTCATGAGTCTCCGTTTTAATTTGTTTCACTCTGCTAAATAATTTGTTTCTTGAAATCAAGACCTACCTTCAATTGATTCAATTGAATGCTCAGGATTTCTAAAAAAAATTGTGTTCAATCAATTTGTTTGCCTTGCTTTTAGCCAAATACATTTAGATTTCCTTTAGCCATACATTTAGAAAGAAACATTGTTGAACAGGTTGCTATATATAGACATGGCTACAGCAAACTTAACTGTCACCTTAGTTCTATTCCAAAATAAGTATATGCCTTACTCATGTGTTTCAATAGATTTAGTATACTATATTTCCAATTATTTGTGGATTTCCATCTTTGTCTTATTGATTCTCTAGAGACATGCTGTCCAGTATGGTAGCCAATAGACACACTCACCTATTTACATTTATATTTAAGTTAAACAAAGTTAAACAAAATAAAATACATACTCTCACAGTTATACTAGCTATATTTAAAAAATTTTTTCTATGTTATAGAAATTTCCATAATCACAGAATTTTCCATTAGCTCACAACATTCTAAAGTTTAAACTCAAAATTCAAGTTATGCTTGTGCTCAACTGGTGACATCCTAATACAGAAATGCCATTCTTTACAGTTGAATCTTAGCATTGTTTTTATCAAAGTTGTCAAACTGGTATGTACTACCAGTTTATTGGCAACTGATATAGAAACTGGTATCATTTTCCCAACACTTCAAAATTTACTGGCTATACACAGTTGATCTAACAAAAGATCAAATTAGCATTACTAGGGATGTAATAACTTCTACTAACTGACATTCAGTAATTGAGTGGATATATATATGCACACACACATATATGCCTTTTATATCTGGGTCACATGGATCACACACATCAGCTACTTTGGGAAGAGGGTGAGAGAGATTAACTATGCATACTTGTAGAATGCATTATTACATGAAATTTTCAGCTCCCTGTGATAGAAAATCTGACCATCCTGAATATCCTGTTGGCCAATTTAGCAAAAGAATGCCACAGGGACCAAGAAAGAATAAATGTTTACGGCTCAGAGTACAAAAGTCAACTCATTCTTACCTTTAGCTTAGAAATGTCTATCCTTACACAAAGCTCACACACAATTTCATGATTTTAAGACTTTGTATCATGGTATTTACTTCACTCATTTTCTTCATCTTTCAAAACTTACCTTGAACAACCCCACATCCTTATTTTTCTCTACATTGGTTTGGAAGGAAATTCCCCTACTGGGAATGAAGGCTGGCCTCTCTTTAATACAGTATATTGGATCCTGTGATAACAGAATTTTTAATGCAGACTTGATATGCTTGTTTTATCATCTAACATGGAAGTAGAAATTTTGGAATTTACTTGAGAACTATCACCTCGCTGACTACATTTTATACCTATAAGGGAACTCATTGCTTTTTATGTTAACTAGATAAAGTATATTTTTCACTTTGAAAAGATATACCTCTTATGCTTTGATAGTGAAAAATTCCCTCATGATATTCTTTTTCTGTTATTAAGGAACTATAGTTTTGGTTTCAGAATGTTCAGCAGAGATTCATTTAACAACGTAGTGAACAGAAATCTAACAAAGGATCAACTTGTTTTTACTGGAGACACAATAACCTCTATTAACTGACCTTCAGTAATGGAGAGACTCCTTGGTGGGAAGTGGGTTTCATGCTTATATTTCCCTGATAGAGAACTCTTTGCACATAAAATCAGTGAAGTATGTGTGTAGTTTTATATTAGATATGAAGAGTTAAAAAAAAGTCTGAGAAAGCTAGAGAATTAAATAGCATTGTTAGCTTTTTTCAAAAGTGGAAGTAAAAATCATGTAAGGGAAGATAATCCTTTCAAAATTTTAGTCTAATCAATTTCCACAAGAATATTTGAAAAATATCCATCCTACACAATTAATATTCACTAATTACATTTACTAGTTTTCCTTCTGAAATGCTCTTTTATTTGAACAATGTTTCCTTTAACACATATAAAATATCAGGTATATATAAATTACTGTTGAATTGCTTTGAGAATAAGGTACTCATTTAATATACCTGTGTTAACACTAATAACAGCAAAAACAAAAAAACCCAGTTTTTTCTCTACCTAGACATATCAGTCTCTATGTCTTATATTTGCTTTCATCAGGCTATTCAAATATGTTTATATTCTGCACTGTAAAGTTTAATTTTAATCAGGAAAACAAATAAACAAACATTCCCCATCATTTTAAACCTTCTTATTTTCCTATCGTTTTTTTTTTCTGTGTTCATGATTTTGTAAGTTACCATAATGTGAAACCTCAGAAGACTTCTCTGGGCAGTCTAAAGATCACTGTGTTAGGATTTCTAAGCAAATGCATTAAAATGCATTTTCATGACTAAATTTTATTAGCAAGTTTAGTGTTTACCTATTCCTTACTGGATAAAAACTGTTACAGAATTTTTTTCCTGAAATAACATCACCCAGATAAAAATGTTGAAAATATCCCAAAACACATAGGGCTCATAAAGAGTGAGAGAAGCAAGTGTTCCAGCTAATCTAGTTCACTATTCTCATTAAGGGCAATGGTGGCACTTTAGAGCCAGGACATCCATTCATTTTCATGGTAATAAAACCATTCCTGAAAGTGACTTTGTCCAGAGTAAATGGCTCTGTGTTATAACATGATGTACTTCAGAGGTGAGTTGTCATAGATCACCAACTAATGTGACCATCTTACATCTTAATAAAAAGTCCTTTTTTCATTCAAGTATCTTTTTGTAAACTGAATCGGTATTACCATCTTCCCACTGTTTCAGAGGAAAGAAATTTAATATAAATGCTATCATGGTCAACAAGTGGAAAGGAATGCAGATGAAATACGTAGGTGTTTCTCTCTCTGTCTCATAAATAAGATAAATCGCATTGAAATAGCAAAAAAGTTGACATACTATAAAAGATGAAATTTTTATGTAAAGATTACTGGTTAAGAGTAAAAATTACAAAAGCAATATTACATCTATTCAGTGGCTATGACTTCCTCCTTTAGAAGAGACTTTTAAAAGTAGTATTGCATTATTAAGCAGAGTCACTGCAGTATAAAAAATCAGATTTCATTTTTAACATGTTTATAAAAGAATTTCTTATATGAATCACAATGTTATATAGACCAATGTTTAACATAACTATATTAAAGAATTGCATTTTCTGATTATAATTATATAGGACAACTATGTATTTGTAGTCACAAGAAAATTTTATTATAAATCATAATTATCCTTTCTATCAAAAATGAATGAAAACCAATAAACAGTTATAAAGGGAAAAGACCAGAGACAAGAGACAGAAAAAGGCAGTAGAAATATTCCTGATTTTCATATTAAAATTTTAATTCTGCTCTTACTGCTCATTTAAAACAATGAGAATCTATACATCTGCAGTCTGATATCAGTGTTATCCTGTCTTAGATAGAATTTAAAAAGAGGCAAAGATAGAAAAGTCATTCCCTGGCAAGAGATAGCTTCTGATGAGGTCATAGTTTCATTACATTGTCTTCAATATATATAATTCTCATTGCTAATCGAAATGCAGTGCTAATTAAGCTCAGCATTGATGGGTGGTTCAGAGACTAGTTCAGTAGAGTTCTCCAGATGGGTTTAAGAATAACCACTCCTCTTCCACTTTCCACCAGCATGCTTAGGAGAGCCCAGCAGAAGGTACACATTCTCTTGGTGCATAAATTATATTAATCAGAGACCAATGGCCCCATTGACTCACATTGAGAGCCTTTCTCTTTCTAAAAGTGATTTATATTAAAGAGAAATGACATTTGTGTTGATTTGGTTCAAATTAAAATTTTTTAATTTAAAATTTCTTTACAAATTGACCCAATAATATTCTCCAATTGTATTCAGTGCTGTAAAGGTGTCCAAAATTTTACTGTTGGACAATTCAAATGACTGTATAAGTTTAATAAATTCATTTCAAATCTCAAACATTGTTTCAGGTTTGATTTCTAAAGCAATACTGAAGAAATTGCTTCTATCTTTGACAGGTTGAACAACATTTCAGATATTTGAAGACAATTAAGTTCTGTGGTTCATCATGCAGCTATAGCTTTGCTACCCCACCTGCTTTTTCGTATTGCATTTCTTTTAACATTTCCCTTGAAGATCATTTCCTATTGCCAGGTAGTTTCTTAGGATAGGAAAAACAAAATTATATGACACTGCTAGTGTTTTGTTATAATTATGTCCAAATTAGACCAGGTTTTCTTAACCTAAGCACTACTGACATTTCAGGACAAAAATTACTTGCTGTTGGAGGATGTCCTGTGTGTTAAAGAACCTTTAACAGCATCCCTGGCTTCTATCCACCAGATTCCAGTGGCACCCTCTACACTTTGTGACAATCAAACATTTCTACAGAGATTGCCAAATATCTCCTTACAGAGTATTCAAAAGAGATTCTTTCCCAAATCCACACAAACAAAAAAATTTCTGTCATGAAGGAAATTCTTGGAAAAGTCTGGGATGATCATGACTGTGACCAACATCACTGGTTGCTTTCCCAATGAATTTTTAATTTTCTATTTAAAAAAGCCTGATTGTGTTTGTGGTGATGTTAAAATGTTGAAAAAAAAAAAAAACTTCCTAATATATGAGGCACTTAGAAAAAGCTACTTGATCTAGCCATGGCAAATAAAAAGCAAATCAAAGATAGGAGGTGATGCTTGCAGGAAAGCTCTTTAAAAGGAGATATAATTATTCAGAAACATTTGTCCTGTGCCCCTCTGTCTTCTAATTGCCTATGTTATAGGTGCAATGCTAAGTGATATAAGCCATGAGAAGTAATCAAGCCTCTAATAATATTAGAGAAAGAAGATTTCAAGAATCTTGGTTCTTGATCATGTCCTTGTTCACCCTTACACCAGTCCTGGACTAGCTCTTCCAGACAGCTTGTTGAGGGAAAAAAATGGTGAGACCGGATAGATGAACTTTAAAAAGGAGGAAGAAAAACAACAATACAAAGTCAATGTTGACTCACTCAAAATGTATGATAAAAGTAGGAGTGGCTAATTCTGAAAAATTCATAATTTTTTATCCACTACCTCACCATTATTCATGTAAGAGAACATGTTAAAAATCTGAGTTTTAAATTTTCCAGTTTGTTGGCTATCTATTTGATTTGTCTTTAACTGTATGTCAAGACCAGAATACATTCAATTGCCATTTTGCTCAATTATTTTTTGTTTCATTTCATGATATGTATTATCTTTTCACCCCAAAGACTTTCGCTGAGAAACCCAATGAATTGTTTCCCACAGATACACCATTAGGAGCAGCTTTCTGCTAAAGAATCCTCTACCACACATGTGAATGTGTTCCTGTCATCTTTGTATGTATCTCTGGGCTTAATGATTGCATTCATCTCACTCCCATCAGCAAATTTGCTTCACTAGTGCTAGACTGTGTCATTAGTTATGACTCATCAGTTGTGGCATAATCATACCAATTCCTGCCCAATGTCTTCTGTCCTCATTTAAATACAAATTTTTCTTCTATTGCCAAGCTATCAAACATGTTTTATTCACTGAATCTTGTAATATCAGGTGAAACAGCACATACTGCACTCAGCAGCAAGATAAAAAATGTAACATTCCAATTATTGCAAGAATTTTTCTAATGTAATTTTTTGAAAAATCTAACTATGCAATCATGTGTGTGTGTGTGTGTGTGTGTGTGTGTGTATAACTGTTGATTACAGTCAGTAATCTGAAAAATACTTATTAAAAATTCAGAAAATTGTCAATCATATCAAGTTGGCTTTTTAACAATTGTCCAGCCATCTTGGAACTGATAGAGAATGTAAAAGTCCTGATGATTCTCTTAATTAGAAATGTGTGAATAACAATTTATTAAAATAAGAAAAGAAAAAAACTCCAGATTTTGAAACTATAAGTCCAATATACTCAATGAAATTTCTTTATTTGTATTAAGTATAATGAAAGGTAAACATATATTCTCACAATTTTGTTTACAATCCTTTTAATTTTACCCAAGTGGGTTTATTATCTTTTCTGTTTATTATTTAAAAGATTTGGTTAGTATCATATTACCCTATTTCTATCTTAGTGCTGAATTGTAATTGCTCAGGAGTCTGTGCTATATACATAAATATTACTTCTGTGTTACAGAAACTCCCAGTAGTAGTTACAGAAAATAAAAACAACTGTATACCACAGTTTCCAAAATAATTTTACCACGTTATAATTTTAAAATTCCCATTTCTTTAGTTTCTACTTATTGATAGATTAGAGTTCAACTATAATAAAGTTTAAAAGACAGAAGTACAACTGAGTTATAATAGTTTGGTTATAATTCCATATTAAAATTATATTTTTATATTTTTCAAGACCATTACTAATAATTTTCTGATATCTTAGCTACATCCCAGATACTTATATTGCTACATAACAAAAATAAAAAGAATTCACGGAATTAAAACTGGTAAAAATTATAGAGCAACGATCCAATTTTTTAAATAATCAGATCAGTCTTTGCAATGTCATTCAGTGCAACTTCATTCATCTTTCATGGTTCTACAAACTTTTTTCAGGTGAAGTTTCATGATCTACTAGATGAAAATACTAGCAGTTCTAAAATTTCAATTCTGCTTTATAAAAAAATTTATATCCTCTTTTTTATGTTCTTGTTTCTTTTTCTCTAAACAATAATAAACTGACTCAATTCAATTCTTCTTTAGAGAAAAATTATAAAAAAAATATGTAAGGAGGTGTCAAAAAGATACCAAGCAATTAAAGATTGCAGGGCTAAAATACTAAAGAAAAGAACACTTCAGGGATGAGAGAGCAGATTATTATCCATGCCCCTAGAAGGATTTTCCCATCTGTAAATGTCTACTGATAGGCTGAGAAGCTAAGCAGAAATGCTAATAGCCTTATAATGCTTAGATAAAAAATATGGTTCAGAAATCACAAGGAGGAAGGCCCTATTAAATACCCAAGTCTTTTATCTGAAATCCCAAAGGCCTAAAAGCAGGAATGGAAATGAAGTAGATTATTACCATTCACAAGAGTTGCAGCACAAGCATGAACCAGCTTAACTGCTGCTTGAAAGTAAAATGCACTGACCCTTAGACCACCCCAAAAAACAAAATTAGTCTTCTGTGGGAAAAGATAATGTAAACCAGATTTTTTTTACCCTATCTAAATATATGTGTATACATATATTTATACATAGTAAAATAATAAAAGATGCATTTGACTAAAAACTATGGAAGAAAAAAAAACTGACAATAGAAACAAGCCTAGATCTAAATACTAGAGTCATCACACTTTAAATACTTGTGATTCAAAAATTAAACATATGGCAATTCCAAGCATAAAATAATCTAAATTAAGAAATGAACAGGTAGGCTTAATAGCATTTATATACAGAAACATATGTTTAGAATTAGCTAGAATAACTAGTAAGCAGAATTGCAGAAGGAGATAAAAGATATAATGAACAAAGCCAAATTTAAAGAGGCTTAAAATTTTTCCAAAATGAGGAAAAACTTTAAGTCACAGATTCAAGAAGTGCTACAGTGAAGCAGGATAACCATATATCTCCTATTGTAAAATGAAGGAAAACTAATGACAAGAAAACTATCTTAAAAGTAGCAATAGAAAAAGACATATTTCTTTCAAAGAAATGGCTATATGACTTAGAGATGACTTTTCAAAAGGCAATTGCCAACTAGAATCCTACACAATAAAAGTATCCTTTACTATAAGGCAGAAAATAAAGACATTCCAAAAAAACAAAAGATGAGGTATTGGTCTACATCAATTATACAGTAAAGGAAATAATATTCTTCAAGCAAAAGAAAAATTATTACAGATACATAGATATAGAAATTCAGAAACAAATATTATTTCAGGGAATGATAAAATATGTGGCTAAATTAAAATTAATATTGACCACATAAACAAAAAAAGTGCTGTAATGTGAAATTTACAATAAAATCAACAAAAACTACCTAATACTGTATATCAAAAGTATTCCGAGATATTTATAGTTTAAGAAAAATGATTAAAGTTTTACTTTATATTAGACATTTATAAGTTAAGGAATCATGTAATAATTTCTAGGGTAAAATCAAAAGATACTAAAACTAATAGAATAAGAAAGAGGCAAAATGAAAGAATAAAAGTCCTTAATTGAAAAGAAGGTGGGAGAACACAAAAAACATCTAACAGATGGAAAAAATAGCAAGATGGTATATTATAATCTAAATAGCTTTAGCTAAATGTAAATGATCTTAATACTCCAAATAAAAGAATTTCCAAAATGAATTTTAAAATATTTAAATATTTTTTACAAAAATATATGTAAAGATTCAGAAAGTCTAAAAAAAGATTTAAAATGCTCTATCATGTTAATGTTAGGTAGCTAATCAAACATGAGTGACAGGGGAACAAAGGAATAGAGTCCCTGCCTAGAGACTGCACCCAAAACATTCTATTGGTAGTGAAAGAATCCCTCCTGCATCCCCAGAGTCAAAGGACAGGAGGGCCATAATCTTAGCTGGTCTAATCCAGCCACAAACACCTGCGCAGAAGATACTACTCTCATTTGCCCACAATCTAAGACTCATTATATTGTTATTACAATACTATGTTTATGCCTGGAAGTTCATGAATCTAATTAGAACAGACTAAATTCTGGGTAAGCTCACATGCACTAAGCAAAGAGTTATATTGCATCCAAGTGTCAATCAAAATGACCTCATGTGCCAATCATCTAAGACTGCACCCATCCCTCCCGGTCCTAATAAAACACAGATCTCTCCTTCCCTGGTTGTAATCTGAACTTCTCCCCCATCTCCAGTGGATCCTCATTTCCATGTGGTTAGCCAGTTTTAGGCTTGATTCTTCTTCTACCTCATAACGTGCCTTTAATAAACATTGTTGAATTTCACTGAGTTGAAATTCATTTCTTCATCAGTGAAAAGAACCTAGGTGTGTGTGGTACTGAAAATCCAATATCCTCAATGGTAACAGTGTGCTTTTGTTGTTTTTGTTGCTTTAGTTATTTTTTATTTATGAGAAATATTCGTTTATTAAAGGCACATTATGAGGTAGAAGATGGGTCAAGCCAAAATCTGGCTAACCACTTGGAAATGAGGATAGTCCCTTGGGAGGGAGGGGGTAGGCACAGGTTATAGCCAGGGAAGATAGAGAGCTGTAACCCTAGGAGAGGGAGAGGCCTATGTTATACTAGGGCCAAGATGAGGAGTTACAAAGGCGTTCTTGGATGATTGGAAGTGAAGTCATTTTGATTGACACTTGGCTGCAATACATTACAACTCTTTGCCTAGTGTGTGTGTGCTTACTTAGAATTCAGTCTGCTATAATCAGATTCATGAACTTCCAGGCATAAACATAGTATTATAATGACAACATAATGAGGCTTAGATTGTAGGCAAATTAGGGTAATACCTTCTGTGCAGGTGTTTGTAGCCAGATTAGACCAGCTAAAATTATGGCCCTCCTGTCCTTTGTCTCTGGAGATGCAGGGTGGTCTCTAGGCTAGGACCCTATTCTTTTGTTAACCTGTCACTGTCTGACTAGTGACCTAAAATTAACAAAAACAAAAGAAAGCTAGTATAGCTATATCAGCATGAGATAAATACATTTTATGGCAAGAATGAATATTAGGGATAAAGAAATATCTTTCATAGTGATAAAGGAGCAGTATACCAAGAATATGTGGCTTTAAAAATTGTATGTAATAGGAAGAAATATTTGGAGAAACATATAAGTCCATAATCATTTAAGAATTTTACCTATTTCTTATATTAACTATTGAAAGAAATAGAAAAAAATCAGTAAAAATTTAGAAGATTCAAATATGTCTTTTAAAATTTTTTATCTAATTAATATATAGAGAAAATTGTACTTAATAATTGCAAAATGTGTTCTTTTGATGAGTAAACTTACTATGTATTCAAATGAACCATATGTTATTCCATAAAGCAAGTAGTGACAAATTTTAAAGGACTGAAACAATACATTTGCTAATACCAGGTGAATTACGCTATAACTCAATTAGAAATGACAACTTAAAAATCCCTTAATGTTTTAAAGTTAGGCAATCTATTTCTAAATAACCTATAAGTTGCAAAATAAATTTTAATGAAAATTAGAGAACATTTTTAAATTAATGTAAATGAAAATATGACATTAAAACTAAAGAAAATGTATAACCTTAATGATATGTATTAAAAAGGGAAAAGAAAGGCAAAAATTTAATATTCTAAATACCTGAATCAACAGTTAAAAATAAAATAAGCCTAAGAAACTTAACATAAAAAAGCTAAAAACCAAACAGTAAACCACATACAATAAAAATAGAAGCCATGTAAAAAAATAAGATAATAATAATCAAGATTTTAAAAAGTTGTTCCCTTTTTTATTTTTAAATATATTTTTAAAGGAAAATAAAATCACTTATCTGCAAAACACAGAGGAGGGGTAGGAGGAAAAAGGAAGGATAGCAGAAACCTATAAATGAGAAGAAACATCCATAATTCAGAGTAGGCTGTCTCCAAACAGCTGTAGTAAACATCTTTTGTCATGGTACTATATTGTATATTTCCCTCCTGATATTGAGAATAAGAAAAATATATGCTCTGTTATCAATTTTGTTCAATATTATACCTAACAATATAGCTAGAGTAAAAGGTAAGGATTAAAAAAGATGCAAGAATTTGAAAGGAAGAGATGAAACTCATTTTTCATAGAAAATCTTAAAAATCTACAGATAAACTATTTTAACATATGAATAAATTTACAAGATAGTTAGCTATTAGATAGTATGGGAAAGTATATTTTCATTTTCCAGGGAAAGAAAGCATACAAAAATAAAATTTGAAAAAGATGACGCTAATAACAAAATCAGAATTATCAATTCTACAAAAATTAATCTATTAACTAGGGTACAAAGGCTTGAAAATAAGAATATTACTTACCTGGAAAAGGTAAGAGGAAACTCTCCTGGGAAGGAATTGAAAGGAATTGTTGTTTGCTAGCAATGTTTAATGTCCTGACCTCGATGGTTGTGACATGTTCGTTCATTGCAAATTTGTAGTCTACTTTTCTTTTAATTTTGTGATATCCATTGAAATGTTTATGATATGTCATTAAAATATACATTTATAATTTGTCTACTTTCTATGCGTGTAAAGCATCAATAAAACATTTATTTAAAAAAACTTAATAAGTAAAAAGTTTTATTGACATTTTATGATTTGAACATAATGCATCTCTTGAAATGCCATCCATGTGTTTGCTTTTCTTGAGTATTTTAAAATATTTTCGGTATATATTTTTATATATCAAGCCAATTGAAACTGAATATTTTTTAATATTCTCAATTTTAATAGCATTTTAGTTGGATATAAAATTCTAAATCAGAGTTGTTTTCCTTTAATACTTTAATAATATCCCATTATCTTCTTGCAACCAGGTGGCAGGTATTAAAATGATATAAAGCATATTTTCATATCTCTGTAGGTGACTGGCTCTTGTTCTGTTGTTAAAATTTTGTTTTGACTTAACCTAATTTACATGACTACAGAAGGCACATTCTTTTTAAGAGCACTTAGGATGTTTTACACAATAAGATGATCATATACTAGGTATATAATAAGTATAAATAAATTTCAAGGTATTTAAATCATTCAGATAATGTCTCCCAGACAAAATATCCGAAGTAAAGCACTATATTTTATTTCTTTGTTTCAAATTCTGCAGAGTATAAATGTATGATTCCTGTTATTTCTAATAAATGTCAGGTTGTGTTAAATTGATCTACTCTTGTCTTCTTTGTATAGTAGTCCTTAATGTTTTTATTTTATTTTCTGTTGTTTTTATTGCTTGCTTGTTTTTCTCTTTGTACAAGTCTATTTTTCCCTCAGATTTTAATATTTACTGTTTCTAAATATTAAATTGATCAAGCTAATATATTTAATAATTAGATCCATCTTTCATCATTTCTCCAAATTAAGTTAGATCTTTCAAAGTTGACATTAGTAGTTAATTTCTTCCAGTAGTTACATTTACTCTGCTTTGGAGAGTAGTGGGGGAAAAAAAAAATAAAAAACACTAAAGATTAGACTAGAATTTTGCAATTCAGGAATCAAATAATGAATTTAGAAAATAGATGGTGGATACAGAAATGAGACAAGCATGATGCTCATCAATACAATGCTTATTTTTTACAATTTAGTCATTGATCACATGAGTTATGAAAGGAACAATGAAAAATAAAGAAAATATAGATATAATCTTAAATTTGACACTGGATATCTAAACCAAAGAGAACAGCATTTGTTATAATGGAAAAGTGAAGACGCAGTAATCTTGGGTGGCTGAAATGAATTTACAGAGGACATGGAAAGACAGCCCTCGGGAATGTTGCCCACACACAAATTAGAGAAATAAAATGAGCCGGTGAAGTAAATAAAATAAAAGCTTTAAAAACTATCAACTGTCTATTATAAATAAAAGTAACCAGGTATTGCATTACCAAAAAAAAAAAAAAAATTCATTTGGTAAAAGGATGGACTGCAATCTGAACAGAAAATTCTGCCAAGACAAAGATGAGGAAAGTACTTTATAGAGAGGAAAAGGAAGTTAGGTGAAAGGCTTGTTACAACCATAGCACTTTGTAGTAAACATAGAGTTTTTCCTGCAGGGTTCTCTGTGGGACACAGGTTGTAAGAGCATCTCCTGCAAGCCCTCTAGATTCCTGTCTAGGTTAAGGTCTCTTCACGACAATTTTGACAAAACAAAACTAGAAGGCTGCATTGTCACAGAAGACAGAAAAGATATTAATGAATGTTGACTATAGCAAATACTTATGAGCATGTACAAAAATCGATTTTGTACAATATTTTCTATTTTATTGAATATTTCTGATCAAAAACAATAATCTGGATCCATTGTCATATTTGGTAAATATCTTCCTTTGTAAGTCAACTTTTATATATATGTATTTCAATCTAATTCATATGACTATAATAATTCTTAAATCAACTTCTATTATTTTTCAAGCTACTCAATCAGATTATTTTTAAAGTCAAACTTCTTTTCATTGAGTTCTACATATGTCATCTAATTATTACTGGGAGGCATCCATATATTATTAATAATCTGTTCATGAATTACCTCTTTTGAAATTTTACTAGAACACATTCATGGATGGTCTTTTAGTTACTATATCAAACCTATGAAATTATATACCAAGAGACAGAGTTGTGTAGATGTAAATAAGAAAATAATGTATTTGTGTTAGAAATTTATGAAGATACATATGCATCTAAAATTATTATTTATTGAAACAAAAGAACCAAAAGATAAACTAAATTTAATAAAATCTTTCATTATATATTACTAGAGGAAGATTGAGAAGAAAAAAAACTTTAAAATTAAAGACTCATAATTTTGAGCTAGTTTATATTATTAGATTGGGTGATCAATAAAGGTCAACTGTCAAGAATAAATTACGTGAATTTTTAATAATTGAAATGAAGAACCACAAGAAAAAAAGTCAAGAATGAAAGAAGACAAAATAGAGGTAATGAATAAAAATTAAATCATTCAAAGTTAAATGAAATTTGAATATTCTTGATGAGTGAGACAGAATTGTATAATTTGGAGAACAGAATGCAAGGAAGAACACATAAAGCAAGCACAAATAACTTACTATTAGATTTTAGTATTAAATAGAAGAAATAAAGAAGACAAAAAGTTGAAGAAGAAATATTCTTTTGGCACTCATAACAGGTTATGTACTGACTAAATATGTCAAAGAAATGTTTGTCATATGGTTGCTCTAACGTGTTGGTCTCATTGCACAACAAGTACAATAAAAGTATATTTGCAGAAAAAATTGCACAAGCCTTTTAATATAAAAATTAAACTTATAGCTACTGAAGGGTTTTATAGAAAAAGAAGTCTAGAGTAATACAAAGTTATGGCGGAATGAGCTTGTAAGTCTGTGTGTGTGTGTGTGTGTGTGTGTGTGTCTGTGTGAGTGTGTGTGTGTGTGTGTGTGAAGTTCAAAAGAAGTGGATCATACTTGATAATTTCAATAATTACTTTGGTAAGATTATTTTTTATTTATGAAAATAAAATATAAGATAAATAAACTAAGATAGTAAAATATGAAATACTAGAAACAGAATTACATATAAACAAATATAAAGAGAAAAAAATTAATTCATATAGCAAGTGAGGAGGAAGACAATTTGATAGGGAGATTTTTAAAAATAGAGAATGTATGGACTGGGAGAAAGAAAATCTAAGTTAGAAAGAAACCTAAAAAAACTAGACAGGAAAAAATGAGAAAAATATAAAAGGAAATATAATACCACAACTGAAACTATAACTCATATAAAATACACAATCATTTTTTCAAAATGTAAGAACATCTACTGTAATAAGACAAGAAAAAAAAATAAAAAACATCCAAATTGAAAAGAAGTAAAAGTCTCATAATTTCAGATTACATGATACTATATATAGAAACCTTAAAGACTCCACCAACTATTAGAACTAATAAATGAATTCAGTAAATTTGCAAGATACCAAATCAATATACAAAAATATGTCACATTTCTATATATCAATAACAGACAATTAGAAGGAAAATTAAGAAAACAGTCTATTTGCACTTGCATCAAAAGCATAAAATGCTTAAGAATAAATTTAACCAAAGACCTATGCTCTGGAAATTATGAGACAGTGAAAAATGAAACTGAAGAAGTTATAAAAAAATGTAAAGATATACCTTGTTCATGGATTGGAGAAATTAATGTTGTTAAAACGTCCTTACTATCTAAAGCAATATGCAGATTAAATGCAATCCCTATCAAAATACCAATGAAGTTTTTCACAGAATTAGAATAACTAAACCTTAAATTTATATGAAACCACAGAAGCTCCTCACTAGCCAGAGTAAATTTGAAAATGAACAAATTGGGAAGTATCATGATCCTTAATATCGAACTATACTATACCATACTATACCATACCATGCTATGCCATGCCATGCCATACTACAAACTATACAACAAACTATACTATAAAGGTACAATAATCAAAAGAGTATGGTACTAGAATAAACACACACACACATACATACATATACATATATATGTAAATATATATGTAATAAAATAGAGAACCTAGAAATAAATTTTTGCTTATATAGTAAATTAATTTATGGCAAAGGAGGCAAGAATATACAAGGGGGTAAATACAATCTCTTCAATATGTGATACTGAAAAAACTGGGCAGACAAAAAAATGAAATTGGACAACCTTTTAAAACTATATATAAAAACAAACTAAAAATAGGTAAAACACTTAAATGTAAGACCAGAAACCATAAAACTCCTAGAAGAAAACAGAGGCAGTAAATTCTTTGCCATTACTCTTAGCAATATATTTTTAAATTATGTCTTTTTGGGCAAGGGAAACAAAAAAAAAAATTGAACGAACAACTATTAAACTAAAAAGTTTTTGTACAGTGAAGGAAATCAACAAAATGCAAAGACATCTACTGAATGGGTGAAGATATTCACAAATGATACATTTAATAAAGGGTTAATATAAGAAATTAATATAATGCCAAAAAAACCCAAACAATCCAATTAAAAAATGGGCAGAGGATGAGAATAGACATTTCTTCAGAGAGAACATAGAGATGTCCAAAAGACATATGAAATATATGTATGTATATATGTATGTACATATGTGTATATATATACATATGTATACATATATACACACACATGCACATATACATATGTATATGTAAATAATTATTCAACAATAAAAAGGAATAGAATCTTGCCACATGGATGGACCCAGAGAGTACTACACTAAATGAAAGAACAGAGAAAGAAAAATATCATATGATTTCACTTATATGTAGACTCTTTAAAAAATGAATAAACAAAACAGAAATATACTCACAGATATAGAGAACCAGTTAGTTGATGGTTGTCAAAGAAGAATGGAAATTTTAAAAAATAATTAAAAAATAAAAGTGGGACTTTGATTCATTAGCCACTGCTGATTGAATAAGGGTAGACACCTAACCAAACTTAGTCAGTTTTACTGTCTTTCTCACTTAGAAATTCTGGTTTAGTTTGGGCTGATATTCTGAATATAAAAAGTGTGAAAATTTAGAAACTGTGCCAGGCTATTATTATTCAGGTGGACTGAAGAGCAGAGAATGCCAGTCTGCAGAGAGATGAGGAGGCAGAGATGTGGAAAGAAGCAGAAATAAGAGATAGACAAAATATTACCAGGAGCATTTCATTGCACATTCTAGTCACTTTCTGCATTCCTTTCTATTCATTCAATGAAACATTCCAGTATCCTTATAGTGGTTTATATTTTCCCCCTTAAGCTAACTTGGGTGGGTTTCAATTACTTACATCTAAAAGCTATTGTCACTTTACTGATAAGAGTGATTGAGTAAATAATGATAGATTCAAACATCAGATTATCAAACTGCCATTAAATATGTTTTAGAGGACTATTTAATGATATGTAAAATGTTTAACATACAATGATAATTACAAGGATATACAGTTTTCTATGCAAACAAAAAAGAGTTTGTAGGGGAAGAAGTAAATTTGAGGGAGAAGAGTTTAGTAAGTTTGAGTCTCATCATCCAAATGAAAAGATATTAAGGAAGATATTAAGGTAAAAAGATCTCACGGGTCTGTTAGATACATAGGTCGTAAATTAATATAGTGCCTAGCATATAGTATGTGTTCAGGATTTATTGGATGAAATAATAAAGGTAAGAAATATTATTTTATCCTTCATTCCTCCACCTAGAGAAACAAACCTGTGATTCCCCAAAGACATCTGGAAACTCTAGTAGGTTGTTGATATTAGTACTTTGTCTCAATTTTCTTATTTACTTAATTCATCAGCTGATTCTCACTTACTAAATAAATAAGAAAAAAAAGATTATCTATGTATTTCTTATATCATAGTAATAAATATAAAAAATATACTCCAAAATACTCAGGAATTATGAATAGATAGCATGCACATACTCTTTCTGAAAAATTGTTTTGAACAAGTAATCTAGGCATTAAAATTAATGTTGAATTAAAGTTAAAAAATTAAAATTAGGTAGTTGTGTTGTAAAATTGATTGTACTTTTTTTTGACTTCCTACAACAATGTATAGTCTCTTTGTGAGTTTTGTGTTTCTTTCATCATATGTGACCATGCTATATAGTGTGTCTGCAAAATTTTCCCTAAGGATGTGTTTTTTATTAAGTTTATAAGCCCTATAAAGCTGCCATTCTTTTAGGTCAAAAATGGTTAAATATAAGCAATTTCATAAGATTCAATCTCATGATTAAAAATAATTTTTTTTCCAGTTATGCTAACATAGTTTTAGGCATCTTTGTCTTTCTTTGATCATTTATGTCAGATTTTTAAAGAATATCTTTATAAGTCTATTCTAATTCTATCATCTTTCTCTGAAATCCATGAATTTTTCTTAATTAGATTTCCTAGCAAGCCCCTTTTTTCATATTAAAAAAAAACCTTGCTGGAACAGAATAATTAAGTTAACCTTTCTTTGCTCAAAAGTTCACATGTAAAAGTCATGGTGATTTATAATAACATCAGTGTACCCGCTCAGTGTTTAACAATTAAATCTATTTTTGTTCTTATCTTTCTTTTAAACTAATTTCAATCGTTTTCATTATTTCAAGAATGAAATCATTTTCACTATTTCCTAATTTATTGTACAAATAAATTATTTCTATATATAATAATTTAATCACTGAAAATAAACTTTCTTAATATAAATATATTTTATTGTTTTGTTTACAAATCTGTAGGAAGACAAAAAGTCATAGCTTGTTTAATCTCAGTATCTTACTTTAATAAATTTTTCTTTTAGGCAGAGATTCTAGGAATATAGCACCCTGAGTATACTTTCATTATCTTCAAATCCTAACTATAATCACTTTCTCTCTGCTTAGCTAAGATTCTGCTGAAATGAAAACAATTTAAAGTGGCAATACTCTAAAATTTTCGAAGAGCTCAGTAGTCTTGGGGGGAAAAAATTAGTAGACACAGAAGCAAAATAGGTGGGGGAGGGGTGTGTGGGGTGAGGAACATTCCAGGAAGAGTTCAGTAGCCAAAACTCTAAATCTAAAGAGAAAGTAAACTGGTATAAATATGTTGGTGTCCCTGACACAAAAAAAGTCAGAAGAGAGCTGAGTGGATGGACTTTGTTAACTTCGTAATGGGATGACAAATTATATTAAAGATAAAAGATAATTTCTTTAGGTGTTGCATGAAGTATCTGATGCCCTTCTCATAATCCACAGGAACACAGAACAAGAGATTCATTAGCTATTTTGCCTTTCAGTAAATGAGAGATTGAGTTGGCTCTGACTCCTGGTGACCCTGTGAATAAATGAATGATGTCCACAAAGTCCTGTCTTCAACAGCCCTGCTTAACTCCTGTAGATTCATGCCTCTGGCTTCCTGTTGTGGTCTTCCTCTTTTCCTAACTTTCGTTTTTTCCATCATTATTGCCTTTTCCAAAGAACCCTGCCTTCTCATGATGAGCCAGAAGTAGGGAAGCTTTGGTTTTGTCATTTTTGCCTCCAGAGATGTTTCAGGCTTGTTCTGCATTAGGACCCATTGTCTGTCTTTCTAATGGCCCAGGGTATATATAAAGCTCTCTTCTAATACTATATTTCAAATGAATCAGTTTTCTCCTTCTATCAGCCTTCTTCACTGTCCATCTTTCACAACTGGAAATATGACGGTGTGGGTGATCTTAACGTTGGTCTCTAATGACACAGCTTTTTTGTTTTTTTAATTTTTTAACTTTATTTTATGTTTCAAGTATATAGTACATTGGTTAGATATTTATATAGTTTATAAAATGATACCCCTAATTGCTCTTTCTCTCCTCTGGCTCTCCACCTAGCCATCACATTAATGCTAACTGCATTCCTTATGTTATGCTCCCTATCCCCGTGACCATCTATCAATTACTGATTTGTTTATCTTTAACCTTTACCCTATTCTCCCAGCCCCCAACCTTGTTTCCTTCTGTCTGTTACCAGAGTGTCCTCTATATTTGTGAGTCTATTTTTGATATGTTCTTTTTGTTCCTCAGATACTGCATATAAATGAAATCATGTGGTATTTATTTTTCTCTGTATGACTTATTTCACACAGCATAATAACGTCTAGGTCCATCCATGTTGTTACACATCTTTGCTCTTGGTAATCTTTTTTAATTCTTCTACTGCTGTCCTCTGAATCTCAGCCTTCTTTTGATTTCTTGGCTGAAATTTCCATTTGAATTGATGATTGAACTGAGGTAAGCAAAATCTATCAATTTCAATGTCTTCATTAACTCTGTTAAACTTGTATATTTCTTATGTAATCATTGTATTTTTGTCTTCTCAATATTCAAATCAGTCCTGCATTGACACTTTCTTCTTTCACTTTCATAACAAGTTGTTTCAAATCACTGTAACTTTCTGCCAAAAAGATGATATCATCTGCATATCTTAGGTTATCGATATTTCTTTCACCAATTTTCACTCCTTCCTCTGAATCTAGCCCAGTTTTATATATGTTTTGCATACAGATTAAACAAATGGGGAGATATAATGTACCTTTGTTTGACATCTTTGCTTTATAGAAAACCATTCTGTCTCTCCATATTCTGTCCTGATAGAGGCTTCCTGTCTCTAACACAGGCTATGCATCAGAACAATAAAGTGCTGGCTGAGTCATGTCATTTCTTTCAGAGAAACCTATAGATTTTCACAGTCTACCCAATCGAAGTCTTTCCTGTAGTCTATAAACATAGACTAAATGTCTTCTGAAATTCTTTGAAGTACTCATGATCCAATAAATGTCTGCAATTAAGTATCCAGTGTCTCTTCCTTTTGTAAATCTACTTTGAACATCTGGCATTTTTTTGCTCCATTTAAGCAGAGGTTTTTGTTGCATCACCTTGAGCATCACTTTACTCTCATGGGAAATTAGAGCAATGGTTCTATAGTTACTGTACTCTAGCATTTTCTTTCTTGAAGATTGGGATGTATGTTGAACATTTCCAGTCTGTAAGCCAATTGTTTTGTTTTTTATATTTGTAGACATATTTTAGTTAGGATTTTGATGGATTCAGTCTCTGCGGCTTGAAATAATTCTATCTGTATCCTATCTACCCCTGGTGATTTATCTCTTCCCAATACATTCAGGACAGCTTTCACTTTGCTCTAGAATTATAGGTTCCTCCTTGTAGGAGACTTCTTCAAAGGTATCTGCCATCAGTGTAATCTTTTTGATATTTAAAACATAGTTCTCAAATTCAAAAAAGTATAAAAAACTAAAAAATTAACATTAAACTTCTCATTTGCAAAAAATATGTAGAAAACAATGAATTAAGATCTCCAGGGAATTGAGAGAAAAAGACTTTACTTCATACTGTCATGGGAAAAAAAAAAGACATATGAGGCTATTTTAAAACTGAGAAATCTTTTTACTTTCATACCTGAGGAAAACCTTTATGCAAAATAATGAAGACACTGAGACAGATTTCAATATATGGAAAGATAAACAGCAGTGGAAATAGTGGTAAGTACCCCATGTAAAGAAATAAGGTGGTATCAAATTGCATATGTGCCTAACAATAGTCTTTGCCAGAATTTTCCTCCCCAATATCAATGTCTCAAATTCTTTAGAAATATAGCCCTACATTTTTGGTAGGATACATTTCATTTAGCCTAAAGATTACATTTATTCCTATACTTTGCAACTACACTCAGGCCAGTGGGAGGTAAGCATAACTATTATGTTTCTTGCTCATGAAATTGATATGTGATGTCAGGGCTGGAACTACCACCTTGGACCATGAAATGACCCTAGAAATTAAATACATGCACAGCCAAGCACAGATAAAAGAAGCCTAAATAACTACCACGGCAGAAAACTATGACGCCAGCTCAGGACTATCTCTACCCCTGGCCTTTTATTTATGAAAAAGAAATAAACTTCTCTATCTTCTTTTAAACATAGCTATATTGCTTTTCTCTCACCAAACTAAATATAATCCTAACTGGTATAATTTAGAAACAAATTAAAGCATTTACTTAAAACCTTAGAGTAAATTTCTCCCAATAAGTATGAGCTAAATAGATAAAGCTACTGTTATAAATATTTTGGTCAAACATTTTGTGAGGAATTATAACAGCAAAAGTGTATTCATAACTACAAATGGACATGTTGAAAAAGAGAATTTCCATTTAATAATCTTTAGGCAAGTGAACTTAACTACCAAGGTTCTAATTAAGACCTCACAAAAGAATTTTATAATTTCTCACCTACCAATCAATTCTAGCCACTAGCTAACTAGATTTTTTCAGGAACACTAGAACAAAGGGAAATATATATTTTTTATTATTATAATTAGCATATAATTGATATCCAGTAAATGTTTTAAGTATCAGATGAATGATTCTAGTTTATTTTTAAACATTCAAATAGACTGAGCCATTGATTTCCATGGAAACATAACAAAAAGGAATTAGAAAACACTAGTGTTATTTCATTTCATTTTGACTAATTGCCTAATTTTTATGACTTAGACATAGGGTTTAGTGAGGCAGAGCTTAATTTCATGGCTGTCACAAAACACTTTTCAATGAGCAAAACTTTGCCAAACATTATAAATAACCATATTTTCTCAACACAAATATATTTTGTAATTATAAATAAAATTCATATTTATCAAACATTTTTGGAAAATTCAATATGTAAAATAACCATCACAAATCATTTGAACAGATATATGTACACAATCACTTGTAACTTCTTAGCTAAATAACTATTTTCATTTTGCCATTTATCAGTTTTCACCTACTTGAATTCATTTACTCATAGAATAATTTGAACATTCTAATTATTTATTTCAAAAGTAGTAAGATATTTAATTTTTATATTCATTTATAGATTTAAGATTTTCAATTAGAAACGTCTATAATTAAAAGTGTTATTTTCATTCTTATAAAAATATCCAGGATGCAGACAAAACACAGGAACTGTGTAAAGAAAGTAGTTGTCATTACTTTATTTAGTCACATTTGAACTACAGCAAAACTCTTCTCTGGCATAAGAAAAACTTTAGAAATACAAGTTGTGTTTAATCTACCAAAGAAAACAGCTCATTTACCTATAAAACTTTTATATATAAGAGCACAGTAAGACTTAACACCGTAAAGTTACTAAATGTTAAGGAAAAAAAAAAACCTACAAAAGTCTAGGCAGGAAACTAGGTCCCCACAAGGAAAACCGATAACTAGAATTATTTTATAGTTCTCAGCATCAACTTGACAACTCCAGAAACCAGAATTCAATAGATCAACTTTGACAAGTGTTTGGAAAAAGAGATATGCTAATAACCCTACCTGATTAAGTTTGTTTTTTATGTCAAAGGAAATAGAAAATATTTTAAACTAATAATTCAACAATGTAATCACTATGGAAGAGTTTCATTGAAGACATAATTTTGCCAAATAAAAAAAATGAATTAATTTGCTCACAAATGGAAGTCATTTAAAAATAATCTATAATATTTAATTATCTAAAGGCATAAAATTGATCTAAAAACTGCCAATAGGTTGTAATTTATTGTTATACATAATTGTCAACATTATGTTTTGATATAATATGAAAATAGTAAGCATGATTTTCAAATTATTTAAGTGTGTTGTGAGGTATTAAAAATTAGGCAAAATATGTTAATTATTTCAAGTTTGGTCTTAAAATTCAAAATCTTGGCTAGGCTATCTGATCACTGTGCTTCTAATCATTCTCTTTTTATATACTGCAAAATGATTACCACAGTAAGGCTCCTTTTAATATCTATCATCTCACATTACCACATAATTACTATTTTTTTGTGTATAGTGAGAACATTTAAGATCTACTCTCTTAGTAACTTTCAAATATATAATACAGTACTTTTAACTACAAATTATAGCTTCCAATCTTGTATATCCAGTCCCAGCTATTCCTCTGCCTAATCCAATAACATGTAAGTTTGATTAAAATTTTGAAATCCTAAATTAGATAATGTAACACTTTAGATTAAAATCATCCAAGGACTTCTAATTTCACAGAGAGTAAAATTCAAACTCATTACTAGAGATTTTGAATCTCTATGATTTTGCAGTTATCTGCCTCGCCAGTCTCAACTCACAGTGCTCTCTTTTATTCAACGAGCTTTGGTTGCATTTTGCAGACTCAAGGTTTTCCACCTTGAGGCTTTTCTTTTAAAGATTTGTTGATTTAGAACTCTCCTCCACAGATTCTTTGTTTGGCTGAGTTTTTTCTTATCCTTCAGTTCTCAGCTAGAACTCTACCTGCCCAGAAAGTCTTTACCTGATCACGTAATCCAAAACACTTTTCAGTGTTTCATTCTCCAGAAGCACCCTGTCTACTTTCATTATATCGATGTTTGTGATAGTCTTTTTTCGAAAAGTTGTATTTCTTATGTCTTATTACTATTTAGTTTATTCTTTTAGTCTAAATTGTAAAGGCTCTCATATATATGAAAGTCACACATTTGGTTTTAAGCTATATCAGGTTTATTGCTCTCTTCAATTGGAGAATGATTTAGAGAAAAATAATATACAAGACAGATGTAGAAGTAATAAATGCTAATCAAGGTGTTGAATGCTATATTAAAGTTAAATAAATATGGCAATGGAAATATCGAAAGGCTTTTGAGTAGTTTACCGATCTGGACATTTAGAGTGTTTTAGCAGTACTACCATTTCTACATTCATCTTTCTTGCCTCATCTCAATGAAAGCTTTTACTTTGAAATCCCATTTAGGATTATAAACATTTGGATATTTTTAAACACTGCCTTCATGTTTGTTGTAAGAGTCTTACTGAGAATCATACCTTTAATTATATTTTGCATTCAAAATTAAAGACATAAATATTGTAAAATATATTTAAATTGTAAAAAACAAAAGTCAAGTTGACCTTGGAATAATTAAAATGCACAGTAATAAATATTTCTTCCAAATAAAAAAATAAAAAAATCATTTTGATTTGTGTTTAATGTTTTTTAAAATAAATAGCTCTAAAATTAATTTTAGTAATAAATATATTAATGCATAAAATTATAACATAAATGTTAATAATATCTATTATTGGTGAGATTATGGTTGTTTTAAATGTTTTACTGTGTTTTATATCTTTTCTAAGTTTTTAGAATGAGTATTTGTTATTTGTTTCAGTTGAAAAATATTTATCGAGCCACTATATGCATTTGAGTCTCTTCCAGGCTCTTGTACATATCAGTGAATAAAACAAAAATATTCTTTTGACTTCATGGAGTTTATATTTTAGAGAGTAGAGAGACAATTAGCAATATACATAACAAGTAGCTAAACTGCAGAATATATTAAAAGGTGAAAATGCTATGGAAAAAAAATTCAGAATAACATAAGGGAGATTATAAATGCAGAGGAAAGTATGATTATACTTATGAATTCTTTCATTTATTTTCTCCTCAAAGAGAATTAACAAGCAATGTACTGAATGGCTAATCATGAACCAGGTAGGTATGCCTTCAGATAACAATTGCATTTTATTTAATTTTCATTTCATTTCATTTCATTTCATTTCATTTGTTTTAATTTAATTTAATTTTTTAGTCGAGGAAATTCTTGGTTGGCTTCATAGATTGCAAGGACCTTGTCAACTTACAATCCTTATTTTTTTATTTTTTACACCTACAACACCTGGTCATCCTAGGTGGTTGCCCAACCAAGTACTAACCAGGCACGACCCTCCTTAGTTTCCTAGATCAGAAGAAATCCAGCTTGTTCAGGGTGGCATGGCCATAGACAGCAATTGCATTTTAAATGCCAATTCTCCCCTGCTAGGTGGTTTACTTAGAGGCACATGGGCTCTGATATTTCAGTATTTAGAATGAAAGCTTCACCACTGGTTACAATTTAATAGAATTATCAAGTGAGGCCCCTTCAAAAAGTGACTTTTGAGTAAAACTTTAAAAGAAATGGAAAGTGAACCATGTGTACATCCAAAGGAAGAAAGAGCAACATATACAAACCAGGCAGAGGAAACAACCAGTATAGTGGCCCTAAGGTGCCTGCCACATTTGGGAAGAACAAGGAGGTAGAAGAGTAGGTGAGAGTCTAAGGTACACTAAATGACTTTTGATCTCTCCTTGCTCTAATATACATCTATGTGAAATACAGAAATGTCTATCTGAGGCATATCTAAGACAAATATGTCTATATCGCTATCTGACAAATTAATCTTCTTAAAGAATTTTATTTTGTCCCAACTGTGCCTTCATGCCCCCTTGCCTTAAGTTGTTCCTCTGATGGTGAAGTGAAACCTTGCTAAATAAAATGTCTTTAACATCAAAGAGTTCTGCATTCAAGCCCTGGTGTCACCACTATGGAAACTTGTCCTTATGCAAGTATTTACCCTTTCCAAGCCTCCATTTCCTAATGCATAAGATTTAGAAGATCTACTACCTGCTATATTATTTTGCTCTGAGCATTAAACTAGATGCTATCTAGAATATAATGTTTAACTTGTGGTAAGATCCTACATTTTATCTATTTTAATATCATTATTACTGTTACCCTAGTTGCTATTACCCTGCCATTACCACTGCTTCATTACTTCCTCATATTATCTCCCATTGTTCTCATACACAAGCCATCTGCTGCAGATAAACTGGAATGGATGCCAATTCTATATTATATTTATACCTCTTTAGATTTTATCTAAATTCTAATTATCTTTATGCCTTACCAAGTCCACAGAGCTTATTTATGTGAATTTTCTGTATATTTTTACCTTGAGAATTCTATAGCACTTGATATCTATAATCATCATTTTGGCACTGGTCAATTGCTAACATCTATTGTTAGTTTTATTTCATAGTTGATAGCTTGCTTCTCCAATTGTCTTTAAGCTCCTTAAAGACAGGAAAACTACTTCTAAATAGTTATTATAAAAATGTCTTATACATAGTAAGCTCTCCATCAATTTTGTTGATTTAATGTTTGAGAAAAGATAATACATCACTTTTATTACAAAATAGAGTAGAGTTTGCACTTATGGCTAGGGTCACTTTGTTATTAAAAGAACTACTGGCAAGACGGTTAAATTATGGTTTTGCTTCTAATGTATACTGCAAAATAGAGTACTACAATTTTGTGCATTACTTCTTCATCTGGCCTAGAGAGAGAGGTGGTAGTAAAGCTGTTGGGGGTGATATAAAACTTTTAAAAACCTGCTGGAAAACTGCAGAAAACAAAGTGGGAACCAGGACTGGAATGGCAGGAACATAGGTCTAGTTGCCAGAACTATTGTAAAGTAATAAAAGTCTTTTCACCAACCTCATTTAGATCACTAACACCTGCCCCTGCTGCCTAGGAAGCTCTAAGTCGACTGTTGGCATACCTAAAGCCCAGCTGCTGCTGTGATTGCATTATTCACTAAACCTTCACTATAGGTTTGCCAATGCATATCAAATCCTGAAGCAAGCCCTATACTAATAGTTCAAATTAAAAGACTTCCTAAAAGATCATGCATTTGTTCCATATACATACTTAACAAATTATCTGGACATGAAAAATAAGATCAGAAATATTAGTGCAAGGACTGGTTTACCTAGTTTTAGGTTTGGAATGGAACGTAAAGGAATTCAGCCTTTGATAAAAGACCTTTTGGGGATGGTAAGTTAGTATCAAAATAGTCTCAGGAATTCCTAATCATAAAATGGTTTATTAAAATTATTCAGAATGAGATTTTATTTTAAAGTTTTTGATAAATAAATTATAATGTATCATGAGAATTATTTTATAATATTACTTGGCAAAATGAAATATAGTTTAAAAATGTAATGTGTCAGTCTTATTTTTAAATGGAGGTCAGACTTTTCTAATACATCATTATTGTGGGATCAATTACAAAGGAATGTAAACACTTAATGTGACCATATTTTTCAAACTAATGATACAATAAATTGTTTAGAAAACTGACATATAACTCTACAGAAAAACACTGATGAGTTTATTGTCTCCCCAAAGAGAATTAACAAGAAATGTACTGAATAGCTGATCAGGAATCAGTTAGGTGTGCCTTCTGATATCAGTTGCATTTTAAACACCACCCTCCTCTGCTGTGTTTTAGTACCTGGGATGAAACCCAGCTTCACCATTTGTAACCTTTATACACTGTCAAGAGGTGGGTGGGACCACTTCATGTCTCAGTAGATGATAATAGTAGTAACTAATCATGGCTTGTTGTGAGTATGCATGAAATTACCCAATTTAAAAATTATACTTAAGTTCTTAATATTAATTACTATGAAGATTAAACAAACATGTAAATTGTGGAAACTAGCATATGATTTCACCTATTTGTATTTAGGTTTTAAGAATTTCATATACCTTCTGGATTCTTAGGAATCAAATTAAGACAAAATGCTCTAAACAACAGGCATATAAACACAAGATCAATTTATAATCTAAAGCCAGAGCAAGAATTGTTAAGATTCAGCAGAATTGAAAAGAGACTCAGAGGAATCTCTAGATCAGTGGTCACTGACCTTTTTGGCACCAGGGACCAGTGCTCCTATGAGAATTTAATGCATGATGATCTGAGGTGGGGCTGAGGCAGTGATGTTAGCTGTGGGGAGCAGCTGCAAATACAGAGGAATCTTCACTCACCTGCTGCTCACCTTATGCTATGCAGCCCAATTCCTCACAGGCCACAGACTGGTACCAGTCCACAGCCTGGGGATTGGGGATCCCTGCTCTACATTACATAAATTCAAAAATGCTCTGTTCAGAATTAAGTAAAAAAAAAGGTGAGAAATAAACATTCGGGCCTTTAATTAATCTATTTTTTTTTCTCCAGAAATATAGACAGATCTTGGCTCAAGGAATCAGAATCTCAGTATATTTTTGTCCATGACAAGAAAGGATACATACTGCAACATTTTAATACCTCTGTTTTTACAAGGTAATTTTTTTTTCTTCAAGCAAATCAGTTTTAGACTAGTTTAATTGGGTAATTATAGGAAAATTTAATATTATATGACTTGTTTTTAAATAATGCATTGCATTATGTAGATGTGTTTGTAAAATGCATGGATGGTCTATTTAGCTGTTAAAATATATTGACAGAAAAAATTGTTTGTCATATATTGGTATAATACATGACCATTTGTTATAGCATATGAAATAGACTTAAATCTGGAATGTAAGGCATGGAAAAATATCTGCAGAAATCAAATGAAAGAAAATGTAAGATGGAAATGAAATAAAATTGTATTTCCAATTGCTCTTGTGTAGAAAAACAGGAGAGGAGAATATAAGGATGATTAGAATAAGTGTGCTAAGTGGTCTCATTATTAATGGGCTAAACATGCCCCTTGTGGGAGGAAATAAAGTCTACAATATAGCTAAAAAGTTTGTAGGAAATAATTGTGTAGAAGGTGGTAATGATAAAATTGGATATGAAAAATGTTTCGGCAATTATAGCTACGCAAAGAATATGTGCCTCTGATTTCAATTTTATTTCATTTTAGAGTGAACCACACATGAAACATAAAGTTTCCAAATAAAGAAATGTTTTGAGTCTGTTTTTAATCTTATATCAGTGTCTTTTCTGATATAAAATTATAAGTGTATTTTAAAGTCTCAAACATATAATTTGAAAAAAATACTAAATTAGGTAAGATGGGCAGGATGACCACATTTTAAACAAAATAACTAATTAAAAATGTTTTTTTTTAATCAGAAAAGGTTTAGAAGTAAACAAATGCAGATATACTTTATAGAAATAAAATCTGATCATTATATGGGAAAGAATATAAAACAACAGTAATGACCAGAACAGTGTAAGAGTCGCATTTCAAAGGTAAATTAGCAGTTTGAACTACCTGGACACAGAAGCAGAAGTACATTGCATACAGTGTGAGGAGCAATTCTTGCAGCACAATCACAGTGCCATGTATAGGCCTGGACTCACTAAGTTAAAAAGACCTTGGGAAACTTGAAGAAGGTTTAAGGACAAGCAATAAACATGATTAATAGCTTGGAAAATAGAATCTCAGAGGAAAGGTTAAGGGAACTAATATTATTTAAGTTGGAAAATAGGCTGGGGAAACAAGTTGGTTTTCAATTACGTGAAGGATTATTACATAGAAGGTGCTGATCGGTACTCTGATGCCACAGAGGGCAGAACAAGAATAAGTGAGCTTGAAATGTTGTAGAAAGCGTTAAGGTTGGCTAAAAGGAAAAGAACAACAACAACAACAACAACAACAAAAAACAACTTTCATCAGGACTGCAAGCCATTAAAATGGAAAGAACTAAATTTATTTCTGTATAGACCTTTCAAAATGCACTTGAAACTCATTTGTCTAGGAAAGTTTTCAGCCTAACAAGTGGAGAGGAAAGAGACACTTCAAGTTTTTATAAAAACTATCTTCCCTAAGTTTCCCTCCACTCTCTAAATAGTAATGTTTGTGGTATGGATTTGTTGTGTTGTGTAGTAAGAAGAAGAGTGCTTACAAATTAAAATCTTTGAAATTAGCTTAAATGTGCACAGGCCCTTGTTTAATATAGCAACCTTAGAAGCACTGTAACTCTGAAACTCCTTGTTGTAGCTGTTCAAGCAATTCTCGACTGTTTACTAATCAAGTTCGTTAGATTACTAGCAACTAATTGCATTTTTGTTTCTTGGCTTCTCATTTCCTTCTTTGCAATACATTGTTTTCTTCTTTTACAAATGAATCAAACCAATTGAATATTCTTTCATAAGGTAATAAAATAGTATAGTTTCTTCCAAAAGATTTTATTTACTTAGAAAAATAGGCTATTCTCTGAACACCTGCACACTTAATTCTCTTGGAGTTAAATTATACAAGAATTCCATACCACTGATTTCTGAGGCTTGTGCTAACAAAGATAAATGAAAGCAGGGATTTTCAATAAAATTTTGCAAACAATTCTGTTAGACCTTGTCAAATACGCACAAGATATGAGTTCTAACTCCTTTCATTTTGTGTCAATGTTATGAAAATTACTAAATGAAAGTATGGACTATTACATGCAGTCTGTACACAAAGGGATAAAAATGAAAACTCTAGTGGGAAACTTTTAACTATTTCTTTGGTGATAATATCTGTTTTTCCCCTGTAAAATATTTCATTTTCTTTAAAACATATCATAAAGAAATGAACATTTCTACCAAATAAAAATAGGAAGTATAAACTGTATTGTGAAAAATACTATTTTTATTTTGAAGAATATCTATTGCTTTCTAATTGGAAAGTGTTTTATAGTCATTAACAATTAATTCTTTATCATATGAGTAAGAATGGAGATGAGTGACAGTTATTATTTTCTCTTTAAGATAAGGGAGTCATGAAGAAATGAATTGTCAAATTTACAAACAAGGTATTGAAAAGAAGAAATTGTAACTTTGAGATCTTGATTCAAAAGTTTTTGTATTTTGGTTCTATAAAAACCCTCAAAAAAGTTGATATAAACAAGTAGGAAACAATTAAAAACCTGACCAATAAGCAAACCAAGAGAAAATTTAGCTTCTACCATGTCTAATAGCTAGCTTGTACTAAAAGTTCCCATTCAGGGAAGAATAAGTATTTCTACAGTGTAATATTGAACTCTTTGAAGAGCAAGGCCAAACAACATAGTCTCTTCCCCCTGGCAACTAAGATAACATGCGATTAATAGATAGATAATCCGTAATAAGAGAGCATGCACACTGTGTTGCTGAGAAAAGGTGGCTCTGCTTATTATAATTTGTTATTTCTCATATTTGTACAATCCATCTGAAAATAAACGATTTTTTCATTATGTTAGCTCCAATCTAATATCTTGGAATTTGTCATTTCCCCTCAAACAAATCTAATAGGAAACCCACTCAGGAGTTTAGAATTTCCTACAACCATAATTTTCTACACCCAGCACTGAAAAAGCTCATCAGTTTCTGCTCAGCTTCTACACAAACTTAGAATGAATGATATTCATTAAAAACCATATTGGGTTTCTCAGACATAACTGTTTGGTGCCCACATGCCTCCTGCAGTGTCTCCATTAAGTCTTTCTTCCAACTCCCACCTCCTTTTATTATTCTGTTAATATGCTCTCTACTCCAGCATTCTTCTAGAATTTGGGCCATATCAATGACTTAGATATCCACAAACTAGAGAGCAATCATCACAATTTTTTTCCAAATCTGTATTCTGCTCCTTGTATCACCACTCACTTAAATGTTTCTCCATATTTGGAATGACTTTTTTTATAATAACTCATAATTCCACCTAGAACTCTTATGACAGCATTCTTTCTACCTCAGACTAGGTATTACCCATGTCAGTATGATCTAAAAAGAGGGATACACAAATAATAGTTATATTTTCCATTTAGAACAAGGAATAGAAGTCTTCCATTTTGTCATATATGATACAGTTTTGATATTTTTAGTTATTTTTGCTTTACAATGAAAACCTACATTTTTTGGCTTCCTTTTTATGGGATACAGATGTTATTTTTTGTAAAATGTTCGAGATGTTATATCAACTCTTCTTTTAATGTCAGTAGTATCAATGCTCCTGAGATTTTTTTAAGACATGGATTTCTTTCCTTTTTGTTATCATGAGACCATAGAAAGTTTATGATTACTAAGAGGAGGGAAATATCACTTTACTGGAAAGATTCTAAGCTAAGGTTTACATGTAATACCCTTTGGATACTATATATTGAGCTTCTTAGCAACATGCTTTGAGCTTACATCTGCAGCTAATTAATAAATCTCCTCCCAATGACCCAGGTAATTTATGTCTCCTTGTGTCTGACTTCTTATTGCTCATTTGCCAATGGCTGTAGATTGTTAACTTCTCAAAAAATATACTGCAGAATCCAAGAAGTGTGTATAGCATATCAACATCAACAGATCATTATTTAACAAATAATCAGGACTTCTTAGTATTAACTTCAAAAACATATGATGGGATGCTCAATTCCTTAAATTCAAAGAAGTACACCTTCATCACCAACTTATGCGATTGAGAAGAAAAGAATCATCTTTCTTAATGTACAATTCCAGGTTCCTAAGAGCTCTTTCCTACTGTGACATTATATAAACTATATAGCAAGTCAAACTTAATTATACACTCTAAATTTGTCAGTAACATAATCATTTTAAGTATTACTGAACAAAATCATTAGAAGCACATACCTAAATCTTAAATTACAGGTAAAAAGCCAATAGGTAAAGTACTTTCTACCATTAACCAAAATTCCCATTCATGATAAGTACATCCTTAACATGAGGACTTAGCATTCCATATAAGAGAAATAAAAAAAAAAAAGGCAGGAGGCCAATGAGGTATAGTGTGCAACTGTCTTATGTCATATTCTTCTGAAAAGAAGAAATCCATGCTTAAAGCCACAAAATTTCATGGAAAATTGAAAATGGCAGAAAGTTAAAAAATAGCTTCCAGTCAAGGTGGCAGAGTAGAAAAAAAGCGTACTTACCTCTTCCCATGGCTACAACAAAATTACAGCTCACCTACAGAACAACCATCATTGAAAATCACCTGATGACCAGCTGAAGAGTAGTCCTTTAACTAAGAATATACAGAAGTCACATCGAGACTGGTAGGAGGGGCAGAGACATGGGACAGGTTGGTCCCACACCAATGGGGGTGGTTAAAAATTGCGAAGGCTATTTCAGTTGTGGAGGTCTTGGGTCCCAGCCTCACATCAGGCTCCCCAGCTCAGGGCTCCAGTGCTGGGAAAAGGAGTCCCCATAACTTCTGTCTGTGAAAACCAGCAGAGATTGTGGCTGAGGGACACAAGGGTGGCTGGAGTTCCAGATATTCCTCTTAAAGGGCACACACATAAATTTACTCACTGACAAAATTACAAGCTCTGAGCTCCAGCTCTAGGGCAGCAGCTTGGGAGTTGCCAGGGATATACACAGAGGAAATGAATTGTTTGGCTTTAGGAAGAGATATGGAGGGGCAGTTTTTACCCAGACCAAAGTGCTGACAGAGGGCATTGTTCCTTTGTTGAGCCCACCCCACACTCACTTACACTTGCAGGCAGGTACTATATCTGAGTCTCCATCAACCTTGTTAACGTCATTGGCCCTGCCCTGGTGATTCCCTGAGACCCTTTCCTACCCAATTTGCAGGCCCACTCAATCTGCTTCTAGTGACTTTTCCATACAAAGAAACTGTCTTGGCTAATGTTGTGAACTTTCCTAAAATCTCTCAAAGGTCCACACACCCCAAACAGCAGCTGGCCCTGGCATGCCTCATACTGTTTTCTAAGCAGCCCTAAGCCCGGTATTAGTGGCAACCAATCTCACAGCTTGGCCTCTCCCAGGCACTTTCAAGCCCAATATGAGTGACAACCATCTGCAGATCATGTTGTAACTCATACCAAGTGGCCTTGGGTAGGGCACAGGCAGAGGCTGAACTTGGCCCACAACAGAGCCTCTCCCAAGATGCACCAGAATCAACACACCTGGTAGCTAGCTTCAGCCCACACCAGAACATCACCCACCTACCTCCACATGCCCATGACATGCCCAAAAGGCAGAGTAGGCAGGCACCAGAGCTCTACTGAGGTAAATCTTGTTCTGTAGTGTCAGCCCTTGCAGAACAGCTCCTCCTCTATAGTCAAAACCAGTCCTCATAACCAATCAGCCTGAGAGGAAAGCCCCCCAATGATGTGCCAATAGCAATCAAGGCTCTACTACAACAGGAGGGCACACACAACCCATACAAGGGATACACCTGGACCACCTGACTCAGGTGACCAGGGTGACTGTGCCACTGGTTCCCACAGGACACCTGCTACACATGGCCATCTTACCAAGATTGGGAGACAGAGTGGCTCTGCCTAATACATAATAACAAACACAGGGAGGCAGCCAAAATGAGGAGACAAAGAAACATGTCCCAGATGAAAAAAAGAACAAAATTCCAGAAAACAAAACTAAACAAAATGAAGACAAGCAAACTACCACATGCAGAATTCAAAACACAGGTTATAAAAATGCTCAGTGATCTCAGTGAGAACTTCAACAAAGAGACAGAAAACATAAAAAAGAGATATAGAAAACATAAAAAATAACCATTCAGGAATGAAGAATACAATAACTGAAAAGAAAAACAGAGGAAATCAGCAGTAGATTAGATAAAGCAGATGACTGAATTAGCAATTTAGAAGGTAAGGTAATGAAAAACACCAATCAAAACAGCAAAAGGAAAAAAGAATCCAAAAAAATTAAGAAATATTAAGGGACCTCTGGGACAACTTCAAACTTCCCAACATTTGTATCACAGGATATCAGAGGGAGAAAAGACAGAACAAGAGACTGAAAATCTATTTGAAGAAATAATGATGAAAAGAAACAGACATACAAACCCAGGAAATGGAAAGAGTACCAAACAAGATGAACCCAAAGAAGCCTACACCAAGACACATCAACATTAAAATTCCAAAGCTTAAAACAAAGAATCTTAAAAGTATCAAGAGGAAAGTTATTACTTACTTACAAGGGAACTCCCATAAGATTATCAGCTGATTTCTCAAGAAAAAATTGCAGACCAGAGGGATTGGAACAAAATATTCAAAGTGATGAAAAGCTAGGACCTACAATCAAAATTACTCTTCCCAGCAAAGCCTTCATTTAGAATCAGAGGCCAGATAAAGAGTTTCCTAGACAAGGAAAAGCTAAAAGAGTTCATCATCACCAAATTGGTATTTCAAGAAATGTTAAAGGGATTTCTTTAAGAAGAATAAAGGGGAATAAAAGGAAAAATATGAGTAATAATATGGCAATAACTATATCTCTATCAACAATTACTTTAAATGTAAATGGATGAATGTTCTAATCAAAAGACATTGGGTAGATGAATGGATAAGAAAATAAGACCCTTATATATGCTGCCTACAACAGACTCGCTTTAGATAGAAAGATACACAGAGACTGATAGTGAAGGCATAGAAAAAGATATTTCATAAAAATGGAAATAAAATAAATAGCTGGGGCTGTAATAATTTCACCAGACAAAATAGACTTTATAGCAAAGTGTATAATAAAAGACAAAAAAAGGATCCAGTAATTCCACTTCTGGGTATTTATTTGAAGAAATCCAAAATACTAATTCAAAAAGACATATGCATTCATATATTCATTGCAGCATAATTTACAATAGTCAAGATATGAAAGCAACCTATGTGTCCATCAATAGATGAATGCATCAATAGAAGAAGTGGTACATATATACAGTGGAATATTACTCAGCCATAAGAAAGGAATGAAATCATGCTATCTGTAACAACTTGAATGGACCTAGAGGGTATTACGCTGAGCGAGATAGGTCAGACAGAGAAAGAGAAATACCATATGATTTCACTTATATGAGGAATCTAAAAAAAAATAAACAAAACAGAAACAAATTTAGATACAGAGATTGTATTGATGGTTGCCAGATAGGAGGGAATTGAGAGGTTAGGTGAAAAAAAAAAAGACTAATAAATACAAAATGGTCATTATAAAATAGTCATGGGGATAACACAGGGAATACAGTCAATAATATTGAAATGCATGATAAAAGATATTAAAAGCCAAAATACACACCTGGTAGCTAGCTTCAGCCCACACCAGAACATCACCCACCTACCTCCATATGCCCATGACATGCCCAAAAGGCAGAGTAGGCAGGCACCAGAGCTCTACTGAGGTAAATCTTGTTTACCTCATGTAAACAAAACAAAAACTTTAATGTGAACATTTCTTACATTTCAACCAGTGGTGCTGATAGCCTTCAAACTTTTGACTTTTGAGAGCATTTCAAGTTTACATTGCTTTATTAAAATGCTTGTTTTAAAGGAAATGTATTTAATTATTTGGGAAAAAGACAATTAGCAGGTAACATGAAAAGATATTTAAATATTGTCATCTATCAATTATAATTATTTTTTTCCCAAGATATGCCTTTAATTTCTTCCTTTTTTGTTTATATAAGCAGATCTAGGTTTAAGTGATGTAAAACAAATTTTCTGCTTTGATCATCATGTCCCTTTTGCCTATAGCATTATTCAACAATGTCTGAAGTCTTGTATTCTCTCAAGAAATGTTTATAAAAACACTAGACAATATTATTTTCTGCATTTTAAAGATGAAGAAAATGGGATAGAGATATCAAATAATTTGCTCAAGGTTACAAATTTTATAAGCTGTGAAACAACAAAATATAGAGTCTGATATAAGAATGAGAGAACCCACTTATAACTACTATGCACTACTAAAGAACTATGCATATGTACTTTATATACAGTAAAATTATATATATGTGTATATACACATGGAAATATATTTTGCAAATGGCAAACAGTTCTACTTGCAACCTATTTAATGGTATATTACCTTTTAGAAAGTCTTGCAAAATACAATTCCACCTCAAAAACACAGATATATATTTTAACCTTCTAAAGTTTATGATTACACAGAATTGTCTTGTAGTTATGCATAATAGAGTGGAACGCAATTTGCAATAACTTTTTTAACAAGTTTGGTTTCTGACTAGGACTGCCACAGTGTGGGTGACAACAGAAACTTATAACATCTTGTTTGGGGGTAAAAATCAATCAGAGGTTTAGAAAGAATTTTTCTAAATAATGAACTACAATCCATAATTTACTCTAAACTACATTTTCAGATGTTGGTCAATGTTTTTTCAAAAGCAATATCATCAGAGATGAAGAATATAAATGTGTGTGTGTGTGTGTGTGTGTGTGTGTGTGTGTGTGTGTGTATGCCTCACTGCAAATGTTTTCAAGAGTAAAATAATGAAGAATATACTCATTCAGTACTTGATTTGAGAATCAACCTATTAAGATAGGAAGAGGGTTGACCAACAAGGAAGATAAACCAAAAGAATCATTTTGTAAGGTTCTGCTAGAAGTCAATGATAGTGCACAAGTTAGTCATATCTACATTGTACTGCATATTTCCTCATCAGATTATTTTATGTCACCATGTAAGATTAATACGCTATATTTGAATAAAGCATAATAAAATGGATTGAAGTATTATTTTTACAGATAACTAAAGGAAACAAATTATCATTAATCAATGCAAATTTAGAAGTGAGTAGGTTATAGGAGAATTAAAATCCATAGAGAAACATAATGAATGGTTATGCAGTGGTGAATATAAAGTATTGAGGAAAGTAGATGAGGTTGCTTGCTTAAAAATGTTAATTGAAATTTTGATATGGAGAAACACCTATATGACTTATTTAATTTTCCATAGGGGGAAAAAACTTAGTGCTGAGGGGCTAAAAAGATGACAATAAAAGAGTGTAGATGTGAGGTACACATCTGTTAAAGGAAAAGAAACTTGACCAAATATTATTTAGCTGATGATAAAATCAGATTAAAAATCAATTATTAAAAATCAGAAGCTTTCTTCACAACATATAATTACTGTCAGTAACAAAGGAAAAAGAGAAAGCATCTATAATTTAAGAAATTAGAAGACATTTTACATATAGCATTTTTATGGTAAATACTATATTTGGCAAAATAGTGTAATCATGTTTAAATGAATGCTAAATGTGAATAAATTTATGATAATATTTATTTTATAAATATATTTTAAGTCTACTTTGCATCTAGATATATACTAGAATAAATGTATGGGGTATAGAGACCTAACTGAGATATAATCTCTTCATTTTAGAGCACAGTTAATAAAAAATAAAGTAAGTGAAAATGATACAGAAGTGCTGATGATGGCAGAAATACAATATGAAGTAGGAAAAGAAGTTTAAAAATGTTACTGAATAACATAATATTTGAGATCTTTAATAAAGAGTAGGAGTTTCATGGACTCCCAAAAAAGGGAAGAATATTTAAGACAGAGGTAACAGGGAAGAGAGTTCAGAGAGAAGTGAAATAGACGTCATTTTCAGAATGAAAATGTAAGTTGCGTGATGTGTTCAAGTCTATTTTTAGCATGAGGAAACAAGATTAGTGACGTATAAAAATACACAACTTAGTTGAAAAATCAATGGTGGACAAACTTTTTAGACTAAAATTATCTAAGAAATTCTATATTGTTCATATTACCCATCAAAATGGATATCAATAATGTCACAAGTGTTGAGCAGAGTTAACTGATCAAAAAGCTAAGCTCCTATCAAGGTGTGTTTAACTACCATGCTTAGATAATACATGATGATGATAGAGTTAGATAGATAGATAGATAGATAGATAGATAGATAGATAGATAGATAGATAGATATAGGTGATAGAAACATTGTATACATTGATGCAGCACTTAATGATGGAAATAAATTCTGAGAAATGCATCATCAGGTGATTTCATCATTATGTGATCATAGAGTGCATTTACACAAACCTATATGGTACAGCCCACTACTGTAATTGTATATGCTACATCTCTGTGTGACTGGCAGCGCAGTAGGTTTCTTTACACCGGTATCACCATAAATACAGGAGTAATCCATTGTGCTACAACTTTAGGATGGCTACCACATCATTAGGTAATAGGAATTTCTCAGCTCTATTATAATCTTATAGGGCCACCATTGTATATACAGTCCATTGTTGACTGAAATGTTATGCAGCGCATAACTGTAGGATAAAGTATTTGGAGCAATACTGTTGGGGAAAGAAACAGAGACTATTTTCTCTAATACATGCTTCCCAGACCTGACTCTGGATCTCTTATATGTGATCAAATAAAAAGAAAATGGAACAGAAGTGGGGAAAGGGATAAGGAGCTGGAGATTGTATTGATAAGGCTTATTAGCAGCTTAAAATATATTTCTGCAAACCAAAGTTATGAAATCCTTCAAAAAAAAATTCCCCCTATATGCCTGGCATTTGGCTGCTGTTATCATGTATAATTTATTTGCAGAAAATTATAGAAACAAAGAATACAGAATTTGGAATCAGAGAGCCTTAAATTCAGAATCATGATCTCTCACTTAATATTTGAGAAAGTTAGCTTACTTCTTTGGGCCTCTGATCTCTCTTTTATTCTTGAAGATAATAATACCTGACTCATGACACCTGGAAGATGAAATGAGGCCACAAAGGTTAACTGCTTAATATATTATCAAACATGCTGCATGTCTGCTGCGAGAATGTAATTATGATATTTGGAGATAGAGACCCCTGTATTCTCCGGGTTTCCTTGTGAAGAGAAAATCTCCTGAATTCTTATTTTTATCCTTCACTCTACTTGGTAAGAATGAATGAAGAAACTTGGCTTCTTTGCTTTTGCCTTTTCTAGATTGTCTTTTTAATCAGCCTACCTATAGAAAAAAAAAATGCATTCCAGCCTGATCACCTCTATTGTGGAAAGATTAATTGTGACTCTTGTATCTTATTTCTCAGTTCGTTCCTGAGCTTCAAGGAAGATGAGGGTGTGGTGTCTCCTTAAAGCCCAACAATATGATAGCTTTTATTTTATTAACAGCGAGCAACAATTTTGCATTACATCTAATGAATCAGAATTTAGAAACACCTTCTGTAATTGTCTTTTAAGCATCTGTTTAAACTCTAAATTTTAATTTAAAATTATTCTGAATAATTATAACTTTAAAAAGTTTAAAGTGGTTTCATTACAATATTAAGTCTGTACTACATGAAAAAAAGTATCATCAGAAATGTCATCTTGAAAATAGTATTATTTGAATAGTGAAACAGAGATTTATAATATTAACAGATATCATAGTGTGATAATGACAAGAATATTAGTTATTTAGACGACATTGTGTGACAGAGATGGTTAACTCAATTAGATCCTGGTGGTGTTAAAGTCAAGGTCACACATTTAATTTCCATATGGGCCGGTATACTCTGAATGGGAAAACTCTGTTCTCTACTCACAGGCTGCACCCCTAACCCCAATCTGTTATCTCTCAATTATGTGCCATTAATTGATATAATACCTACTGATAGTGGGTCATCTGTGCCGTCTGCATAAATGAAGGACAGCACGTCTATGAAGCAGCCAATAGAGAGAAATTTGAGGACAAGTACCAGAAAATTCACTGATTACCTGTAGTTTTCTTCAGTAAAATCACAGCTCCAAATTTTCAAAGGGAAAATTGACTGCAAACATTCAAAACTGGGTTGTAATCAACTTACAAACCCTTTCTGTAAAAAAAAAAAAAAAAAAAAAAATCAGTTAAATAGAAGATTCATAGCCCTAGTATGCCTTTTTAAATTTTTGAACTTATATTCAACAGATATCTGATATGATGTTCTTTCATGTAGTATGTTTCCTAACAAAGGAGTTTTTTGTTTGTTACTACTGTTTATTTACTCTGTGCTCTCTGTGATCTCTGTGCTCCCTTGTATTAGTTCTAAATCCTATTGTGAATTTGTAATATATCCCAGTGCCATCCATTAATAAATGTAATGCACTATCGTATATATGATTAATAAGCACACTGTGACATACACAGGGAGTAACAGAATATTTCTCTTCCCCACTTGCTAATGAGGGAGCTGTTTTATATTGTCAAACTGATCCAATGTAATATCATAATATAAAGTCTATAAACTTTATAAAGTTTATAGTTTATAAACTATAAAGTTTATAGACTTTATATTATGACTTAAAGTTTAAATAGAAACAGGCAAAACTGTCTAAGCCATAACTTCCATTATTTAATTATTTTATGCCTTTCTCTTCATTCAGAAATTCTCTAAATAAGCACCTTATCATAACCTTCTTTAAAAAGGAGATTGATGGAAATCATTTAAACTCTTGCTAATTTATGCTAATTAACTTTGAAAATAAGGATTTGAGGTGCTATCTGTCTATGAGATAGAAGCATCTGTTGTCTATTAATATATTTCAAGTAGCTATCATCAGACGGAAACAAATTTTATGTGTACGTGTTAGGGGACAGTGAAACATCAGGATACCCTAGACAAATATTTCTTCAAAACATCTGTTAGAGGCATTGTACTAGTAACAGAAGATGTAATAGAATATAAAACTTGAAGGGACTTGTTATCCTAATGGATCAAAGAATAACAGTCGAGAGAGAGAGGAGAGAGAGAGAGAGAGACTATTTTGAGATGAGAATTAATATCTGTAAGAATCTCAAAAGTGTTTAATTTTAAATGTTATGAGATATCCTGAACAAATCCCATAGGGGAGAGCAATATGATTTTGACTCCATCATAATTAACAAATTTATAGAATTTTAAATTCAGATTCCTGCCTTGTGTCTGTCTCTTTTGTGAATACTTTTTTCCTTTTCAATCAAGCAAAATTCCACTTAATTATCAGGCTCAATTTCTGCATCATCACTGGAGCCCTTCCCAACTAAAAAACAGAAAGATCTCTCACTGCTCTGATTTCCTATGAGATCTAGAATCTGTCTCTGTTGCTAGACTCATGAGAATCCATGCTTATACCTTTGTGCTCTACACCCTGGCTGTCTGAGATGGCAAGACCCAAGTTAACGGTGGACCCTAATACTGAAAATATCTCAGCCTCTGATACACTGGCTCTCTGAATAAATGTGTAGAACTAAACCCAACTGGCACCTTGGAATCAACTTGAACACTTGTGAGACCCAGAGATAAACTATTATATTGAAACAGTCATATAGTGAGATACACACACACACACACACACACACACAGTAATCATTTTGAATATATCCTATCACTTATACATTACTCAATGCCATTCTTAGTGTTTTAGTTTGTGTCCTCCAGAGAAACAGAGCCAATAAGATGAACAGATGATAGATGATAGATGATAGATAGATAGATTGATTGATTTAATATAATAAATTGATTCATGCTGTTCTGACAAATCCCAAGATCTGCTCTCAGCTAGCTGGAGACCCAGGAAACCCAATAATATAATTTTGAGTCCAAAGGCAGAATACCAATGTCTTAGCTCAAAGATAATCAGAGAGATCAACTTCTTCCGTACTCTGCCTTTTGTTCCAACCAGGCCTTCAATGGATTAAATCAGCAGTCCCCAACCATTCTGGCACCAGGGACCAGTGTCCTATGAGTATCTCATGCCTGATGATCTGAGGTGGAGCTGAGGCAATGATGCTAATACTGGGGAGTCGTTGCAAATACAGATGAAGCTTTGCTGGCTCACTTCCTACTGCACAACCCGGTTCCTAACAGACCACAGATCAGTATCAGTCTGTGGCCTGGGGGTTGGAGACCCCTGGATTAGATGAAGCCCACCTGCATTGGGAAAGGCAATCTGTTTTACTCAGTGTACAAGTTTAAATGTTAAACCATTCAGAAAAACTCTCACAAATACACCCAGGATACTGTTTAATCAAATATCTGGGCTTCTCATGGCCTGGTCAAGTTGACACATTAATTAAAACATCACAAAGAATATTCTCCAAAACTGAACATAATACAACAGTAACCTGACCATGAACGTAGAACAGAATTATTACCTCCTTTACTTTAAAGACTGTACTTCTACTAATACAACCTAAGTCCAAATTAGTTTTTGGAAGCCATATTAATGCTATATTATGACATCTTAGGGTCACACATTTCAGATATTTGATCGGTAGGTATGTCACTGACAATCTTATTTTCATAGTTTTAGAAATACAGGATTAAATCATACCTTTATGGAAGTAGGTACCTTCTTCTTGTTGATTTTAATCCCGATAAAATTCTAATCAAAAAGATGATTTTAGACATCCTTTTGTATGAGACTACAAGACAATGTCCCTTTTTCCTACTGTAAGATAATTGTTTTGGCCAAAATAGAAAATACAAATGGCTACAATTTAAAAAATGACAATATGAAACAAAACACTGCCTGTGTTTACACTGTGCAGGCTTAAAACTGCTATGACTATCAGAGGTCATAACCTCTGCTCTAAAGTGTGTCAAATCTTACCACTAAATTTTTCCCCTTCCAAAAAACAAACAAAACAGTTATTATTTTTCTCATAGAACAGATGGAGTACTCAACTATGTTCCAGCAATCTTTGGTTATAGTAATAAGGCATGAATGAAGCAGTATTATAAACTGTATTATAAACAGAACAGACTTAAGGTGATTCTCTCACTGCTCTTTGGAAGCTTCTTCAGTATGGTATCTAGTCTTTGGATAACACCATTATTTTTCTACCTCTGTGGAAGGATGAACTTAGAATTATCTCCCTCTTCTTAGCTCTGAGAAAATCAAAAGGAAATCAGCATGCTAGACTACGTTCAATTTCTTTTAATGACAAGATGACTAGACCAGTGAAAAGAAGTTCAGCATACCAGGGAACATAAAATTAGATTTGACAATTTAAGAAATGCTTACAATTCACACAGTGAGAAACTGTTCATTCTTTCAGAATGAGGTGATAATTTAATGAACCAAGTCAACCCATGTTCTAGGCTTATATTTTTTAGGTGACATGTTAAGACTGTTCAATGTGTTGTAATTTAACAGTTCACTTTTGAGCATCAGAAGCAAAACTAGAAATATTTGTTCCCAAATCCTAGTTATTAAATATCATAATTTATTCTTTATTTTTTAATACCTTAAAGCTCACAGAGGTAGATATTTTTTTCCTGATTGTGTTCAATGATGTATCTCAAACACCTAGAGCAATTAGTGGCGTACAGTAGATGTTTTAGAAATATATATTGAATTATATGAAACACTGAATAAATTATTTGCTTGGTCATCACACTGTGACCTAGTGATGACATCACACAAGTCAAGTGATGACTTGGTCATCACTTGGTCATCATTCTTTCTGTTTTTAATATGCCAAGCTTTGCACAGTTCTTCCTTCTCTTTGAAATTTTCTTCATACACTAATCCCTTACTCACTGGATGGGTCTCACATCTGATAGTACTTTCTCATTTAGGCTTTCCCTGATCACTGAAGTAAAAGTAGAGGCTTCTCCTCTGGTCTCTCTTTAATATAGCACTCTATTTTATGCTCCTCGTAGTATAGATATTTACTACATGAGAATATGCATGTTGAGGAAAAAGATTACATCTGTGTTCCTCATCTTAAACCATTACCTTCAATAGTGTCAGGGAAAATTAGATGTTCGTAATATACTTACTGGTTGCTTGAAAGACCACTATGTGCCTAAACTTTTGCTCACTGCTGAATATGCACTTGTGGATAATTTGCTCTCAAAGAACTGACAGTTGGAAATAAAGTAGGCAAACATTTTTTTCCTCAAATTATGATAAAAAATATAAAATAAATTAATACACTAATATGATAGAGAATAAAAACAGAATCTATTTATATATTTTTTAAAATCAGCAAAGACCTCTTAAAGATGAGGCAGGAGTCATATAAAAACCTTGGGGAAGGTCTCTAAAAGAAGAAGAAACCATATGTGTTAAGGCCCAATGCAGAAATGAGCAAGATATTTTGAAAAACTAAGAAGACAGGGTCCTAGAGTAAGGCAAAACCCAGGTCGGATAGGGACTTAGAAAATTTTAGATTTTTTTTGTAAGAACAATGAAAACAACTAAACACAGGTATTTGCTTTGCTTTAAGAAGATTACTATGTCTCTTGTATAAACAAAAGATATGAAGAGGGAAAGGGTGAAAGTATAAAAGTATAACTAGAAATTATTGCAGGAGTCTGGTAGCTGATCTTGAATGATGATAGCAGAAATAGAGAGAAGGGACTGGAATCCAGATACATTTTAAAGATAAAATTGACATAATATAATGATTAGCTTTGTGATAATCATAGATGATTATGTTGCCATGTAGCTTGTCATCTAAATGAGAGTTTTGAAAGGAAGATGAAGTATTAACAAATATGCCTGGAAAACAAGAGATTGTCCAAGGCAAATCAGGAGGTCTGGTCACCTTTTTTTTTTTTTTTTTTTTTTTACTATCTGATGAATGATAATGTTTCTCATTACAATAGAAACCATTCAGGAAGGGAACCTTAATGAGAAGTAGGGCTAAAAAAGGTATTTTGGCATTTAAGATCAAAAGATCTGAATGTGCAAAAACACCAGATGGAGACAGCATGACAGGGTTTGGACCTATCAAATAGTTCAGTTCTAAACTTGACTAGGACATAAATATATGGGCTACTGCTCATATATGCTATCATTGATTATTAATTTATGGCAATGCACATTTATTGCATTTGCCTAGCATAGGGTATGTCTGAAAATAACACATTAAAAAGCTATATAGTTTTCTAGTTGCTGGAATTAACATTTTAAATCCTAAAAGTTTAATTTCCCAATAGTTCTAAAATGAATCATGATTCCTAATTATAATTAGAAATACTTTTAAAATATTGGAGACTTTATTTATTCTTTACAAAGAATTTATTTTGCTGAGTTTTTATTGAAAAAAAAAAAGGCACTGATGGCAAACCTATTCACACACTAATAAGTATTAGAATAGAAAATATTGATGTAACTTGAATTTAAATGCCTAAGGAGACTCAGAAAATCTGTACATCTATTTACTCCAGATTGGATCTGGAAGTTTTTTTCATTTGATTTCTTAGCATTATTAGTAGGAAAATACAAAGCCAGGATTACTGACTGAAGTGGGCCATTGTATTTAGAAAGACCTATACTGAGTACAGATTACCAGTCAAGTGACTTTTATTTCGAGTTCAGTCAAGTTTGATAGGGTTTTTATGACTGGTCTAAAAAAAGAAATTACCACGGTTCATCTCTACAGAGCATCTGTTCACTAAAGCCTTAATGTAGAAGATTGAAAATTCAAATCTATAGTAGGTACAGTAAATGAAAATTTTCTCATGTTATAAAATGGAATTATTATTAAGAATTGCTTCCATTCAAAAAGTTGTTTTGATTTAAGAGCCCTGAGAAAACAAGCCTTATCTATTTATTTGTACTTTACCTTCCTCCTATGTTTCGGTCATGGTTTAAATACATAACAGCATGTACATCTGCTGTCCTGATGGATGGGCATGCTGCAGATCTGGTACAGCTAATGAAAAGATGGCACAAACCCTTAAAAGATACATAACGGTTATAAACAAATAAGAAAGCCTGAAGTGCTATGTTAAAAAAACTAGTGGGCTAATTTGAGACAAATATTTGCATTTAATTTCACTATATGAAATGAAAATTTGTATTGTGCTTACAGAATTGTGGTGCTAAGTAGTTCCACTTTTCCTTTTCTATTTGGAATCTTCTCGTATCTCTACATGACTAAATAGATAAATGCAGAGAATATTTTCCAAAATTATTTTGGGCTAGACCTCTATCTTGAAGTGACTGTATGTATATAGTGACCTGATTATGTACTCTCTATTCTTTACTATTGGTATTTTTTCCATTATGTATGACAGAAAGTAGGAGTTGCAGAATCTTTAATATTTATTTATTTATTTTTGTCAACTGGAGTATAAAGACAAGATAGTTAGAAAACAATTTTCTTCTGTTACAAAAATTGTTTCCAAAATTCTAAGGCAACCACAGACATCTCTTAACATATTTTATAATATAATATTTTTACAAAATTTATTTTGATTTTCTCTATAAAGTACTATGATATTACAATAAATTGATTTCAATTTATTTAGAGAAAAAGAAATATATATTGGACATTTTTATTTTATATAAATCTTTTTATGATTTGATGTATAGTCTACATAAAAGATTTATTTTAAAATTAAATTTATTGGGTACCATTGGTCAATAACACTATATAATTTTCAAATGCACAATTCTATACTACATCATGCATTTTCTGCATTTTGTGCTCACTACTCAAGTAACTGAATGTTTTTTTAAGAAATCAGCATGATTTGAATGAGGTTTAATTCTTGATCCATTCTTTCTCAATGCTTTCTGAGTACTATGGATGTTGCCTTGCTTAAAAAAGTATAATGTACATTAAACAGCTCTATGGATGATGAGGAATAGAGACTGATACTTCTCTTGCAGAACGACAGCAAGTTATGCCTGTACAGTTTTATTGCATAAGCTATCCTTCCTTCTAAACTGAAAACAAAACTTTTATCATATATTAAAGTCTTGGGTATACTTATAATTATTTTCAATCTTTTTACTGTTCTACAAACATACTTAATTCTTATGTCATAATATAATTTTGCTTACTATAGCTTTGTACCCAGATTTGATAACTGATAATTTGCCTCTTCCCTCTTTTTACATTTTTTCATTATTCTCAAACTTTTATTAAATATAACACCATTGTATAGTAAAAGCATTTCTCAACTCCTAAAATGATTCCAATAAAATTCTGAGTGGGATTACTTTACATTACATTTAAACTCTCAAATTTGACATTTATAAGATATTAAACCTTCTTTTTCTGGAACATATTATGCTGATATATTCGAACAAATCTATTTTATATCTTTTATAATAGTTTTATTATTTTTCATATAGAGCTTTAACTTTCATGTTAAATATATTACTAGTTATTTAAATAAATTTTATAGTTATTGTTCTTTATATTTTTAATTAATTTACAGTGTTAATTCCAGTGTAGAGAAAGCCTGACTTTGAATCTATATCTTATTTTTAGGAAAATTATCAACATTGTAAAATTAATTCTGTAATAGTTATTTTTAAAATTTGCCTTTTTACATGATACCCATCATATCATCTTCAAATAAAAACATTTTTTCTCAATTATTTGTTTATTAGTAAATTTTCTCATCTAATATTATTATCTTGAACTATATAATAATTTTAAATGTTTCTGTGTATCCATGGCATGCACATTCCTGGTTCTAATGAAATGATATCAGGTTTTAATATTTTTTTAGGTTGCTTGTCATGCTAAAATGCACCAAGTTCAAAAAGGAAAATGTGATATAAGGCTTAAAGTACATTCATTTCCAGTTCTGTCCCTCAGTTCCCAAGTTCACTTGTGGGAGGCAAATACAGTTACCAATTTTGCGTATATCATGCCAGTTATTTTCCATACAAATTCAAACTTATCAATGCACATAACTCTATTTTTACACAAATGTTAAGATAATGGACATATGGTTTTCTCATCTCTTTGTTTCTGCTCATAATAATAAAGCCTGATGCTTCTTTCTCTCATTAGCTGAGTCAGAGACAGAGTTGCTCAAGAAAAGTTTCATCCATTCTCTCCCATTCCCCAGGCCCTTGCTGTTAGGCAGCATTATCTAATTAGCTATGTCCAACATGATATTGGCCGGAGTAATATATTTCTCAGAGAAATATTTGTCTACTTCGTAGACAAAGCGTAAAGAAACTGGATCATAATCCCACAACTACCTCTTTGTTAAGTCTGGATTAACAAAGACACTTTTCTAGATGGTGAGAGTTGGAGATGTTATACACTGAAAATTAAAAAAAAAAATTGTTAGAAAAAATTACAGAAGACCTAAATAAATAGAAAGAGATCCTGTGTTCATGGATCAGAATATTTAATATTGTTAAAATGGCAATAATCTCCAAATTGATCTACAAATTCCACACAATTCCTCTCAAACATCTCAACTGACTTTTTTTTTAATCAAGAATTGACAAGTTGATCCTGAAATTCACATGTAATTATAAGGAATTCAGAATAGCCAAAACAATCTTAATAATAAAGAATATTCATACTCCCCAACTTTGAAATTCCCCAATTCAAAGACTTACTACAAAGCTACAGTAATAAAAGCAGTATGGTATTGGCAAAAATAGACATATAGTTTGGTGGGATAGAAATTAGAGTTCACAAATAAAGACCTGCATTTATTCTCAATTGGGTCAAGACAATTCAACGAAGAAAGAAAAATCTCTTCTTCCACAATTCATACCAAGACAACCAAATATCCACATGCAAATAACTGAAGTTGAATTCCTACTTCACAAACAAAAATTAACTCAGAATGGATCACAGATCCAAACATAGACGCTTAAAGTATGAAACTGTATAAGAAAACATAGGGGTAAGTGTTTTCTGACCTGGTTAGGCAATGGTGTCTTAGATACGACACCATAAGCACAAGCAACAGAAGAACAAAACAGATATAGATAGGACTTCATCAAAACTAAACTTTGTGCTTTAAAGGACACCATAAAAAAAAAAATAAAAAGACAATGTAGTGATTGGAAGAAAATACTTCCAAATCTTATATCTGATAAGAAATTTGTAACCAGATTTTATAAACAATGTTTATAACTCAATATAAAGATGAGTAACCCAATTCAGAAGTGGGAAGAAGATTTGAATAGACATTACTCCAAAGAAGGTTTACAAATGCCCATTAACACATGAGATGATGCTTAACATTGTTAGTAAGGAAATGCAAATCAAAACTGCAATGACATACCACTTCACACATAGTAGAATGGCTAAAAATAAAAAATTAATTACAAATTTTCATTTTCATGACAATATGCAGAAATTGAATACTCATTCACACTTTGGAAAAGTTGTTCAAAAAGTAAAACATAGATATAATCCAACAATTTCACTCATAGCAATTCCACACAAAAACCTATACATGAATGTTCATAGCATGTTTATAGCAGCATTACTCATAATAGTTAACAATGGGGGAAAAATCAAATGCCTAACAAATGATTAAGAGAAAAACAAAATATGTTATAATTATATAATGGACAATACAAATAAATGAAGTAATGATCATGTTACAACATGGATGAACCTTGAAAAAATGTTTCAAGTGAAAAAAAGACAATCACAAAAGACAACAGGTTCATAAAATGTTTACAATAGGCAAATTCAAACACTTTAACTTAGAAAAACATCTATTTAGAAAAGAACAATGAGAAAACAGATGAAATTTCAAGGTAAAGTAGGCCACATGCACCAAAATTCATATAAAATAAACCAAAAAATGCATATAATTTTAAAAATTGTACAATTACTGGTGATAAAGTAGACAATTAATGGTCTCATATTTATAGAAATATATTTGTTCAAATTATGGTTGGCTTTTTCAGAAATAATTGCAAAAACCATAAGAAAGTGCATACCCACTGACCTAGGCAAATCTATTCTAAGTATTTAACCTAAAGAAACTATGAATTGATTTGTACAAATATTTATACTTTTGGTTGTTCTTAATAGGATTGTCCAAAATATTAAAAAACATAAAATTGAGGTGCTGTCAAAATACAGATTTGCTTTAAAAATTATTACATTTTCGTGTAAACTTGCCTCTTGAACTATGAGTGATTTGGGGTGCCAAACTCCCACACAATCAAAAATCTATCTATAATTTTTGACTCCCCCAAAAACTTAACTAATAGTTTACCATTGACTGAAAACCCACCAATAACAGTAAATTAACACATATTTTGTATATGTATTTTATACTGTAGTTTTCCCAAAAAATAAACTAAGAAAAAAATGTTATTAAAAATCATAAGAAAATATATTTATAGTGCTGTATGTATTTATTGAAAATATTCATCTATAGAATCAAATGTAATAAAAAGTAGTGCTTTACAATTTCTTAAAATCATGCACCTAAGGCACATTAGAAATGATGTTAGATATTAAGTGGTGTTAAATTTCATAGAGTATATGATGAAAAGTAACAAATTTAGAAATCTGCAAGTCATTTGAGTTGTATTAATAATAGGTTTTAAAGTGCTCTTAGATTTTTTTCAGTAAAACATAAAACTTATTTACAATGTCTCAAAATTGAGCAAAATGCATATATGTGGTACAAGACTCCCTTTTTCACTATACCATATATTACCTATAATTTTATTTTCTTTCAAGAGTTATGTAAATTGAGTAGATAAGAAAAAGCATTTTCAGCAGAAAAATATTTAATGTCATTTGGGGAAATAGTGGCCTCTTTGGAAATAGCTAAGAATTAACATGAAGAAAGATAAAACTATAACAGTATGCTAATGTTTACAGTGTTTGAAAACACAGTTACCTAGTGCATTAAAAAGGAGATCCACACAAGTGAAAAAAAGAACTTACCATTTTTGCTGCACAATTCTCTTTGTTTAAATAATGGAGACATAGTGTAATTTGGACAAATGAACATGGGCTTTGTAATTTGACAGATTTGAGTTTATTTCTGCCCCTGCACTGATGGATTATAATACCTTCAGAAATTTCCTTAAACACTCTCAATTTATTTCCATCTCTAAAAGTGAAGACAATAATATCTACCTTTCAAAGCTGCCCAGAAAACAGAATAAGATGATTAAATGGGTGTTAAGTGAAAACATTTAACACATTTATTAGCTCTTTTCCTTTTACAGAACAAAGAGGAAACAGACGCGTCTTAAAAGTACAGACTGTTTTTTGCTATTACGCTTGTTTTGAAAATGCAAATTTATTCTAATACTTAGGAACAATTTGAGCATAAAACACATTTTGAGCTTGCTTATACATAATTCAGTCCAGGAGAAACAGTAGGTGAATGCGTAAAAGTATACCAAGCTGCACCTAGTTACACAGGAATAACATCTTCCAGTCAAATACTGTGTGTGTGTGTGTGTGTGTGTGTGTGTGTAATAAGGCACACCTATCCAAATCTGGTGTTACAACTTTCTTTCTTATCACAGATAATCTCCTCCACCACATATCTATTACTCACAAGCTGCAACTGTTCCCCTGACCCCTTCCAAAAGTAAATTTCAGGGCATTTTCAAAATAAAGTGCCAAATTCATCATAGTATTTGTGCATTATCTAACAATTTGACATGCCTAAAACTGTGTTAATGTTTTTATTATGGCCTATCTGTGTGTGTGTGTGTGTGTGTGTGTGTGTGTCTTAGTCTATTGAGGCTGCTATAACAAAATATCATACACAGAATAGCTTATTATTTTTTTTTTTTCAAAAGGGCATTTATCATAGGTCAGGAGGCTGAAAGTCTAAGGTCAGGGTGCCAGCATGATTGGGTTCTGGTAAATATGGTCTTCCAGGTTGCAGGAAAATACAGGGAGGAAGGAGCTACCTTAGGCATCTTTTATTAGGGCACTCATCCCTCCCATCCAACCATCTTGGGGGTTAGGATTATAATTTACAAACTTTGGTAGGACACAAACATAATGTGTCACTGATGAAGTTTTTGAGTGTTGTGTACCTAACCCCATCTTTTCCATGAGGAATGAAGTTCTTATTGTGCTATTTTGCATAGCACAGTGATATTTAGAAAGCATATGACATGTTATATGATAGTAATGGCCCATAGCTCTTATACATACTCTCAAATATTCAGCATGTTTCAAATTTCTCCTAACAATTATTTTTTTATTTTCATTGAGTACTATCATGAAGTCATGAACTCTTAAGATTTGGGAGTTAGGGGAGATTGATTTATCTACGCATTTCCTGAACAATCCCCAAGTAGACACTTCCAAATAATAAGTCTCAGTTCTCATAGAATATGAGAATTATTACAATGCTGAATATAGAAACATCTTCAATAAATACATGTCTATGCTAGTTAAGCTTTCTGCATACAAAACTTACAGCAGATAATACAGTAGATATATAAATGCACCGCCCACTCCATGTCAAGAAAAGAGTTGCCAACCAGCTATAAAGAGGGTGGTCAGCAAAAGACTTTTTCGCTGTCAGCTATTTAAGGGTCAGCTACAGCTGCGGAGAACTGGCAACAGAGATCACACTCTTTCCAACCTGAGTCAATGCATGTTTGAGTTTCCCCTACGGTTGACTTTGCCAGGACAGTATTGCAGTTTGACTTCTTCCTCTGCCCAATCCTGTTTCTCCCCTTCCCTTACATGTTGGAAAAAGGAGTTCTAGGTAAAGTAACCTCACAGGGTGATCTAATCATAAATTCCTAACTGCACACGGCATGGTAGGTAGTCATGCTCCAGGCATATACCATTTCTTGTAAAAGGTTCATCCTTGCCTTAAGCAAGCCATGTTCATGATTTCTGCATCTAGATTAATACACCTTTGAAATAGGCATGACCACCCTTGAGAAGCACGTAATCTTAACATCCCATAAAACAGTCCCTCTGTTGCTTTCTTACACCTTCATGCAATCTTCCTTACATTCCTTGATTTCAAATTCATAGAAGAAACTGCAAAACTATCATTCGCCTGAACATTTGAGATCAGCAGTTTGGCTCAAAATAAACTCAAAAATTCTCCACGTTTGGAAGTTCTTATGTCAATACTTCACTAATGTTAATTACTGATAAACATCTCCCCCCTCTCCCACCCTTCACCCCCATCTCAGCCTAATTCTGGAGAATTCAATTTACAACAGATTACTTTTCACTGAGATCATTTCCTTTGTAGAACATTGTTATATCAATAAATGAATGCAGGAAGGAATTCATCTCAAAATAAGGTAGATTATTAATATTACTGAGGAGTCCTTTTTGTTTCTTTTAACATAATTCTATTTCCAAATATTCAGAATGATTTAGATATATAATAACTTGTTTATAATCTTGAAGATTTTGCATCATTGATTTTTCCATTTTTTATATTTGTTGTTGTCAGTAACATTGAAATTCAAAGTAAATTTAGTATGGATCATAAAACTTTCCAGGAAAATCAGTCTGGTATATCTATTCCTACAATTTAAATACAAGATCAAAGGACAAAGGCTTGTTGATTTAAGCTTCTTAAACAGGGTGTAGAACAATTGCTAGAGGAATGCTTCAGGATAAGGCTGTATTAGAAAGTATTTACATAACAAACAAATATATTTTGGCCAATGGTTTCAAATTTCTTTTTTTTTTTTAAATTTCAACTAAAAACATTTGCAGGTCAGAGTGCACTTTCTGTTTTCAAGAAATCTTGATTCTTGATAGACAACTTTCTGTGAAGCATAACTATTTTCCTATAACTGGCTTTTCTTTAGAATGAGTTTTTATCTTATCATTCATCTTTTAAGTGAGGTAGACAAGTAAATCAATAGTAAGTGCTATCAATTTTTCTATTGGGTAGCACAGAAAGTGTAGAAAAAGAAGCATGTGAAAGTGGTATGCTGAATAAATATGACACCTGGATTGTCATCAAAATGCAATCTGATTTTCTTCTGTCATCCCATTCAATTTTATTCAGTGGAGGTAATCTTACCTTGCCATTAGATCTGAACTCTGGAAAGCCCATAGCTTTCTGTTCACTTTTTGGTAACAGTCCTACCATCACATTAACCTAGAAACAGCCTCAGCTAAAAAATTAAAATCCCTTGCCCCATGAAATAATTAAAACAGAACTTGATTAAACATTATATATTTTTCATTTTCCCTGCTTGGTCATGATTCAGGCTGGAAGCCTGCTGTGGGATAGGGGTACATAATTTGCTTTTTCCGGTTTTTGCTTTGCTTATTTCAGCTTGCTAAAGTCTCTCCAGTGCTAGCATTTGAAGGGCCAGGAGAAGAACAGGGAGAGTTAAATTCTCATTTGAGATAAAATTTTTCTAAAATGGTTTTGTAATGCCCTGGTTTGGAACTCCATGAGCCAAGAAGGAAACTGACACCGATGCAAGCACAAGAGGGAGTTTATTGACAAACTCGAGTTTGGACCCCACTCGTTCACTGACACAGCAGTGGGTGAGAGGAGTCCCGACCGGGGGGGTTGAGACTGAATTTAAAGGGTAAAACCGTGCGCAAGAGGGTTGTGTGCACAGAGTGCCATGTGCAGAAAGGGCTGGTGCAGAGAGGGCTGTGGGCAAAAGGGAAACAGGGTGTGGGTGCCTTAAGGGCTTACTGATTAAAGGCTTTGGTCAGCTTGACCAAATGGCAGGGTGTTGTCCCTAATTGTTTTTCGGGGAATTTTTCTTCATTTAATCTGGAGTCTACATAACAAAATGGAGTGATTCTAGTCCTTCAGTTTTACCTGGTCTGATGATGGTAGGTATTTAAAAACAGCGTTCTTTACTCTTGTGGAGTTTTTGTGTACTTTGTATAGGTCCCTACTAAACTTATCTATCTTGCAGTTCTCTTACTTCAGGGACCTCACATTCAAGTACTTTCTGCCAAATTCTCTTTGTCCATCCCAGGGCTCTACTAGAAAATATTCACAATAATCTCTCTTCTGTATGGCACACCTTTACTCTATGATAAACCATCATGTATCTCTTCCCCCACTCCCCCCAAATCTGGATATCGCGAAGCAGCAGCCTGCTGGTGACTTAATCAAAGCAGTTGGTTAGCCTTTCTCTGCCCTCTCAGTTTCCCTGGAGTGAAGTCAGTGCCCTGTCCAGATTCTGCCCAGGAAACTCAAGTGTTAATTTGGCACCATTTTCTGCTCTACATATTACCCCTAGAGAAAACACATCTCTAAACTTTACAAGCCTGCTTTAGGCACATATGTAAAAGCATGAAGACCCATAAAATAAAAAGTATTTGAGCAATTTCCCTGTCACTTACTGTGTTTTACCTGAAATTTACTATCTCTTTTCCAATATTCTCTTAAATCTAGCGCAGATTTCAGGTCCCTACCAGCTTCCCTGTCCTAGGTCAGTTAGTACTTTCCAGAGTCTGGACATAGCACCCAGTATAATAGAAACTGTAAAACACAAGAAAGGATAGTCACACAATGAAACTTAGAGACTAAAAATTTTTTTAAAAGATTTTTTGAGGCTGCTGTTGTTATTATAGTTGTATGAGTTAAAAATAAGAGACTGAAGTTGTTAAGTATAGAATTTAAATATCTATTAAAATATTCTAATATAGCAGAACACTGACATAAACTTAAAATTATATTACCGCAAGTTAATTGCATACCTTGACTAAGGCAATAAAACAAAACAAGCAAAAAACCGAAATAATTGATTTCCTTGTCTATAAGCAAGGAAGTTGGTCTCTTATGTCTCTTTATTAGTTATCTGTCACTGAGGGCTTTAGTTCCTCGTTGTCTTTAGCTTCTTGCTAATAGGACCTCTCCAAGGGATCACTTATAACATTGTAACTGCCTATCAGCAGAGTAAACAAATAAATGAGCAAGAGAAGGCAAACAGAGGCAAGACAGAATCTTTGTAACCTAATCTTGGAAGTGACATTCCATCACTTTTACCATATTTTAATTTCTAGAAGCAAATCATTAGGTCCAGTACATACTCAGAGAGTTGACACAAAGGCATAAATACTGGGAGATGGGGTTTATTGGGAGCTATTTTAGAAACACAATCTCTTTCCTGTTTTAATACTCTGATCCAATAACTACTTATTTTCTTATATAATAGTGCCCTCTTACCTGTGGCGGAGACATTCCAAGGCCCCCAATGGATACCTGAAACCATGGACAGTACCAAACCCTATGTATAATAGGTTTTATTCTTCTATGCATGCATACATACATTGATCTGATAAAAACTAATTATAATATAGGCACTGTAAGAGACTAACAACGATGATTAATAATAAAGAAAACATATAAACAGGTGGGTGATATCTACAGTGTTGACACACTAGACAAAGGGATGATTCATGTCCTAGGCAGGATGGAACAGGATGGCATGAGATTTCATCATGCTACTTGGAATAGCACACAACTTAAAACTTAAGAACTGTTTATTTTTGCAATTTTCCATTTTATATTTTCAGACTAAAGTTGACCATAGGTAACGAGAACCACATAAAGTGAAACCACAGATAAAGGAGGACTATGTACAGACCATCTACTGATAAACTAGTAATATCATGAATTTCAATTTATAGCAATGCTCAAATGTCAACTGGCTACTTGCTGGTTTTTAAGAAATGTTTAGTTTAGAAAATTGTTAAGTTTCCTAATTTTAATGCCTAATCAGAATCAGCTAATGAAAAAAAGCCATATTTTCCTCATACCCTATAATTAATAAGCACTTCTACTCAGCCTACTCATATGAGAATTAAACATGAAGAGCAAAATAAATAAAAACAAAACAGAAATAAACATGGGAAAGCAAAATAAATAAATAAATAAATAAATAAATAAATAAATAAATAAATAAATAAATGATAATATTCTTTCTCCTCTATCACTACTCTGGCCTTCAGAAAAAAAAGACAAAACGGCAAGAGAAAGAAGAGAGATGCTGGGGTGATATGAAGAAGACAACTCCAGCACATTTCTAAACTGATTAAAATGAGAAAGTTGGATACAGGCCACCAAAAGAAATACAGTTAAGGACTGGTTTAACTGAGCCTTAGCCAGTCATGAATACCCGAACCTTGTTTCTTTGCTAAAATTTTAAGTCTTCCTACAAAATGACATATTTATTTGCTATTTTAGATATATGAATCTAAGATTTTGCTATTAAAAACAACAAAACCCCTGAAATTCCATCCTGTGAAAGAGTTTTGCTATTTTTAAAATTAATCTTCACTAATGAAATGCTAAATTTTGACTTGGATAAACATTATGCAATATGGCTAATGAAACTTAATTTAGAATAAAAGACGACATAGCTTTTACTTATGATTAATTCAGCGATTTAATTATGATAAAAAAGTGAGCAAATTCAACTTCTCATGACAACTGTGTTATAGTAAGTTTGAATAAATAAACACAATTCTCCAAAACAAAGATCCTAACAAATGTTGTTTCTTATAAGTATATAGTTTCAAAGTTACTAGCTATTAATCTTGAAAGGTAACTGTTAAAACACAGATTCAATGTCACAGAAAAACATTTGCCTTTTTAGTAAACAAGCAGAAACTTAATTATATAATAAAAAGACCTAAAACTATACATTAACATCCTTTTTTTGATAACATGCAAATATTGCTCACCTTTTAAAAAATTCTGTATATATCACAAGGATAAAGCTACTGCTTTGTGTTAAAAAATTTCTTTACGAAGAGCCATTGAAATTTGCTGCAAAGGATTTAACTGTAATTTTCATTGTGCCATACCACATAATTTGGGGTTTATTATGATTATTTTTCCAAATGTTTATGTGGATATATATAAAGTCATAATAATTTTTGTTTACAGGGTTTCATAGCTCGTTTGAACACTAAACAGAGCTTGATATATTCTGGAGAATATAAAAATAAAAACAACAACAAAAAAAAAGAGGCTAATTACCTTACAGTATGATGGGAGTCTTTCTTCATTTATGTATTCCTTTATTAATTTTAAAATGTATACCCATGTGATATGGTAGCAACACACTTGGTAGAAATTCAGCTGAATCTCCAAAACTGAAAAACTTTATCACCTTAAAAAAGATGAAGTATAAAGCTGGAATAAGTTGAGTCTAAGGTCAAAGGAAGAAGTTCTACACAGAGGACATGCATTTGGGAAAGGAAGTTATGTTGACTGTGAAGAAGAGATAAGAATTAAAACCATGCTGTCAAATGCCTAGACAGTGGCATTTTATTGGGCAGGAAATTACATGTAACTTTAGTTACTGTCATGTTTTCCTTTAAATTAAGGCAGCTAATTTACCCTCTCACTAACTGCATAAATACAGTAAAAGATCAGAAATACAATTTCATGTTTTTACAGATGCCAGAAACATCATAGTTCAGATGTTATTAGCATGGCTTAAATGTATTTGCTAGTATGCAAAATATAGCAAGGTCACAATACTGTGTTAAGAAATAATTGTATGCATGTTAGAATAATTTGAGCATTGTCTTTCTGATGAACATCTGATCTCAAAGGGTCTCTCTGAGGAGAATATGTTCCATTCTGGGTCACACCTGCCTAGCCTTCCACATCAAAACCTGTGCACCTGCCTTTGGTCCATCTCCCAGATAGTACATTTTTAACACATCATCTGCAGGGGGAAAAAGATCACATAACAGAAGCTCGCTTCAAATGAAAGATTTTCTGCTGAGAGAATTGGGAATTATGCTGCCAGACTGGCAGATGATATGGAAGCATAAATCTGAAACCTGTTCCTGTATGTTATCTGGTTTGAGACACTTTCATTGCCATTTCAACCCTGAATGCTATCTATATATCTGTGTATTAATTCAAATAATAAACTTCAAGATTATTTTTAAGAAAAATTTTCAACCAGAGTTAAACTGGAATTTCAACTATATGAGTTGATAAAATTATTGTGCATAGTAGAATTTTTTTTTTTCCACAAAACTTGGTTTGGGCCTTAAATAGGCATATCTATATCACTTTAGCTTTTGTCATTGCCTGTTACGTGGCTATTCCTCAACATTCTATTTAAAGAAGTACAATTTAGTAGTTGGTAGAGGATCACTGGGATGGGGAGCACAGCACAGGGAATGAAGACAGCTATGTGTAGAGCCAGAGGGAAGATAGAGTAATCAAGAGGATCGTTTCATAAACTATATAAATGTCTAACCAGCATACTATATACTTGAAACAAATGAAAAAAAAAAAAAAAAAACCGAAAAAAACCCCGTGACTAACACAATGTCAGTTGTTTAAACTAGCAGAAGACCAAACAACTGGAAGGATTAAAAATTAAATCATAAAATACTTTCAAAGAAATAATATGTCAAGATAATCAAATACACAATTAATTCAAATTCATTAAGGGACAACAGTCATTAACTTATATATTTCATACATTTAATCCATTAGTGGCTCAGAAAATAAGTTCTTAGAATAATTTTAATAAAATCACACAATTTTTGTATGATAGACACTTCTGTCTGCATTATATGCATTCTGTTCTTTCTTACTAACAGAGACCATTTCCCATCCCTGGAAGAAATGAATCTAATGAAAAATATGTTTGTCACATTCCTTTGCAGCTAGATTTGACTATGTGACTAGACCAGCTAATAAAACCTCAACATGAGATTTCTGGGGGATTTTGGCAAAGTTTTTCTTTCCTAAGTCACTCCTCAACCCCTTCATACACCTATGCAGTTTGTTCTTTCCTACTTCTTTCTGCCTGGAATACAGACATGCTAGCTGAAGCTGCAGCAACCATAATGCAACCAAGAAAATGTCCAAGAGAGTCCCAAGGACTGTGGTGTCATGTGGTAGCACAAAGAATGCTACCCACCATAAGATTTCTTGTTGTGTAAGAATAAATAGTTTAATTTTTTTCTTCTTTTTCCTTTTAATTACTGAGGCATCAGTTACATACATGAAGGTATTCAAATCTTAAGTGTATAGCTTGGTGGCTTTTTACATATGTACACATCCATATAACCACCACCCATATCAAGATATGTGCAACACTACAAGTCTTCATCCTGATTGATATCATTCTCTAAAAGCAATTTCCAGTTTTAGCATATTGCTGCCGAAGAAAGCACTCTAAAGGCATTTTCAATTCTAATATCTAAACTCAAACTTTTTTTAAACCACTGGTTAGTCAGTTTTACTGTTCTTTTAGACAGATAAATTTTACACAGTTCTTTTGGTAAGGGAATTTTCTGTTGACATAAATTAGAATTACAGTAGGTTCACCCCACCACTAATACTATTAAAAGTTTACTCAAAAAAAAAAAAAGACTATAATCCTACATAAATTTTAGCCTCAACTCTGTTTCAAAACGAATTTTCTAAATTCAGTAGACTTTGAAAAAATGAGCTTGTGTACAGATTTGATTAGAGATTGCAAACTTTTTGCAATAGAAACATTATAATTTTCTTTACCCTTCAATTTCATTTCCAATATTTTCTATAGATAGGAGCTAATACTATTTTCATGTTTCACACAGAAATTTTAATTATCAATGTGATGAAGTTATTATGTCTAGGCAAACTTAACCACTTTATTAAAAAATAAATATCAAAGTTTAATGGAGATTATTGGAATGATAAATGAGCACTTGCTTTTATCTATCACTAACAAATATATTATTTTTACTTTTTGACCACTTCCCTACTGAAATTTATGTCAGAGACAAAACTGCTACATATCCTTCAATAATCTAAAGTTTATTTTACTTAACTCTTTTGTGTTATCTATATTTACTAAACACCTTTAACCTTTTCTATATGCTTTTTCTAAAATAGTGAAAGGTTAGGAAATAACTGAAGCAATATTAAAACCTAAGTTTAAAATAATAAACAAGAGCATTCAAAATTATACGCTTGACTCCTTCCACAATAGGTAATCTTTATTTTGGTCACCACAATAATATTAATGCAAAACACAAAAGGCACAAACTAGAGATTTTGTTTTCCTCACCTTAATTTATTAATCTCATCTCATCTAAACTAAGGCTACACTACTCCTTATTAGACAAAACAAACAACATAGAGAAAATAGTAGGACTAATGAAATGATCAATTTTCCAGATCTTATAGGTGTGCACTTGAGGTTAAAGTGGAAAAAATGTAAGAGTTCACTGTGTCGATTATTATTATTTTTTTTCAAACCACAAAGTAAAAAGAAGTGTTCAGGTGGATTTGAGTCTGATATTGACTCCTGCAGGGTCTTGCTTAGGTTATAGAAAGGCCTGCAAAAGCCATGAATAATAAACAAGTCAGACAAACCAAACTGTTAAGCCTGTGGCAATTCCAGCTGGTCTTTGATCAGGGCCGATCTATGGACAACAATGAAGAATATAAGAACAATTCAGGGTAAACACACTATTTAGAAACTGAGAGAACAGTTCAGATTAGACTGTGTCTCATGAACCAAAATTTCAAAGACCTTTTTATGTGTATCATTCCTCATTATGACGATACAAGGGATTTCTTACAAACCTCATGACTATGAAATCCAAGGAGTGCGGGATATTTTAAATGGAGGTCTCAAAAGAAAAATATTTCCAATTATACTCTTTTTTTTTCTGTACTATCTGCTTTATTTTCATCATTTGCCAGTAAAATGCCTAAATCAATGGTTTGACCATTTATAAGTTGACAGGTGACTTGCAAATACACAAATACATTAAAGTTACTGTAGCTAGACAGATATAGGTTAATGAATACTATTTTTCATCTCAAATGGGTACTTACCAAAAATTTTAACACAGTATTCTTTTGGTAATAAGAGGTAAAATTATTGTAGGACAAATCCTCTCAAATTTGACATCTGCATAGGTATTAGATTTTAGTCATTTTTTTTTCTGAATACATTAGTGCAATAAAAGTATAAAAGTCAAATTTCTCTAAGCAGATTTCTCTTTTGTATAAAATTTATAATATCCTAGAATGTCATACCTCACATATACAAACACTGTTTCATGAATATAAGAAGCCAGAAGATAAACATGTAGCATTCAATGCTGGAGTGTCAAATTTGCTCTATAAAATGTTCTTAAAATATAAGTATAAATTATAGAGTATAACAAGAGAAGCTGTTAATTATAGAGTAAAGAATTCAATTTGTCTGAATATTTCAAAATAAAACATAGCTACTCAAAGAAATTTCAATCAGCTTTAGTGTGCTTCGATGGAAAAAATTAACCACCATGATCATAATTTACAATGTAAAGACACATAAGCAAAATTTATGGAAAGAAATACATATTTTTAATAACAGATCAAAAAGGTTATATTTCAGTAAAATCAGTAAAAATAGAGATCGTGAAATTAATTCCCTGTAAATCATTCAATGGGTAGTTTTCTCTCTCTGTATTTTACCTAATTTGAAAGTTTCTTTAATGCCTTCTGTTATCTCAAAGAAAATAATAGGTATGCTGTTCTAAAAATATCGTAGTCATTATCACTATGTCAAGAACTAAATTTGCTTCCTTAGTTCACAGTATCCTCGCTGCAAACTCAGTTTTTGTCACTTAAAAGACAGTTAACATATCTTTAAATAGCCATTAATATTTTATCATCTAGAAAAGATTTCAATAAAATTACATAGATCCACATCAGTTTATACTGAATTATGTTCATAGCTAAGTTAATATATTATCTATGAATAAATTCAACACAATAGTATTGAAGGTACCAAACTAAGATTCTATATGAGAACAAGTTTTTAAACTATGAAGTGATACATTCTTTCACTAAACACATATTGCGACCCTACTGCTGCTCAGTTTCTCCGCTAGTTAATGATAAATGCATTTATAAACTAAACTCAGTCTCCACTATCATAAATTTATAGTTTACTGAGGAAAGGAGACTTTAATAGTCACACAAACTTCTATAAAATGAAAACACAATAAATAAAATACCACTATGATAAGATATAACAGACTGCTTCCCTGAGGAAATGATAGTAGACCTGAGAGGATGAGTAGCAGTAACCAGCAGCTTTAGGTCCTAGCATTAGAAAGTGGTAGAGCTAAGACTGGAAAGCAGGCAGGCTGATTTTAAACCTATTCTTTTAACCACAAAGTACTAAAGATTCACTTAGAGTGAATTCTGCTTGGATTGGAATCTTAGTAGAATATGCGAGAGAAGGGAAATATACTGCTTGAATTGACAGGAGGAGGAAGAAAGTTTTTGCAAAGGTCAATTTAACCTCTGTTGACAATTTCTAATCAAAAGAAATTCAGATGCAGGAAAGTGTGCAAGAGAAAAGCATAATCGTTTACCAAGTCAGTCTTGGGCCATGACAACAAAAATAATTGAGGAAAAACTGACCAAATAAAGGCAAACAAGTCTTGCAGCTCTGCTGTCCCTGGTCCTGATCATACCAGCTAGCCTGATGGAAGTTACCTTTTTACTACATTGGCCAAAAGCTGAGGGACGCACACTCACATCCCCAGATATACTTCAGAGACACAAGTCTATTTTGAAGGAAGAGGACATTGACAAAATATATCATGATATATATTTACCTCTGCTATCTCAGTTCCTGACTCACCAACAATAGAAGGACTGAACAAAAAACATAATCCATCTTAAAGCTCAAGAATATTTTGAATTTCATTGAAAAATTATGAGCATCTCCTACCTTCCCTGCCCTGAGTTTTTTATATTAGTGTTATATTAACTGGCTTGGTAAAAAAGTATTTAAAAAAGACATGATTCTTTATGCTCTAAGTGAGGGTAATTAGCACAGACATTAGGTTTTTGTTGAAAGTTTAAAATAATACAACTGTGAATTTGTCTGAAATTGAACTTAATTTAAAATAAGTGAAAATGGTATGGCAAGTGGTACTTTTATGTGATTATTAATATTTTCTATTTTATCTTTTTTATATTTTAAAACAAATTTCAGGCTAAAAATTTGAGTGAGGGACTTCTAGTTAATGGTCCAGCATGTAAGAAGCATGAAAGTTACCATTCATTATATATATATAAAAGTAAAAAGCTAAAAAAACTGAAAAATCAACCACTCTTCTTAGATCTTACAGAGAATTGATTTCGCAGGGCAATCTGCTGTGCCAAATTAGAGACATAAAAGTGAATATAAGAAATCACAACTTGAGGGGGTAAAATGGTGTAGATGATAGAGGCTTTGTTCATTCCTCTTGCGACCAAATCAAAGTTGTGACAGAAACATGGAGCAAGCACTAAGCAAAGTCTCCTGGGATCTAGATGAAGAGAAGCACTACAACTAGAGAGAAATAATTAATCAACCTGCAATAGTAGATAGGAGGAGGCAAAGATGCAAGGCTGCCGGGTCCGGACGCCTAGGTGAGACAGAGGGTGCAGCAGCTATCAGCTGCAGAAACCTCTTAAAGGGGCCACGTCTGTGAGTGGACTTTTGCAGTGATGGACCTGCTCACTCTGAGAACCAGTGCCAGGTAGGCTGCATAGGGTGGTAGGGGAGTATCAGGGACTTACAAAGCAACACTGAGTTCTCAGACTGAGGGCCAGAGGTGAGGCTTTCTCAAAGGCAGAAGTGCCAGTGGTATCCATTGTTCCTCTCTTGAGCCCTTTCCCACTCCCAGGGTGTGGATGCAGCACCACTGTTGCTGAGACATCATTGAACTGGATAACAGAAGTTCCTCAGCCCAGAGGATTCCCTGAAATTCCACCTCTCCCAATTCGTGGCCCATCCAAGCCATATCCAGTGGTGTCATCAGCAAGTGTGGTGCTCTTTGCTGAGCAGCACCAAGACTCACACTTCTAGCTGCTGGCCTCGATTTCTAGTGTGGTTTTTGGAGGCAACTATAAGCACAGCATCTATGGATTGCTTGCTGAATCTTAACAGGTGGCCCCTGAGTGGCACAGGCTGGGGCTAAACTTAGCCTGTAGCTGAAACCCTCTCAGGAATGTGCTGCTGGACACCTACTATACAAAGCCATACTAATAAGACCAGGAGACTTAGGAGCTTTGCTTAGTACATGGAAACAGACACAGAAAGGCAGCCAAAATGGGAAGACAAAGAAGCAGAAACCATATGAGAGAACAGAACAGAGAACCAGGAATAATGGAGTCAAGCAAACTAACAAATGAAGAATTCAAAATGCTGGTTATAAAGATGCTCAATGAACTTAGGGAAATGTAGATGAATTCAGTGATAAATTTAACAAAGATATGATAAACATAAAAGTTAAAATGGAAATTATAAAAGGGAACTAGTCAGAAATGAAGAACACATTATCTGAAAGGAAGACTTTGTTAGAGGTAATTAACAAGGTGGATAGAGAAGATTGAACCACCAATATAGAAGATGGGGAAGCCAAGGACACTCAATCAGAATGTCAAAAAAAAAATACTATAATAATAATTTAAGGAGCCTATAGCATATAATTACATGTAAAAATATCCATATCATAGAGGAGTACCTGAAGGAGAACAAGAAGTTAAAGAGTTATTTGAAGAAATAATGATGGAAAACTTCCCTAACCTGGTTAAGGAAATAGACATACGAACTCAGGAAGCTCAGAGAGTCCCAAAAAAGAAGGCCCACACCAAGACACATTATAATTACAATTCCAATGGTTAAATACAAAAATAGAATCTTCAAAGCAGCAAGAAAAAAGCAGTTACCCACAATGGAGCACCCATAAGATTGAAGGGTTTGGCACAAAATATTCAACTAGAAGAAAACCCAGGATCTACAACTAAGAATACTCTATTTAGCAAAGCTATCATTTAGAGATGAAGGAAAGATAAAATGCTTCCCAAACAAAAATAAGCTGAATAAATTCATCAACACCAACCCAGTATTATAGAAAATGTTGGAGGAACTTCTTTAAGAAGAAAAAACATGTATCAAATACAGGAATAAAGAATGGTAACAACTACATTCCTATCAATAAGTACCTCAAATGGAAAAGAATTAAGTGTTCCAACCAAAAGATAGAGTGGCTGAATGGATAAGAAAACAAGACCCCTATATATGCTTCCTACGAGAGACTCACTTCGGATTTAAAGACACACACAGACTAAAAGGAAGGGAATGGAAAAAGATATTGCTTTGATGGACTTAGAGGGTATTGTGCTGAATGAAATGTCAGATACAGACAAATAACACATTTTCATGTACATGTGGAATCTAAAAAACAAAATAAACAATGACAACAACAAAAAGAAATCACAACTTACTAGAGTAGACATCTAAAAGCAAACACATCTACTGGAACCAATGCTATAATAAGAAAAACTAACGTAATTGATAAATTGCTGGAAGTTCCATGTGCACAAGTCTGAGAGTTAAAAACTAACGAGGGACTGAGTCATAAGAGGAATGAGTTTTTGTGAGTTTTACCTCTAAATGTTGGACCAGGTTCCCAGTAAACACTGAAGAAAAAGTCCCTTGTGCTTCTAGAGTACTATTTTGTTCTTAACAAGCATGCCTTCAAGATAAATTGTTTTACCAGAACCTAAACTATTGGAGTTTTTCTAAGCCTAACCAACCCAGGGTGAAGGAAACACTTAACTCGTATACTCTAGCCATTCTATACCACCTAAGAGGGGGGAAAACTGAGAAACACTTGGGAAGTTCACCAAAAAACTGAGACCAAATCATAGGACTATAGAATGCTTCTCATTCCCTCACATATTACCACCATATTACTAAAACCCTACTTACTACAGTTATTTTTACCAAGAATATCGTGTCTATTAAGAAAAAAATTACAAGGAATACATAAAGGCACAAAACACGAGTGAAGAGCCAGATCAAGCATCAGGACGAGGGTTGGATATGGCAGGGATGCTGGAATTATCAGACCAGGAATTTAAAGTGATTAATATGCTAAAGTCTGTAATGAATAGAGGAAGCAGCATGCAGTAACAGATAGGCAATGTAAGCAGAGAGACAGAAATTCTAAAAAAGAATCAAATAGACATGTTAGATACCAAAAACACTGTAACAGAAGCAAAGAATGTCTTTCATAGGATCACTAGTAGACTAAAATATACCTGAGGTAAGAATCATTGGACTTAAGAATATCTCAATAGAAACATCCAAAACTGAAAAGCAAAGAGAAAAAAAGACTGTAAAAGCAGAAATGAAAATCCAAAAATTGTGGGAAAACTACAGAAGGTGTAACACATGTATAAAGGGAACATGAAAAGTAGAACTGAAAAAAAAAAAAAACAGAAGCAATATTTGAAACAGTAATGACTGAGAGTTTCTCTAAATGAATGTTAGATACTAAACCATAGATTTAAGAAGCTCAGATAAAACCAAGAAGGATACATTCCCTGCCTCACCATCCCCAGCAACCTGCCAATACATCAAGGCACAGTATATTCAAAATGCAAAATAAATATTAATGAAAATAATTTTAAATAAGCCTCTAGAGGAGCAAAGAAAAGTCTTCCATCAAACTTCTCAAAAACCAGGCAAACAAGAAGAGGATGAAATATTTAGATTGTTGAGAGAAGAAAATATCCAGCAAATTCTAGAATTCTGACCCTGTGAATTATCCTTCAAAAAAAAAAAAAAGATAAACATTTTCTCAACAAATAACAATTGAGAGGGTTTGTCTGTTTGCCTTTCACGAAATGCTACAAAATATATTTTTAAAGAAAAATTATATGTCAGAAACTTGGATTAACTGGCTAAAGAAGAAAAATTGAATAATTTTTTTTGTATCAATAGATAAAAAAAAATGAACATTTAACAAAACCCGAAACCCATTCATAATAAAAACTTGATCTGATAAAGAACATCTACAAAAAAAAAAAAAAAACTATCACTGACATCATATTTAATGAGGAGATATTAGAAGTTTTCCCATCAAATTCAAGAACAGGTAAGAATGTTCCCTCTGCCACACTCTACCACATCTTCTCAACATCGTACTTGAAATCCTAGATAATAAAAAAAGACAGGAAACTAAAATGAAAACTATGCATATTTGGAAAGAAAGAAACAAAACAGTCTTTGTTCACAGATGGCATGACTGTCTATGTAGAAAATTCAGAAAAAATCAACAACAACATTGAAACAACTTCAGAACTAAGAATCATAGCAAGATTAAAGGATATAAGGTAATATACAAAAGCCAATTGCTATCATATATATCCACAATGAACAAATGAAATATAAATTAAAATCATAACACCATTTAAATTTGTATTTGAAAGGTGAAAAACTTAAGGATGAATTTAACAAAATATGGGCAAGATCAAAATGAAATAAACTGCAAAATTATAATGAAAGTAACCAAAGAATAACTAAATAAATGTCATGTTTATGGATAGAAACTCTGAATATCATTTGGAAAGGCAAAAGACCCAGAATAGCCAACACAATAATGAAAGAAAACGACGTCAGATAACTTACACTACCCAAGTTAAAAATGTACTATAATATTAGAGCAATAAGAACAGAGTGGCATTGGTGAAAGAAGAGAATTGACCAATGAAATAGTATAGAGAGCCTGGAAATCAGCTCACACAGATATAGTCAACCATTTTAACAGAGAAGCAAAGACAATGCAATGGAGAAAAGATTGTCTTTTAAACAAAAGATGCGAGAACAACTGAAGATTCAGATGGAAAAACATGAATCTAGACACAAACCATCACATCCTTCACAAAAATTAACTCATATTAAATCACAGACCTACATGTAAAATGAAAACAATAAAACTCTTGGAAGATAACATAGAAAACAATTTAGATGACCTTTGGCATGGCCATGAATTTTTAGACACAACACCAAAACCATTGCTCATAAAAAAAAAAAAAACTGATAAGGGGGACTTAATGAAAATTAAAAATTTCTGCTCTATAAGAAACACCATCAAGAGAATGAGACTACAAAGCCTCAGATGGAGAAAACATTTGTAAAAGACACATCTAATAAACAACACCCAAAATATACAAAGAATACTTAGGACTTCTGGTCAAGAAGTCAGAGTAGGAAAACTCTGTTCTCACCTTCTCCCACAATCACACCAAAATTACAAGTAAATTATAGAACCATCATCTGAAACTACCTGAAAAATAGCTGAACAGAATTCCTGTAACTAAGGATATAAAGAATAAACCATATTAAAACTGGTGGTCTCAAGATTGGCATAAGCAGTGGCTAGTCTTGGTCTTGTAGATAGTTCCAACTAAACAGCCACAAACTTGACACAAGTCAGCTCATCTGTTTTAATCTCTGCCAGCCCTCCCAGCCAGTCATCCTGATGAATGTCAGTCTCACCCACTGATGTGCTAACAGCAATCAAGGCCCAGTTACAATAGGAGGGTATACACAAACCACACAGGGCAAACTCTTGGAGCACGTGACTCAGGTGACCAGGGAGACTGTGCCACTGAGCCCCATAGGACACCTTCTACATAGGCCATTCTGTCAAGACTGGGAGATGTAGCATACACATTAATACAAAGAAAAAACACACGAGGCAGCCAAAATGAAGTCATAACGAAACATGTCCCAATTAAAAGAACAGAAAACTCAAGAAAAAGAACTAAACAAAATGGAGACAAGCAATCTACCAGATACAGAGTCTAAAACTCTGATTACAAGGATGTTCAATGAATTTAGGAATAAATGAACTCAGTGAGAACTTCACCAAAGAAAAAAACAAAACAAAACAAACAAAACAAAAAGGATATAAAAAACATAAAAAAAAACAAGTCAAAGATAAAGAATATAACAGCTAAATAAAGACTACACTAGAGGGAATCAACAGCAGGTTAGATGAAAGAGAGGACTGAATTAGCAGTCTAGAAGACAATGCAGCAGAAAACACCCAATTGGAAAAAAAAAAAAAGATTCATAAAAATTAAGATCGTTTAAGGAACCTCTGAGACAACATCAAACACACTAACATTTGCATATAGGGGTACCAGAAGGAGGAGGAAGGAAGTGAGGGTTTAAAAACATATTTGAATAGATAATGACTAAAAACTTCCCTAACTTGGCAAAGAAAATAGGCATACAAGTCCAGGAAGTACAGTGAATCCCAAACAAGATGAACCCAAAGAGGCCCATACTGACACACATATTAAATTACAAAGGTTAAAGACAAGAGAAAATCTTAAAAGCAGGAAGAGAAAAGCAGTTAGTTACCTACAAAAGAACTCCCATAAGACTGGCAGCTGATTTCTCAATAAAAACTTTGCAGGCCAAAAGAGAATGACATGAAATATTCAGTGATGAAAAGCAAGGATCTACAACCAAGATTACCCTAACCAGAAAAGCTATCATTTAGAATCAAAGGAGAAATAAAGAGTTTCCCAGACTAGAAAAAATCTGAAAGAGTTCATTACCACTAAATGAGTGTTACAAGAAATATAAAATGGACTTAAGTAGAAAAGATAAAAAATAGGAATAAGAAAATACAGCAAAAAAAAAAAAATTCTTACTGACAAAGGCAAACAGTAAAATCACTGGATCAACTAACGATAAAGTTAGTACAAAGACTAGGAGATGAAAGTAGAAAAATTGCGTGTAATTACAATACTAAGAAATAAACACAAATGCACACACACCAAAAAAGAGATAAAGAATGATACATACATAAATATAAAATGGGTGAGTAAAAATTGTAAGAATTTATAATGGGTTCAAACCTAAGCAACCATCAACTTAAAATAGACTGCTATAAACATTGCTTGGTATATATGAAGCACATGGTAACCACAAACCAAAACTCTACAAGAGATATACAAGAAATAATGAGAAAGGAACCCAAACATAATTCTACTGAAAATCATGAATATACAAGAGGAGAGAGCAAGAGAATTAGAATGGAACCAAGAGCAACTACAAAAACAATCAGAAAACAATTAATAAAATGCAAATAACTATATACCTATTAATAATTACTTTAAACAAAAATGGACTAAATGTTCCAATCAAAAAACATAGAGTGGCTGAATAATAAAAGAACAAGACCCATACCTGTGCTGCCTAGAAGAGACTACTTCAGATCAAAAGATACACATAGTCTGAAAGTAAAGGGATGGAGAAAGATATTTCACACAAATAGAAACAAAAATAAAATAAAGTTGAAGTAGTAACTGTTGCTATCAGACAAAACAGACTTTAAAACAAAGGCTATAATAAGAGACAAAGAAAGATATTTCATAATGATAAAGGGATTGATCTAATAAGAGGATATAACCCTTGTAAACATCTATGCACCCAATGGTAGAAGGGCCTAATTAGATAAAGCAAATATTAACAGACATAAAGGAGAGATGGACAGTAATACAGTAATTGTAAGGGACATTAATGCCCCATTGACATCAATGGATAGACCATCCAGACAGAAAATCAACAAGAAAACAGTGGCTTTAACTGACAAAATATACAAAGAACACTTAAAACTCAATAAGAAAATGAACACCCAGATTAAAGCATTTACCAAAACTCTGAACAGACAAATGAAGATATACAGATGGCAAATAAGCATGTAAAATAATCCTCCACATCACTGTCACAACAGAAATGCAAATTAAATAATGAGATATCTCTACATACCTATTGGAATGGCCAAAATCCAGAACACTAATAATAGCAAGTGATGATGAAAATGTAGAGCAACAAGAGCTGTCATTAATTCCTGGTAGGAATGCAAAATGGTACAGCCACTTTGAAAGACAGTTTGGCAGTTCTTACAAAATTAAACATTCTCTTACCACACTATCCAGTAATCATGTTTCTTGGTATTCACTCAGAAAAGTTGAAAACTTACATCCACATAAAAACCTGCACCCAAATGTTTATAACAGCTTTATTCATAATTGCTAAAGCTTGGAAGTAACCAAATGTTAGGTGAATGGATAGATAATCTGTGGTACATCCAGATAATACAATGTTATTCAGTGCTAAAAAAGAAATGAGTTTCAAGCTATGAAAACACATAAAAATTTTTCCAATGCATATTACTATGTAAAAGAAACTTATTTACAAATAATACATAATGTATGATTTCAATTATGTAACATTTATAAAACTATATAACAAAACTATGAGGATAGTTAAAGTCTGTGGATGCCAGTGGTTACATGGGAGAGAGTATAGAGGATTTTTAGAGTGGTGAAACTATTCTGTATAACATTGTAATGTTAGCTACATTTCATTATATATTTGTCAAAATCTATAGAATGTAAGACACCAAGAATGAATTCTAATATAAACTAAAGTCTTTGGATGAAAATGAAGTGTCAGTGTAGATTGATAAATTCTAACAAATGTACAACTCTGGTGGTGGATTTTGATAATGGAAGAGGCTATGCATGTGCAGAGGTAGGGCATGTATGGGAAATCTGTACTTTCTGCTCAATTTTTCTGCATACTTATAACTTCAGTAAAAATAGTGTTTTAAAAAAATTTGACAACTTCTCTCCGTGATAAATATATATATTTTTATCCCATGTGTGGCTATATTTTCTCTATTTCTGATATTCTCATTTAATTTCTAAGTCATTTTCCCTTTATAATTATATTGAGTGATTTGAGCATCTATTATTTTCTAACATGTTATACCAGATCTTTGTCACCGTATTTTAGTATTTTATTAATGAAATGGATTTCAGTAGTATACATCTTTTACTGATATGTCACAAATTTTTTATATTTAATGTCACCATGTTGTAGATTTTCTAATTCCACACTGCCAATGTCATTTTTGATTCAAGAGTTGTAGAAGTTTTGTAATTTTTTGTTGGTATTGTTTGCTTAATTTAAATATGCAGTATTTATTTCTAAGAACTAAAACTTAAGGTGTTCACATCTCCCTGCCTGTAAAATGAGCTAATAACAATCCTTGGCTTATAGGGGTGTGTGGAAAAAATTCAATAATTCATGTAAAATATATCCAGCTAGGTAGACTCAATAAATATTAATTCTTATTATTTAAATATTTGTAAAGAAAATTAGGTTAATAAATCAAGAAAGATAATGATGTGACACATCTTATTAAACCCAGAACTCCAAATTAAGTTAGCTAAATAATTTTTCCCCTGTTGCTTTTCTTGCTCAATTGTGATATTAGTGTTATTATAGACTTTGTTAAAGTTAAAAACTTCTGGTTAGTTTACTATCATAGGGTTATCCAGTTTTTGGAGTCTGTGTTTATAAAATAGTACAGACTATGAAACTGGTATTACACATGTATGTATACATACATACACACATGCATTATGTGCATATAATCTATAATGTATTATTACTAATGCATATAGAAAAGGAAGGATTATTGTGATTTTTGCTAAGCTACTGCATCTCCATTGAACAAAAACTACTTTAAAAGTTCTCAGGGATAGGATTGAGAAGATGGAGTATTACTGGAATAGTCACATATCTCTACTCAATACAGTAAGTCTTGAATGAACCAAAGACATGGGCAGTCTGAGTTCTCAAGGAAAATCAATTATCCCCAGCCCCAATGTAATTTTCTTATTCACCACTCTTTTAACTAGCTTATCTCTCCCTGCAAACTTTTCTTCACTAAGCACTGAGTTTCTATATTCCTGAACTGTAGTTAGTGAAGCACGTTTGAGAAAATGCTGAATGAATATAAGATGGTTCATAAAAACAAAATATATTTTATCAACAAATGTTAAAACAAAAGAATTTGCAAAACTGAAAATCCATTCCTGAATACAAACACAATAAAACAAATAACAAGAAAAATAAAATATTCTTAACAAACCTGAAAAATGGGAAAGCTTCTTGGTTAAGAGTTTCTGCTACAATTTGGATGTGTGAAGAAAATTTTTATTATTTTTTTTTTAATTTGACCTTTCTCTTCAGCCTTCACCTTACTGGCTAACAGAAAAAGTTAAGTAAATTTCTACTCAGCTAAAAGTGTCTTCAAGTCAATTATTAAAATAAACTTTATTATTTAAATTATTTTTATTATAATATTTCATTATAACTATAATAAATTAATAATTGAAATTATAATTAATAATATATTATTCTTTTATAACCCTATTATTTTAAATAATTAAAAAAACATTTTAATCTTTATATTCATTTTTAGTTTAAAATTACTGTCTGCATTTCTTATTTTTATGTTTTTGAGTAAAACATTTAAAGCAAAATTAAAAAATAAACAAATAATATCTAGAGAGAAAAAATCCTAAACAAAACAGTGTTTTACTATCTAATCCTACTTGTGTTCTATCAGGCAATATCTCTGCAGTCCCTCTGTTTGCACTATTGCATTCAAGACTGACATTTGCAAAGGCTGTTACATGAGCCTGTCTGGGAGCCAGGGTGAGAGTTCCATATTACTCAATGGCACCCCAGCCCCTTGCAGTACTGTAGCCCTCAGAAAGACCTGGCTATGAGTTACCTGGTCCTAGACAAGGCAGTCTATAATACAGCTCTCAGTGCAAAACAACCAAGACTCTGTTGGCATGTTCTCCTTTGAGAAGCATGTTTAAATTTCTGTTTCAATTCCACTTCTCAGGGAAACCAAGGGTAGCTAAGAAACACTAAGATACTAACTTTTAGGACCTCCTATTACCTGTCAAATTGCTGTCAAATTTTCTTTTATTTACTTGTACCGTTAATCATCTTCAGCTCTCAATCCTTCTCTCAGTAATCTGATCAGGCTCAGTAGCTCTGCAACTCCTAAAACTGGAAAAGTGTTTGGCTTTCCTTTAACTCTCTTATATTGCATCTTTTTACTGTAGAACACCATGCCTTCAAGGCATTGTTGTTGAAGATGAAAGGGTCATCTTATCTACTTTACAAGGCAACTTTAAGAATGTGGTCCTACTCTTCTTGACCAGGCTATGCTACATGAGAATTAAAATAATTAGGGAAACCTTCTCTCAAGAAAAGACCCTGCTTTCAATGTCATGGTATTTCTGCATAATCCTACTTTTGAAGGTTAGACTTTTTCTCCTATTTTTCTAGAAAAATTCATAATTTTCCATTTACAAAACATATCCCAAAAAAATAATACTCAGAACAAATGAAGTAAATATTTTGTAGTCAAAAATGTCTATGAGTAAAACACATTAATAATTACTTTAAAAATATCACTATTGCATGTGCAGTTTTCATCCACAAAAGTGTATTCTGAAAAAAATCAAAGAGAAATAAATGCTGATATAAGTGCACCCCATTTTGAAAATTATATATCATTAACAAAATTACAGGTAACAATTATTGAATATATACTTTGTACCAAGTACTACTGATATGAAAGTATCTCAAACGCATATTGTTAAAGTGAAAGAAATACATATTAGAATGTAGAATGATGCACTCTTTTATAAGTAACAATGTTTTTTTTAAGAGATATATGTACATAATTACATTTCTTAAGTGCACAGTGAAAGAACCAAGTTAACACAAATCAAATTGTTAACAGTCTGTAGTTGAGTCTGGAAAGAAGGGATATATCAGTTAGAAAACTGAAGTTGAACATTCACTTAGTTTTGGTCAATGCAGCTTAGTATTTTTCCATAATATATTCACATATTAGTTGCATACTTTTTTAAATAATAAAAAGTAAATTGAATTATTTAAATATATGTTTAAGTTAGTTAATATGAAGGTTTTCATTAAGATTCTGGAGGGAGAAAATGATGATGTTAATGTTTTGGTGTCAAACCTTTAGTAACATCCATTTCTGTTGAATCTCTTCTGACAATTAAAAGCTATTTGCTCAAAAAGAGAAGTAGCACATAGCAAAGTGGCCGGTTGCTAGGATTCCAAATTGGACTAATGTAGAAAATGTTGAGGAAAATAATACAAAAGAGGTTCTATTTACACAGCATGAAATAGAGATATTCAAGAAGGGTCAGATGACACACAATGGAAGCTTAAAAAAAATCATTTTTCACTTAAATGTAGTTGACAAGCAATTTTAAAGGGTTTTTTAGTATTAAAGAAAATCTCTTTGAAAATTTAATCTAGATTTAAAGAAGTTCAAATGTCTGCATGTAATGAATCATGAAACAATTCTCCTCAAAAGACATTTAAAGTTATTTAAGGTGCTCTTTAATTTGTGATTTTTTTTTTTTGCTTTATATTAGAAGAGAAAATAACATTTAGATGAAAAAATTTCCAAGATGTTAATTTTAATGTTATTTTTAACATTTTATTTAAGGATCTTTTATCATTGGTAAATGTAATTTTATTCCAAACAGATAAATTGCTTTTAAAAATGGTTGTGAAACAATTACTAGAAAGACTACAAATGGCATGCTGCTTACTGTTCCTTTTTGGATTCATTAAATTATTTTAAGTATCTTGCAGGCACTTATTAATATAGAAGGTACCTTTTGATACTCTTGTGCATGCTATTTTATGTATCTTGATTTATTTCTACTCTAGTTAGACAAGTATAAATAATTTAAAAAATACTATTTGATTACATCTTTAGCTTTTTACTTTTTATGTACTTTAACAATCTTTGATATACATATGTACAAATGTATGTAGCGCATTTATTTTAATTACCTTCCATTAAAAGATGCCATGAAAAATACATAAAGGTAAATGTGCAATGAGGAATTTGTCCATAATTTGAAATTTATTGCAATTTCAGTTAATGTTATCTATATACATCTAAAAAAATAAAAGTATTATTTATTTAATATATATTATCATTTAGCTTAGCATTCTTATAATTTTTCTTGTAGTTATTACTAATAAAATTAATACAATATGCTCTTCAGTACATTTTAAGAAGTACACTAGGTTAGATGTGCTATTAAAATAAATTATAAACATTTACATTCACTGTAAATCCCTACTACTTTTATTTAGAAATTTCATTCTTTTTTTTTTTTAAGTGTTGGAAATGACTCTCCCAGAATTAGAGGAAGTAGGTCTTTACTGATTTCCTTTATTTTCATCATAGCTCTTCATCTAAAATAATCTACTTAAGATCACTTAAATTTAGGCTTTTAAAAAATGTATTTTAATTAGTTTCAAGAATATAGTACACATCTATTATATAGGTTAAACATCTATATAGTTTGTAAAATGGTCCCTCCAATTGCTCCCTCCCTCCCCTGACCCTCCACCTACCAAACGTAATAATGCTAACTTCATTCCTATGCTGTACTCCCCATCCCCATGACCATCCATCAGCTACTAATTTGCACTTATTTAACACTTCACCTATTCTCCCAGCCCTCAAACCCCTCTCTCCTCTGTCACCAAATTGTCCACTATATTTGTGAGCCTGTTTTTTGATTAGTTTGTTCTTTTTATTCCTTAGATTCCACATATAAGTGAAATCATACAGTGTTTATCTTTCTCTATCTGACTTAAATACCTTCTAGGTCCATCAATGCAACATCTTTTTTCCAGCTCCTTCCTTTTCATATGCAGAGGTCCCATTTTCTTCTCCTTTCACTCTATCTTTTGGTTGTATCACTTAATCTTTTCCATTTAAGGTACTTATTAATAGCAGTGTAGTTGTACTATTCTTTATTCCTATTTTTGATACATGTTTTTTCTTTTCAAAGAAGTCCCTCAACATTTCCTGTCATACTGGCTTAGTGGTGATATATTTCTTTAGCTTATTTTTGTCTGGGAAGCTCTTTATCTGTCCTTCAACTCTAAATGATAGCTTTGCTGTATAAATTATTCTTGGTTGTAGATCTTGGGTCTTCATTCTTTTGAATATTTTTGACAAACCCTTCTGTCCTGCATAGTTTCTTTTGAGGAATCAGCTGCCAGTCTTATGGGTGTTCCCTTATAAGTAACTATCTGTTTTCCTCTTGCTGCTTTTAACATTCTTTCTTTGTATTTAACCTTTGGCATTTTAATTATGATGTGTCTTGGTGTGAGCCTCTTTGGATCCCTGATTTTTGAAATTTTCTGAGCTTCCTGGGGTTTTGTGTCCATTTCCTTCACCAGGTTAGGGTGGTTTTCCATCATTATTTCTTCAAACGGCTGTTCAACATCTTGATTTTCTTCTGTTACACCAACCAGACGGATATTTGGACTATTAATAGTGTCCCCTATGCTCCTAAAATTATTTTTATAGTTTTGACATCTTATCTCTTGCCATTCTGATTGAGTGTCCTTGGCTTTTCTGTCCTCTAGATAGGGCATTCGATCCCCTTCTTTATTCACTTTGTTTATTCCATTTAATATACTTCTCATCTCGAAAAATGTATTCTTTATTTCAGACTGGCTCCCTTTTATAATTTTCATTTCCACTTTTATGTTTTTTATCTCTTTGTTGAAGTTCTCACTGAATTTATCTACACTTCCAAAAAATTCATTGAGCATCTGAAGGACTAGAGTAACTCCATTTTGCTATGTAGACTCCAGATTAAATGAAGAAAAATTCCCCGAAAAACAATTAGGGACAACATCCTGCCATTTGGTCAAGCCTATCAAAGCCATTAATCAGAAAGCCCTTAAGGCACCCACATCCGGCCCTTATTGCACACAGCCCTCTCTGCACTTGGCCCTTATTGCACAAAGCCCTCTTGCGGGCGGCCCTAATAACCTATTACCCAACCTCCTTAAAGGTCAACCCTAAACCTCCAATCAAGCAATGCCAAGGCAGGCTTGTGGTTTTACCCTTTAAATTCAGTCTCAACCCCTCAGTTGGGGCTCCTCTCATCCACTGCTGCATCAGTGAATAAGTGGGGTCCAAACTCAAGTTTGTCAATAAACTCCCTCTTGTGCTTACATCAGTGTCAGTTTCCTTCTTGGCTCGTGGAGTTCCAAACCAGGGCATTACACATCTTTATAACTACTGTTTTGAACTCTGCATCTGTTAGATCACTTGACTCCATTATATTTGGATCTCTGTTCTGTTCTCTCATATGGTTTCTGCTTCATTGTCTTCCCATTTGGGCTGCCTTTCTGTGTCTATTTCTCTGTACTAAGCATAGCTCCTAAGTTTCCCGGTCTTATTAGTGTGGATTGGTGAAGTAGGTGTCCCACCCCTAAGAGGGGTTCAGCTGCAGGCCAAATTTAGCCCAAGCCTCTACCTCTCTGGGGCTACCTGTTAAGATTCAGCAAGCAATCAACAGGTGCTGCGCTTATAGTTACCTCAAAAGGCCACACCAGAAACCAAGGCCAACTGCCTCCACTGTGAGTCTAGGCGCTGCTGAGCAGGTAGCACCTGACTCGCTGAGGATAAACCTGGATATAGCTTGGGTGGGGCCATGAGTTGGGGCAGGCAAGGTTTCAGGGAATCCTCTGAGCAGAGTGACCTCTGTTCTCCAGTTTGATGATCTCACAGCTATGGCGGCACTATGTCCGGCACACTGGTAAGTGGAAGAGCTCAACAGGGAACAATGGATACTGCCAGCATTTTTGTACAAAGTGCGTCTCTCCTTGGCCCTCACTTCAACAATGTCTCCCTGTAAATCCCTGGTACCCTCTGTGTGCAGCTGAATGGGCACTGGTACTCAGAGCAAGCAGGTCTGTCACCACAAAAATCTGCTTGCTGATGCGGCCCCTTTAAGAAGCTTCTGCCACTGCTGCTGCCACAGCCTCTGTCTCACTCAGTCACTTGAGACCAGGCATTACCATGCCTTCGCCCCGTCCTACCTTCTGCTGTTGCAGGGTGGTTTCTTGGATTTGTCCCTAGTTGTATGGTTTGTTCATCAAGATTGCAGGCAGTTTTTCCTTACTGTTGCTCCTTGTTTCCATCACAACTTTGGTTTGTTCACCAGAGGGATGAACAGAGACTATCATCTACACCATTTTGGTTGCCCCCAAATTCAGGTTACTTTTAACTTCTCTGTTTACATAATAGTTTCCTGGGCAAGAATCAGTTAAGAAAATGAAAACAAACCCAAAAAACTCTAGGCAACACACTCCGTTGTTGTTGTTATATTATTATTAAAGAAGAATGATGAGAAGTATTAAATGTATTTCTGTATGAGAAGAGCTACATCAGTACATTAAAAAGTCTTTTGCATCTAAGGGAAATAGGCATTTCACCATAAATAAGTTAATTGCATTATTTATAACAAAAATGGAGGAATATTTAAATTATTCCTGATTTATTAATCTAATGAAATTATGTGTAGATATAGAAATTATATTTGTGCACATTTTAATGTGGTAATTACTTTAAAGGATAAATTAGTCTTTAAGATATAATGTTTTTTGAAGATGATAATTTTTGAAGTTTATATATGCACAAAAATAGAAATGTCACAAACATTAATTTTGCTTACTCTATGAAGGAATAATGACTATGATGTAGATATTTTTATTATTTTAAAAATATTATGCAATAAAAATATTGCTAGTTTAATTTCATTAAATAGAATTGTAGCCAGATTTCTTATTTTAAATTAGGCAAAACCTTTTAATCAGTTCCCCGTCTTCTGCTTTCCTTTCACTGTTGAGTAATTTGATTAACCAATCTTAATGAAGAGATTTATTTTGCTTGCTCACACGAAAAGCATTTGCTGATCTCTTTACAACCTGTAATTGTAAACTATAGTTACCCATAATCCTCTTTGGGTATCCACTGTTTAAAAGTTATTATCACATTTCTGTCCAATCATGTAGCTAAAAAAGAAAAGAGGCATTTAATTTTTCATGCCACAGGCAATGAAATTCATTAAGCTGAAAGAAGCTAAATCTGAACATCCTTCATCTCAATATCCAAATTATGTTAATTCCAAACAAACTGAATGAACAAAGTTTCAATACTGAAAAGTATAACTGGATTTGAATATAAAACCAGACTATGTACATTACTACTGTACTTTAAGATACGGAAAACTAAAATGACATACACTACATATAAATTTTTGGAACAGAACAAAATAAAATAGAAGCAAAACAAATAATCCATATCGTATCAGGAAATCTAATGCTACTCTTACGCCTCATCATTTTTTTAATACAAGAATCCAGGGTTTATCTCAAATAAATCATTTAAAATAAATTCTAGGTACCAGAGGATTTAATTTAGTCCATTAAATTGTTTCAAATTATCTATACTACTTTTTGGGAAAGTCTAATGCCTTCCTGAAGTTTCCTTAAGTTCATGTGAACTTATTCTCAAAATCACCTCTGGCTTAAATTTTCAGTTTCTGCTAAACTGTTGATCCTCCTTTTATATTACTTTAGATGGTGGTTTTATGGTTGTAGGATATCTCTAAACAACTGCCTTTTATTAGTCTTTTATTAATTTTCTAGAGCAGCCCAAACAAAATACCACAGATAGAGTGGCTTAAACAGACCTTTATTTTCTCATAGTTATGAAGGCTATAAGTCCAAAATAAGGTGCCGTGGTGAGTCTCTAGTGAATCCTGTCTCCCAAGCTTGAAGATGGTCAACTTCTTGCTGTATCTTCACATGACCTTTCTTTTGTGTACATGTAGAGGCAGAAACAGAGACAAAGATCTCCAATGTCTCTTTTTATTATAAAGATACCAGTCCTATTGGATTGATGCTCCACCCTTATGACCTCATTTAACTTTAATTACCTATTTAAAGGCCCTTTTCCCAAATTCAGACATATTAGTGTTTATGGCTTCAACATACTAAGAGTAGAATACAGATCAGACCATAACATGATTTATTTGTGAAATTCACTCCATGCCTTTGAAATTACTTTCTCTCACCTCACCTTCCCTTCCCCCCAAAACACTATTCACATGAAGCATTTCTGCATCTAGTACTAATGAGAATTGGGTTGAGAAAGTCATATCAATGGAAATGATAAATTTCTGTCCATTATTGGGAATTGTTTAGTCAGATGCCATTCTTCACAACACCCATGACTGATAATTTCTTAAGTTTCTATTCTCTTTCTTAATGAACATTTTCACTTCTCTGAGCAGCCCCCAAATTTATAATTGCTTGTAAAGGGTAGTGTAGCCATATTTTTCTTGGGCTTTAGACATTTTCACAAAGAGACATGAATTAATCTCTTTAAACAATATTTTTCTTGCCTTCCCTACATAGTTTCTAAGGGAAAAATAGTACAATATTAAATTAAAACATTTTATTTAAAATATTTACATTCTATATTTTTGGTCTACAAAATTTGATGTTTATGAATCAAATAGCAGATGTACAGTTATCATTCTTGTTACATTATAGCCATAGTGCAATATTACTACTTTTGAAGTTTTAACAGAAATGCCACAACATTCAAAAACTAAATATCTATAATCAAACTTGTCATATATCAATGAATTACATTTCTCAAGCATGCAGGTTTATGATGGTTAGAGTATTTATCACTGTTTACCTAACCATTGCAGATTATTAGGCTCTTCTAAACTCAAAAGACCCCAAACAGTATATGTACATTTATTTATTGCAAAACTATCAGTAGGTGACCTACAAATTAAATAATTATGTATGTTGTTTCAATTATGTATTATTGTGTAACAAAACCCTTTAAAACTTCATGGTTGAGAACAACAATCATCCATTTCACTTACAAATTTTTAATTTCGGCAGGGCTAGTGGGAATAGCTTGTCTTTGCTCCACAAAGGGTCAGGGAGGACAGGCATATCTACTGCTATGAAATATCTACTGCTAACTTGGTTCATTCATACTGCAGGCATGATAGAGGTGAGTGAGGCCATCGCTTGAGTTCATTGACCTCAGTTCCTTTCATGTGAACTCCTTCAGGTGAAAATTGATCTTTTTTTCCTTTTCCTTCAAATATATTTTTTTCTCTGTAATTGTCTTCTACTGCTGCCATTACACATATGTTGTAGTGCATCATTCTATCTCAGAGTCTTAGTGACTCTTTTATTTTGATGATTTTTTTTCCATTCTTTATATTGGATTCCTTTCATTGATCTATATTAAGTTAACTGGTTCTTTTGCCATCACAAAATTATTATTGGACATATTTGGTGGATTTTTTATTTTAGTTATTGTTCAAATCTCGATTTTCTCTTTGGTTTTATTAATTTATTTTACTCTGTTGATATTATTTGTTAAATCATTGTATGTTGTCTTTAATGCTTAAAATCATAGCTTATTTCAATTTTTTGAATATAATAGCTTCTTTAAAGTTTGTTTCTGCTACATCCAATATCTGGGCCCACTAAGAGTCAGTTTTTATTAAATACTTTTTATCTTGAGTGTGGGACAGGTCACAATTTTGTCCTGTAAATCTATCAGTTTTTGTTGAAAATTATATTTTAAACTAACTCTGGAATGTGATTTATCTTTGAGATTTTTGTTGCTGTTGTTGTTGTTAAAAGTTTTACTAACTTAGCTAGATTTAAACTATGTTATTTGTTTCCCCTGCATTGTTTTTCTCAAGCTGATATATCCCATCAAATTTTAAAATTGTAATTCAAATTTTTTTTAGCATGGTTCTTGAGGGACCCAGACTCTTGTTTGCATAGTTTAGAGGTTAGCTGATATTTTGGCAGATGTTGTGATCAGATACTTTAAGCTTTGCTAACTAGCTGTGGGGAGCCGTCCGGTTGAATCTGGTTAGATTCCAGGACTGGCGAGGGAGCTGCCATAGCACTAACGGTAGCCAAGGAGCTGCCATTGCACCCATGGTGTCTGTTTACAGACAATAGCCCCCTGAGCTCACTGTTCCCGAATATTCACCTAGCCCTGAAGTAAGATCTCTGTACATTGGGCTGCTGGAGGACCGCCAGGACCTCATTCCCTGGTAACAGTATCGTATCAATACAAATGGGACCTTTACACAGTGTCATCATACATTGTATAATAAGATTAATACTGTTTGCAAGAGAATAACTATGACAACTCAATCATAAACATAAGCCTGTATATAAGCTGCCTGAAATAAAGTTCCACATCGGCTCTTCGGACCGATCCTCTCGATCCCATGCTTTTGTCTCTTGTCTATTTTTCCTCACCGTGTCTCTCTTGTTTCCAGAACTCATCTAGCCGGCTGGCACCGGCAAGTGGCGCTCAACAGGGACCTGAGGACACGGATCCTGCCCAACGAAGAGGGGATCCCCGGGAAACATTTAAGGTAAGTTGGGGGCAGGGAGAAGTTTCATCGAGAGTAAGAAATTATGGGGCACGGGTCTAGTAAACAGTTGTTTACTCAAGTTTTGAAAAATATGCTGGGTGCCCGCGGTATTAAGGTCGGGACCAAACAACTAGAGAAATTTATATTCTTGAATGAAGCAGTTTGCCCTTGCTTCACTGAAGAAGTAACCGTTCATGCAGAAACCTGTGGGAAAGTAGGGAAAAAGAATAATAGATTATTATACTGCCCACGGACCAGAGAAAGTTCCATTGATGCGTATAATTTATGGTCCTTAATTAAAGATTGTTTAGATCATCAGCCAGAAGAAAAGAAATTGTGGGATCGGGTGATACAACCCTCTGCTCCTGAAGCCCCTCCTTTTGTGGCAGCTGGAGCTGAATGGAATAACAAAGATGGAAAGTTAAGCCCTGAGGAACAAACAGAGTTAGATGAGGAGGCTGCAGTGTATCCTCAGGATGAATGGGATCTTTTTATAAAAAATCGAGTGGAAATGAAAGAAATTAATAAAACTACGGAACCCCAGGTAGCCACAAAAGTCCAGCATGTGATGGCACTCATGAACAAGGATTTTAAGGAAACTTTGAAGCCATTAAGCTTAGATATAGGGTTATCACCTTTACAAAAATCTATGCAGGAAGCAAGAAAACAAGGGGAGATGATAGGAGATTTCCAGGGGTTCTTTCCTGTGTTTGAGAACGCTCAGCAGCAGCGTTATCATGAGCCTATCCCTTTTAAACAATTAAAAGAGCTCAAACAAGCATGTACTCAGTATGGGCCGACTGCTCCCTTTACGGTTGCAATCTTGGAAGCAATTTGTACTGGCTCTAATCTTCCTCCTCATGATTGGAAGGCTTTGACAAGAGCCTGCTTGACTGGGGGGGACTATCTTTTATGGTCATCAGAGTACATGGAAATATGTCAACTAAAGGAGCAAGAAAATAGGAGACAGGCAAACCCTATCTCTTATGATATGTTAACAGGGACCGGGGCTTATCGTGACATTCATCAACAATTAACACTGCCCGTAATAGTATTTATGCAAATTAAAGAATGTGGCCTTAAGGCTGGCAAAACTGCCAAACTCCTCTAACAAAACCGAGGACTTAGCAAAAATAAGACAAGGACCCGATGAGCCTTATCAAGACTTTGTAGCCCGTCTAATGGATGCTATTGGGAAGGTCATAGGGGATGAACAGGCAGGATTAATATTAGGAAAGCAATTGGCATATGATAATGCTAATTCTGCATGTGTCAGGCGGCCCCTCCGGCCCTGGAGAAAAAGGGCTCCATTTCCGATTATGTCCGGCTTTGTTCGGATATTGGACCCTCTTCTTACGTCCAGGGCGTTGCCCTGGCGGCCGCCTTGCAGGGAAAGTCACTTAAAGAAATGTTAGCTCAACCATCCAATAGGTGGCGCCCTGTGTCGGGAAAACAGGGTGCCCGGACCTCCGGGAGCTGTTATCGCTATGCGGACAAATGGGACATCTATTAGCTCAGTGCCCCCAGAGTAAAAAAACCTCCTGAATATGTACTAAATGTAAGAAAGGCAAACATTGGGCTTCAAAGTGTCAGTCTAGGATGAACATCAATGGTAAATCCATACCTTCAATCAGGGAAACTGGAGAAGGGCCAGCCCCCAGGCCCCGAAACAAAGTTATGGGGCAATCCAAATCCCCCAAGACGGACAGTCGGGGAACTGTTCCGAGCCACCCCGGGAAGCGCCGGCCTGGACCTCAGCTCCTCCATCTACACAGTACTGACCCCAGAAATGGGAATGCAAGCCCTGGCCACCGGGGTATATGGCCCTTTGCCGAATGGGACAGTGGGATTACTGTTAGAGAGGTAGTACTACTATGAAGGGACTTTTAGTGGCCCCGGAGTTATTGATGCAGACTTTACAGGTGAAATAAAGGTTATGGCTCACTCCCTCGAGGAATTACTGTTATAGAACCAGGCCATCGGATCGTCAAATAATTCTTCTACCTCTCTGTAAAGCAGGTCCAACAACTACGTAAAGGAAACCGGGGATTCAAGGATTTGGCTCTTCTGATGCTTTTGGGTTCAGGAAGTTAAGAAGAAAAGAGGCCACAGATGGAATTAATAATTCAAGGGAAAAGATTTTTAGGCCTCTTAGATACTGGGGCCGATGTTTCAGTTATTGCCCTTTCAGCACTGGCCAAAGACTTGGCCAAAAACAGGCAGCAGCTACATTGCTGCAAGGGATTGGACAATCTGCGGACCTGAACAAAGTTCTGCATTACCCAGTGGAGAGAGACTGAGGGCCATCAAGGTGTGTTTCAACCTTACATATTACCACATTTGCCACTCAATCTATGGGGAAGAGACATCATGTCTCAAATGGGAGTACAATTGTATTGTCCCCAAGAAATTGTCTTAGAAAAACAAAAAGAAAATTTTTAGGTGGGGCCTTTGATTCTCCTGTGACCCATGCTGACCCCATTTCCTGGAAAACAGATACACCCGTATGGGTCGATCAATGGCCCCTGAATACTGAAAAACTTGAGGCCGCCAAAAAGCTGGTGCAGGAACAGCTAGAACTTGGCCATATTACTCCCTCTAACTCCTCTTGGAATTCTCCTATATTTGTCATTAAGAAAAAATCAGGGAAATGGAGACTCTTACAAGATTTACGAAAGGTTAATGAGACCATGAATCTCATGGGGGCTCTTCAACCTGGCTTGCCATCTCCAATGGCGATACCTGACAATACCTATAAAATCATAGTAGATTTAAAGGATTGTTTTTATACCATTAAATTAGCTCCCCAAGATTGTCAGCGATTTGCATTCAGTGTACCATCTACTAATTTTCGAGAGCCTATGCAAAGATATCACTGGTTAGTCCTGCCTCAAGGGATGGCTAACAGTCCTACCTTATGTCAGAAGTATGTAGCTCAAGCCCTGGCTACTACACGACAAAGGTATCCTACTGTATACTTAATCCATTATATGGATGATATCCTCTTGGCCCATAGAGAGGAAGAAGTCATACTACTTGCTTATGCATTCATGTCTCAGGCATTAAAAGCTCGTGGGTTGATAATTGCCCAAGAAAAGATACAATGTCACCCCCCTCTTGCATATTTAGGATTTCAATTATTCTCTAATCACTTTACAACACAAAAGATAGAGCTGCGTAAAAATAACTTAAAAACCCTTAATGATTTTCAAAGGCTCTTAGGAGATATTAATTGGATCCGCCCTTATTTAAAACTAACCACTGGCGATCTAAAACCCTTGTTTGACATTTTAAAAGGAGACGCTGATCCTACATCTCCTCGAGATTTGACTACAGCAGGACTGTCAGCTTTGCGAAAAGTAGAACAAGCTATCAGCGAGCAACAAGGGAAATTCTGTGACTACACTCAACCTTGGGGTCTTTATATTCTTCCCACGCAGCATACTCCTACCGCTGTTCTTTTTCAGAATAGTCCTTTAATGTGGTTGCATCTTCCCTCGGCTCCTACCAAAGTTTTAACCCCTTATTATGAGATGGTAGCCCAGTTAATTGCCAGTGGTCAAGTCACTCTAACCAGTTATTAGGAAAAGAACCAGCTTTTATTTGTATTCCTTATTCTCGACAACAACAAGATTGGCTTTATCAGTTTAGTGATTCTTGGGCCATTGCACTAGCCCATTATGCGGGATCTTTGATTAATCACTATCCGCAACATAAACTCCTGCATTTCGCTACTATGCACCCATTTATTTTTCCCACGAAAGTGAGTAGGACCCCTATCCCACACGCTGTACTAGTATTTACTGATGGAAGCTCTAATGGCCGTGCTGCCATTCAAATTAATGGCCAGACACAAGCCTGGAATACTGGATATCAGTCAGCCCAAGAAGTAGAGTTATGTGCTGTAATAACGGTGTTCTATCAGAATTAACAGAGGTATCTATTAATCTGTACTCTGACAGTCAGTATGTAGTTAAGGCTATGCAAGTTATAGAGACAGTACCTTTTATTGGCACCACTAATTCTATAGTACAACAATTATTTCTAGATATCCAGAAATTACTCATAGCGCACTTATAGCTGTTATTTTGGTCATTTACGCTACCATACACATCTTCCTGGTCCTCTAAGTCTAGGCAATGCTCAGGTAGATAAAGCCACTCAATTATGGCTTACGCAGGAAGACCTTGCCAGCCAGTCTCATGCCCTACATCATCAAAATAGTAACAGTCTTCGGGCGCCAGTTTACATTATCTCGTGAGTGCACGTCAAATTGTAAAATCTTGCTCACATGTCCACCGCTGTTGCCGGTGCCTCATTATGGTGTTAACTTAGGGGGTTACGCCTAAATCATATTTGGCAAATGGATGTGACTCATGTATCCTCTTGGCAAACTAAAATATGTACATGTTACCATAGATACCTTTTCTGGATTTCTCTTTGCCTCCTTTGGCAGGAGAAAGTTCAAAATATGTTATTACCCATTGTCTTCGCTTGCTTAAGTGACTATGGGCATTCCCAAAGAAATAAAGACAGATAATGGCCCTGGATACACGGTAAGAATTTTCAGGAATTTTGTGCTCGTCTCCACATCTCTCATAAAACTGGCATTCCCTATAACCCACAAGGACAAGGCATTATTGAGCTGCGCTCACCTTACTATAAAGCATCAATTAGAAAAAAATAAAAAGGGGAATTATACTCTGACTGTCCTCCTTTAATCAAATTAATCATGCTCTCTTTGTGCTAAATTTTTTAACATTAGATATGCAAGGGTCAATCTGCTGCACAAAGATTTTGGAACCCAAAAGGAGGGCCACAACAGGCCATGGTACATTGGAAAGATCCGTTAACTAATATGTGGCATGGTCCAGATCCCGGCCCTAATTTGGGGGACGAGGGTATGCGTGGTGTGTGTTTCCACAGGATGCAGAAGCACCGCGGTGGCTCCCGGAGAGGCTGGTACAGCTGCACAACAGTCAACCCTGACACGACGGATACGGCATCTCTCTCTGGAAAATGACGCAGCTCCTGGCACTTATGCTGTCCTCCGTGATATGGCAAACGAAAAATGGTGCAAGAAGCAGGGGTAGATCTAACTCCTCAGACATTGTTCTCTTTCCTTTCCTTGCTCAGCATTGCCCTCAAACAGGTGCATTGTCATTGACTTATTGGGCTCATGCATCAGATCCGCCAGTAATCCATGCGGCCACTTGAAGGACACAGCTGTGCCAATTTATACTAACTGGACTTGGGGTCTGGGAGGGTATACATTGATGAACATATCTCCCCTGAAGAACCTTACTCATATTCCTTTGCTTGGAATTACGGCAGGAGTGCCCCTCTGTTTAGGTTTCTAAAGAACTCTTCAGGCTACGGGTTGCTTGGGTATGAAAGATACAAAATATGAAGGATGGGTGAAAGTTAATAATATCCTCACTATGTGGAATGTGTTTGGCTTAGGAACTAAAGGACAGGAGAAACATAATCGTAGCGTCCCTTACACCCCACCCTCTCACATTCCGGTGTGTAAGGGGTTTGAGGCCTATTCGGAAAAACATCCCATATGGGGGGCTTGCAGAAGGCCAAGTGCTACTACACACACTGAACAGGATCTGACCTGGTATGACTGGAGTCCGCAGTCAGATTATGACCATCATCTTGCCGGGGGATTATGGGGTATGAAGGACGGACCCGTCCCAAACTCAGCTCTGGCGTCTTGCTTTCTAGCTTTAAAACCAGAGGTAATTGTGACTATGCCCAAAGGAAGCGGGTATAGCAATGTGACAGCAAAAGTGCTAGCTTGTGTGCTCTTTACCCTTGGGCTTTATGATAGGAAAGGTTAACATATCTCAGGCAGCCTTAGGATGGAAGGTTGTATGTAACAATTGCTCAGTGTCTAACTGCATTACCGGGCTCTCTCCTCAACAACAAGTTCTTATAGTTAAACAACCAGCCTTTGTTATGATTCCTGTAAACGTGACTGGACCATGGTATGAAGATAATGGAATGTATATATGGGAAATGTTGCGAACGGCTATAACTTATCGTAGGAAAAGGATGATCAGCTTAATTATTGCAGGAATTGTTGCTTTAGTGGGTATCATAGGAGCTGCCAGCGCCGGGGTAGCTTTAGAAAAGGAAGTTCAGACCGCTCACCAGGTGAATATGCTCACGAAAATGTGAGTATAACACTAGGTACCCAGGAAACCATCGATAATAAAATAGAGGCCCGGCTCAATGCCTTGTATGATACCTTACTTATGTTGGGAGACGATATCCAGAGCCTCCGGATGCGCACCGCCTTAAGATGTCATGGGAAATATCGGTGGATATGTGTAACAAAGAAACTATATAATGAAACTGAGCACCCCTGGGAAAAAGTAAAAAGACATTTGAGTGGTATCTGGAATAGTAATAATGATAGTTTAGACCTATGGTATCTGCATCAAGAGATACTAAATATTCATGAGGCACCCCAGTTAAGTGAAGATTTAAGCCTAGATGTAGAGAACATGATTAAGAAGATTGTATCTTCTGTTAGCGCTACTAACCTTTGATTCATGGAGTGATTACACTAAGTGTGTTGGTCATTTGTTGTATTTTGATGATGCTGTGCCTGCCCTATCTTGTGAAAGTATTCATGAGATCATTGCGTGTCCTCCAAGCCGAAGTACATAGAGAAAAGTTAAAATTACGGGCTAAAAAAGAAAGGGGGAACTGTGGGGAGCCGTCCGGTTGAATCTGGTTAGATTCCAGGACTGGCGAGGGAGCTGCCATAGCACTAACGGTAGCCAAGGAGCTGCCATTGCACCCATGGTGTCTGTTTACAGACAATAGCCCCCTGAGCTCACTGTTCCCGAATATTCACCTAGCCCTGAAGTAAGATCTCTGTACATTGGGCTGCTGGAGGACCGCCAGGACCTCATTCCCTGGTAACAGTATCGTATCAATACAAATGGGACCTTTACACAGTGTCATCATACATTGTATAATAAGATTAATACTGTTTGCAAGAGAATAACTATGACAACTCAATCATAAACATAAGCCTGTATATAAGCTGCCTGAAATAAAGTTCCACATCGGCTCTTCGGACCGATCCTCTCGATCCCATGCTTTTGTCTCTTGTCTATTTTTCCTCACCGTGTCTCTCTTGTTTCCAGAACTCATCTAGCCGGCTGGCACCGGCAACTAGCTATATACTAATTAAGGAAGACAGTTAAATTTGCAGCCAGTTCTCAAGTATCTTGAGTTTCATATTTCGCTGTGCTCTCTTCAGTATCCTGAACATATAATTTATCAGTTAGCCAGGGATGTGTGAAGACATTACCTTGGACCTATAGATTTCTCATTCCCAGATTCTTCCCATTAAATTTCTGGCTGGCCTTCCAAACACTTCAAAATGGACATAAAAACTGTCTGTCTTGATTTGTGGCACCAGTTTTTGTCTCCCATTCTGAATTGAATTCTCTACCTCTAGTCAACTACAGATGTTCTTCCAACCCCAGCCAAAAATCTAATGAAGTGGTGGAAGTAGAATGGGATGTGTGAGATGGCCAAAGACTGAAAATTTTCTCACACAAAGCTATAACAAATTTCAAGAAGTAAATTCTTATATTTTTACCTTTCATTTACCATGTATTTCAAGTGCCCTTATGTCACTGTTCTAGAAAATTGTGCCCCAAATATTCTTCTCTTCTGCAGATAGGAAATATGTCTTTTAAGACTTGTTTTCTGGCCCAACATATTGTCTATCATGGAGCATGTTCCATGTGCACTAAAGAAAACTGTATTTTTGCTGCTTTTGTATGGAGTATTTTGTATATATCTTTTAAATATACTTGGTCTATAGTGCTTTTCAAATGCTCTGTTTCAATATTGATCTTTCTGGTTATTCTATCCATTATAGAAAGCATGATATTAAAGTTTCCTACTGTTATTGTAAAGGTGTTTTATTCTCCAACTTTCAATTCTGCCAATGTTTACTTCACATATTTTGGAGCTCTGATGGTTGGCACATATATGATTACAATTTTTGGAGCATAAATAATTAAAATCTTCTTTATGATTTGACCATTTTATCATTATATTACTGTTCTTCTTTGTCTCTTGTAACAATTTTTTACCTGATATATTTTGTCTGATATGAATAATGCCATCCCTGTTCTCTTTTGGTTGCTATTTACATGAAATACTTTTTCCATCCCTTCATGTTCAAACTACGTGTGTCCTTAGAACCACAGTGTGCCTCTTGTGACAACATATTACTGAATTCTGCATTTTTCTATACATTTTGCCAAACTATATCCTTTGATTGGGGAGTTTAACCCATTTACATTCAAAGTTACTACCAACACTTTCACAGTTTTTTGTATGCCTCATAGATTTTTGTTCAATCTTTTCCTTCATTACTGCTTTTCTTCATGTTTAGTTGATTTTCTGTAGTGACATTTTGATTCCCTTCTAATTTCTTTTTATGTATATTCTTACAATATATTTTTGGTTGTAATGAGGAATGCATATAACATCCTAACATTATGATAATTTATCTTCAGTTGATATACATATAACTTCAATTGCACACCAAAACTCTACATTTGCAGCTTTATTTTCCTAGTTTATATTATCGATTTCATTATATATTTGACTTTTAAATGCTGTAAAATAAAAAGCAGAGTTGCAAACCAAAAGTACAATAAAGTGTTTTTTTTATATATATGTATATGTATTTACTTTTGCTTCTGTCTAGTGTCCCTTAATTTCAATTTGATGGATTCACATTAGCATTTCTTGCTAATTAGCATTAGAAAACATCTAGTGGTAATAAACTTCGGTTTTTGTGTGAGCAAAATTCTCCCTCATTTTTATACAATTTTGCTGGAGACATAACTCTTGACTAATAGCCTTTCTTTCAGCAGCTAACATTTTTTTCTTTCAGCATTTTGAATATCTCATCCACTACCTTTTGGACTGAATGATTTTTTTTAAAAAAGTTACGTTATTATTAGTTTCAAGTATACAGTACATTGGTTAGACATTTACATAGTTTATATAATGATGCCCCAATTTGTTCTTTCACTCCTCCGGCTCTTTACCTAGTCATTACATTAATGCTAACTGCATTCTCTATGCCATGGTCCCCATGTCCGTGATCATCTATTAACTACTAATTTGTACTTCTTTAATCCTTCACCCCTTTTACCAGCCCCCAACCACCTCCCCTCTGGCCATCACCATATTGTCCTCTATATTTGTGAGTCTGATTTTGATTAGTTTGTTCTTTTTTGTTCTTCAGGTTCTGCATATAAGTGAAATCACATGGTACTTATCTTTTTATGTCTGACTTATTTCACTCAGTATAATAACCTCTAGGTGCATCCATGTCATTGCTAATGGTAGGATTTCATGACTGCAAGATTTTGATAAGAAATCCTTTAATATTATTATTGGAAATCCCTTTTGTGTGATTAGTCACTTATCTCTTCCTGCTTTCAAGATTCTTAGTCTTTAGCCTTTGGCAGTTTGATTATAATGTGACTTGGTATGGGCCTCTAGATTTATTCTACTTTGAGTTTGTCAAGCTTCTTGGATATTTATGTTCATGTTTTTCATCAAATTTGGGAAGGTTTTAGCCATTATTTCCTCAAATAATCTGTCTCTTACTCTCTCACTTCTCCTACTGGTACTTCCATGGTGTGTATATTGGTTTGGTTGATGATATTGCATAAGTCTCTTAGGCTATGTAAACTTTTCTTTATTCTTTTTTTTCCTTTTTGGTCCTTGGACTCAATAATTTCAAGTGACATGTTTTCAATTTCGCTTATTCTTTCCTCCTTCTGTATGTTTGAGTCTTCTGTTGGACACCATGAGTAAATTTTTCATTTATATTTTTCATCTCCAATATTTTTATTTTTGTAATTTCTTTGTTAATATTCTCATTTGTTCATAGTTTTAATTCCTTTAGTTCTTGGCCCATGTTTTCCTTTAGCTCTTTAAGTATATTTAAGATGGTTGTTTTAAAGTCATTGTGTAGTATGTCCAGCATGTGTTCCCTTATAGATCATCTCTTAAAGTTTGTTTTGTTCGTTTAAATGGACTATGTTTCCCTGTTTCTTTGTATGCCTTATAATTTGTGTTGAAAATTGGACACTAAAAGAAACAACAAATTTTCCCAGTCTTCATAATCTGATTTGGAAGACATTTAATAATTAGCAGGCTACTAAGGCTTGAGGGATCAATCTATTGTGAAGGCTTAAGGTTTTCTCAGGTATATTTTGGGTCTATGTTTTGTCTGGATCTGTGTGTGTGTGTGTGTGTGTGTGTGCGCGCGCGCGCGCGTGTGCGTGCGCGCGTGTCTTTTTGAAATTTCCTATAGCTGCTTTAAATTAATTTTTCAAAAAGTTACACTCAAAATCTTCTCAGGGCCTTAAATGAGCTATTGTATTCCTCTGTGCATAATCTCTTGTCCCCAGGCATGTATGGGACTACAGTCCTCTTTCAATTTTCATGTACTGCATCTACTATGCCTCTCTATGGCTTCCAGTCTGAGATCCTAACAATACTGTCATTCCTGTCTGATCTCCAAGTCAGGCAAGACAGATATCAGTCTCTCAGGTAGCCCAGACAGGCCAGAATATTGCAAACATTTTTAACTCTACTTTTTCTGGTCCAAGGGAAAGAATATAGAATTGAGCGATTTCTTTCCCTTGTACAGTGATGTAGAAGTAGTGAATCAAGGGTGAGTAAAAATGCCATGAAATTTCTTACCATTTTGAATATGACTTCTTCGGCATTTGCTTAGTTGCTGTAGATTTTTGACTGGTTTTAAGAACTCTTGTAAAATTATTTTAGTCAATACATATTATTTATTCAATGTTTCTTTAAAAAAAAAAAAGCCTGGAGCTTCCTGTCAATTTAGTTTCTTAAATATAACCTAAGACATTGTGGAAAGAATATAGTGATTTCTCAACTTCACTAGTTACTAAATGTCTGATTGTCTCAGTTGTACTCTCTCCTCAGACTAAAAAAGTACTTAAGTAGAGCAAAACAATCTCTCAACTTATTATTTTTCAGGAGGCAATTCAAACTGCTAGCATTCTTTCTACTGACACATACTCAACAGGAGTGCTAGTGTAGTGTGATCTCTACATACATATGGCTGTAATCTCTTTAGTTACCTGGGAATAAGTGCTCTTCACAAGCAGAGTTCTCCTTGATCTGTTTAAGGCTGAAATAATCTTTGTCTTTACTCATGAGGACATGCTTGGTAATTCAAGTATATCTATATATTATACTCTTCATAGTCATGAAGATTTAACATAATAGGTCAATCTACCTTAGGTTTCTTTCGTATTTCCTCTTTGATCTTCTGGTGGTAGATTAAGGAGATGTAGATAGTAGCATCAACTCACAACAAAAAAATCAGTTGTGTTTTGTTAATTATTCTGTATATATTTGAAATATCTCCTATTTTTATAGGTATATTTAGCAGCATACCATTAAATGCCTTTGTCCATCATATATATTTATTACCATGACTTGTTTTTACTAGTGTATATATATAAATATATACACACACACTAGTGATACACACACACACACATACACACATATATACATATATATGTGTGTGTATATATACACACACACACACACTAGTAATAACGACACCTAAAATCTTGTAATTACTATATAAACACAGAGACACACACAAATAAATTACAGGGCTGTATAGCATATTGGTTAAGAGTATGAATTTTGACACTGAGTTTCAATACTAGCTCTACTATTTACTTCTCTGTAACCCTGGGCATATTACTTAATTTATCTGTAACTCATTTCTCTTGGGTGTAAAATGTAGATAAAAGTAATATGTAGCAAATTTGTTATTAAAATTAAATCACTCGGTACTTAAAATGCACAGACTATTTCTTGGCATATAATGTAGTTCAATAAATATTATTTATGATAACTTTGAATTTTTCAGAAATAAATTAAATGCCTAAGATGAAACTTCACTTCTGTACAAGGTATACCTGTTCTTTCTTTAATTTTACTTCACATTCCAAAGCTATGCTATATGCATTTTATTTTCAATATATAATTACTATATGTATTGAATATCTATATGTCATGAGTAAATAAAGTGTTCATTAAAATGCTGGCGTTAGCCACTGAGACGTACCACCTCAGGTTTTAAAAGCTATATAAATAGGAATATTTCCAAATAGGCAAAGTACTAAAAATACTACGTAGAACTTATAAAATGTGACTATATTTGAAGTATACTAGAAGAGTTTAGTCAGGACTATATTTCTTGTCCTGAAATCTCTGTGTAATGTGATAAATAGTATTATTTCTTAGGATCTCAGTTGTTCTTTTTCATCTTTACGGCAGCAAAATCAGGACATATGCTGATTAAGGGAATTGTTTTAAATTCACTGGGACAAATACCACCTTGGAACATTAATTTTAGAATGCTTCCCTTTCTCATTTAGAACATCTAGTTCTAGGTTAAATGATGAATCTGTGATCTTGGAAGAAACCAAGGCAGATAAAGAGTTACATTCTGTACTAAATTGAAAAGTTTTATACCCTATTTTCAAACCTCTAAAGTACAGAGAAAATTTATATTACTCTTTTCACTGACATATCTCTTCAAGAAATGATCCACTTTTTGTCATCAAGATGGAGTAGATGGACTTCACTTATTTAAAAAATGTTATGAAAGAGATTGTGATGATGCAGATTAATTTCCTACCATTAAGTGCTTTAACAGCTTTAAAACATTTATTATTGCCATGTTTATGTGCTTGTGCAGTTTAGTAAAATGACAGCAACATTTTATCTCAAGCAGTTAGAAAAGAAGGCATTTTTAAAATACATTTATTGAACATTTTACTGAAAATACAGGGTTGAAATAATGCATACAATTGAATTATCATATATAGTAGCTACAATAAACAAGTTAAAAAAATTTTATGGAAAATAATAGCCAAAAAAAAGCTTTCTCTCATCATCGTGTGTGTGTGTGTGTGTGTGTGTGTGTGTGTGTGTGTGTGTGTACTGTTAAAAACTATTAGGGAGATCATTCTCATATAGTTAATGGAATGTTTGCTTTTTAATAGCAGAGCAGACACACTTTTCGTGTGTCACATGTTCACATATTTTTTCTAGCTTAGTTTTCACTAGCAGTGCTGACATATGCAAAGTGAAAAAGCAAAAGACATTCCATAGAGTAAAACAAATCCTATTTTTTTTGCCCTTAATTGACTAGATTGTTTATATACAGAAGTGTTCATGATTTTTTAAAAAATCCAGATATGAATATATCATTCCCTACATTGTTAATGAGAATGTCATATTTGATTATACTAACACCACCATGGGTTTCAAGTTCAATTTTTGACCTTAAATGTACTATGAAATATAAGGTTGATTGTTTTTTAAGAACAAAAAGAATTTGTAATAAGATCATTTTTTATTGAGTAATTTTTAAATAAAGGGGATTGAGTAAATATATGTCTGTTAGCAAACATATTTAGTTCAAAATCTTTATCTGTATTTCTTATAAAATAGGCAAGGGATTTATAGGCAAGATATACTAACCTCTCTCATCATAAAGGGCAGACAAGCCACAAGGTTTTAGCCTGGAATCGGGGACACATACTTCATAGCACTCATGAGATTTACAGCACATAAAATAGACTTTTATGACCCTGGATGAGATTGTGCTTCAGTCTTGGACATATCCGTTTTTTATGGTCATTAAAAGTTATTGAGTTAACTGCTCATTATACAGTTTAATCTGCACTCCTACTTCTATTTTTAGGGGAGCTGAAGTACTTAAGTTAAAATAAGAGTTCTTCTAAAACTTTGAAAATGTGTAAAATTTGACCTCAGTTAGAAATATATTTGAGATGCAGACTGAGATAATTTTGTTAAATTATTTTTTGCTTACATACTTTGCCAATACCTTTTTCCAATCTGGAGATTTCATGCATACGTTTTTTAAATGGTATCTTTGATGAAGTTTTTAACTTAAATGCAATTCAATGTATTAATTCCTTTCCTTCATGGATAGTGTTTTATGCATCTATTTTAGCAAAACTTTCTATACCACAATTAAAGAATGTATTCTCTTAGCATTTTCTAGAAGCATTAGGGATTTTTATACATGTATATATTTACATAAATAATCTACTTAGAATGGATTTTCCACATAAGGTTATTTGGGGGTTGGGGTTAAATTACACTGAGGTTGGTAAAGTAATTAAAAGAGAAGGCCACTAGACTGGGGTGGCTCTAATGCCTCTGTAAGCAAACCTAAACATAGGCCAAAGTTTATGCACTCTGAGACAATGAAACTTAAGAACAACCAATCATAACCAATCAACTAGGCTTCCTTAAGTAAGGTAATGCTTATTAAGCTATAGCCAATCAAATAATTTCCTTGCTTTACTTTTAGTTTTTTTTCTATAAAAAGCTCTCAACTAGCTCTCACCAGGGAGTGTACTTAACCATTTTTGGTCTGGCTCTGCTAAATTTGAATCAATGTATTCTCAACATCCTGAAAATTTTAATGTCTCCATTTATCCTTCAAAAAACAAATTCAATACAGGATCCTACTATAGAATAAACATATAAGGAATGAACACAATAACCCTAAGTTATAACGTAACTTGATATAATTAGCTAAATATTGGAAGCTACCTCTGCATTCTAGAGATGTAGACATTAATATATATACATACATGTGTGTAAATATATATACACATACATACATACATATATGTAATTAGTTATGAAGAAATGAAATTTATATGGTATACTTTTCAAAAATTCCATGTAGTATGTAGCTAACTAAGAAAAGCTGGCATTGAGAATGACTAAAATAAAAGTCTGATGTTTAAAACAACAAAGCCCCTCATTATTCCTTTTAGATACTGATTCTGTGAAATAGAGAGGACTTGCATGAATTCCAAATATCATGATTTGTTTTATATGCCATATTTCTTTACCGAAACTTCCTAGGATTATCCAAAATATTTAACTAGATTTTGAGGATTTTTATGGATAACAAACACCTCAAATTTGCTTAGGGCTCTTCAATAATGCCTTTAAATTATTTCCCACTTTCATGAAAATACTCATTCTTTGATCTTGTCATTTCTGGATTAACTATATTTAATCCCTCTTTCTGTCTATCTCATATAATAATCATCTGGTCACTTTATTTACTAAAAGACTTTGCATCAGTCTTAAAACTTTTTATCAAGGTACAACTGCATAATGTGAATAGGACAGTCTTATTTCCTCTTTCCAACATCAATCCATCCTTTCATCTATTTACCTATCTAGCCATCCTCCTTATTTCATGGGTAATTTAGACACCAAATGTAATATAAATGGTAATAAAAGGCATCTTTTCCTCATTCCCAATCTCAGAGAAAAGCTCTCAATATTTAAAATATGAGTATAAAATTTTTGTAGACTTTTGTAACAATATATTTTAAAATAATAAAAAATATATCACAAATAAGAAGAAATATTTCAAAAGGTCTATATCTATTCATTATAGAAACTACTAACCAGAAGTAAAAGAAAACTTTGTCATTCAATAAATAGCACCCAAAAAACTCTAAAGAAAGTTACACTTAAGATCTCAGCCCTGTAGGGTGGTCATGTTCTTTCACATATTACTGTGCTAGTCCCAGTCCCTTTATTTATATATCTATCTGATGTTTAGAGCAGAAGTCTTCATCAGGTATTTCTGCTGAGCCCTCCATAACAGGGAGCAGAAGGAAACTCTGAAGACATTTTTCCCCACTCCAACCTACTACACTCCTAAGCCCTCCTCCTATTGCTCCTCCTATGCATTGCTTCCCCTATGCTCCCCTATCCCCCCAAGCCAAGGTCCATAAAACTGCCGGAACATTTTGTTCACAGCTCCCTCAACAGTGATATGACCCCCGAGTCTTCTGCTGCTTCACCTGACCTTGGAGCATATGCCATTCCATGGGTAGCAAGGGAACAGGGGAAGTCAGCTTTTTCTCAGATCTTAAATTCTTGCTTATACAATCTCAGTAATAAGTAAAGGCTTAACTCTTTTATTTACTCTTTTGCAAAAAAATTTTTTTAACAAGTCATTTATTTCTTTAAGATTTCTTCTTTGGAGAGAAGATATCTATTATTTTTAATTTTATTTTTGATTGAAATATATTTAATATATTTTAAAACATACATAATATTCATTTGATACATTTACATATTGTAAAATATGGCCATTGTAGTGATAGAACATCTATCATATCACATTAACTATCATCTATTTCTGTGACTGGAATAATTAAAATCTAGTTTCTTAGTAAGTTTGATAATTATAATACAGTCTATTGTCTATATTCACTAAACTGTGAATTAGATCTTCATTTCCATTATACAAAATAGTTTTATCAACTATAGATTCAATCTTCAGACATTATTCATCCTATAAATAAAAGTTTTTACCAGTCTCTTCCTATTTCCTTCATCCCCCAGACTCTGGCAATCACTTTTTACTCTCTTTTTCTATTAATTTAATTTTTTTTTAGATTGCAGTGATCCCATGCAATGTTTTATTTCTCTTTCTGACTTTTTCCACTTAGCATAATATCTTCCAGTTTCATTTATGTTGCCACAAATGGCATAATTTCTTCCTTTTTAAAGGCTACATGATATTTCATTGTGTGCATATGTATATGTATGCATACAGGTGAGTGTGTGTGTATATACATATCTAGCTCTCAAATTTTTTTTTAGCCATTTATCTGTGGATAAAACAAGTTGTTTTCATACCTTTGCTATTATGAATAATGATGCCGTGAACATGGAACTGCATATATTTCTTTGACGTATGCTTTGTTTCCTTTGGACATATACTTACAGTGGGATTGCTGGATCATACGGTATTTCTCTTTTATATTACACAGAAAAAATATTTTCTATACTATCTTTACCAGTTTACTTTACCAATGACAGTGTACAGGATTCCCTTTTCACCTTATCTCTTATCATTTTGATAAGAGTTATCCTAACAGGTACTAGGGGATATCTCACTAAGGTTTTAATTTGCCTTTCTCTGGTGATTAGTAATGTAGAGCACCTTTTCCTGTACCTTTAGTCACTTGTATGTTTTCTTTGAAAAACTATTCAGATTCTCTACTCATTTTTTATCATAGTTATTTTTTGTTTTTGCTATTGAGTTGTAAGTTCCTTGTATATTTTGGATATTAACCCCTTACTAGATATGTGGTTTATAAATATTTTCAACCAATCCATAGGTAGGAACTTTTATTTTGTTCATAGTTTCTTTTGTTGTGCAGAAACTCTTTAGTTTAATGTAGTCCTGCTTATTTATTTTTTCTCTAGTTGTTTTGTTTTGGTATCAAATTTTAAAAAATATTGCCAAAAACAATGTCAAGGAGCTTACCCTTTATATTTTCTTTTAGAAGTTTTATGATTTCAGGTCTTATATTCAAGTCTTTATTCAATTTTGAGTTGATTTTTATGAGTAGTATTTGATTAGGGGTCTATATGAATATCCAGTTTTCCCAGAACCATTTATTAAATAAATTATCCTTTCTCCATTTCATATTCTTGACTACTCTGCCAAAAATTAATTGAGTTTATTTCTAGGCTGTTTATTCTGTTCCATTGATTTATGTGTCTTGGTTTTTTTTTTATGCAAGTACCATGCTGTTTTGATTATTACAGTTTTGTAATATAATTTGAATCAGGAATTCTGACGCCTTCAGCTTTGTTCTTTCTCCCTAAGATTACTTAACTTTTCAGTGTTTGTGTGTGTGTGTGTGTGTGTGTGTGTGTGTGTGTGTGTGTGTGTTACTGTAAAAATTTTAGAATTGATTTTTCTATTTCTGTGAAAATGACTAAAATTTTGATAAAGAGTGCATTGAATCTGCAGATTACTTTGTGTAGTATGAACATTTTAGCAATATTAATTCTTCCAATCTATGAGATTAGTGTGGTCCTTCCCTTTATTTGTTGTTTCTTAATTTTTAAAATCAAAGTAATCATTTTCAGTGTATAGATCTTTCACCTTCTTGGTTAATTTATTCCTAAGTTTTTATTCTTTTTTGTGCTATTGTAAATAAGATTATTTTCACAATTCCTCTTCCTGATAGTTCATTGTTTTTATGTAGAAACACTACTCATTTTTGTACATTGCTTTTGTATCTTAAAAATTTATTAAAACTGTTTATTAGCTCTAACAGTTTTTTGATGGAGTCTTTAAGATTGACTATTTATAATGTCATGTCAGCTGCAAATAGACACAATTTCACTTTTCTGATTTGGATCTCTTTTTTTTCTTTTTCTGCCTAAATATTCCCCAGGATAGATCATATGTTAGAGTACAAAAAAAAAAAAAAAAAAAAAACAAAAAAAAACTTAATAAATTTGAGAAAGCTGAAATCATATCAAGATTTTCAGTAAAGATGGCAGAGTAAGTAAATACTGTGCTCATCTCCTCCCATAACCTCATCAAAATTACAAATAAATTAGAGAACAACCACTCTTGAGAACCACCTGAAATCAACTGAACAGAACTCCTATAACCAAAGATAAAACCATGTTGAGACTTGTAGTAAAAAAGAGGCATGAAATGGGCTTATCCTATACTCATGTGCAGTGGTCAAGAATTGGAAGGGATATCTGAAGAGCTCCAGGTCCCAGCACCAAACCAGTCTCTCCAGCTGATTGTGCCTCTTCTGAGTAGTCAGCACAACATCTGGCTATGAAAATCATCCGAGATTTTATCTCGGTGAGTTTGGAGGGCTCCTCGAGACCCAGGTGTCCTCTTCAAGGGCCTGTACTTGGACTTAATTGCTCACATTCACCTAAGCTCTAGTGAAGGAACAGCAACTTGAAAAGCATCAGGGACTAAGGAGTTGTTTGACATCAGGGAAAGGGCTGGAGGGGCAGCTCTCTTTCAGACAGCTTTCAGATGGGCATCATTGTTCCTCTGCAGAGCCCTCCCTTACACAGATGATAGATACAGGTGGACACCAAATTTAAGTCTCCATCAACGTGATTAAACCTGCCTGCCCTGGTGATTCCCACAGACTTTACCCCAACCAACTCATGCATAACCCAAACCTCTTTCAGGGTCCATTACTCACAAGGGGCCATGGACTGCTCATGCTGTGGACTTCCCTAAAAATATCTGAAAGATCCACAAATGCCAAACAATCAGCCTCAGTGTGCCTTGTACCTCTTCTTGCTAAGTGGTCCCCATCACTAGTGGCAGTTGGCCTTAGTTTGCAGCGCAGCCTCTCCCGGGTATCTCTAACTCCAACACAGGCAGCTACTAATCAGAGACCACTTTATAGCCTCTACCAGGTGGTTCTGGGTAGGCACAGCAACAGCTGACCTGGGCCTGCACAAAAACTAGCACACTTGGTGGCCAGCTTCAGACCACACCAGAGCACTACCTAATTGGCTCCACAAATGACACATAGAAAGAATAGATTTGGAAGACACCAGAGCCCCTATAAAATGAATGCTGTTCCCTGGGGTCAGTCCCTGTACAACAACTCATACACTGTAGTCATGGTCAGTGCTCACAGCCAAACAGTCTGAGTTTCAATCCCACCTTATGACGTGCCAATGTTAATCAAGGCTCAACTACAAGAGGAGGGCACAGACAAGTCAAACAAGGGACACCCCTAAAGCACCCAAATAAGGTGACTAGGGATACTGTGCCACTGTAAACCTACTATATAAGGACCCTCTGCCAAAACTGGGAGATATAGCAGATCTATCTAATATATAAAAACAAAAACAGGGAAGCAGCAACTGAGGAAACAAAGAAACATGTCTCAAATGGAAGAACAAAAGAAACTAAAAAAATGGAAGCAAACAATTCACCAGATACAAAGTTCAAAACACAGGTTATAAGAATGTTCAATGAACTTATGAGAAAAATAGATGAACCCCATAAGAACTTTATACAAAGAGAGAGAAACCATAAAAGAGAACCAATCAGAAATAAAAAGTACGATAACTGAAATAAAGAATACACTAGAAGGAATCAATAGCAGATTCAATAAAGCAGAGGACTGAATCAGTGATCTGGAAAACAAGGTACCGAAACATACCCAACTGGAAAAGAAAAGAGAGTAAAAACAATGAGAGTTTAAGGGACCTCTAGAACAACATCAAACATAACAAAACAATTGCATTATAGAGTACCAAAGGAAAACAGAGAGAGTAAGGAATTGAAAACCTATTTAAAGAAATAATGACTGAAAATATCCCTAACCTGGTGAAGGAAACAGACATAAAAACCAGGAAGTGTGGTGAGTCCCAAACAAGATGAACCAAAAGAGGCTCACACCAAGACATGTATGTCATAATTAAAATGCCAAATGTTAAAGATGAAGAAAGAATCCTAAAAACAGTCGGAAAAAAGCAGTCAGTTACCTACAAGGGAGCCTCCCATTAGCTTGTCAACTGATTTCTCCACAGAAACTATGCAGCCCAGAAAGGATTGACGTGAAATATTCAAAGTGATGAAATGTAAGTAAGTACAACGAAGACAACTCTAACCAGTAAAGTTTTAATTTAGAATCCAAGGACAGATAAAGAGCCTCTCAGACAAAACAATGCTAGAATTCATTGCTACAAAACCATTATTACTGAAAAGAGAGGAGGAGATGGAGCAGGAGGAGGAAGAGGATGGGGAGGAAGAAAAGAAGGTATAAAAATTCCGAATAATAAAACGGCAATAATTACATATCTATCAACAATTACTTTAAATGTAAATGAATTAAATGCTCTAATCAGAAGACACAGGGTTACTGAATAAATAAGATAACAAGGCCTTTACATATGCTACCTATCAGAGAATCATTTTAGATCAAAAGATATAGAAAGACTGATACTAAAGGAGTGGAAAAAATATTTTATAAAAATGGAAATTAAAAAAAGCTGCAGTAGCAATACTTATACCAGACAAAATAGACTTTAAAACATAGGCTATAACAAGAGACAAAAAAGGACTCAGCAATCCCATCTCTGAATATTTATGTGAAGAAACCCAGAACACTAATTCAAAAAGACACATGCATCCATATATTCACTACAGCATTATTTACATAGCCAACTTATGGAGGCAACCTGAATGTCCATAAACGGAAAAATGGATAATGAGGAGGTGGCACATATACATAATGAAGTATTACCTAACCAAAAAAAAAAAAAAAAATGAAATCTTGCCCTCTGCAATAACAAGGATAGACCTAGAGGGTATTGTGCAGAGTGTATGTAGTAAGTCAGAGAAAAACAAATGCCATATCATTTAACTTCCATGCAAATCTAAAGAAAAAAATAAAGATGTAAAGATGTCAAACCCCTGGACACCTGAAACTAATATAATATTGAATATCAACTGTAATTAAAATAAAATAATATTTTAGAAAAAGAAATCATCATGCACATCATTTCAAAAATAACTGTATAAAACTAGAAATTAATTACTAGAAGAAAACTGGAAAATTTACAAATACATAGTGGTTAAGCAACATGTTCCTGAACAACCAAGTTAAAGAAATCAAACTGTATCCTGAGCCAAATGAAAATGAAAAGACAACATACCACAACTTATGAAATGCATCAAGAGCAGTTCTAACAAGGAAGTTTATATACAAACACTTATATTTAAAAAAAAAGTCTCATCATAGACAACATCAACAGGGTTCAAGGAATGCCCAACTAGTTAAGAACTACAAAAAAAAATATTTCAATTAAAGATCATTTGATAACCAAAAAATGATCACCAAAAAAAAAAAAAAAACAAAAAAACACTAAACTCAAAGTTAGCAAAGGAAGGAAATAATGATCAGCATAGGAACATGGAAAAGGTTAATGAAAATAAAATTTGGCTTTGAAACAATAAACAATATAGTCAAAGCATCAATAGGCTTACCGAGAAAAACAGAGATTATTCAAATAAATGAAATATAAATAGAAGGTGAGATATCACAACAGATACTATAATAATACAAAAATTTATGAGACTACTGTGAAAAATTATATACCAATAAACTGAACACCTATTGAAGAAAGAAATTCCTAGAAACATACCACCTAACAAGATTGATTCATGAAGAAATAAAAAATTTGGTCAGACTAGTTACTAATAGGGACATTGAATCAGAATCAAAAAAATTTCCCAACAAAGAAAAGTCCATAAACATATAGCTTGGCTTCGCTGATGAATTCTGCCAAGTATTTAAAAAAGAATACTGAATATTTTGAAACTCTTCTAAAAAACAGAAGGAAAGACTTTAAAACTCATTTTATAAGGTTAGTATTGTGCTGATACAAAAGACAGTGAAGGACATTACAAGAAAAAAATTTTTAGACCAATATCCAAAAGGAACATAGATTTTAAAAAATCTTCAATAAAATATTGGCAAACTGAATTTAACAATATATTAAAACACTCATAGATCATGATCAAGTAGGATTTATTCCAGCAATGCAAGGATGATTCTACATCCACAAATCAATCAATTCCATAAACTACATTAACAAAATGAAAGATAAAAATTATATGGTCATCTCAATAGATGTGGAAAAAAGATTTGACAAAAGTCAACATCTTTTCATTATAAAATCTCTCAATAGACTGGATATAGAGTGAAAATACTCAACACAGTAGAGGATATTCATAACAAGTCCACAGCTAACATCATACTCAATGGTGATACACTGAAAGCTTTTCATCTAAGATCAGGAATAAGACTAAGATGCCCACTCTGGTCTCTTTTATTCACTTTTGACTACAACTTTAATTGGCTACTCCAACACTGGGCACTGCATCTTTCACTCACGCAGCTCAACTAAATTCCATAAAAAATATGTTAATAAATATGTTATAAAATATAATGTATCAAGTATATAATGGCATATATACTAATGTATAAAATATTAATATTATTGGTTCAGTATCTCTAAAATCTGCGATGGTGGGTTTTTTTTTGCATTTTTGAAGTTTTATTTTGAATCTTCACTTTATTTTTTCTCTATTGATTCATCTTTCTAGAAACTTAATATTTCAATATCTAATTTACTGCTTTCTCTTTTCTGGCTTTACTGCTTTCTCTTTTCTATATCTTTTAATAACAGTTTTGATAACTACTTGATGATTTTACCCATTTATGTTCTAATTCTGTAATTCCTAACTTGTAAAAATTATGTAATTGAATTTCAGCATTTTATCATTCTTGATACATATAATTTTAATACTATAAATTTCTCTCCTGCATGACTTCAGCTGCATTTCATATTTTTGTTATGTTTTATTCTTATTATCATTTAATTGAATGTTTTCTAATTTATAGTAAGATTTTTTTTCTCTGATTTATGGGTTATATCAAATACAATTGCTTATTGGTAGATCTTTTTCTTTTTTAAAAAAACTGTATTCTAATTTGATTTCATTGTAGTCAGAAAATTCTCATAATGCTAAAACTTTAAGTTTTGTTGTGGCTTTCTTTATAGCACAGTATATAGTCAACTGTGTAATATTTTATCTACGTACTAGGAAAATAGTGTAGATTCCTCAGTGTTGTACTTAATGTTGATAGTTTAATTTTCAAATTCTGTTCAGGATTTTTATACTGCTATTTATTGTCTGTTTATTCTCTCAACCACTAAGACACATGTGTCAAAATATCCTGCTATAATTGGGCTGAATCTATTTTTTTCTTTTAATTCTCTTAATTTTTTAATATATTTCATAGATGTAAATTTAAATTAGTACATATTCTTGATTAATTGACCAGTTACTTAATATTAATACTATGATAGTCTCTTTTTTAACCTCAATGTCTGTAACATAGTAGTCACTTAATACATTCATTTATTTGATAAAACCTTAGATACCTTTTGTTGTACTTTATTACGTCATGCATTCCTTACTGTGCTTGATACCAGAAACAGCTTTTCAGAAGATATTCTAGGATATATAGTTCATACATTTGAAAATTTTTCTCAAAGGAATGTTGAGCCAGTAAAATGCATCATATGAGAAAAAAGACTTAAATTTCTACAAATGGTAATATCGTTAGGTAAAAATTAACTTAGAAATTTTAACTACTAGAAAAAAAAACTATTTAAAAATATAAAAATTCTCTGAGTTTCTGATCATGTGGATACACTAAAAAGAGCTACCATATTTGATTTTAAATATGATTGCTTTATTTCTTAAGTATCCTGCCATATTTTTAAAAACTATATGGTAAAAAGATATTAAATAAAATAATCAAAAGAGATAAGAGAAAAAGAGACACTTTTCATATATTATAGAGCTCAGATATTTCACAAGTAGTCAGTTGAAAGCTTGGAATAGGTTAGATAACCATTCTGTCATAAATCCCTATTGTAATTGATCATATATTCATAGGACAATAAATGCACTTATTTTTTCTACTTATTTCCAGTTAAAACATACAGAATAATTTATAATGCCAATTAACTCAGTATAACTTCACTTAATATTTCCTGGAAAATGACAGAGTGTGGAAATTTGACACTGCTTATTGTTTTCATAAGAAAAATGAGTTCATAGCATATTAAGATTTTTGAATCTTAGCTTCAGAGGTTATTAATACGTTAGCCTTTTTTTATGAGAAGAATGAAGTTCATGAATTGAAAGTCTTGTCCAAAGTGACCCAATTAGAAAATAATAAAAACTCCCAAATAGAAATGCATTTCCATTCTCTTTTGTAAAGGTGCATCTGAGAAATAATTATATGTGTAATTCTAAACCTAATAAGATAAGGATGCTGTACAAGACAGCTATACTATGTTTATGTACCTAAATAAAATAATTATTCAGTGGAAATAAAGTAGAAAACATAAGAGGAATGAATCAAGTTGGGTTTTAAATGACTTGAATAAAGGGAACGATATCATGTAACTGTCTTAGTAGAAATGTTTAATGATAAGGGGGTTCAACTTATGGCTAATGTTTCCTAAGATAACTTCAAGCTTCCTACAAACTGTTTTTAAAGACAAATAGATACTAGTGAACTGAATACAGCAATAAATTAAGGAGATTTTACATCACTTCATCTCAGGGGCAAAGGGTTCTCCATAGGCAAATCAATTAATGTGATACGCTACATAAACATAAAAAATAAGTATTGCATGATCATATCAATAGATGCAGAAAAAGCCTTTGACAAGATACAGCATCTATTTATGATCAAAACACTTAACAAAATCGGTATAGAAGGAAAGTACCTTAACATAATAAAGGCCATATATAACAAGCCCTCAGCCAACATTATACTTAATGGTAAAAAACTAAAAACCTTCCTTCTAGGTTTAGGAACAAAGTAAGGCTGTCCACTATCACCACTGTTATTCAGTATAATATTGGAGGTCCTAGCACATGCAATCTGGCAAGAGAAAGATATAAAAGGCATCCAAATAGGAAACGAAGAAGTCAAACAGTTTGACTTCTATGACATGATTCTCTATATAGAAAACCCTAAAGACTCCATAAGAATACTACTAAAACATAAAGAAAATATAGTAAAGTCTCTGCATAAAAAATCATTGTTCAAAAATCCATAGTGTTTCTATATTCTAACAATAAAGTATCAGAAAAAGAAGTGGAAAAAATATTTCCTTTTGCAATTGCAATAACAAAAATAAAATATCTAGTAATAAATTTAATGAAACATGTGAAAGACCTATATAATGAAAACTAAAAGACCCTATTAAAAGAAATCAAAGAAGATACAAAGAAATAGAAAGATATTCTGTGTTCTTGGAAGGAAGAATCAACATAGTTAAAATGAATTTATTCCCTAAAGCACTATACAGATTGTGTCAAATCCCATCAAAATCCCATTGGCATTTTTTAAAGACTAGAACAAAAAATCATCATATTTGTGTGGAAGCACAATAGACCCCGAATTGCCAAAGCCATCCTTCGAAAAAAGAACAAGACTAGAGGCATCATTCTGCCCAACTTCAAATCATACTACGAAGCGGCAATAATCAAAATGGCATGGTATTGGCAGAAAAACAGACACATGGACCAGTGGAACAGAATCAAGAGTCCAGAAGGAAACCCATATTTATATGTGCAAATAAGTTTTGACAAAATAGCCAAAAACACACAGGGGAGAAAGGAAAGACTTTTCAATAAATGATACTAGGAAAATTGGAAGGCCACCTGCAAAGAATGAAACTAGCCTGTTGCCTATCATCACACATCAAAAATAACTCAAAATGAATTAAGGACCCAAATAGAAGACCTGAAACAATAAAATATATAGAAGAAAACACAGGAACTAAACTCAAGAAACTTGGCCTTAAAAAGTATTTTATGAATTTGACCTCAAAGGCATGGGAAGTGAAAACTAAAATAAATTAATGGGACTACCTCAAACTAAAAAGCTTCTGTTCCGCAAAAGAAACTGTCAACAAAGTAAAGAGACTACTATCCAAATCGGAAAATATATTTATAAGCAATGCCTCCAATAGGGCCTGATATCCAAAGTAGACAAAAAACTCATACAACTCAATAACAACAACAAAAAAACACCCACAAACAATCCAATCAAAAAATGGACAGAGGATATGAACAGATGCTTCTCCCTAGAGACATAAATATGGCAACAAATATACGAAAATATGCTCATCATCGCTAGCTATTTGAAAAATGCAAATTAAAATCACAATGAGACACCATCTCATACCTGTTAGAATAGCTATAATCAACAGGACAAGTAATAACAAATGCTGGCATGCATGCAGAGAAAAAAGAACCCTCATACACTGCTGGTGGGACAGCAAATTGGTACAACTACTATGGAAAACAATTTCGAAGTTCCTCAAAAACTAAGAAGTAATCTACCATATGAGCCAGAAATCCCTCTCCTGGGTATTTATCCCAAAGACGTGAAAACCCATATCTGTAAAGATCTTTGCACACTGATGTTCATAGCAGCACTATTTATACTGGCCAGAAGATGGAAGCAACTGAAGTGTCTGTGATAAATGATTGGCTAAAGAAGCAGTGGTACATATACACAGTGGAATATTACTCAGCCATAAGAAGAGATGAAATACTGCCATTTGCAACAACCTGGATCGACCTCAAGATAATCATGCTAAGTGAAATAGGCCGGACAGAAAAAATTGAAAACCACATGATATCACTTATATGTGGAATATAAACCTAAAAGCAACAAACAGACAGGATAAACACACAGAGACCCATGGACATATACAACAGACAGAAGGTTACCAGAGGGCGGGGGAAGGAGAAGGGAGGTAGACAGGATAAAATGAGTCAACTATGTGATGACAGAAAGAAATATAACTATGGCAGGGGAACACACAATGCAATATATATGCCTTATTATTAAACTATACACCTGAAACTTACTGGATTTTGTCAACCAACATTACCAAAAATAATATTAAAAAAAAAAAAGACTCAGGTCAGATCTTAAATTTTTAATAATTAAAAATCCACTTTTTGCCAATAACTTTGAGAGATTTTAATAATTAGGTAGATTAATTCATTTTATTATACTTTATTTTTGTACAGGGTGACAATATTTATCTGAAGAGCACAAATCCCAGAAAGCAAACAATGAGTTGTGTATATATTCAATACATAGCTGCCTCATATCAGCACAATTCTTCTTGCCTTGCAAATAATATGTTAATGCAAGCTAGACTAAAGTCCTAGGAAATCTTAGTGGTATTATACCTTGGAGATTCTAGTTTTACATACACTCCACTTATTCAGACTGTCATGAAAGTATCGATGAAAATATGAGAAGATGGTTTCCAAATTCCATATCTTAGTGAATAGCCATATCATAAATATTATCTCTGACTCTTTCTCTCATTTATCCCCTGCACACACACACAAACACACGCAGAAAATCAAGTACTAACAATTCTATACTCTAAATAGTTTTTAAATCATTCATGTCTGGCCCCTCATCAATTCTCAAATGAATTATGCTCAACTCCTAACTATCACCACTCTCTAGTATTGTCAGTTTGTGGTTATTAGCATAAAATACAAATATGATTGTCACTCCCTTACCTTAGTCCTAAAATGAATTATACTATCTTTAATTTATCTTACCATGTCTTTTATGATTTGTCCTACTTGTCTTTCTTTGTCCATAATGACTTTTGTACCTCCATACTCCCACTGAATGACTTCTCTCAGGTCATTAGATCATTTATTTAAAATTATTTATCAGCCATCTCTTTTGCACTTAGTACCATGCAAGAACAGGAAAGAAACTATAACAAATATTTAAATGAGTAAAGCTTTCTCACTTCTCACTTCTGGATCTTCACATCATAAGCCATCTGAACATGCTGTCTCTTATAAAATACATCGACTGTAGTATAAGTATTTGTAATTTCAGGAAATGAAAATAAAAATACATTAGCTACAAAAATAAGCACATACACAAAATGAGTAGCATTAATGAGAAAAGGATTTGAAAACAATCATATTACACATATTTTTATTAATCAGTGAGAAAAAATATTGTAAAATGTTTTATAACAAATATATTTTAGAAAAATGTTTAATAATTAAATATTTAGCCTAAACAAACTTGAAGCAGAAATCCAAAAAAATAATAAGAAAAGGAGAATGAATAGCAGGAAAAATTGAAAAGAGGTGTTAATGGTATCAGAAATAATTTCAAAAAATATAATAAATCTCACAAGAGAATTAAAATTTACAATTCTTTCAGAGAAATCAGAATTGAAAATGTGAAATAAATTTAATAATGATTCTACAAGAAATACTCCAGTTCTTAAGTAAATACAAAATAACTTGGTCCTGGTAAATAAATGAAACAGTGGAAAGGATATGAGTGCTCTCTTTAAATGGTAAAAATAATGTAAAAATATTATACAATGTATGGAACACAAAATATAAACCACATTATATAAAAATAATTAAAATATCTCATTAAAAACTCTAAAACATAACGTAACATTGAGAAATGAGGGGGAAATATGAGAAAATAGTACTAAATTCTGTGCCAAAAATCATATTTTTATTTGAGTAATTAACAAAAATAGTAAAATGAGTAGAGAACATAAAAGCAGACATAATGAAATGTATACAACAAGAGGACAAAAGGAAGAATACAGAAAGAACATTTTAAAAAGAGAACCAAAATCAAACTTGTCCTCATGACACTATTGTAAATGGTCTCACTTTTTATATTAAAAGCAAATGACATGCAGAATTTTGAGTGCATGTGTTTGAAGTAACTATATCCTACTAAAATGAGGAAAACCAAAACTACAAATATAAAATGATTAAATATTACCTATAATCAGATTTTTTATAAATAATCCTTGGAACTTTATAAGATATAGTTTCATTTTTCCATATTAAAAGTGAATCTATTGGCTGAATAACAAGTATATTATTTTCTTGGGATTGAAGTCTAATTGTAGAAACCTACCTAACTCAGTTTCAAAATATTTTTTAAAGATTACAAGAAACCCATTATTGTTTTTCATTTTAAATCTTAAGGCAGTATTCTTAAACTATTTTGAGAATTTTTAGAAGGTAGAACAAGCATAGCCAATAATAAGTACAGGATAAAATGTAAAAATTTAATTTTGTGTTCTAAAGTAATTTCTGGACAATAAAACAATATTAAAGTATTAAAGAGAAAAATTATAATGAAAATTCTATTTTCTAATGTTCCCTTCTTGATGGAAGTAAATTTGTAACTGAAATATGAATTAAATTTAAATATATAGCAATCAAATCAGCTTGGTGTAATGAAATAACAAAGTTTTAACATCTACTCTAAAATGTTAGCCCCTCCTGGCAATATTCTCAAAGACATTAGGAAGCATAACTTAAAGTTACATTGTTTGGACATCAAATGCTTGAGGTGTCAAATAATGTCAGTGTTGTTAGCGTCTGCAATCCAAGTATCTATTCTTTTGAGTGCTTGGCAGAGCAGTTCATCTTTCTTAAGATTTGCCTTTAACTAAATTGTAGATGTTTTTTCACAGGTAGAATAGAGGAAAATTCATTTCCATCTATCTAAAAGTTTTAATCATATCAACAAATTATATGAATAAAAGCAAAGAATGAATCTCTCTAAATTCTTAAAGATAAAGTCATTAACATCAAAGGCCATTGCATATTTTAGACTACACAGTCTGTATACAAATGTTTATATAAAATGAAAGTAGTATTTATATAAAATGAAACAATACAGAAAAATTAATGGGCATAGGGAAATGAAAAATATGGAAAAATGTTTCTTGTTCAGTTGTTTATCGCTACCTTGATAAAATAATCCATTTATGCATCACATCACAAGATTTCTGTGATGTACATATCATTACACTCATTTGACTTTTAAGAAAATATTCTTAGAGTTGTTGAATAATATGCTCCATGTCAAATAATAAGCAGATGACAAAGCAGGATTAGAGGAAAAGTTTTAATTTTGATAACTGTCTTTTGTGGGTTCTGTTTTTGTTTTTTTTTTATCAGTGTACGTACATGAGTATATATACAGTTCTATTAAAGGATGGGTTTTACTGGGAAACAGGGAAAGGAGGCAATGGCAGTTCTGAGTTCACCTTAATGCCTAATAGGTGATCTATAACAATAGAGTATAAAGGAATATAAAGAAACATGATTCCAATCAAACCAGTGCCTAAGGAGGGCTTTGATTCTCAAACACTCAGTATTAGAAATAATGATATGTGATGTGCTTTTGAAAAAGCATATGACATTTATCTTTGTTTTATAAGACAAACCAGAAAACGCCTCATGAATGGCTTTATTTAAAGTCAGGTGAAGTATGAGTATACATGAGTAGTTTGAGGGACACCTGATAATTTCCATGAAAAATTAACTTTCATTTCTAATCACAAACAGAAAAGTCATTACAGCTTATATTCTGCTATCTCCAAGATGGAAAGAAAGCAGAGAAGAAATAAGTCATCATCATAAACACTCTCAGAACTTATATTTATAGGATAAGAAAGAGAAAAAATAAAATACATAAAACTTCGAATGAACAGGTTATCCTGGCATACAAGATAGTACATGATACTCCTTTTAACCAAATCTTTATTTTCCACTAAGGCTTGGAGTGGGAAATAGAGAAAGAAAATGTCGAGCAGCAACTGGCAAAATGGTGAGATGGAACCATATGAGATAGACAGCTTGCTAGCATAAAGACTTGTGGCTCCATGCTAAATTATGGAAGTGATTAAAAATCAAGGCTCTTTCCCTAAGAAAATAAAACTTCCTCCTAGAAAGATGGAGCAAGTCCTTAAATTGGGGCTTTAATAAAATTTCAGATGTGAGAACAAGAGTCCAGACTTTTTTACTAAGGCTGCACACTGAGTTCATCTGCCTGTTTCCTACACAGTCAGGCTAGAGAAAAAATGGACACATTTTAAAACTTAATCCTCAATCTGTATCTCAATGTGAAATAATGGAGACAAATTCACTCACAATACATAAGAGCAGAAGAGTTGCCTCCCTTAAATTGAGAAGCCTGAAAATTATGGCTAAGTATAAAATCATTTTACAATAAGAGGACAAAGCAATAAAAGAATATGCAAGCAGAAGATTAAGAATTCATTCTATAATATAATCAAACAAAATGACAAAATGCCCCAAGAATAATTCTATAGAAAATGCAATGGAAACAATAATTCAGTGAAATAAGAATCCACAAAGAAGACAAAGAAAAAGATTAAAATTAATTGAGAAATTCCAAAACCAAAGAAATATATCTGTGGCCACAATAATACTATTAAATATAATAAGAAAATTAGAAACAGCAAAGATACGAAGAGATCAGAGTCTAATACAATACAAATTTGAAAATATTTTATAAAATAAAGGGTTAGTGACAGTGTGAGCAAATAAGCACTCTTTTACTTTTATTTGTGGAATTAGAAAATTGGTCTAACTTTTGAAAGGTAATGTGGTAATACAGAGCAAAATTTAAAGTGTACATATGGTTTGACTCAACCATTAATCTCAAATTTTAATCTAAAATATTTTAAAAGCAAGCTGTTATTAAAATATTTTACTGTAACTTTATATGTTTAGCATCAGATTTCCAACTTATAAAAATTTACATTGCAAATAACTAGGATGTCTGAAACTAGTGGCCTAGAAAAATATCATGCAACAGCTTAAAAAGTGAGATATATCAATATATGTTTGTATATTTTCAGGTAATAAAAGTTAAGAGGCATACTTCGAAAAAACAGATGCAAATGTCATAAACATGAACAGCTTTATGACCAACAGAGATGACTCAAATGATACAGCATGATCTCAGACCAGATTAACTACTTTATTCCCAGAAATAAATATATACATTTCCCAAAAAGGAACTCTACATGATAGGGGACAGAGCCTGCCCTGGTAAACTCACTAAATTAAGGGATAATTAAAACAAACAGAGAACAGTCTGCTCCCAAAAGAGGCAGTGGTTGAGACATATTTGTACTATTTTGTCTCAATCTCTTAATTCACTGCTTCCCAAGAGAGAAGTAAGTGAGGCAGCAGAAAGGACAAAGTTATCTTCCTGACTATACTCTCTGGGAGAATAAGTGGAAGTTTCTTACTCTATCAGCCATGTTAGAGGCAAAGAGAGAGAAAATATTTCCTCTAATGGTGTGAATAAAGACAGGTGTGGAGCAATGTTACCTTACAAACCTCTTTATGTAAAATTAAATGCTTATTTCTCATAGTTGATATCATATTTAATAAATAAAATACAATTTGCATGTAGGAAATAAACAAATGAGCACAACTCAGAAAAAAAAAAAACATACTTTATAAGGATACTTTTTATTCACTAATGGGCTGAATTTGCCTATAAAAACATTTGAATAAGGTAGTTTACCTTTCACCTTTCAGTCTTTTCTATTTTTTCTGATTCCAGATCCCACTATTTCTTTCTCCTATCCATCTCCCCACAAAACATTTAAACTATCAGTGTCCTTAAGTTTCACGGACTAATGTAAAGCCTGGTGTTAATTCCTTGTCACTATGTGCCCTAGGAAAACAGGGTCATATTAGAAAAATTCAGTCTGTAGAAAGCAAATGATTGAAGTTTGAATTCTGTTTTTTTTTTTTCTCTTAGTTTTCCAGATGATCTTGAGCAAGTCACTTATGATCTATTGGTCTCATTTTATAAATGTATAAAATGCAAATATAAAAATATTGCCAAGGTGCTGAGTTTGAAACATGGCATGTGAGAAATGTCCTCAGATTTCTCCCCTTAAAACAACAATAAGCTGAATATCTAAAACTCAACAAAAACACCCAAACTGCACACCAGCACATCTGAGTGTGGGATCTGTGTACAAGTGCTACCACAGGTCAGAACCCCGAGTGTTGGGTGGTGGTCTAGGAGAAATAAAGAAGCTGCCTCTAGCAGCCTCCTGAGCTCCTTGCAGGAGGATGGGGAGGGGTGAAGGTGCAGTGACTTCCCTGATCAACCCTGCCTGGAAGTGCCGGGACTTCTAGCAGGTGGCAACAGGGCTCAGTCATCAGGGCAGGAAGCAGAGAAGTGGGACAGGACAGCAGAGAAACAACAGTTGATTTTTATTGGCCCCAGCTGCAAAATCTAGGCTGAGCTGCAGCCCCCACCCCCAACCCAGAGGGCCCCCAAACTCTCAGAGACTGAACACCGCAGAGACACAGGGGAATCTGAACAAACACTACCAAAATTGTTGCTAACGCAGACAGGGACTGAAACTGAGAGTAGCAAATGTGAATAAATATCTACAAGAAAATAAAAAAAGACATTTAGACTTTATATAAAGCAGGGATCCAAGCCACCTATTGGAAACCAAAAAAAAAAAAAAAAAGTGCCTTCTTGGCAGCACACTAGAGAGAGACCTTTATATAACAAATCTTCTTTCTGGACAAACAACAGAATATACTTCCATTAATGCCCAGGGAGAGAAATAGTCTATTAAACACTATTAACAACCAAAGTGACAAGGCATCTCAGAAAAAAAAAAATCTCCAGAAAATAAACTTATAGACATAGAAATATGTGACCTAAATTACAGAGAATTCAGAATGGTACTTCTGAAAAACTCAAGGATATCCAAAACAACTCAAATCAACAATTTCAGGAATTAAAAAAACAACTAGATGAGCAGAGCAAGGAGACTGAAACCCTCAAAAAGAAACCAGATCGAATTTCTGGAGATGAAGAACACACTGTTAGAGTTGCAAAATGAAATTGCAAACTTGGGAAACAGAGTCGACCAAATGGAGGAAAGGATCAGGGATGTTGAAGACAGAATTCCAGAAATAAATTAGAAAAAGAGAGAAACCAAAGAATGAAAAATAATGAAAGAGAAATACAAAAACTAGCTGATACCATCAGGAGCAGAAACATAAGAATAATGGGCATTATCGAAGGCGAGGAAAAAGAAGGCGAGGAAAAGGAATAGAAAGCATTTTCACACAAATAGTTGATGAGAATTTCCCAAATCTAAGGAATGAGCTGGAGCTGGGAATTCAAGAAGTCAAAAGAATACCCAATTATCTCAACCCCAAAAGACCTTCCCAGGATATGGTTTCACAGTGTAGCACTTAGCATGTCTGCTTTACCAGCAGAAGGTCCTGGGTTCATGCCCCAGTGGAGCCATGGTCCATGTTCACCCTGAACAAGCCCGATGTTTGATCTCAGAAGGTAAGCAGGGTTGGGCTTGGTTAGTACTTGGATGGGAGACCACATAAAAGACCAAATACTGTAGGCATAAATAATAATAATAATGATAATGATGATAATAATAATAATAATAATAAAAGGCCTTCACCAAGACACATTGTATTAAAGTAATCAAAAATCAACAACAACAACAACAACAACAACAAAAAAAAAAACAGAATTCTCCGGGCAGCCAGGGAGGAGAAAACAGTAACTTATAAAGGAAAATCCATTAGATTACCATCAGATGAATGGAATCAAATATTTAAACTATTAAGTGAAAGAAACTACCAGCCTAGAATAATGTATCCTGTATCCAGCTAAGCTCTCCTTTAGATATGAAGAGCAAATTAAGACCTTTCCAGACATATAAAAATTGAATGAATTCTCCACTATAAGGCCTGCACTACAGGGAATACTGAAAGGGGTCAGCTCACCTAAAACAAAATGACAAAAAAACAAAAACAAAAACAAAAAAACAACAACAAAAAAACATAATTAGGAGTAAGGTGACTATCATGCAAATAGAAGCAGAGGAGTGCAACCCTTACTAAGAACAGGGCATTATAAACTTAAGCAACAGAGAATTGCTATAGCAAGATAGTAATGAACATTCAACATACATAGAGATAAACTGAGATAACAATGACTGAAAAGGAGAGGATTCAAAGATCCAAAATTGCACAAGGGAAAGAAGATAAGGCATGTACAGAAGAAAGTGGATGACTACATAAATATATATAATCATTATTTGTAATGGTAACCACACACCAAAGATTCAGAACTGAAGTATATAACATAAAACAAGAAGAACCAGAGGCAAAAACCACAAAAGCCAAACAAAATAAAAAACAAGCAAACAAACAAACAAAACGATAACCAGAAACACAAGAACAAGGAAGCAATGGAAACACTGAGCTACCAGAAAGCAAAAGATAAATAGCTATAAGAAGACCTCATATTACAATAATCGCCCTAAATGTAAATGGACTAAACTCACCAATAAAAAAGCACAGAGTTGCAGAATGGATCAAAAAACAAAAGTCAACAATATGCTGCCTCCAGGAAATACATCTCAGCTACAAAGACAAATATAGACTCAAAGTGAAAAGGTGGAAAATGATATTTCAAGCAAATGGCATTTAGAGAGAAGTGGGAGTAGTGGTACTAATATCAGATGAAATAGACTTCAAATTAGAAAAGAGAAAGAAAGATACTGAGAGACACTTCGTAATGATAAAGGGAATCATGCACCAAGAAGACATAATACTTCTTAATACCTATGCTCTCAATCAGGAATACATAAAGCAATTACTAACAGAACTAAAGGGAGAAATAGACCAAAACACTATTGTAGTAGAGGACCTAAATACCCCAATGTCAGATATGGACAGATCATCCAAACAGAAAATCAATGAGAAAATAACATCCTTAAATGACACATTAGACCAAATGGACATAATTGACATATACAGAGCCTTCCATCCCAAAACATCCGTTTATACATTCTTCTCTAGTACACACAGAACATTCTCAAGAATCAACCACATACTACAGCCCAGAGAGCCTCAACAAATATAAGAGGGTTGAAACCATACCAACCATATTTTCTGATCATAATGCTTTGAAACAAGATATCAACTGTAAAAAGAAAGCAGGAAGAACCATAAATACATGAAAATTAAACAACATAATACTGAAAAATAACTGGGTCAGAGATGAAATAAAAAGAGACCAAGAGATACATAGAAATAAATGATAACAATAGCATATCATAGCAAATCTTCTGGGACATTGCCAAAATGGTCGTAAGTTCATATCATTACAGGCCTATCTCCAAAAACAAGAATGAGCCCAGATAAACAACCTAATGTTTCATCTTAAAAAAAGAAAAATAAAAAGGAAGAACAAATGAGGCTTAAAGTCAGAAGAAGGAAAGAAATAGTCAAAATTAGAGCAGAAATAAATGAAAAACAAAAAAGAAAAACAATAGAAAAAATAAATACGATAAAGAGCTGGTTCTTTGCGAAGGTTAATAAATTTGACAAAACCTGGCTAGACTCACTAAAGAAAAAAGAGGAAGAACACAAATAAAGTCGGAAATGAAGGAGGGGAAACTATTACTGACATCGCAGAAATACAAAGGATCATGCAAGAATACTATGAAAAACTATATAATAACAAATTTAATAACTGAGAAAAAATGGACCAGTACTTAGAAAGCACAGTCTTCCTAGACTGAATCAAGAAGATCTGGAAAATCTAAATAGACCAATCAGCAGTATGGAAATAGAAACAATATCAAAAACCTACCAAAACATAAAAAGTCCAGTACCAGATAGCTTCACCAGTGAATGCTACCAAACATTCAAAGATTTAATACCTGTTCTTCTCAACTCTTACAAAATATTAAAGAGAAGGCAATACTTCCAAACTCATTTTATGAGGCCAATATACCCTGACACCTGGTAAAGATAACATAAAAAAGGAAAACTACAGACTAATCTCTCCCATGAACACAGATGCAAAAATCCTAAATAAGATACTAGCAAACAAAACATAGCAACATATTAAAAAGATTATACACCACAATCAAGTGCGCCTCTTCCCAGGGGCACAGGGATGATTCAACATATGCAAATCAATTAATGTGATACACCACATAAATTAAAATAAGCATCATATGATCGTATCAATAGATGCAGAAAAAGTCTTTGACATGATACAGCATCCATTTATGATCAAAACTCTTAACAAAATTGGTATAGAAGGAAAGTGCCTTAACATAATAAAGGGCATATATGACAAGCCCTCAGCCAACATTATACTTAATGGTGAAAAACTAAAAACCTTCCCTCTAAGATCAGGAAGAAGGCAAGGCTGTCCACTATCACCACTGTTTTATTTAATATAACACTGTAGGCCCGAGCAAGTGCAATCAGGTAAGAGAAAGAGATAAAAGGCATCCAAATAGGAAACAAATAAGTCAAACTGTCACTACTGTGGATAACATGATTCTCTACATAGAAAGCTCTAAAGACTCCACATGAACACTACTAGAAACAAAACTCAAATACGGTAAAGTCTCTGGATACAAAATCAACGTTAAAATATCCATAGTGTTCCTATACTCTAATAATAAAGCGACAGAAAAAGTGAAAAAAAAATTCCTTTTACAAATGCAACAAAAAAATAAATACCTAGGAATAAATTTAACGAAACATGTGAAGAATCTATATAATGAGAACTACAAGACCCTATTTAAAAAAAAAATTGTAGAAGATACAAAGAAATAGAAAGATATTCTGTGTTCTGAGATTGGAAGACTCAACGGAGTTCAAATGACCATATTACCTAAAGTATTATATAGATTTAATGCAATCTCCATTAAAATCCCATTGGCATTTTTTTCTAGAAATAGAATAAAAAAATCATCATATTTGTATAGAAGCACCCTGAGAAATAGAACGAGGCTGTAGACATCACTCTGCCCAACTTCAAATTATGCTATAAAGTCATAATAATCAAATGGCATGGTATTGGCAGAAAAACAGACACACGGACCAGTGGAACAGAATCAAGAGTCCAGAAGTAAACCGATATTTATATAGGCAAGTGATTTTTGACAAAATGCCAAAAACATGCAGTTGAGAAAGGAAAGCTTCTTCAATAAATGGTGCTGAGAAAATTGGAAGGCCACCTGCAAAACAATGAAACTAGACTCTTGTCTATCACACACCAAAATTAACTCAAAAATAGATTAAGGACCCGAATAGAAGACCTGAAACAATAAAGTGCATAGAAGAAAACATAAGAGCTAAACTCAAGGACCTTGGACTTAAGGAAGATTTTCTGAATTTGACCTTAAAGGCAAGGGAAGTAAAAACAAAAATAAATGAATGGGACCACATCAAACTAAAAAGCTTCTGCTCAGCAAAAGAAATCATCAACAAGGTAAAGAGACAACCATCTGAATGGGAAAATATATTTGTAAGCAATGCCTCTGATAAGGGCCTAATATCTAAAATCTACAAAAACTCATACAACTCAATAACAACAACAACAAAAAACAATACAATCAAAAAATTCGCAGAAGACCTGAACAAACACTTCTCCCTAGAACCATACAAATGGCCAACAAATATGTGAAAATATGCTTATCATCACTAGCTATTAGGGAAATGAAAATTAAAATCAGAATGAGACACCATCTCCATACCTGTTAGAATAGCTATAATCAACAGGACAAGTAATAACAAATGCTGGCATGCATGCAGAGAAAAAAGAACCCTCATACACTGCTGGTGGGACTGCAAATTGGTACAACTACTATGGAAAACAATTTCGAAGTTCCTCAAAAAACTAAGAAGTAATCTACCATATGAGCCAGCAATTCCTCTACTGAATATTTACCCTAAAGACTTGAAAACCCATATTTATAAAGATATTTGCACACCAATGTTCATAGCAGCACTATTCACAGTGTCCAGGACATGGAAACAGCTGAAGTGTCCTACCTTAGATTACTGGCTAAAGAAGCAGTGGTACATACATACAATAGAATATTACTCAGCCATAATAAGAGAGGAAATACTGCCATTTGAGACAATCTGGATGGACCTCAAGATATTCATGCGAAGTGAGCAAAATAAGTCAAACTGAAAACAAAATTGAAAACCACATAATATCACTTATATGTGGGATATAAACCTAAAAGCGACAAATAAACAGGACAAAGGGGGACTCAGGGACATGGACAATGGCTTAGTGGTTACTAGAGAGTAGAGGGTGGGGGAAGGGGTAAGAGGTAGACAGGATTAAGGTGGTCAAATATTGGGGGGTTGGAGGAGGGTGAAGTAGGTAAAGAAGATCAAATATATGGTAGCTGAAGGAAACTGGACTTTGGTAATCATACAATATATATTGTCAAATTATAATGTACACCTGAAAATTATATAACTGTACTAACCAATGTCACCCCAATAAACTTAAAAGAATATTACCAAGGTGTTCGTTAAAAAAAAATTCCTGGAATAGTGGAAATTAAATTACAGCTATCAAGAAAAAGAGAACACCAATGAAATTTTTCTAATTTTGGATGCCAGGACTTTGCAATAGTCTATTTAATGGCTTATTTTCAGAATAATTTTTCTTCCTAGAATCCAACTATTACCTTGGGATGTAAAAACAATATCCAAATATCTTCTGAATTCAGTATACACAACCCATATATATCACTGTTGCATGATTTTAGACCTCATCATATAATAATCAGAGGCCACACAGTAAATTGGAGACATACTCAGTTGATAATGTACAGTTCTAAAGTATTTTAAAATATCCACATAATCACTTGTTTTGTTTGTCCCTCATTCCTAAATTAACAAATGGGAGAATTATGTGAAGCATTCATGGTTTTATAAAACTGAAGTGAATTAATTATTCATAAGCACTTAAGAGAAATGCCCAGATGATACCAGAGTTGTGAAACCAATACAATCAGTTGAAGTGGGATGAAGGTATTACAAAGAAAGTTTGATTCAGTTACAAACTAATTGTCCCAATACCAGTTAATAAGGGATTTCATTTCTATACACATAACCCAGAGTTCAAAACTAAAATTCAACCTACTGTGCCAGAAAAAAAAAATCAAACACATACAATATTAGCAATAACTGTTAAAAAATAGAGTTTGACATATTATGAGTGGAGAATGTAAAAGTGGCAATAAAATCACATTCTTCTCCATTTAAGCTTTTATTTTAATCAGAAATAACTCCAAACATCTGGAAATTTATTTAGGAAAACTGACTCATTCCCCTGGTAGAACACATTGACATGCAACTGTTGAAGTTATTTGTTCTGAAACTATCTCAGAAGCCAAGCAATCCTGTTCTTACATCTACTACTTTATAATCCTTTCACTCTCTTCTCCTAAAATGTGCTGATAAGGCTGACCTTATGTAAATAACACTACAGATGCTATGTTACATACCTATAAAACCTACCATTAGGTTGACAATATCATAAGTTGAAATTGCCTTTAATATACCTAAGCTACCAAACATTATAACTTAGCTTAGCCTACCTTAAATGTGCTCAGAACATTTACATTAGCCTACAGATGGACAAAATCATCTGCTGCCACTGCACAGCATCATGAGAGAGTATCTTAATGCATACAGTGAGCCTAAGATCAAAATTCAAAGTATGGTTTCTACTGAGTATGTACCACTTTCACACCATCATAAAGTTGAAAAAATATGTCAAATCATTGTAAGTCAGGGACCTTCTGTAGTTACCATAATTAAAGATGCTCCTATGTTAGTCAGTTATCCTTCCATTCTAAACACACACACAGCATTTTTAGAAATAAGCCTAATTTTTAAAATATATATCTATATATGTATGAATGAGGCAGAACATCAAGTTCTATAGAACGACAGTTTATTCGGTTGTCATATAGCCTGCTATCTGAGGGGAGAAATATAGATTGGTTTCTTTCCACAGCCAACCTAAAAAAAAAGCCCCTCCTTCCAATGTTTGTCATTTAAGTCCCAACTGTGCTGTAGCCTTTAACTGTATAAGACAGCAAGACAGCACATTTTGTAGATTAAACCAATAAACTTGCAAACATAAAAAAAAAAAAAAAACAAATCTCATAATTGTGGATTTCAATTAAAGGAAGGGGGATCAAAGCAAACATTCTGCTTGAAATTACACAGCTGCTATCTATATAAAATGAGAAAAACGTCTAGAGCCAGCCATAATTTTGCAGAGGGAAAAAACCACGCGACAAACCCTGCAGTAGGACAGATTGTCTATGCTTCTCACGTCCCAATCAGTAATACAGAAATATTGAGTAATAAATTCCCTGCCTCTCTCCATCTGAAAAGCTCCCACCATCTGTGAAAGACAATTTGTAACAGCCTCAATATTAAGATTCAGTAAACAGACAATCACTCCCATTGTGCCAAGCAGTGGCTACATTTGGAGAAAAGCATAAAGCAAAACAATTAGTAACACCAAGACCCCTCTATTACAAATTATCGAGCCACCAAAACAACTAGTTTCAATTGCAGAATTTTCTGTCAAATGGAGAGGAGGTGCAGGAGATTGTGCAGATCTGGATACCTCTGTGGCCCCTATGTAGGCCTCATCCTAATGTGTTGAATTATTATTGATGGCTGAGGCAGTTCTGCTCTGTTGGTGAACCAATAATGTCAAGGCAGTACCTGCAAGATTAATTATAGGAGAGAACAGGCTCAGGTTTCACGGGACTGAGACATTAATATAGACTGAGCATTAGTTTCAGGGGACTCAACAGACAGCTGAACAAATGCCTCAAACAATGTGATCCACACTAAATCCTGGCAGCTGTACTGTAGCAGCACTTGGAAGTTTAGAACAATTGTTTTTAACTGTGAGACACAAAGTATTATGTATAATAATAAAAATCTGAAAATAAAAAATTGACAATTCAACTTGAGTTACAAATTCAACCTGAGCTGTACACATAGCATAAGTAGATGACACTACTTCACCGACAAAAGTTGGTACCACTTTTATTTTAATGCCTTTGTCCTTGGAACATATAAAAGGTATGCTTCTCATTGACTGTATTTTCTTAGGTTTTGAGTAGGGTGATAATTCTTTCTGGTTTGCCTACATGATTATTAAAAGCATACACATTTTACTTTTAAATTGCCTTAGTTCGGATAAGGTCACTGTAGTTATAAGGCATATGGAGCCTGAAGCATTTTCTCTCAGTGGCTAAAGCAATATTTTACCTAAATATTTTATTTGCTAATGATATATGGGTATTTCTACCCTTTCATATATTCAAAGTAAAATTCCTAAAGAGAAGCTGATATGTATAGTTAAATAGAATGAAGGAAATGTTACTGTTTTAACCTCAGTGAAATTCAACTCAAGGTTTCCACTTAATTTTGCCGAATTGCAAGTTGCACAATATGGAATTATATCATATATATGTATTTATCTGTGTATATATATATATGTATATATGTAAGCATACATATTTGTGTATACACAAAAAAACACGCAAGCATATGATATTAGCATACATTTTCTTAGTTCTTACACTATGCCAAGAACTTGTCTCAAGAATTTACATATATAAATTCTATTAATCTTTATAAATATATTTTGGTTCTATACATTTTATTAATATTTACAGCTGAAAAAAATGAGTCATAAAGTTAAGTATCATACCTATGGTTAAAAGGTGAATAACAGTGCTTAGATTCAAAAACAAAAACGCTGGCCTTAATGCCCAGTCTATAATCATAGACATGTTGTCTTGTAATACTTTTGTGTGTCCATGTGTGTATCTGGAATACACCAGAGGAAACTATAGTCATGGTAACAAAACTATGCAATGGCCAGAGGCTTATAACTGTGTATTAAATTTGTCATTGTAACTGCGAGTCTTTTTTATATTCTAAAACAGAATAATTATCATTCATTTTGTTTTGAATTAATGCTACTCTCCAATTCTCCCTCTTCTCTCCAAGCAGCAATCATAGGGGAAATCAAAAAGAAATCCAAGATAGATATGATCTATTGTGTTAAAACTTCCTGAATATAGAGTGTGTGACAGAAATGAGTTATTAGGCATCTCCACATGAGTGAAGATAAATGTCACTGTCAGTCCTAACAGACAGGGAGGAACACTCTGCTTGTGAAAGAACTTCAATTCTAAGTAACTGGAAGGGTTGCATTCATATATGTGTATCACCAGTACTCAGATTATAAGTATTTCAACAGAAAAGTTAGAATTTAAAAAGGCATGCAATCTGAATCCACCATGTAAGGTTATATAGTTAAGGTCATTTTAAAATTATAAAATAATGTCTAATTTTATACATATTATTCTTTGGCATGAGGAGAACACAAGAATGGAGACCAGGCTTTCTACTAATCAGAGAAGATAAGGAAGGAGGGTCTACCTGTTTTTCAGATTCTTCCCCTGGTGCCTTAGTTCACATTTAAAATATTAAGTTAAAAATGCTGTGGTACACATATACAATAAAATACTACTCAACCGTAAAAAAGATGAAACCCTGTCATTTGTGACAACATAGATGAATCTTGAGAAGATCATGCTAAGCAAAATAAGTTAGATGGAAAAAGTCAAAACCATATTTTACTCATATGTGGGATATAAAACTGAAAGCAACAAACAAGACAAACAGAAACTCAAAGACACAGATAACAGTATGGTGGTTACCAAAGGTAAAGCAGATAGGGGAGTGTAGATAAGGTAAAGGGAGTGACTTTGGGTGGTAAACACACAACACACTATACAGATAATATAGAATTGTATACTTGAAACCTACATAACTTTATTAACCAATGTCATCCCAATAAATTTAATACAATTAAAAAAATAGAGAGTAAATTAATTAAATGTGTTAGAAAGGAACTCTAGCTCCTCTAATAACTCATAGTTCTACCTGCCTTCAGGAAATTTCCATTCCAGTTTGTAAAACTGTCTTCTTTCTATTGCTTTCCATCCCAAACACATGCCTCAATTATTACATATCCATTGTTTCAGGCACAACTCCACATTGGGCTAGATGCTTGGGTACTGAGATAAATGAGACAGACAAGATCTCCACCTCCAATAGTGTATACAGTCTTGTGGGCAAGATAAGCATATAAATAAGGTAATTGAAAGAACTGCTTATTCTTTCTTTTTACTGGTAATACCTTTAATGCTTTTCTTCTTTCTACCTTAGAGTCATCTCTGAGTTCTCTTACATCCCAGTATAATTGGCAGGTAAGTCACTAAAATTTCAGATTTAATAAATAAAATTTGAGGCAATTTCCTCACTGTTATTGTTCCCTTCCTTTCCATTCCTGAGATTTTCAAGCACAAAACTCATGATTAATTTATATTTTTAATGAAAAGAGGCTACAAAGTCTTTATTCATATTATTTTGTATTTTATGTTTACTCATATATATTTTTATGTAATTAACTTTCTAAATGATCTATATCTTTTGTTATTTTTAGCTTGATTCTCTTAGTATTGTATGTCTTTATATTTGTGACTATATAAAAATTTTATTTGCTTTTTAATTAAATATTTTGTTTAAATTTTATTATCACTAAACTATGCTTTTAAAGTTAGAATTCAGATGCACTGTATTAAATAAATAATACTTCTCAGTTCATCATCATCATCACTGTCACTGGTCTATGCCACAACATTCTCATGGTTATTTTTTATTATTATTACCTTTATTCTGTATTCCCCACTTGCATTTCTCTCTCCCACATATTGCCTAAAAAGCAATTCTATAATGTTGAATATGGAAGCCATTTTTGGATATGTGGCCTTTTAAAACAGGTATTTATATTTGGTGCTTGTATTTTAATTTACATAATGGAAACATGTAATCAATTTAAAAATAATTATTTTTTTCACTTTACATTAGGTTTTAAAGATAATATACATGTTGCCTTACCATATTTAGACTGTTTAACTGTTGCCTAGTGTTCCATGGTGCATGCCCATCAAAGCTGATGTACATTGCCTGATGATCTACACAAATCTCACTTTAGAAAATTTACTCTAATATATTCCCTCATATATACCTATATGATGATGCCTTTGGCTATTCACAAAGTAGAATTTCAGTGTCTATTTTTTCCATCTATATGGATGTCTTGAGATAGAAAGATACTTTAGTCAAATCATCTTGTATACATATTAATGTCTGACCTTCTGCAAAATAATACTGATATTTTCTAGTGAGTAAGCCCTTATGTTTAGAATATTTTAGAAGGCTTTATCAGTTTTCTAGGGCTGCCATAACAAAATACCACAAACTGGGTGGCTAAACAGAAATTTATTTTTTCAGTTCTGGAGACTAAGATCAAGGTTTTGCAGATCTAGTTTCTTCTGAGGCCTCTCTCCTCAGCTTACAGCCTTCTTGTTGTATCCTCACATGGTCATATCTCGGGTTGCCTGCATGTGTGTTGTCTCTTTCTGTGTCCAAATTTCTTCCCTTTATGAGGATATATCCGAATGAATTAAAGTCACTCAAATGGGGTGACTTTAATTTTAAGTTAATTTGCTTAATTTCATTTTGACTTAATTAACTAACACTTTAAAGGCACTATCTCCAAATATAATCACATTCTGAAACACTGAGGGTTAAAATTTCAACATATAAAATTTGGGGAACACTTTAGCTCATATACAAACTGTACCTGCTCCATCTTAATTGCTTAAACATAGCATCTCTAAGAAATGTCATGTAAGCTAGATAATTTTCAGGATATAAGTGGAAATATTTCATAACTTTGATAGCTCCATTTTGTGTAAGTGATGTCCCTCAAGAATAGCTGAGAATACATATCTTAAATCTATGTCAGACACACTACAAAATAAAAAAAAATATGAGTGTTGATAAATTTTATTTGATTTCTCCATGCCTCTCCTGTATTTCAAACTTACCCATGTCCTTAAAATTATTAGTAAGATTTGACATTAAATGAGATCTCAAAGTAATGTGTTTTATTAGTAAATGGACCTTTTTGTTACCTGTCATGTGCAACTATGAAAACTGATGTATCACTCTATTTTTGTTCTTATGTCTGCATACCACCAGTGCTTCTATCTTTGTTTTCACAAGGATTTTAGAATTATAAGACTTGACTCAATATTTTAAATTTTAAAACATACTGAGAACCTATTAATTCTATCCTTGTGCCATCTTTTAAAAACAACCCACTGCTGAGTATTATCCATTTTTTATTGTTGTTGTAGTTTTTGTTTGCTTTTTTATTTATTAATAAGAGATGTTGGACAGCATTCAGGAAGAGAAGCCAAAAATACCTTGTAATAGAAGAGACAGTAACAAGTAAAATCTTGGAGAATGTGGAAGGCAGCAAGATGACATTCCTGAGAATGAAAAAGAAACTCAAAGATCAAGACTGGGTGGTAAAAAGGTCAATAAATTATCTCAATAATTATTTTACTTCACAAAAAATAAACCTAGAAAAAAATAAACCTAGTAATAAACCTAGAATTACACACACCATAAGGCAATTCTTCTATTATTTTTCTCTCATTAGTACTAAATCATAATAAAAAAATCTAGAAATAATGGCTGACATGTTTAAGAATGGTTTTCCCAAACTTTTCTGCACCATTAAAAGATTATCTAGATAGAGTGATAGCCCCCAGGTAAAAATAAGATGCCTAAAAAGCAACTGGAGCAGCAGGTCAGAAAAAATCAATAATTTTAAAATAGAGAATCAATAATAATAATAATAATAATAATAATAATAATAAAAAACAGCTGGAGATTATCTACTCTACTCAACAGGAGTGCTGAATTTAGTTCAAGAATTGAATACATCAGCACTAGATATTTTTAATACACAAAAAAGTTTACAACTGAACATAACTTATAAGTTATTGCATCAACAAAAAATCTTTGTTGTAAATAACAAAAAGCCCAAATATGGTGGCATAAATGTTAAAAAGGAGGTTTCCTGTTTCCTCACAGTCAAATGATCCTCCCTCAGCTAGCAACCTGAATGCCAAGTAGACAGAAGAAAGAAAATAGGAGAATTTTTGGTAATATTTTTATCAGGAAAGCATTAAAACTCTCCCTGAATCCTCTTACAGAATTCCACTTCTATATCACTGGCTACAACTCTATCACATAATCAATCTTTGCTGCTGGAAAAGTTAAAAAAGTGTGTATTCTGTGCTGCACACCTAGCTACTTCAACTGGGATCCTTTCAGTGAGAAAAAAAGAGAACACATTTATTGACAGTTAAGAGGACTGCTGAAGAAATGACTCATAAACTTATCTATAGAGCAGCTGAATATTTGAAATATCACACCAAAGAACCTGTATTAAATTTGGTTTCTCTACTTTATATATTTATTTTAAATTAATATGACAATAACTATGTGTTTCTATAGAGCATATGGTTGTTAAATTGCCACCTATAAATGAAAAGTTAATTGTTCAAAAAAAGAAATCAATTGAATAGTATTTTTTCCAAGAAATTTTAGCAAACAATACTAGAAAAATATTTTGTGATGCCTATATTTCACAACACTGTGCATACATAATAACTTTATGGAAACATGAAAAGAGGCTGAGGTTTTAATAAATCTCTCACTACCCTTGCAGTGATCACAGAATCTTTATGTATATTATCTTCTTATACAATTTTAATGATTGCTATTTCAGCAAAGTAATCCCTCCTTTGCCTGAAATTTTTGACTTCCCTTGTTGCACTGAGCTATTGTTATCTGGTAATATTTTTATTGAGAAGATTTCTTGTTCATTTAACTATTCTACAATATCAAACATGTTCTCTATTCATGTATCCCTTTATCATCTTTTTAATTTCAGCAAAGTAAATTCTTAACATGCACTTGTAGAATATATGAATCTGATGAATATCGATGGCCTCATTATTCTGTAAACTTGTAATGCTTAGTGAATTCATCTAAAACATAATTTCAACACTAAACTCCATCTAGACTAACCTTTTTGTCTCATGGTGTATATGTGTGTGTGTTTGAGTGTGTACATTATTTTCACATTTTGATGATGGTGTATGAGCCAGGCACACTGTGTAAAATGCATAAGAAATTGTGGGGCTTTGTTGCTGTTATTTTTTGTTTTGGTTTTTAGTAAATTTATAATAGAGTGAAAAAGTTTACATTCTCAAATATGCTGAAAAGTATGTAGTTTCTCTATTCTAAAAGATTTGTCTCCTTTTTGATAAGACAGAAAATAAATAACAATGTTAAATTTTGGTCCATATGACAAATTTTATTCTTTTGTACATGTTTTATTTCAACTTCGGCTTTTGTGGTAGGCATTATAATGTCCTTCCCTCAAAGACATCTGAATTCTCACAACATGTGACTATGTTACTTTATATGGCAAAAGGGACTTCACATATGTTATTAAATGTTTTGCCAGGGAGAGATTATCCTGGATTATCCAGTGGACCCAATGAGATTATAAGGATCCTTATAAAAGGGAGGCAGAAGGATTAAAATGAGAGAGATTTGGAGCTGTTATGCTGTTGACTTTTAAGATGGGAGAAGGGGCCATTAACCAATAAATAAAGATAGACTCAAGAAGCTGAAAAAGGCAAGAGAAAATTCTCTCTTGTAGTCGTAAGGCATTGTTCCACCAATGCCTTGATTTGAGCCTTGTAAGACTTGTGTTGGATTTCCGACCTCCAGAACTGTAAGGTAATAAAACTGTGTTGTTTTCAACCAATAAGTTGTGGTAAGTTATTTCAACAGCTATGGGATACTAATACAACTTCCTATCACAACTAATTGAAACAATCTCTTTTGCATGACACTTCAATGTCTCTACTGATGAAGAGGTCATTGCCTCATCCCTCTTAGTCTCAAAATATAGGTGACTTACAGTGTTTTTATACCACAAAGCTAAGAGGAACCTCAAAACTGTAGTATCAGTGGTTCTTATATCCTTGGTCAATATTTTTTTTTTAATAGACTCTGCCAATCTTTTATTTGGTGAATTTAGACCATTTACATTTAATGTAACTATTGATGTTTAGTCATGTCATATTATTTTTTCTGTTCTTTTACATTTTTATTTTTTTCTTACCTTTATCATTTTCATTTTAGAAATTTTTTTCTATTTCTCTTATATTTTCACAAATTTATACCCTTCCGTGTGTTTTTATTTGATTGCTCCACGTATTACAGCATATGTACATAACTTATTACAGTGTATGGGTGTCATTATTTTAAATGTTCAATTGCAGAAATTTTGTTTATTTACATCTTTACGCTTCCCCATTTATAATTTTCTTAACTGTTTCTTAGACATTTAGAACAAAATCAATCAGTATTACAGTTTTTGATTCACTGTCAACAATAATTTAGAGAACTCATGAGGAGAAAAAAGTTATAATGTATTTGCTGGTATTTTGCTGACTCTTTTCTTTCTTCCTCCTTCCACATATTTTCTTCACTTTTTGCTTCATTTCTTTTTAGAGAAAAAAAATTTTTTAACATTGTTGGCTGGCAACACAGTTCCTTAGTTTTCAATTATATGAGAATGCCTTGATTTTTCTTCCATTCCAGAAGAATATTTTTACTGGGTATAGGATTCTGGTTGATAATTCTTTTCTTCCAGTACTTAAAAAAATACTGTCATTCCTTCTGGAATCCATTGTTTCTGAAGGAAAAAAGCTCTCATTCTAATTGTTTTCCTCTATGCCATTTACAATGTCATTTAAGACGTTTAATGATGATATGTCTTGGTAGCATTAATATCTTTAGGTTTGATGTTTATTCAGCTTCTGAAGTCTGTATGTTTATGTCTCTGCCAAATTTGAGTTTTCCTTCATTGTAACTTCAAGTAAATATTCTTCTGCCCTAGTCTTTTTTCTTGTTCTTTGGAATCTGATTTAAAAAATTTAGATCATTTACTGTAGTCTCACAATGATTGTATAATTTCTATTGTTAAACCTCCAGACCTTGATCTATTTTTCTTATGACTTCATTCTACTGCTGAGCCCATTCACTGACCTTTCCATCCCCCGACCTTTTTATTTTGGTAATTAAATGGTTTATTTCTAAAATTTCCATTTGATTGTCTTTTTATATCTTCTATTTCCCTAGCGAGATGCTTTCTTTGCTGAAGCATTCTACTTTTATTATTTATTTCAAGTGTGTTTATCATTGTATGTTGAAGCATGTTTATTATGGCAACTTCGAGTATTTTTCATGCAATTTGCTTATCTCTGTCATCTCAACAGTGTTGGCATCTATTAATCTTTTTTTCATTAAAGTGGATACCTTCATAGTTCTTGATATGATCATTAATTTATTATTGAAAACCTGACATTTAGCCAAGGAGAGTGGACCCTTTGCTACTACCAGGCAGAGGTGGCAGTTCTGGCTCCCCAAGTGGAATCCACTGACATTGTGGTGCAAGCTGCTTTGTTACCACAGGCTGATGGTGAAATTCCTGATCTTCTAGCAGGTCTCCTCACATTAGCAGAGAGGGAGAGAAGCACCTCATTACTCCTGGATGAGTTGGAAGTCTATACTATCTGTATATTTTTCACTGGATGGGAGGACTTATTACCAGCTGAATGATGATTCAAGTCTCTGCTTCCTAGCTGGCCTTCCCTGGAGCTACCAGGACTGGGATTTATGGTATCTTGTAACATCTTTGTGAGGATGAAAGTCAAGACTTCCCACTTTTTTTCTGGCATATGTGGGAGTGTTTTCGTTTGGTTGGTTTTGAAATGGTTTTGTTTGGTTTTGTTCTGTTTGGTATTTGGCTGAAGTAGAATGATTACTGTATGAATGTTTTCTGTCTTGGCAGGCTGCCCCTTTCCTAGTCTTTTGGATAGAGAAATTTATTTGTTGGAGCTTTTTTTTGGTCTGTACTCTTTGACATTTTCAGTTTGCTGACTTCTTCAGTTGCATGACTGGTATCTATAAGACAAAAACAAAATCCAAGGTACTCCTCATCATGCTATTCTTTGTTTCTGAGGTCTCCATCTGGTCTGCTTTTTTCCTTTTTTACCTTTAATAGCCTTCTTATGTTTATTTTGTATATGATCTCCCAGTTTTAGTTGTATTTAGTGGGAGGAATAGGAAAAATATAAAGTCATCTTTACTAAAGTGGAAGTCTCTCCTAGAAGTACGTTTTTGAATTTGAGTATTAGAAGATTTTAGCAATGCCTAATTTACTAATATCTATCTTAATTCCATTGTAGTCAGAGAGTATACTATAGATGATTTTATTTTTAAAATGAATTAAACCATATACAGCATATGTTATATCTTGATAAAGAGTCCATTTGCATTTGAAAAACAAGGTACTCTTCTGTTTTGGGGTAGTATGTTCTGTAAAATTAATTAGAAAAACTGGTTAATCATGTAATATAAATTTTCTATATCCATATTTTTTTTTCTCTATAAATGTTCTTTCAACTGTTAAGAGGTATTTGTTGAAATCTCAATCTCAGATTGTAGATTTATCTCTTTCTTCTTTCTTAGTTTTTGCTATATCTTGGAGAGCCAATCCATTTGTCATTAAAAAAATGTCCCTGACTTTTTTCTTTTAACATACTTTATATAGCTATATAATTTTTAAAAAATAATTTTAAGGTATAGCATTTTCTATCCTTTTTTAAATTGCAGTGAAACAATCCTTTAACATTTGATCTATTTATAATTAAAGTGGCTTTCATGAAGTTGGTATATAGGTTACTCTTGGTTCTCTACTCAGTCTGTCCTTCTCTGCCTTTTATTTGGAGTTTTTAGTACATTTACAATTAATTTAATTTTTGATAACTTTGGGCTTAATATACTATCTCACTTTTTTACTTTTTTTTTTTTTGTCTTTTCCTGGCTTCCAAGAGGTTGATTTAATTTTTAAATGTTATTTTCCCTACCTGTACCTATTGGCTTGTTTTCCTTTAAAAATTGCTGTAAGACCATGCTCATTGGAATCAGATCTGGGGACATTTTGTGGTCTTCAAGACCCTTTCAGCAGGTCAGTAATATCAAATGTATACTCATAATAATTCACTTGCATAAGTGTTTTTCCTCAAGACAAAAATTCTATGTTGATATGCAACAAAATCCAATGAGCTACCCTATATGTGATGATAAAGCTGGGTTTCACAGATATTCTTCTAAGAAAGCAGATACAAAAGAACAAATATTATAATTACATTCAGTAAAATTTTTAAAAACATAGAAAACTAATATTATGATGATGAAGTCCAAAGTATTGCTACTTTTGGAGATTCTAATGACGGGTAGCATGTGAAAGTTTCTTGAGGGCTACTGATATTCTATTTCCTAATCTGGGTGGAGGTTACATGTGTGTGCTCATTTTTGTGATTATTACTCAAAGTGCATAATTATGATCTGTGAATATTTTTCTATTTGTAAATTAATAGTTCTGTAAAAAGTGTATTATAAACAACTAAATTTATTTTTTAAATTTGCTGTTAAATTATATCCCAAATGGGATTTTAGGGTCTGATCAAAATAGCATGCTGGATATGGTAGATGTTCACCATGCCAGGTATAGAGATTAGATGTAACAGACCATATAGTCATAGTAAATAACTCAGATCTTAAATACAGTGCTAAGAAAGAACACAGTAATGAACTGAACAAAATTTACAATGTTATATAAACTATACATACTAACACACACATTTTCATAAGAACGTACACAGATCAAAGGATATACATTAGATATATTAAAATGGTTTTCACAAAGGAAGGAAAATGAGATATGGAAAGAAAACAAAATAAATAATTTAAAAGGTAAAAGGAGGAACTTATGCAGACTGATTAAGATATGTCATAAACCAGGGAGTAAGATTTACTCAGTGTTCTGGACAACTGTATACAAAGTACCCCCTTATCCATGGTTTCACTTTCCAATGTTTCAGTTGCCAGTTGTCAACTGTGGTCCAAAAATATTAAATGGAAAATTCCATAAATAAACAATTCTTAAATTTTCAATTGCTATGCCATTCTGAGTAGCATGATGATATCTTGCACCACCCCACTCCATCCAGTCATGTCCTTCCCAGGATGTAAATCATCCCTTTGTCCAGCATATCCACATAATATATGCTACCTGCCATTAGGCACTTAGTAGCTGCCTTGGTTATCAGATTGTCTCAGTACTGCAGTGCTTTTTATCAAGTAATCTTTAATTTACTTAATAAGGGTCCCAAAACCATTTGCATAACTTTTATGACAGTACATTGTTATAAATGTTCTATTTTATCATTAGTTATTGTTAATCTCTTACTGTGCCAAATTTATAAATTAAACTTTATCATATGTATGTATGTACAGGAAAAATAAAAACAGTATATATACAGTTCAGTACTATCCAAGGTTTCAATTGATCACTGGATGTCTTGGAAAATATCCCTTGTGGATAAGGGGGGACTACTGAATATGATCTTTCTGAGCCATAGTTGTTTACCTGTAGTTTGAATGCCTGAGAACTGGCAGATTATCTATGAAAAAACTTTATAACAGACCTTTATATATTTGTTAGGCAGCATTAATTCTATGAAAGATTTTCATTTATTTCAACTGTGCTTTCAATTATGACCAAGGTTTATTTTTTGCTTTGATTTTTATAATTTTTCCTCAAGTAGTTGTTTTGAGAAAAAATATATAGATTATGTTCAGTGGCCTGCAGAAACCTGCATGCAGATTTTAAGATTTAGGAAAAAAGAATCAATTATCCTAAATGTAATAAAGGTAAAAAAAATATGTAAAATACAATGGTTACATCCAATATTGATTCGCAATAAGGAGAAGCTCTGTTTAAGAGCTGTGGAGGAAGATATGACATTCTTCAAAATGGTTTACTAGCATTTATTTTATGTAATTTTGTGAAAATAGAGTGTGTTCTAAAAGAACCTAAAGATGAATAGGAAAATATCTGTTTCTCAAAAACTGTGCTATTCCTTTCCCTCTATCCCCAGTAAAAGGATAGAAATGGCACTTTAGAATAACACATTCTGATGGCTTTCACACTGATTTCAAAGGCAATCAAATTAGTATTTAAATGTGACAACAAGATATACATGTTATTAAAAGTTCATAACTTTAACAAAGGTATCATGATACGATTTTTAATAGATTACAGCTATATAAAGATACAAAGTGAGTGAAAGAGTCAGTGCTCAATGATATGTGTACAGAGTATAAGATAAAAAAAAATAAAGACTTTTTCTTCATCTCTGTTTCTTTATGAAATAATGACACTTTCATTCAAGGTTATACCGATATATATTTGTATATGTTGGTTCAGTAGATGACAACCCCTCTCCCCCACCCCAGCCCAAAGGTGAAATGATACAGACCTAGAGAATCTATTTCTGGGAGATCAAATGCCAGCTGTATTTATAATACAAAGAAACCTTTATGCTCATCAAGTCCTCATCTTCTTACAGACACTAGTTGAGAATCACAAGCTGAATCCCTTTTTTGCATCCATTCTACAGCCAATCAATTCTTATAAATAATAGATTTCGTTTTCACCAAATCCTGATTCAATGTAACCTCATTATCTGTCATCTGTGCTACTGAGATAGGCTTCCCACAATTATCCTTATTTATTTTATCTTGAATCTACTTAGGGCAGCTTTAGTCATTTCACTTAACATCTCACAAATCTTCCATGACTATCAGCTTTCAACTGATATCAGACTCCTTATCTTAACATCTGTAATACCTAAGCCAGACCTAGATCCCAAAAGTTATCTTTCACTACTTCAAATATCGGAAATGTCTTGCAATTACTACTCCATGTAATTTTTGTGTTTTAAACACTTATACTTACATACATTCTTTATTAAGGTCCCTCTGTCTTAAATATAGAGCTCTCTAAACTTTGAACAAGCCAAATCCTTCTTATTTTTGAAATTTTTTCCCATTATTTTTAAATAAAATTAACTCTGAATACCATGTCATTTTTTAAAAAAATAATTAGATTCACAGGAAGAGGCAAAAAAAAAAAGTCCCACGTTCTCTATCCAGTTTTCCCCCAATGTAATATTTTGCAAAACTATAGTACACAATAAAAACTAGCAATTTGGTATAATTTGCAGAGGTTAAGATTTCACCAGTTTTACACACTCACTCAGAAATTTTAACTGAGCAGGTCATGGTGGGTAGTCACACCCCAGGCTTATAACTTCCTTAGTAAAAAGTTTTAAGCCAGCCCTGTCCATTGTTCTTGTGCATCTAAGTTAATATACCCTTTAAAAATAAAAATAAATAAATAAATAAATAAACAAATAAATAAATAAATTTGTTTAAATTGTTTTCAAGTATAGAGTACATTGGCTAGACATCTATATTGTTCATAAAAAATCCCTCCAACTGCTCTTTCCCTACTCTGGGCCTCTACTTAGCCATCATATTAATGCTACTGCATTCCTTCTGCTGTGCTCCCCATTCCTGTGCCCAAACATCAACTACTAATTTAATTTAACACACCTTTGAAACACCAGAAATAATACCCCATTGAACTGAGTATTAACCTTTAAGAGAGCACATAATCTTGATAACTATCCTGTAATCCAATCCCAGTTTACATTTTCCTACCTCCATGTAATCTTTGTTATGTTCCTCCTTAATTTCAAATGCATAAAAGAAGATGCAAAATTGTTATTTCAGGGAGCATTTAAGATCTTACTCTTTGGTGTATGTCATCAGTTTGGCTCAAATAAACTATTAAAAATTTCTCTACAGATTTGGATGTTTCTTACATCAACACAATTTTATCACATGTGCTGCAGATTTATGTAATCATAACCACAATCAAGATACAGAATTGTTCCATCACCAACAATAAGTTTCTCTCATGTTACCTCTTCATATTGCATACCCTACCCATCCTTAACACCTGACAAACTAATCTATTCACCATCTCAATAATTTTGGTACTTAATAACACATAGATGAAAACATATTGTATGTAACCTTTTGACACTGGCTTTTTTTCAGTCAGTTTAATTCCTTTGAGATCATTCCCAGTTGTGTGCATTAATAGTTCACTCCTTTTTATGGCTTAATGTCATACTCAATGATGTTTTATAGTTTGTTCAACCATTTTTGCATTGAATAAAATTTAGGTTGTTTCTAGTTTTGAAGTATTACAAATTAAGCTGATATGAATAATTGTGAATTAGTTTTTGTGTGATCATACATTGATCTCTTTTGGAAAGATGCACAAGAGTGTGATTGCTGAGTCATATGATAACTGCATATTTAGTTTTATAATATACTGACAACTATTTTCCAGAGAGCTGAACATTTTACATTCTAACCAGCAATGTATGAGTGAACTAGTTTTTCTCTATCTTCACTAGCATTTGATGTTATTGTTATTTCTATTTTAGATATTCTGGCAAGTCTGTAGTGATATCACATAGTAGTTTTAATTTCTAATTCCCTAATGGCTGATGATATTGAACATCATTTCCTGTGCTTATTTACATACTCTTCATTGAAATATTTCTTCATAATTTTTGGCCAATTTATAATTGGATTGTCTGATTTTTACTGCCAAGTTTGAGAGTTCTTTATATAGTCTAGATATTAATGAAATATTTGTTAGATACATAGTTTGTATCTCCTGCCTACATAATTTTATTCATATGTTGTGTGATCTACATTACTTTCTATCTTATATTTTAATATCAAATATATATTTTTGTTTCTATCCTATTAAAGTTCTTGATAGGTTGAACCAAAGCTAATTAACACATACATAACTCTCAAAAAGTGTTTATTGCATAGAGACACCTAGTAACATTATTGATGGTATGGTGAAAAAATAAATCTATTAAATTAAGCATTTCAATAACAAACCACCTCACAAGACTGTTATATTAATATAAAATAGGATAATATACTTTCCAAGTAACTGAATATCTTATTTTAATAGTTGATCTCCTATATTCTATGAAAGATGACTTACTTTAAATTGAAGTTTTTTCATATCCTACAAAAATGTGCTGTCTTTTATCATATAAGCCTTTGCATAATGCAATTCTTTAGTTTATCCTGGTATGAGTTTTTCTAACTTCATTCAGGATTTGTTTTTTGCCTAGCTTGGAAAATCAAGACATGGAATCTATATGTATCCTCCAGATATGGCTTTATAGTTGTATTACCTTCTCTTTATTTGGTATCTAATATTTAGATGGTGATGCAAGTCCTTGTTTTACTGACTTAACAGTTAGCCACTTATTGATTCACTTGGGATTTAACTGCTTGCTCTCAGTAAGTGTTCTAATCAGAACAGCCAAGATCACTTCACTACTCTCAATTCCAGTGGAGGCAAAGAAATTAGAGATGCAAATAACTCGTTAAGTCATCCTTTTAATCTTTTCTCTGGGCGTGTTATTCCCCCTGGTGTGTGTGTGTGTGTGTGTGTGTGTGTGTGTGTGTGTGTGTGTGTGTGTGTGTGTGTGTGTGTGTATTTCTTTCTTTCTTTTTCTTTCTCTCTCTCTCTCTCTCTCTCTCTCTCTCTCTCTCTCTTTTTCTTTCTTTCTAATCTGGACTTTCACTCTAATGCTGAACTGGCTGAATCTCTAGAAGGAATAGAAATCATACACTATTACTAGTATCTAGTATCTTCTAGGCATAAACTATAATGGTTCTTTTTGATATGACTCAGTAAAGTTTTCTTAGTTCCAGGTTGCAAGTTCAGTGATGACAGAGGAAACCTGCTTCTGCCCAAATTGCCTTCCTTTGCAACTAACTGCCAATTTTATCAGAAACATGATTAACAGATCTGTTACAGCAATTATAGTGGTGATGAAGCTGTGCCACTAAGAGGAAATGAAACGAACAATTATATGTTTGTTATATATGTTCACAGAGAAAGTTCCCTTTCCTGAATTACTTTCCTTAAACATATGCCTAATTTTCCTATGGAAGTTAGAAATGTAGGAAGTCAGGAGTAAAAAATAATTTGACTTTAAATATCCCACTTGGCAATAGTACAACTTTATTTGTAAGGGATTGTAAAATATCTTATTATCCTTACGGTGATAAGGTGAAAGAATGGTTATCATTCACATTCTATACATGATTGCATTGAGGTTCTGATCTAGTGAGTTGCTTTAAGTTATTCAAACATGTTCTCAAACCCAATCTTTTAGATAATATATATAAAATCCAGAATTTGGACACTGGCATTTATTTGTTGGGGCTGATTACATGCAAAATTGGTTCAAAATGCTACACTTTCCTAGATTTCCCCCAGTCACATTCTCCATTCCTTCCCAGTCTCCACTGTTTGCACATATTCTTTTTTTCCTTGAATTTTAGTATGTTTAGAGCAGCAGTTACCAATTTTGGCTGCATATTTGAATCATCTATGAGATTTTTAGATATCATGATGCCCAGCTCATACCCTATAGTAATTAAACAACAATATCTGAAGGACAGACCCATGATTCAACAAATTTTCTTTAAGCTCTCCAGTTGATTCCAAAGTGCAGTCACATTTGGGAACTATTATCTTAGATTTTTATTCTAGGCTTTCTCTTACCACAGTACATCCAATTATACAGTGTGATTTCATAAACATGCACTATAATTTCATTTTGTAGTTGCATGTTGACTTTGCTCAAGTCCCCATCTCTACCTGGAAGTATCTTGGGCTTCAGAAGATTCTACACTGAAATCCATCTTTAAACTGAATAATTCATAGACTGAATTTATAGTTTTCCCTAAAAATATATTTTTTTCTCTTATTTACCATGTAGACTATTCTGTTACAGAAATAAGTCTCAATACTTTAGGGATTCTATCAAAATATGAGATTTTCTCTAAGTCTTGAGAATGAGAAGCTGTACTCTTAGCATCTTTTCTTGTTCTCATTATTATTTCTTGTTCTTATCAGCCAGCGTAGGGAAGGATGAGGGGAGCCTAGGTGCATCCTTTAAGGGGCAGTGAGTGCTCAAAATGTGCACATATTGTTTTTATCCCATCCGTCACTTAATATTAATATGGTCACAACTGCCTATAAGAGCAGATAGATGTGTAGTCTTTAGCTAGATAGCAAGTACCTGGCTGAAACCAAGAGGAAAGAACTTCTAACTCTGCCCAAATTATCCTCCTGCCTAAACTGGCAATAACAACAACAAGAACAACAAACTGATGAAAATATATGAGACAATAGTTTTAAGATGTTGAACGTGAACCAGAAGGACCTAATGCAACCACACGCTAACCACACTATTTCTTTAATATAGCTTTATTCTCTGATTCAGGCAAGCTTTGCCTAGTATAACAGCAATGTGACTCACTCGCTTTTTCCACCCTTACCTTTCCACTTTTGTATGCCTACTCCCTTATTCCAAGTCATTGGAGATTGGTTTTTCAATTTATTTTCTTCGATATCATTCAGAATAAAATCTATCCTATGATGAATTATAAAGTTAGCCTTAACTGTCTTAATGTTAACATTAGTCTTTTATGGAATTTTCAAAATAATCACAGTAAATAATATTAAATTATGTAGACAGGCCTCGATAAGTGGAATGCAAATGCACCTTAAGACTCTTCCTTCGACTACAAAAAATAAACATATCTCATTGCAGGTTCTAGAATTTCATGATAAATTGCTGTCCCAAGTGTCCATTATAGGTAGATCAGCAAAACTTCCATAAAAATTGAAATAACAAAATCACAGTGACACTTGTAGCTGTGATTATTTCAGCTTTATGATTGTAATCTCATAATGTAACCATTTTTTTGTCTTTACAGTCTCATCCTCATTTTAATGTACATTATAATGCCTTGTTAACTAATGTGTAACTTATAGATAAACAGTTTGCTTGCTTGAGAATGCTAGAAACAAACTTCAAAGGAAACTGATTTGGTTCCCAGGCCTTTTTGTGCCAGGAGACTGACCACAAAATCCCCTTCTAGATGAAGCAAAATATACTTTCACTTGACTAGCTCAAGGATGTTTATCAGAGTATGTTGCATAGGACAATTCTGCACCTAAAGAAGACTCAGACATGAGAAACAAGCCAAGGTCGAGAGACAAGACAATTGGCCCAAGGACATTTCCCTTCCCCTCCAGGATGCAGCTCTGGAATTTCTCCCTTGTCCTTTACTCAGCCCTTTCCCTATAATAATGCTTGCCTGCACCAAAAGGCAAAATGGTCTTTGTGACAGCAGTCCGTCATCTTATCAGGGTGCTGGCTCTTGAATAAACCTGTTTTCTTCTAACCAACCCTTGTATCTCGATTGTTGTTGGCTCACGAACTGCAAGCAGCCAAATTGAACTAGAAAATCTCATGGGTCACAGTGAAATGGATACAGAGGGTCTTGCCTCAGAAATAGAGAATACTTAACTCTCTTTAGCCATTTATGATACTTAGCACAGATTTAAAATTCTTAAAATTAGGATCTTGAGGGATAAAATTGTTTTAATGTATAAAAATTAATAAATAGAAACCTCATCTAAAATGAATTCATGAAGTCAGAAAGAGAAGTTCTCAGGCCCTGCAATAATCACAGTGCCCAAAACTCTTAGTTTACAATAGCTCTTATAATTTCCTCTTCACTACATGAAAAGTTTCTTCTTTGTTTCTTAGGATTTGTGCATAGGACATGTGGTTTGCCATTAGATAGCAAGTCTCAAACTGTTCTTGAATAAATCCACAGTTTTGGAAAAGCATCTAGCTGTCCAATCTAAGTAATTTAGCTGCATCGCAGAACAAAGCTCAAAAATACGTTAGGTATAAAAAAAAGTCTGACACACAACTAGTTGAAGCCCCAATATCTCATATCCAATAAAAAAAGATAATGCATGAAAGAAGAAAAAATAACTCATTATGAGGGGGAGAAAAGTCAATCAAAAGTGACCCTTACCTGACAAATGATAGAATTAGCAGTCAAATACATACAAACAGTTATTATAATTACATTCCATATATTCAAAAAGTTATGTAGAGACACAGAATACATTTTAAAAATAAAAGAACCAAATTTAACTTCTAAAGATGAAAACTACAAAGTGTGAGATAAAAAATACACTGACTGTAATTAACAGATTAGATATTACAGAAAAGATGATTAGTGAACTCTGAGACATAATAAAAGAAACTATCCAAAATAAAACAGCAAAGAAGAATAAAATAGTTATGAGTATAAGTGAGCTGTGAGACCAATCAAGTGGCCTTATCTATGTACAACTGGAGTATCAAAAAGTTAGGAGATATCAGATGCGAGAAGAGAGGACAGAAAAAAACTTTCAGAAATGATTAAAATTTTTCTGAAATTGATGAAAATTAGAAACCCATAGTACATAAATCTCAATAACTCTCAAGCAAAAGAGACATCAAGGAAAGTAAAAGTACTCTAAGGCACAACATAATCAAATTTCTCAAAAGTGGTAATAAAATATCTTTTAAAGTAGCTAGTAGAAAAGACATCTTCTTTAACTTAATTATATATTTAACATAGTATGTTATATACCAAAAAAATAAGGATAATTTCTCATAAAAATATGCAAGACAACAGAGTAACATCTTTAAAGTACTGAAAGAAAATGCTGTCAACCTAGAGTTATTTACCTGGTAAATTATCTCTCCAAAAATATGGAATAAAGACTTTTTGTCAGATACCACCAGTGGGCTGGCATGACAATAACAGCATTCTCTTCAGGTTGAAAGAAAAGATGACAACCAGATAGAAATATAGAATGATAAGTAGCAGAAATGAAAGTTACACAGGAAAATATGTTTTTTTTCTTATTATCTAAAAGATAAATAGATACTTAAATAATAATATATTGTGGGATTTAAAACATATATACAAGTAAAAAGGATGACAATAATAGTAAAAATCCAGGAGGAGAGAGATGAGAAAGTGCTACAGTAACACTTTAAGGTAGATTGTGATAATATAAAGATAAGTACTATAAACCTAAAGCAAACATAAAATGACAAAACCATGAGTTATAGCTAGGAAGTCAACAAGGGGGGTAAAATTAGTTCATCAAGTAATTGAGTTAATTCACAAGAAGGCAGAAAAAGAGGATTGTTGCGAGTTTATTAAATTAACACTTGTTAAGTAGAGCCTTAGAGTGTCAGATGATCCTGGGTTCAACAAAGACCACAGGAACTGAAATAGAGAAGATTATCACTTAGGAGTCCGACAGAAAATATATAGCATGCCTTGAGAGGCTAAAGGAGGGGCTGGTGAAAGTAGATGAAGGCAGAGAAGAGCAGGACCTAAGGCACATGACTTTATTAACGTCTGTGTGTGAAGTGCTTTGGGGTTCTGGGACTAAGACCATATTGGTCACTTCAAACCAAAAATAGCAGAAGGTTCTCAGCTAAGGGATGCAAAAAGAGGAAGGTCCTGGGAGGCGTGGGAGACTGTTAATCACAAGGCTACTGGAAAAGTTATATTGACAACTTTTATTTACTTGTGACTCTGGGCTATTACCTAGGTCATATGTTTGCATGAGGGGTTAAAATCAGTTTAAGGGCCCCAAATCCTGTGGTCAAACAAAATGTATATGGAGGCAGCAATACCCCACAGTAGTGTAGCTAAACTCTTGATAAGATTGAAAGTAACAAAGGTGGGATTGGAAAAATAAAAATAAAATAGTACAAAACATATGCAAAACTAACAATATCATAACTCACATTAAATGCAAATGATTAGAATACTCCCATTATGAAAATTATTAATACAATAAAATATTTGACATTTGCCACATTCCTTCTTGCTTAAAACTTTTAAATAAATTCCATAACTATTTTTTAAAGATTAAATTGTTTTTCTTATTTTTTTTTATTTTTTAATAAGTTTATTGGGGTAACATTGGTTAATACTATTACATAGTTTTCAGGTGTACATTATAATTTTATATCTATATGTTCTATTGTGTGATTACCACCCAGAGTCCAGTTTCCTTCAACTATCATATATTTGATCCCCTAAATTCCATAACTTTAAGGAAAATTTGTAAAAATTTCAGTATCTCCTGTAAGACTCTATTTGATTTGACCCAATCTTTTTCATTTTGTGTATATCTCCTGTGATGTTTTCTTCCAACAAACTGAAATTCTTTAGTTTTATTAAGATACTACATTCTCTCTCTCTTTAAGGTTTATCTTTCCTGAAAGAGTCACTATCCTGAACTCTTTGGCACAATTAAATCTTATGCAGGTGGAGGATGTCTCTATAGACTCTTCTTTCTTTAAAATTTGACCCTTCAACTCTGGACTAGCTTCCTACTTCCACTCATTTCTATATCAATCTGTCCTGTCCCAAAGAGCCTGGGAGAACAGATTTTTTCATGTACCTTGGAGAGAATACATTGATTTTGTCTCGACCTAGGATTTTAGCAATAGAGATGATAAGTGATTAGATTTAATATATATATAGGGAAGTAGAGCCAAACAAAAATTGCTGATAGTTGGATAAGTGGATGAAGAAAGCTCTATGAAGAATGACTTATTATACCATATCTTAATTATCTGCTTATCATTACTGCTCATATACCACAAATGAAATAATAGTAAGGGACACTGATATGCCCAGACATAGCATATCACCAGCACATAGTAGGCATTCTTCAAATATCTGAAAATTAGAAAACCAAACCTCAGAACAGTCTTACAATTTTAATTAATAATTTCTCCTTGTAAGTGAAGAAATTGTTTTTTAGAGAAGTTATATAACCAGGAGGTAGCATAATCTAGAAGTTAAGAATGTAGTTCCTGGAGTCATATAATCTGAATTAAAATTCTTGTTTTAGCAGTGTGTAGCTGAATGGATTTGGGAAAGTTACTTTAACTTTCAATAACGTGATTTCCTCTTCCATAAATGATAACATTATAAATAAGCTGTGTGGAGGATTATGGGGTAATTCATGGTCATCATTAATACAATGCTGACCAGCAGAAATACTCAATAACTGTTAACTATTGTTTTTACTATAATTGTTACTATTATCAATAGACCATTATTGTAAAATTTATAATCCAAGGTAAAGTAACTAATTAGAAGGTGGTCTCACATTTGAACCTAGAGCTTTCTGCTTCTTCCAATACAATTAATACAGTATAGCACACAAAAATAATCAGCTTATAAATTTCATCATTTTTCTTTAGACTCTTCAAGTATTTTGATTTCAACCTCACTGGTAATTCAACAAAAGTTTAATCACTTCTTATGACATTATGGGTTTTCACTCTCTAGATTTATAAGATAGATATTGAACCAAGCATGAGTGTATGGTGATTCTTTTGGGGAGTGTTTCATTAATATCAATAAATGGCAGTTGCATTATCTTTTCTATGACCTTCAACTTGTTTTTAATCTATGTACTTAGCTCACTTCAAAATCAACTCGAATTGACTTAACAAGAAATGACATATATTTTGACAGATTTTAAGTATTATCTCATAATGTACATATCAAACTTGCTGAATTGCTTTCAAGGAGCTTTAGGTTTTGGATAAAATTTTAGAAAAAAGAAAATTAAGAATATTAGTAAAATGTATTATTTCACTTTTGGAACCTGCATTAACATTTCTAGGCCACCAGAGTATCATTCAGCAAACTACTATTTCAGCACACTAAGTAATCTTTTAGCATCCTGAAAAGACTATATACATTGAAAAGAGGAATCATTTATCCCCTGCCTGCAGGAGGATTACACCTACGAAAAAATTATCAAGACTTTCCTAAATCAATAGCAGCAAAGGTACTTTAAATTTTACTTTAAGGATATGCCAAAATGATAACCAACATGTTTCCTCAAATAACCTTAAAGTTTATTTGAACATACAAATAAACAATAAATCTCAAACCAGGATAAAGAAAACATTGTGTTCAGCAGGAGGCTTATCAGAGATGCCAGAAAGAAGAATTCAGAAGTGACTACCTGAATAACCATGGACAATCAATGCAGTAAAGCATACATTGTCAAAGAAAGTGTTATTGAGTATTGCTAACATTTTTTAACAGAAAAAAAGAATAAAAAATAATTTTTAACAGAAAAAATAAAAATTTAGGAAGGAGTTAATTGTTTTTTTCAAAGAGAACCCAAATCATAAATAGATAGCATTTAAATTACCAGAAGAAAAGGGAAATGATGTTGGCAATGAAAAGAAAGGAAACTAGAAACATACATTTTGATTGAATTAGGGAACTCTTTAGAGTGTTTATTAAAAAGGCTAATGAAAAACAATTATTCTAGAAGGTGAATATTTGTTAAACAAATGATCATAAAGAAAACAGTTTCACATACCAAAGAAGTACAAAGGGTAGGTATAACCATGTAAGAAGTGCAAGTAATATTACTTAAAAGTTAGGTCAAGTCATCAGGGCGATGAAGGAAGTTTCAAGATATAATTAATTCATATCATTAATTAAAAGTCAATCAACAAGACAATTTTCTTAATTTAAGATAGAGATATATTACAGGACATATAAAACAATACTTGATATTATAAAACTTTTTATGCACAGCAAATGAATATTTAACCTTCCTGAAAATTAATGAATTATCTTAATTAGCAATACCATTTGCATACTAAAGGCAATGCACAAACTACAAATGCTATAATAGCTCACAGATATGGAACAATTAGAGCAAAGAAAAACAAAAATAGCAAGACAGAATTTTGCCACAAGTATATACATATTACTTTTAGGAATTTGCAATATTTCAAATGAGATATGCCTTGTATTTGAATTTTCACTATCATAATATTCACTAGGATGACTTATAAATATTTTACTCAAAACTCACTATGTGAATATAAACCTATAATGAATTGGCTTGCATGTACCAGTGAAAAGTGCTTAAGTGGTTCATTTTTGAAAAGAGCATATATAGTCAAGGAAGTTGTATTTTAGCTGTCTGTCCAAAAGACCATGTTCTCCTGAGCAAATCTTAGACATTTGTTAATGTACCCTTCTAACTGTCACATATCACGAGACAGCAGCAGTAACTGCAGTCTCTATTTTCTTTCTCCTGCCACCAAACCTCATTTAGGACTCTCTTCGTTTGGTCAACAACCTCTTTAAAGAAAAATCTGGTGTTTACTTTTTTTATTTTACTAGGTACTTTTTACATTCATCATTTTTCTTTTACATTTTTCTTTGTATCTGCATCACAGTGTATATTCACTGTAGAGTCAAAGAAACCTAATTTAAATATACACATGTGTATCTCTTCAAATCTGTTTAGTATAAAGGTAATTGGTGTTTTAAACAACTTAGATGTTACTTTTTGATTTTCTAAAATAAATATTTAACTAATTGATAATATTCTCTCTGCCAAATATACCTGACAATTATATTCATATTAATATTACCCATATTTAGATCTTCTCTTGCTTCCTTTGTATGACTTTACTATGCCTGAGCACAGATTTCTACCTCAACTTTTCAATAATAAACCACTATAAAAAATATGACTCAGTACTCCAACCTTTGCCTATATCTTCCCCTGTTCTCAAAACTTTTCTATTTTCTAATCTAGTCTTTATAGTCTTTAAAATTTCTCTTTCACAGATTAGATTTCTCTGGGTCCATATGAATCTGGTTTTTTTATACTTATGACGACAAATCACAGTGTAACTTTCCTTCATTGCAAGATAAATCTTGCTTTTCCTTGTATCTCATTTTGTTGGAGCAGTTCTTTACATAATTTAGTAAAAGGGTATAGAAGCCAAATTTACCAAACCATACACAGATAAATCTACCTCTCTATCATCTGTCTCTTTCTATCATCTATCTAATTATGAGGAACAAATAATAAAACTCTAGATTGAAAATGGTTTTTCTTTCACAAATTGAGTGAAATTACTGCATTGTTGTCCCTACACTGTATAGCTGTTAAACAGAAGGAATATGAACCTTTATTGCTTTTTGTTTCTCATTAAAAACTTTTAGATCTCATTATTTATGGTAGTCTGAAGTTTTATAATAAGGAATCTAAGTATAAAACTATCTTTACTCATGTTTTTGGGCCTTTGGTAGAATCTTTATTTTGAAGATATCTGTCTTCAACTCTGAGAAAGTTCTTTTTAATATTTATTTGATTTATCTTGGTCCGATTTTACTCTTCTATTTTCAGGACTTTTATTCATTAGCAATTGAATCTCTCAGATTGGTCATACATCTTATTTTGGTGAGGGGTATTTTATCTTTGCATTTTTTGAAATATTTTCCAAGAGACTCCTTCCATTCTTTCCACACCATTTAAAAAATATTTTAGCAATTATATAAAGTTTTCATAATACCTAAGATTTTTTGTTTTTACCTTTTTCATAACTTCTTAATTTCTACTCTGAATGTAATAGCCTCATGAATTTATTTACATGTATTATTAGAATATGTATAAGTGCTTGTTTCAATTAAATTTTTATTATTCAAGATATTAGATGTCAACAATACTGTCAAATATTTTTTGAAAAATCAATAAAAATTTGGTAATCAAAATCACCATTTGATGGAATGCATTGGTTTGCCCTAAACCATCTCTAGGTAGTATTTCTTCACTATGTCTTTTAATAAGTTTCTTTCTAATGACATTGATCGTTAAAATGTAGTGGAGAGTTTTGACAGTCAGATAAACCTTCTACTCTCAGAGTCAGTATTTTGAGGAAGAAATATAAAAATATCTTATTTTGGCAGTGATAAAAAAAAAATTGATGAAGATTAACTGCTCCCTACAGGAAAAAAGGAGGTAGCTGAGGAATTCTTTTTTATTTTTATTTTTGAATGTCAGTACATAAAATGTTATCACTAGGAGGGTATTTTGTGTCCCTTTCTTTTCTTCAAATAGACTCTCCCTTGCACTCAATATTAGGTGGTTATGACCACCAGAGTCATGGGCATCAATTTTATACTGATTATTTATAACTTGGAACTAATTTACTCAGCTGCACTTATGAACTGGACCACTCATTTCCAAGGAGAAGAGCAAAAGGTATGGATGGACATATTATCACACTATTTCAATATTGCTGGATCAGGTCAGGTAGTGTATTTGTTTCTAAAAGTAAGCAAATTATCTGATAGGCATGAAATAAATCTGCTTTCTGAAACATGAGAAAATCCTTTTCAGGGTTTTTTAAAAGTTATTATTAACTGGGGAAAGTAACATGATTACTATAAGATTTTGAACAACAATGTTCAGGAATTCAAGTTACATCTTACATTCACCAATAAACTAATAGGGAACATTTAGTTGCAACAGTAAAGAGAGATAAAAATGGAGTGAAAAGACATCATTATTGCATTAGCAGAATTATTTAAATTTGTAGGGAAACAACTTCACTGCTAAAATAACTATATTATATGTCTAAAGTAAGTGAAATTCTAAAGCAGTAAGTGAAATTATACCATTACTATAACTTTTTCTTTTAGTTACGGATACAGTTTTCAAACTGGATTCTGAAAAATTTAACGGTTCTCCATTGCCTGGGCATACCTTATAGATGGGAACAGAAGCACTGGTTGTTAATCCTTATGTAGGATTTGGTTTCCTGCCCCTTCTGTGTTTCCATCTTACAAGCTGTGTTTCTTTTCTTTTTCTGCTTTATATAGTAACATTTCACAAAAGGGTCCATTTAACTGTTAAAAAAAAAAGAATGAGAAATTATACAAAGAGAAGGAAAAAGACAGAAGATAGATAACGCAGAAGAGAAAGGAGTGAGAAAAGAACTTTGCTCCTTAAAATGGTTAAAAACCATTAGGTTGGGACTTTGAACAATTTTTTAACATTTTTAATGCTTTTCCTGAGGATATATTATTTATCATTATATGTAGTCAACACGTGAAAAGGTTAGTATAGAAAATCAATACCCTACTCTTTCCCTGACTCTCCCTAATACCTACCTGGGATGGTAGAAATCCTTCACATATTTCCAGATATCAACCTACTATATATCTTTCAAACTTTTGCCATATTTATACTATTACAAATAAATTTATAGACCTGAGAGGAATCCTAGAAGAGGTAAACTGTTAATAAATTACTGGTTTATTAAGAGTTTTGCTTTTTGGTCTCATGTTCCAATCTAAATGGGATGAACAAGCTCTCTCCAGTCACTGCTAACATAAAGCAACTTCACTTGATAAAGTCCAGAAATGAACACAGGCGGGGCTCAAGGTGGGTGGGGACCAGTTTTCTGCTTTTGAGTCCTCAGTGCCTAACTGAGATGTATACTTGGAGATTATAATGAAAAGTAATTACTTTATTATAATTTGTTGTTTAAAAATGTTGAGAAGATATATTTCTTGCGCTCACTGTTTAATTATCTCAACTGCCAAAGAGCTGTAAGAAACTAATATAGGTTCTCATTCATTCCAAATATTGGAAACATTCCCTAAGGTAATTCGTTCATTTTAGATATATCTATTATCTATAAACAGTTCAACTTCTTCTTGGAGTGTTATAAATATTAGAGATTCTAGAAAGCACAAAATCTGTATTCTGATTGATGTTATTGAAAGTTGTCACTTTAAGTATTGTTGGTAATTAGATGTTCAGAACATGGTGTACCTACTTGATATTCCCATATAATCTCTTTTATTAAAGGACCATGTATTTTTGATCAATCTTCAGTTGTCCTATTCCTGCCAGAGGGAAAATAATTCTAGTATACTTTTATATGTATGTATGTACGTATTTATTTAATTTTAATTTTTAAATTAAGTTTACTGAGATAACATTAGTTAATACAATTATATAATTTTCAGGAGTACATTATAATTTGACATCTATATAGTCTATTGTGTGATTACCACCAAGAGTCCAGTTTCCTTTACCTACCACATATTTGATCCCCCTTACCCACTTCACTCTCTCCCAACCCCACTATAATGGACCCCCTTTACATTGTCTACCTACCTACCTCCTCCCTCACCCCCTATTCTCTGGTAACCACTAGTACACTGTCCATGTCCTTGAGTCTCTCTTTGTCCTGTTCATTTCTTATTTTTATGTTTATATCCCACATATAAGTGATATGTGGTTTTCAACTTTTTAACTCTGACTTATTTCACTTAGCATGATTATCTCGAGGTCCATCCAGGTTGATGCAAATGGAAGTACTTCATCTCTTCTTATGGCTGAATAATATTCTACTATATGTATGTACCATGGCCTCTTTAGCCAGTAATCTAAGGTAGGACACTTCGGTTGTTTCCATGTCCTGGCCACTGTGAACAGTGCTGCTATAAACATTGGTGTGCAAATATCTTTATAAATAAGAAATTTCAAGACTTTGGGGTAAATACCCAGTAGAGAGATTGCTGGATCACATGGTGGTAGATCAATTCTTAGTTTTCTGAGGAACCTCCATACTGTTTTCCATAGTGGCTGTACCAAATTACAGTCCTAAAAGCAGTTTATGAGGGTTCTTTTTTCTCTGCATGTGCGCCAACATTTGTTATTACTTGTCCTGTTGATTATAAATATTCTAACAGGTGTGAGATGGTATCTCATTGCGGTTTTTATTTACATTTCCGTAACAGCTAGCGATGATGAGCATATTTTCATAGATTTGTTGGCCATTTGTATGTCCTCTAGGCAGAAGTGTCTGTTCAGGTCCTCTACCCACTGTTTAATTAGACTGTGCTTTTTGTTGTTATTGAGTTACATGAGTTCTTTGTATATTTTAGACATAAGGCCCTTATTGAAGGCATTGCTTGTAATATTTTTCCCATTCAGATGGTTGTCTGTTTACCTTGTTGATGATTTCTTTTGCTGAGCAGAAGCTTTTTATTTTGATGTAGTCCCATTCATTTATTTTTGTTTTTACTTTCCTTGCAAATTCATAAAATCTTCCTTAAGTCCAAGGCCCTTGAGTTTAGCTCCTATGTTTTCTTCTATGCACTTTATTGTTTCAGGTCTTCTATTTGGGTCCTTAATTCATTTTGAGTTAATTTTGGTGTGTGATAGACAAGTCTAGCTTCATTCTTTTGCAGGCAGCCTTCCAATTTTCCCAGAACCACTTATTGAAGAAGCTTTCCTTTCTCCACTGCATGTTTTTGGCTTTTTGTCAAAAATTGTTTGCCCATATAAACATCGGTTTACTTCTTGACTCTCGATTCTGTTCCACTGGTCTGTGAGTCTGTTTTTCGCCAATACCATGCCATTTTGATTACTCTAACCTCCAGCCTCGTTCTTTTTTCTTGGGATGGCTTTGGCAATGCGGGGTTTTTTGTGCTTCCATACAAATGATTTTTTGTTGCTCTGTTTCTTTAATAAATGCCAATGGGATTTTGAAGGGGTTGTATTAAATCTGTATAATGCTTTAGGTAATATGGTCATTTGAAGTATGTTGATTCTTCCAATCCAAAAGCATGGAATATCTTTCTATTTCTTCATATCTTCTTCGATTTCTTTTAATGGGGTCTTACAGGTTTCATTACATAGGTCCTTCATATGTTTCATGAAATTTATTCCCAGGTATTTTATTGTTTTATTGCAACTGCAAAAGGAATTATTTTTTTCCACTTCTTTTTCTTATGCTTCATTATCAGCATATAGGAACACTATGGATTTTTTGAACATTGATTTTTTATCCAGTGACTTTACTGTATTTCCTTATTGTTTCTAGTAGTTTTCTTGTGGAGTCTACAGCGTTTTCTATATAGAGAATCATGTCATCTGCAAATAGTGACAGTTTGACTTGTTTCCTATTTAAATGCCTTTTATATCATTTTCTTACCTGATTGCATTTGCTAGGATCTCCAATGTTATATTAAATAAAACAGTGGTGATAGTGGACAGCCTTGCCTTCTTCCTGATCTTAGAGGGAAGGTTTTTAGTTTTTCACCATTAAGTATAATGTTGGGTGAGGGCTTGTCATATATGCCCTTTATTATGTTAAGACACTTTCCTTCTATACCAATTTTGTTAAGAGTTTTGATCATAAATGGATGCTGTATCATGTCAAAGGCTTTTTCTGCATCTATTGATACGATCATATGATGCTTATTTTCATTTATGTGGTGTATCACATTAACTGATTTGCATATGTTGAATCATCCCTGTGCCCCTGGGATGAGGCCCACTTGATTGTGGCATATAATCTTTTTAATATGTTGCTATGTTTTGTTTGCTAGTATCTTATTTAGGATTTTTGCATCTGTGTTCATGAGAGAGATTGGTCTGTAGTTTTCTTTTTTTATGTTATCTTTACCAGGTGTCAGGGTAATATTGGCCTCATAAAATGAGTTTGGAAGTATTGCCTCCTCTTCAATATTTTGGAAGAGTTTGAGAAGAACAGGTTTTAAATCTTTGAAAATTTGGTGGAATCCATTGGTAAAGCCATCTGGTCCTGTACTTTGACTTTTTAGTAGGTTTTTAATGATTGCTTCTATTTCCATACTGCTGATTGGTCTATTTAGATTTTCCAGATCTTCTTGATTCAGTCTAGGAAGATTGTAGTTTTCTATGTACTGGTCCATTTCTTCTTAGTTATTAAATTTGTTATTATATAGTTTTTCATAGTATTCTTGCATGATCCTTTGTATTTCTGCGATGTCAGTAATAGTTTCCCCTCCTTCATTCCTGACTTTGTTTATTTGTGTTCTTCCTCTTTTTTCTTTAGAGAGTCTAGCCAGGTTTTGTCAAATTTATTAACCTTCGTAAAGAACCAATTCTTTGTTGTATTTATTTTTTCTATTGTTTTTTTTTTTGTTTGTTTGTTTTTCATTTATTTCTGCTCTAATTTGACTATTTCTTTCCTTCTGCTGACTTTAGGCCTCATATGTTCGTCCTTTTTTTTTCTTTTTTTTTTTAAGATGAAGTTTTAGGCTCATTCTTGTTTTTGGAGATAGGCCTGTAATGATATGAACTTTCCTTTAATGACCTCTTTGCTGTGTCTCAAAAGTTTTGATATATTGTACTATCATTATCATTCATTTCTATGTATTTTTTAATTTCTTTTTTTATTTCTTCTCTGACCCAGTTATTCTTCAGAAGCATGTTTAATCTCCATGTATTTGTGGTTCTTCCTGCTTTCTTTTTGCAGTTGATCTCTAGTTTCAAAGCATTATGATCAGAGAATATTGTTGGTATGGTTTCAACCCTCTTATATTTGTTGAGGCTACCTCTGTGTCCCAGTATGTGGTCAATTCTTAAGAACATTCCATGTGCACTAGAGAAGAAAGTATAAGCAGATGTTTTTTTTGGATGGAAGGCTCTATAAATGTCAATTATGTCCAGTTGGTCTAATGTGTCATTTACGGATGTTATTTCCTCATTGATTTTCTGTTTGGTTGATCTGTCCATATCTTATAGTCAATTATTTAGGTTCCCTACCATGATAGTGTTTTGGTCTGTTTCTCCCTTTAGTTCTGTTAGTAACTGCTTTACATATTTCGGGGCTCCCTGATTGGGAGCATAGTTAATAAGAAGTATTATGTCTTCTTGGTGCATGATTCCTTTTATCATTATGAAGTGTCCCTCTGTATATTTCTTTGCCCTTTTTATTTTGAAGTCTATTTCAACTGATGTTATTACTGCTGCTCCTGCTTTTCTCTGAATGACATTTGCTTGAAATATCATTTTCTAACCTTTCACTTTGAGTCTATATTTGTCTTTGCAGCTGAGAAGTGTCTCCTGGAGGCAGCATATGGTTGACTTGTCTTCTGATCCAATCTGCAACTCTGTGCCTTCTTATTGATAAGTTCAGTCCATTTACATTCAGGGCGATTATTGAAATATGACATCTTCTTATAGCCATTTTATCTTTTGCTTTCTGGTAGCTCAGCGCTTGCACTGCTTCCCTGTCCTTGTGTTTCTGTTTTCTTTATTTTGTTTGGCTTTTGTGGTTTTTGCCTCTGGTTCTTCTTGTTTTATGTTATATACTTCAGTTCTGAATCTTTGGTGTGTTGTTACCATTATGAATATGAAAAGGGTAGTGTGTGTGTGTGTGTGTATCTCATGGTGTTTAATGGAGTATTTCTCCACCTGGGCATTAATGGAAGTGTATTCTGTTGTTTTGTCCAGAAAGAAGATGAATTATATAAAGGTTTCTCTTTAGTTTGCTGCAAAGAAGGTACTATTCTTTTGGTTTCCAGTAAGCCTCTTGGATCCCTGCTTTACATAAAGCCTAAATAATGTTTTTCTAAATTTTCTCGTAGTTACTTAATCACACTTGCTACTCTCAGTTTCAGTCCTTGGCAGTGTCAGCAACAGTTTCAGTAGCGTTGGCACAGATTACCCTGAGGCTCTGTGATGATTCGTCTTGGAGGGTATGGATGGAGAGCCCTCTGAGTTGGGAATTGAGGACTGAAGCTGAGCCTTGGTTTTGCAACTGAGGCCAATAAACATCGACTGTTGTTTCTCTGCAGTCCCATCCTGCTTCTCTGCTTTCTGACTGGGCCTTGCTACAGGCTGTATTTAAGTTCCAGCACTTCCAGGCAGGGCTGATCAGGGAAGTTGCCACACCTTCACTCCTCCCCCTCCTCCTACAAGGAGCTCCAAAGGCTGCAAGAGCCAGTTTATTTCTCTCAGTCCACTGCCCAACAACCAGGGTTCTGACCTGTGGTAGCTCTTATGCACAGATCTCAGGCTCAGACATGCTAGTATGCAGTTTGGGTGTTTTTTGTTCATTTTTAGATATTCAGCTTATTGTTGTTTCAAGGGAAGAGAGCTGAGGATGTCTCTCACTTTGCCTTATTTCCTAGAATCCTCTAGTATACTTTTTAAACTAATTATATGACCTACTGTTTTCATGAAAAATTCATAAAGTAGACAACAGAAAAGTGAAGGTTTCCTTGGCACAGGAAGAAGGCTAGGCCTTGTCTATTCAATAACAATTAAGTTGAGGAGCTTGGATTATGATGACACACTTATACATTCTCTTTCATTCTGTCTCAGTCTCTGTCTCTAACTCACTCTCTCTCTCTCCCTCTCTCTCTCTCT